>JAPDVU010000006.1:40533123-41158123 GCA_026230045.1 Corynorhinus townsendii
GGAAAGGAGCAAAAGGGAGGCCAGACACTATAGGTGTGGTCATTTGAGCAGCTTTACCAGGAAGCTGCAGTTTCACATGCCCCAGGGAACGCCCCCCCGACCCCTTTCCCTGCAGATCACTGGGGGAAGGCACTAGACAAAGGAGAAGATGGACACATGTGCAGTGCATTGGTATAACGTAGGGAAGGTACTTGCCTGTAGTCAAACCTGGGATCTGAACTCATTGACTAGAGATGGCAGGGCCACTGCAAGCCCACAAAAATTTGGGGATAATCCCCAAACAAAGGAATTCTCTCTCTTGGCTCTTGGCACTCTTGTGACTCTCGGCCCTCTTGTGGCTCTCTTGCACTAGCCCATGCTCCCACCATAGCCACATGATCCACGGCTATGTGGACCCCACACACAATGGACTGGTAGACTGCAGTGGGGAATAAAAGCTAAGCTAGCCTGATGCTGTATTGGGCTGTGTAAGCATGAAATGGAAACTCTGGGCAATAGCTTTAATCTAGCCCAGTTGAAGTCATATCTACACTTCTTTCATGGTGGGATGAAGGAAAATGGGACCTCATACTCCTGAGTTTCAGAAATTTTTTTCTCAGTACATCACTCCAGCAACTGGTGGGGGCAAGGAGAACTCCTCACCAATAATATAACCATGCAAACTGGTGGGGGCAAGGAGAACTCCTCACCAATAACATAACCATGCAAAGTCTAGGAGCTGGGACAAAGTGACAAACAATACAGACAGGGGTTCACCTCGCTAAACTCCTTCTTATGTAAGCAAGGGTCCTAGGAGTTAGACCACGGCTTATATCCCATCAGGTATGGCTTGGTGACAAAGTGGGCTAAGGTTAGGCTTATGGCTATGGAGTTAAGACTCATGGATATCCCCAAGTCAGCACTCAATGCAAAGGGAATGTTGTGACCACAGAAAACCTTGAAGCTGAGCAAAGAAAAAAATAATTTCAAAGGGCCTGGGTGGCATAATGTGCAGACAGAAGGAAGGAGACAAAAGAATAATAACAGCTAATGATTACATCAGGTTGTTTAAGGGCCTTGCTCACTTCTAACTTTAACATAGCAAGTCATGTGAAAACCTCACCAGAAGGCTATGAGGGAGACACTTTTTTTAAACAACAGATATTTCTTTTCCCAGAGTTCTGGGGGCCTGAGAAGTCATTTCTAAGGTCAAGGTGCTAGTGCATCTGGTTCTTGGTGAGGGAGGGCTCTCTTGCTGACTTGTACATGGCTACCTTCTCACTGTAGTCTCACATGGCAGAGAAAGAGAGCTCTGGCCTCTCTCTCAACAATTTTTTTTATTGTTGACAGTATTATAGATGTCCTCTATTTTCCTTCCCTTTGCACCCCTGCACCCAGTTCTCACCCTGCCCCAGGTCTTCACCACACTATTGTCTGTGTACCTGGGCTATGCATAAAAGCATATGTTATACTTTCTTTGGTTAGTCTCTTCCCATCCCTCCATCCTCCTTTTATAATCCATATTTTTCAAGTGAGAAAATAGGAAAAGAGATGCAGAAACTAAGTGATGTGCCCAGGATCACATCCATCAGCCTTGCTCCAATGTCTTTGCTCTTAACCACGTGATGCCACTAATAAAAGAGAAACACAGCAAACAGGTTCATTCCTCATGTCTAGAGGTTGGGCCTTATTATACACTTGGAGAGATTGCCTAATGCATTAGAACATAAGCAGGTTTTCATTTGTGGGGCACTGGTAGCAACTTGTCCACATAGGAGGTAAATCATTTATTTCTGGAAAGACATTTGATTAGTCAAAAGTTCTGGAGATTAACAAAAGCCACCGCCACATTTGACTAGTTCTAACAACATTAAGGAGGCAAGTTTTCTTATAGTAGAGGCCAAGTATCATATTATCTTGGTAAAGCATGGAATTGAAAAGGAATAATGATTGTAAAATACATGACTACATTAATGAATAAATTGTAAATGACTACAGTTTAACTTTTCTTTTCAAACTTCTATTTTCTTAAGTGATTATTAATGTTCTTCGTAGGAGAATTAGGAATCTTTTTTTAAAATACGTTTTTATTGATTTCAGAGATAAAGGGAGAGTGAGAAAGAGATAGAAACATCAATGATGAGAGAGAATCACTGATCAGCTGCCTCCTGCACGCCATCCACTGGGGATCAAGCCTGCAACCCAGGCATGTGCCCTGGCTGGAAATTGAATTGTGACCTCCTGGTTCAGAGATAGATGCTCAGCAACCAGCCAGACAGAATTAGGACTATTTTAACAAAGCAAAGTAAATAACAATTACACAATTTCCAAAAGAATTCATCATGTCTTAAGAATGCGTATCAGGATATACCACACTGCTTGCTTCCCCCTACCCTGCAGGAGACTGGGGAATGGTGCATTCATGCAATGGCGATTCTTTGGTAGGATTCACCAACGAATCCAAGACATCTAACTGAAAATGTGTCCCTGCCCACCCTCAATTATTTTTAACACTTTTGCTCTATTTCTGGTGTTCAAGCCATGGAACCAAAACAAAACACAACAAAATAGACACACAGCTATCAAGAGAAAATTCGGGGTTTGTGGCATAGTCATTGGTGTATATTTATATAAATGCTCCCATTATCTAAGGGCACAAGGCTCTCACAGTCTCAGGCTGTTTCTCAGTTAAATCTGAGTTTATAAAAACAATGATTTTTTTTTTTTAGGATGAGCATGTCCCAAGCATTGTGTGTGTTTATTTTGGCATATCCCGCAAGCCTGTCCCCAAGGTCTGAGAAACAGGGCTGCATGGAGACAATGCCACAGGACAAGCACCTGTGTCTGCCTGAGGTTCTGCTGCCCTGAGTAAGTTGCCTTGCCCCACTGAACTTCAGCTTCCTCATTTGCAAATGGAGAAGAGCTGGACCAGTTGAATTTCCATCCTCCCTTCTTCTGTACATTTCTAGATTGTAGTGGTCTCTAACAGTCTGAACTACATGAGAAAAAAGTACAATATAATTGTTTATAAATGCCCTATAAGGCAGAGAAATAAATTACCAAGTTAGTATAATTATTTCTAAGAAGAAAAGAGGAACAACAGCAAATTAGACAGACAATGAGGGCAGAAATCACTGTCTTCCGAAGAGTTTCCACCAGATGAGGTGCCCTGGGGTGTATTCCTGCTGTTCTCCTTGGAGGTTACCATTTGTTCCACCCACAAGGTTCCAAATTAAGAACCAGCCTCCTTCCTGGGGGAAAATGATTTTAATGTATTTATAAGAAGCTAAAGTACCCAGAGATATAAAAAAAATGCTTTTAAAGATATGTTTGCATTTATCTGGGAAAGAAGGCTGAATGTGTTTTAGCACAAGAAGTTCTGAGGGTTGTTTTTTGTTTTGTTTTGTTTTTTACTTTTTTCCAATTTAATTTCATAGGATAGGATACAGCTCCATGGTTGCCATTTATCTAACTTTGCAGGACTAATTTATACCCCTCATGCCACTTCCCCTAAGAGTTCTGTATGAAAGATGATCCCAGTGCCTTTATTGCTCCATTGTTCTTAATTGCTCAGCATTTCTCCATTCTGGCTTGAGGTAAATCAGAAGTGCAATAAATCACATGGGATGTATGTATAAACAAAATTCCTATGATCCTTCCTTTCCTGGGTGTTAAAATATAATTGTTCAATTTCTATATAGTCTGAATACCATTTCTTTTTAGAGAGGGTTAAAAACAAAACGCAACTTTCCATTGTAGCAAGAAAATGGGAGGAAATCTATTCAGAACAAAACCTATAAGAACACAAGATAGAGGGTTAATCTGGAAACACCGTGTGGGATAGGAGAGACTCTGCGATTTTTCTGGTTAGGGAAGTACATCACAAGCAAACACAGATGATGACTGGCTTACGTGGAGTCTTTCTCCAAGAACTGTATTTTCCAATGAAAAGCACCTCAGTTGAATCATGAAAGTGATATTCTGAAACAAAAGTCCTACAACTGCTATGCCTAATCATAATGGAATAAAAAGTTAGGATAGGCTTGTACATTTAGAGGACTTGAACTCCATCTAATCTTGTAGGTTGCCCTGGGTAACCTTCAACCCTGTCCATATTTCCAAGTGAACAACAACAACAAAAAATCCAACCAAACAAACAAACAAAAACTTACAGACACACACAGCAATACGGTGGTTACCAGAGGGAAGGGTGGTGGTGGGGTAGTAAAGGGTCAGGGGTCAAATATATGGTGACAAAAGATGATTTGGATTTGGGTGGTAAGTACACAATGCAATATATAGATGATGTATTATAGAATTGTATGCTTCAAACCTTTATAATATTACCTCCAATGTCACCCCCAATAAATTTTAAAAAATTAATAAAACTTTTCTGGAATTAGGTAGTTTGCATGTGGTGTCACAAAGGAAGTACAGGGATATAAAATAAAACAATAAGATGTTTACCGTAAAAAGAGTAGGTAAATCAGATAAAAATAAAGGTCCATTCAAAATAACAGGAAATATTATGAAAACTAAATAAGACACTTCACTAACTCATTAGCATGGAATTCTATATTTTGTTTTGCTTTTTGCCAAGAAAGGCTCCACTGTCAGCCACATTCCTCCATTTCAAAATTTGAAAATTACACTATGTTCTTAAGGGCCAGCGAGGCCAGAGCTCTTCTTTACTCAGAGAAAACTGGCCTTATACAAAGACTCTAGTTTTAGGAGTGAATTAAAATTATTTTATCCTTTTCATGCCACATTAACAATATCTTGATATAAGAAAAATGAACAATGTAGATTTCCTATCAATTCCTTATAGCTTCTATAAGCCAAGAAAATCATTTAAATAAAGTCCACTGGCAAAGAAAGCATGAATTGTGAAACACAGCAAAGCCAAATTAAGCCATGTTTCATCAATCACCAAAATTAATCCTGAATTTCATCAACTCATGCAGACTGTGTCCAAATAAATGTGCTGGGAGTCATATAGACTAAAATAAAGTACTGAAATAAAAGACTGAAATAAATTTGCATTTTATTTTCTAACTATATGTGCTTTCCATTGGTAACCAATGAGCATATGAAGACAGACCTCTTGCTAAAATAATGTTTGTCCAAGAACTACTATGGAATGCAGTAGTTAAGTAGGTATCCTCTAAGGAAGGCGTTTGCAAATCTTTTCCTAGAAGGGCTAGATAATAAAGAGTTCAGGCTTTGTGGGTGCTTGGTGTCTACTGCAACTACTCAACTCTGCCTTTGTCATGGGAAAGCATTTACAAATAACACTAAAGAATGGGTGTAGCTATGTTCTAATAAAACTTTATTTACAAAAACAGGCAGTGGACCGGATCTGATTGAAGGTCCACAGGTTTCTATCCACTGCTTCTTTATTGTATCAGGCAACTCAGAACTGAGAGCACAGATAAAAAACAATGCGGAGTTTGTTATTCTTTCCTAATTTCTCAGTAGATACATGTTTGCATTTATTACTTTGAAGTCATTAATTTAAAATGGAACCTCCAGTGACTCTGAACAGGCAATTAGTTAAAACAAGGTAAACGTGTTAAAGCGCCTGTCAGTTAGCTATCTGATCTGCATCAATCCACATGTGGTGAGTCAGTGAAAGAGAAGAATGTAATTTTCCAGAACACACAACTCTACTGCTCTGTATGCCTCTAATGAGGAAAAGCTAATTATTTTATTATCTTAACATAAACCTTCCTAAATTAAATATTTCCAGGGTTATAAACTGTTTGCCTCCAAACTTCACTAAAAGCTTAAAACCAGCCATTTCACTTTGCAGACAACACACTTGCTCTCCTCCGAGTTCAAATAAAGCCCTGAGTTCTTTCAGAGCTTTTATCTTCTCACATAAAGAATCAACCAAAGAATGCATACATGGGTAGAAGAACCTCTCTCTCTCCTCTCCTCTCCTCTTTTCTCTCTCTCTCTCTCTCTCTCTCTCTCTCTCTCTCTCTCTTTCTCTCTCTCTCTCTCTCTCTCTCTCTCTCTCATAATGCTAACATATTGTTCAATGTCAGTATATCCTATTGCTAAAAGGATCTAGGAAATGTGGGGAAAAAAAAAAAGGCTGGAATAGCCTTCATGGTTCTCTCTTTAAATCCAGCTCTAATTTATTTGTGCTGATTTTTATTTGTACCTACTATATATGTTCAGTTTGCCTCTTTCATAAATATTGCATACATATGTTTGTACGTATATATACACATAAACACACATACACTTATTTATTATTTATTTATTTACTTACTTATTTTCCTTATAGACAGGGATTGATTATTAGCCATTTATTAGTTATTTACTCCTCCAAGATAAATTCTACCAAAATTTGTCATAACAACCCCATTTGGGTGAGATTTTCTTCCAACTTATTGAAGTCCATGGAATTAAATTTCAGGACACACAGACAGAGAAATGAACCAAATAAACAAGTTTGGCTGCTACATTTTCTGACCTGTTCCTGAGCCCTTCAAGCCCCTATTTCTTTTTCTCTTGGTTCTATGGTCAGTACAAGGCACAATTCTTTTAAGCTACCAAGCACAACTAAGTCACAAGTGTGCTCCCGGACATTTGCAGTTCATTCTTTTTCTATGTTTCTACAGGAGGGTGATATCAAGCCAGTTTTTAATTTTCATTATCTGTTGCACATGTACTCATATTCAAATGCTTTCGTTTCCCCAAGGTTAAAAATACCTCTCATTCATTCTCTCTTCATTTTTTTCTCTCACGCATATATATATATATTTTTTAATTTCCCTTTATTCTTCATGGTATCCAGTGCCAAGCCATGACCAATTACTCTCCATGCTTTCTATTCCTATATTCCTATGGGAAGTTTGAAGCCTTCAATTACCCAAAATCAATGAGTTCCCTTGGAACTTTTGCGGCAGAAGACAGAACAGTGATTGCTGCCGGCAATACAGTGCCTGCTAGCCTGCTATCGCCATTGGGAATGTGCTCCTACCCACGTGACATTTCCACAGGGAGGAAACTGTGGCAAATGGGAATACAGCACTAATTCCCTTATCCTATTTTAAAGAGGCTTATGGCCAAGTCATAGACTGGAATCTTCCATATAAGCCTATATATTAAGATTCAGCATGCCTTGTCCACATCCTCAGGGTTATTATGTGTCCTCATATGATGTTCTTAATAATTGCTTGTGAAAGGAAGGAAAGAAGACAGAAAGAAAGGGAAGGAAGGAATGAAGGAGGGAGAGAGGGAGGGAAGGAGGGAGGGAGGGAGGGAGGGAGGGAGGGAGGATCATTTATATGATTTATGTGATGACAATTACCTTAGTAGAAGTTATTAGTTGTATGTTTTCATATGGGTTGCTTTAAAGTTAAAATGCATGAGTAGCCTTCTGGGATTTTTTTTTTAATTAAACTGGAAAGGAGGTCTATGATAGTCTACTTCTCACAGTAACCTGATGAGTGAGAGTATTAGATTTATTGAAGGATATTAAGTGAACGTCATTTTATTTTTAAGATTTTTTCTCAATATATCATGTTTTTTATTTCCAAACCTTTGAATTAAGTTTTCTAAGTACCCAAATGCCATATCTAAGTGTTTTTTGTTTGTTTGTTTGTTTGTTTCTATGTTTGCTTCTTTTTTATTGTCAGAAATGTTTAAGAACTCAGGAAAGGGTGGGAACCAAGGAAATGTTTGAGAACTGTAATTTGTTTATAGGTTTAAAAAGACCCGAGGTCAAGGGTTTATGTCTTTTCTGAATGGGAGAAAGTCTATCTCTAATAATGCAGTCTCAATTCTCAAAACACATGTCTCAGTGTGCTCTCTATATAAGCAGAATACAGAGAAAACCTGTAGAAATCTGTGTAGTGCAGTGTGCTAAAAACTAAAGGAATGAAAATGTTTTAAGTTAATAAAAAAAAGAAAAACTAAGAGGAATTTGGTTTTCAGGTTTCTCAAACTCAAAGGCCTCATTAGAATTCATAAGACAATGTAAGTTTCCCAGCCAGTAAAGCTCAAGTTCCCGAAGGCCCCAGGGGGCCTCAGCTTTTGAAGCTGCTGCCTATTCCTCTTAACAAGCTCAGTCTGCATTTAACTGGAAGAAAGAAAGGGGAGAGAGGATCATTCTTTAGATGCTTAGAAAAGTGAAGAGACATCCACTGTATCATCATGAATCCATCCTACCAGCGGCAGGTAGTAACATTTAGCATTTGGTCTGACAACCCCTAAAGAAGATCCATGGAGGGTCAGGAAGACAACCTGGGAAGAAACTGAAAGTTGTCAAACTCCTAGCCAGGGGCTGGAGGGACGGGGAAATGTGATGGTTAAAGGGTGTGAAGTTTGAGTTGTACAAGGTAAGTAAGTTCTGAAGATCTACTATACAGCACAGTGTCTATAGAAATAATAATACTGCATTGTATACTTAATATTTCCTAAAAGGTAGCTCTTACATTAAGTGTTCCTACCACTGAATGTATACAAATAATAATAATAAAGAGAACAGGAGGAAACTCTGGGAGGTGTTATATACATTTATGGCATTGATGGTGATGATAGTTTCACAGGTGTATACTTAGCCCCAAACTCATGGAGTTGTGTATATTAAATATGTACAGTTTTTTTTACATTTCAATAATAACCTCAATAAAGTGATTTACTTTTACTTTTTTTTTTTTTGACTGGTCATGGAAACCACACTCAACCCTTGGTTGTACTTCCAGGCTCAAGTATGAGGGTAGTTTGTCTCCACAGCAGAGAGAGAAGAAAATGTGATGAAACTAAATTTTGTATGGGTAATGAGAGATTAGAAGCTCTAGTACTAAGTAGATTTTTAGAAATTTTCTTTAATGATCAAAATAATCAAGCGAGCTCTTCATCCAGGTCAATCCCCCATTTAAGGTATAAGGTTGGTGTTTAGAAATTTGAAAACATTCTTTCCACCAAATCTGGTAAAAATGAAAATGCTGTCAAGTAGTATTTTGCATCATGGAGGAAAAAAATCAATCTTTACAGGGTAGTCCAAATTTAGAATAGGCATTGGGGGAGGGGGGGTAAACATGAAGAAAGGGGGTAGAAATGTTGGGATGGTTTTAAATAATTATTAGGTGCTGTTCCTGTTCATAAAGAGTTTGCATACAGCAGAGGAAAGCAGCACATCTGCATTGGAAAATACTAGTAATAATCCCAAGGAAGGGAATAACTTTGATTGACAAACTTGTATTGGGCACTGCACTGGGCAGTTGATGCATATTATCACCTCTGAACCATCCTGTGGGTGGATAAAATATTTCATTTTACTAATAAATAAAATGCCACTCAGAGATGTTTATATTTTTCAAGATGTACTAAGTGTCAACTGAGTATTACAGAACCTTTAAAAGACAAGAAATTGAATCTTAAAAATTCCGTGTGTGTGTGTATTATGTATATCTGTGTGTGTGTGTGTGTGTGTGTATATATATATATATATATATATATATATATATACACACACACACACAGACATATATATCACAGGAATTATTTAAATGTGCGTCTATCTGTCTGCTTAGCTACGTAAGTCTTATGTGAGGTTTATAACATCTCTTTGCTATTTTTAGCTCCCAGAATAATTCTGTAGAGGCTACAGAATAATGCTTATAATTCAAGTTAGATTTGATAGCTTCAAATTCCAGCTCTATCACTCACTAGCTATATGTCCTTGAGCAAGTTATTTAAGCTCCTTAAGTCTCAGATTCCTCAACCATAAAGGAGAGCTACCCTATGAGGTTTGTGAGTAACTAGTGAAAGAGCACCCAATAAAATTTAGGTATCAATTGTCTGTTTTCCCTCCTGTCCAACATTTTGAACAGTAGCCACCAAAAGCATACAATCAATAAATATCTCCTGATTAATTGCATGAGTTTATTATTCTGTTGCAAAATACTTTTTCCTATAAAGGTAAATTTCTACCTGCCAAATCTTCTCCATGCCAGACAAGTGTAAAAGGCATGGAAGGGTTAACCTCTGTCCAATTGACCTGCTTTGTGAGAAGTGCTGCTGGGCCTTCACTCTGGGGTCCCAGGATGAGAATCACACACATGTGAAAACAGGAAGAAAGTCCCTCCTCTGTCGAATGAATACAGCAGGCTTCCCCAGCAATGGGTTCTTTCAAAAACCCAATTCCATTAGCTTGAGGTCAGCTTCTCCCATTGTACCTCTTGCATGTACCCCTTTCCAGACATTTACTACCCTGACATCACAGAGATGAGCAGAATAAACAATGGAGAATTAGAGGTGCAATTGCCCCCGGGGAGTTAACAGAACCCCAGTGCGAGATGAGACAGCTCAATGTTATTGTACTCACTTAAAGGAAGCCCATAGGCCTGGTGAAAGGAGAGAACAGGAAGAGAAAAGGCCTTGAATGTATGAACATGAAATGTGCCCAGGCTCAGAGTCAACAATTTCATTGTTCGTTCAGAAATAATAGCTGTCTTTTGTTTGATTTCGAGTTATATGCCATTGCAAAGAACCCTATGAAAATGTCAAGCTCTTCTACTGGAGGCACAGCTAACCTTTATGGAACACATTACATACACTGCCACATTCAATCTTCACAACAGCCCTTTGAAGTGTTATGAGCCCAGTTTTCAGATGAGGAGAATGAGGCGCAGACACATGGAATAAACAGGCCAACCACCAGGCTGGCAAGCTATGCTATTGGTACGCCAAGTTAGCCTGGTCCCAGAATGCATGTATCTTAATCTTCAACTTACAGCCATACAGGAATTTTGTGGTGTTAATTACTTCTTGAAATGAGCAAACCTCCAGACCATTGTTCTTGCTGCGTGAAATTTCTTACTTATGGGTAATATTTGTGGTGAGGTTATGTTTATCTGTATTTAATCTAAATCAAGTACATTTTATTCATCAACAAATGCGTTCGTGAGTGCCTCTTAGTTAACTGTTTAAATCTATGTTACTTTTTTAATGACTTTGTCATTAAGTGGATAAACGAAAAGTTTACTATAAACATTGCATTCATTTAAAGCAGAAGTTTACAGTTCACAAATCTGTTTTCATGTGCATTAATTAATTTAATTCTCAAAACAAATCCATAGAGAAATAGGTTTCCTACAGAACACTCTCCAGTTGAAACTTAGAGATATACACAGCTCCTTAACAGCACAGCCAGTACCCAAATCCTGTGCTCTTCCAACTCCAAACCCAATACCTTAACCCTTGAATCACAGCCACCTACACTACCCATGACACTGCACTTGTAATCCATCCAGTACAAACCATCTCCTCCATAAAATACTCCCTATCAACAGATTAGCATAAGCATAGCTGCTGGGTTTAGTGTAACTAAATATTCATCAAAAATATGCACATTAACAGCCACACACAATAATTAAACCAAATTAATTCCCTCAGTTAATACATACCACAGAATTAAATTAAACCTCATACTACATGCCGCAGAATTAAATTAAACCTCAGCAGAAAACAAGGCAGACTGTAACTATTAATCTTCCAGTACACAACAATAATTATTTTTGCCAACATTTATTTCATTTGTATATATAATGTTACATAGCAAATTTCAACATAGCAGTGATGATCCTCTCTGCTTTGCCGGATTGAGAATTCAGATAGTCTGTCAGCAGAAAGTTCCACAGATCCAGTTCAGGAGCAAACCGTTAACATTTGGGGCAGCCTGGTTCATTAACATCAGTGCTACAATTCACAATGAATCCAATGATTGCAAACGTGTGTGCAGAGTAATCATTCCATGAATGATTAAAGAGTAACTGCATAATATAGAGAATGCACCCACAAATCAGATATGAAACACTTCAAAAAATAATGTTTGTCACTTTATAATTATTATGGGGATCAATTATGGAAAATTACATGTGTAAAATTCGTATTTTTTTCAATAAATTCTTATCAGAGATAAGAATTATGCTAAGTCCAGAATTATGTTAAGTCCTGGGAAAACAGTGCAAAAATGGTCACAGTTCCTTTCCTCATAAATCTTGCTTTCAGTGGGAGACAGATACAGCTAAAACTGGGAACTAAATCGCTCATGCCAAAAGTGTACAATATGAAACAAAAAGTGTTTGGGAAACTAATATGAATCTGTCACTCATCCGATTTGAAACTTTGTACAAATCATTTAACCTCTCTAAACTTCAGTTTCCTCACCTGTAAAAATCGGTGTGAGGGTCAGATGAAAAAACAATAATGATAATTGCTACATTCAGTGCTTGCTTTCTCTGTATCAAGGACTGTACTAAATACTTTAAATGTGTTTTCTCATTTTTTTAACTTAAACAATCCTATAGGGTAAAAATTGGCATCAGTGTTGTCATTTCACAAGGCTAGAGAGTTTAACTGTGATCACACAACTAGTATGGCATAGTGGCAGGTTCTGAATTTGGTTTAGAGGACTTCAACAATACTCTTATTAACTATTAAGTTATTTTGCCAAGTGTGAATTCAGAGACTGGATTACCATACTTCTTCCTCTGTGGAATCAGCAACCAGAGCAAGCAGGACGTTAATTGAAAAAATTAACCTATCTTTTTCCTTCCCATTACTAATTCACATTTTATGATTAATTGGTAGTTCAGGTAAGACCAAAAGAAAAAGAAAAAAACCTAATGAAACTTAATAACAAATGTCTTTAGTGGGTACAGTTCTGCAGTTTTCATTCAAGCATATGTTATTTTTGATGAGAAACATGCGAACTCCAGCACAGAGTTGGTTATTGGCAACTGGTTAATATTGCCTTGGCTATGAGTTTAATCAGGACTTGAAAGATCTTATAAATAGAAATATAACCTAGAAGACTGTCACTCTCTCACTGTTCCAACTACCAAGTTTTCTAAGGCAATATGAAAAAAAAAATCTGTCATTTGGGTGAGAAATAATAGCAACTAAGTAAAAAAGATTGGCTGTCTATATGGAGCCCAGCCAAATAACGTTTTTCAGAAAGTGTTTCAATCCCTACAAAACAGACCAAGGAAAAAAAAGACACAGAAAGAGAATACTATCAACAAATCCTAGAGTGCTTTCATTGAGTATTTCACTGATTGTGTCATATTGCTAAGATCAAGATCCCATAAAGTGTTTTTGTATTATGTTTTCATTTCTTAAAATGCTTTTATTTTTAAATTACAGTTGACATACAATATTGTATTAATTTCAGATGTACAACATAGTGATCAGACATTTATATAACTTATGAAGTAACCCCAAAAAATATAGTACCCACCTGACATCATACATAGTTCTGACTATATTATTGACTATATTCCCTAAGCTGTAGTTTATATCCCTGTGACTATTTTTACAGCTTTTTTTTACAACTTCAAATTTGTACTTCTTAATCCATTCATGTTTTCCACCCAGCTCCACCCCCTCCCATCTGGCCACCATCAATTTATTCTCTGTATCTATGAGTTTTCTTTCTGTTTTGTTAGTTCACTTATTTTGTTTCTTAGATCCCACATATGAGTGAAATCATATAGTATGTGATTTCTCTGTCTGCATTATTTCACTTAGCATAATGCCCTCTAGGTTAGGGATTTTCAACCTCTTTCATCTTATGGCACATATAAACTAATTATTAAAATACCATGGCACACCAAAAAATATATTTTTCCCATCAGACAAAAAAGTAGGTGTAATTTTGATTCATCCACACCAGACAGCTACTGTTGCATTGGCTGTTGTCATTTTTTAATTTGACAATCTAAGGGAAAAATAGTCAGTGCCCTTGACTGAATAGTCAGGTATTGCGTGTTTTAAAAATTCCTGTGGCACAGCACTGTGCCTGCTGGTTAAAAATCTCTGCTCTAGGTCCATCCATGTTGTCCCAAGGGGCAAGATCTCATTCCTTTTTATTTTATTCCTTTTATCATATTTTTATCCATTCATCTATCAATGGACACTTGATGGGAATGTAAATTGGTGCAGCTACTATGAAAAAGAGCATGAAGGCTTCTCAAAAAATTAAAAATAAAATTACCAAATGACCCAGCAATTCTACTTCTGGGTATTTATCTGAAGAAACTGAAAACACCAATTCAAAAAGATCTATGCACCTCTATATTTATTGAAGCATTATTTACAATAGCCAAGATATGGAAGCAACCTAAGTGTTCTTAAAATGTTTATATTCAATGTTCCTATGGACCCTTACACACAAGTAGAAAATGCAGCTACCTACCACATGGCTAAGCTGATCTGACAGACTAATTATAAATGGAATTGATTTCAGTTTTTAGCTTCCTAAATGAAAAGGAACTGGCCTTTTGGTCTTGTGTATCACTTCTGCATCCCTGTCAGAACCTCTCTTCTCCCTCTAGGTTTTCATTTGGCTGGCTGCCTCTCAGTCATACAAGAACTGGTCTTCCCTCTGAAGGCTCCTGATATATGTGTGGGAATCAGTGTGGTTTTAGAAAACCTCTCTCTCTCTCTCTCTCTCTCTCTCTCTACATATATATATATATATATATATATATATGTGTGTGTGTGTGTGTGTGTGTGTGTGTGTGTGTGTGTGTAGTCACACATATATATATAGTCACAGGGATGTAAAATACAGCTTAGGGAACAGGTATGGCCTAGGAAAGATATGTGTCTTGTTTTACTAGACAATAATGGGCACATGATCTAACCTGTTTCAGTCACTGAGAATTTATTTTCTCTTTTAAATTCTGTTATTTTTTTTTGTTTTTGCTGTGTGTGTGTGTGTGTGTGTGTGTGTGTGTGTGTGTGTGCGCGCGCGCGCGTTTGGTTGTTTTTGTTTTGTTTTTTGGCTGAGAGTGCCGGCACAAAGTGTTCTCTCTTTCCCTTTTTGCATGCAAAGGAAAGACATGGCCCTAGGAGACTCAGATAGCCATCTAGGAGCCCAGGAAGAGCTAGACTTTAAATGTAATCAAGACAAGGCAGGCAGAAAGAAGGAGGGGTGAAGAAAGGGAGGGAGGGAAAGAGGGTGTGTGTGGGAGAGAGAGAGAGAGAGAGAGAGAGAGAGAGAGAGAGAGAGAGAGAGAGAGAGAGAGATCAGAATGGTATTGAAAGCCCACGAACCCAAATATTTCTCAACACGAAATATATACATAAATTGTGGAATAGTCATACAATGGAATATGAGATCAAACCCTACAAATGAAAAAGAATGTATAAATGACAACTGCACCCTACAACATGGATCAATTTCACAAACATAAAGTCAGCTTAGAAAAGTCAGACACAAAAAAGGACCAGGTATATGAGGGCACTTACATACAGCTCAAGACCAGGTAAAACTAATCTGTGGTGGCAGAAGTCAGGACAGCGTCCATCCTAGGCATGGGCACAAAGGGACCTGTGGGGGCTGGCAAGCTGCTGTTTATACTGGTCCAGGACATGGCATGGTTATTGTATGTAATGCATCAAGCTCTAAAATTATGATTATACATTTCTTGTATATATGTCAGATGTCAAAGAAATCTTTGCTTAAAAACATCTTCTCTGCAAACATACACACTAGCAACAAACTGAGTCTTTCTCCTAGAAGAAATATAAAAGACTCATTAGCACATTTTACGAGCTACTGCCTCAAGTCAGGGAAATGATGGAAATAGTATATACATATAGATGAACCAAGGGAGGGTCTCTTTCTGTCTGATGACTATTTCTCCAAGGGTGAGTTGCAGACCCTCTTCTATCACAGGGCTTATTTGGATTGAAGCATCTATCCCTCTGCATGCAATGTGATTATTTCCTTGAGGGCAGGAACTGAGTCTTTTGTTGTTGTTGTTAATCATCACCGAGGATATTTTTTTCCACTGATCTTTAGAGTGAAAGGAGGTAATAAAGGAGGAGAGAGAGAAACATCCATGTGAGAGAGACACATCAATTGTTCCCCTCCCACATATGCCTTGACTAGGACCGGGATCGAACCTGCAACCAAGGTACATGCCCTTGACCAGGAATTGAGCCTTCAACCCTTTGGTGAGTGGGTCGATGCTCTGACCACTGAGAAACACCAGCCAGGACCAGGAACTGAGTTTTTAACCGCAGAGCCTTAGCACCTAACAAGGTACCTAACAGGTAGGAGGTGCTCCATAATATCTGTGGAATGAGTGGATAAGTGTATGAATTCTTCCTAGGACATGAACTTTACTGAGCTCCAGAGAAGAGAGAATAAGGTCATGCATCTGGATAAGGAGAGGAATTATATATAAGCCCTGGCACTATCATATTTACAAGTATGAGGAGCAATGAGGACCGGGGCACTCATACACAGCTTGAAATCCATGTGAGGACAGCTGCTATTACTTTGGTTTAAAAGAGCTTTGGGTGGAACTCTACAGAGCCTGGTACTTTATACTATTTAAGGGGCCCAAGGTGGTGCTATAGCTATAATGTCAGTAATAAAAGCAAATTTGTGAGCTGCTTGGACCTATTAGAGATAAGTTATTTCAGGTACATTGAGAATAAGTACACATGGAATGGTAGAGCCATCTGTATTTTATTCTTGCTAGGGATGAGTAAAAGAAATAAGGATGTCTGAATTCTCCAGATAAGGCACCAAATGCCTTTCAACCACTAGTTTACAATATTTTGTACTAAAGTCAGAACCAATATTGTGTACACATAAGTGTGCCATATTTAGTCTGTTGCAAATGTTACAAAAGGCACAATATCCTTAGCAAAGTACCTGGTGTCAAGTAGACATTCAGTAAATGAAGACTCTATTAAGCCCAACTCTTATCTGTTGGCTACTAAAAAAAGAAAAAAGAAAAGAGAAAGAGAAAGGAAGAGAGAGAAAGGAAGAATGAAATGGAAATTAGTCATTTTTAAGACAGTGTGAAATGGAGAAAGGAAAGAAGGCATGCAAGAAAGAAGAGAGAGAAATGTAGAGACAAAGAGGAAGGGAGGGAAGAGAGGAAAGGAAATGGAGGAAAAAAGAAGAGAGGTAATATAAAGAGGAAGTAAAGTGGGCATCAGAAAGTCAGTAGCATGCATATTAGCATAACCAATGAACACAGACACTGGGGTTGTGGGGGCTTGCCTGGGTGGGAATGGCTGGGGGGAGGGTCAATTGGGGAAAAGGGAGATATATGTAAAACTTTAGACAACAACAACAACAAAAGGAATTCAGTAGATTCTAACAAATCATTTTGGAGGTTTTACAAAAGGGGAAATAAATTTAAAAATTTAAACCAACAAAGTGAATTCTAAATGTATTCAATAATAAAAGATGGTGTTATTAAATTAAAGCTAATGATGCTAACACAGATCAAAGGAGGAAAAACAAATGATGATGGCACTTAATTGTTGACTGTTCTGCACTATGGAAATTTTTGCTTCAATGTTCAGAAATCTGAAATGGCCTGTGCTAAAACAGCAAGACTCGAAGGAGGGAACAGACTGTGGAGAAATGCACCAGAATGGAAAGTCATCACCAAGGAAGGTGATGACTTTCCTATTCCTCAGATTTGGGAATATAGGAATTCAGAAACAAGGTTATTCATACCAAGGGCAATCAAGAATGCCTCTAGGTCTATGTTTCTTCTGAGGGATGACATGACAGCTACAGTCCAGGCTATGAGAAATTATGTTACCTACCCTAACTCCTAATTATCTAAGTTCTTGTTATGTATTCATTGTAGAAAGCCTGCTGCTAACTTTTGAAAGTAATTTTCTCACTCATGTATGTGATTTTACACTATAATTGGGTATGTAAGATAAATGCCACCAAAGTGATTAAAGAAATGGGTTATATAATATATGGTAGATTATATTACCAGTTGCCCAAAATTCCCTCTTTAGTGTGTTCCACCCTGAGGATGAATTCTACATATCTACTCTGTTGAACTCAGGATGTTGCATTTTGTTACTCAAAAAAAGCTGAAATAAATTTTATCTTTTCCAAGCAGAAGCTCTCTAGAGCCTAGATATGAGTACCATGCTTCTTTACCTGCTGACACAACAATCAAATGTTCCCAATAAAAGCTGCTCCATCAACCGAGGTCCTGGAATGAATACAACATGAAGCAGGGCCACAGCTGACCCACAAAGAACATGTATGTCCTTTTATTTTATTATCCATTGACATTGTTTGGTATCACAGAAAAACTTACCCTATTCTGAATAATACAGTACCCAAGTCAGTGAAACAAACAAACAAATAAAAAAAAAATGGGCCAAGTACATAAATGCATTAATTTGTCAACATTAATATCTATTGGACATATTCTATGTGGTCTTATGTTTGATTCTGAGGATAAAATTATGGACAATATTTTATCTTCAAGGACAAAAAGACTAAAGTTCTAGAAACTGAAAAATGAGAAAGCAACATGGACTTGAGAATCTTGGAGGGAGACCACATACAGAGTTGCATCTTGAGCAGAACATTGTCAGATAGGCATGCTTTGGAGAGAACATTCTGAGTAGAGGAAGTAGAATCTTTCAAACAGAGGCATAACTAAAGGGAGACTTTGTGTAGGGAAATAATGGGAGGGAAGTGAAGAAATAATCAAGGTTGGGTCAAGGGAATGAAAATCTTTATTAACAAATTGAGGCATATAAAGGCAATGGGAAATTAATAGATTTTTAAGAATAATGAAGTGACAATTTTTGGTGCTTGTGAAGAGACAAAAGGAAAAAGAAATGAACTGGGGACTGAAGCCAACTCCACTCTTTTTGTTATTTAATATGATTTTATCAGTATTTTTGGTATCATTAATTTAAAGCCATTTTCTCAAAATTATATATTGAAGTCAATAATATTTAATCTCACATTTCATAACCACTAACAACTTCTGCTTTAGGAAACAGTGTCATAGAACTCTTACTACCATGAATACACAATATATGTTTAGTGATAACTGGTAGCAAAAAAAAAGATCATACAGAAATTTAAAGATTCCATATAATGTCTTCACAAAACCTAGAAAACTACCAATTGTTAAAAACTTGTTGTGAGTTTTTGCCCATTGAGTGTGATGCTGGCTGTGAATTTGTCATATGTGACTTTTATGATGTTGAGTTATGATCCTTCTATTCCCACCTTGCTGAGAGTTTTTATCAAAAATGGGTGTTGGATTTTGTCAAATGCTTTTTCTGCATCAATTGATATGACTATGTGATTTTTCTCCCTCAATTTGTTTATGTGATGTATCACGTTTATTGATTTGTGGATAATGTACCATCCTTGCATCCCTAGGATAAATCCTCCTTAGTCATGGTGTATGGTCTTTCTGATGTACTGCTGGATCCAATTTGCTAGAATTTTGTTGAGGATTTTGGCATCTATGTTCATGAGGGATATTGGCCTGTAATTCTCTTTCATTGTGTTGTCTTTATCTGGTTTTGGTATTAGGGTGATGCTGGCTTCATAGAAGGAGCTTGGAAGTGTTCCTTCCTCTTGAATTTTTTGGAATAGTCTGAGGAGGATAGGTTTTAGTTCTTCCTTGAATGTTTGGTATAGTTCTCCTGTGAAGCCGTCTGGCCCCGGGCTTTTGTTTGCTGGAAGTTTGTGATGACTGCTTCAATTTCTTCCATAGTTATTGGCCTATTGAGATTTTTAGATTCTTCCTGATTGAGTTTTGGAAGGTTGTATTTTTCTAGGAATATGTCCATTTCCTCCAGGTTGTCTAGTTTGTTGGAATAGAGTTGTTCATATGAGGCAGGGGTGCATGGTTTGGGAAGGTAATGGGGGGATGAGGACAAATATGTAATACCTTAATCAATAAAGAAATTTTAGACAAGTTCAACCTCACAAATTAAAAAAAAAACTTGTTGTGAGCATAAAATATAAGTTTGGAATTAGAATGACAACTAAAGATGCAGCAGTTTGGGGAAAAAAAAAGAAGATGGAGGAGAAAATGCTAAGTGTTCATCAAATCCCACTGCATTTTCCTTTCTCTTGACACAATGGAACACTTAGCTTCCTGAGCAGTTAGGTCAAGGTCATGTGATTAAGTTGTGTTTACTGGGAATATGCCAGTGTGTATTTTTTAGTTACCTGTTTGCTTTTGTTTAATTTCAAATCCACAGAAGAACTTATTCTTTTGACCAGCAGGTCTCTAGACCTACTACCTAAAAGCATTAACTTTCACAAACTTCAGAGAAGATCTAAACTAGCAAGGAACACTTAGCACTTTTACAAGAACCAGATAAAGAAAAACATTCAGGGCAAACAAAAAGAAAGCAACTTCAGAGAAGCAACAATCAGATGCCAATGAAAAGAATAAGGTTATTTTAACTCTAAATATCTAAGATGTGGTCCAATTCAAAATTTGTATAACTTTAGAAGATAAGGAGCTTAAATGTAAGTGGATATATTTCTACATTATAATGTAGTCCTTTGATGAAAAATAAACATTTGGGGATTTCTAAACTTCAGAATTATAACAAATATTTATTGAATTCTAAGGAATTCCATTATTAACCTTTATATTCAGAACAGCCCTAGCTGATGGGCATATATTCTAGGCATTTCCTATGTACCAAAAAAAGAGTGGAATCTTAGAGAGATAAAGTAACATTTTAAGTTCCATACATTTGAAAGAGGTAGAGATGGGATTCCAACCTAAGTCATCTGACTCTAGACACTACCCCACCCTGTATTTCTCCCACAAGGGTTAGCTAAGCTTGAAATTCCATTTCATGTAAACAGATAGCCTTTATCCCTCAAATTAGTTTTATCAGCATAAGTTAAATAAGTGCCCAGAATATTGTTTAACCAGCAATTACATCCTCTAATGCCCAAGGTACATTCTTTGAGCATGTAGAGCTTTCTAAATCACTACTTTGGTCAAAAAGTGTACTGTGTAGTTACTCATAGGCAGTAAAATATGTTGACAAAATATTTTGACATCCAGAAACCAGGTAAACACAGCAGTAAAAACAACTAAAGTGTTAAACTGGAAATGAGTCTGTAAGGGAGGAAAATAAAAACAACATGTGGCCCTGGCTGCTTTGGTTCAGTGGATAGAGCATCGGCCTGCGGACTGAAGGGTTCTGGTCAGGGACATGTGCGTTGTGGGCTCGATTCCCAATAGGGCACATGCAGGAGGCAGCCAAGCAATGATTACCTTTCATCACTGATGTTTCTATCTCTCTCTCCTCTCCCTTCCTCTCTCAAATCAATAAAAATATATTAAAGACAACAACAACACATGAACAAAAAAGTAACTTTGTAGTTGTAGACCTATGATTCCCAACATCCTTATTTAGGACCCAAGAGGAATACGCAGGAACCATAAATCAGTTGCATAGCATGAATCTTCAGGAAGCTGCAACCACAATTTAAGTAAAACTCTGTAAATGTTAAGTGACTTAGGCAACTTTTTCCTGAGCCAATTTTCACCAGTAAGGTTCAGAATATTACTGCCAAATTTATGATCAACAGAGTCCCTAGTTTTCATTTCCTGGGAAGATGAGAGAAAGAGAACTCTGTATGGAATTACCAGTCCCCACAGAAGTACTGCAAACAGCTAAGACCCAGCCAGCTGATGAAGATATAGCCCTTTAATAAAGAGATGAATCCAGGCCAGGAGGTGGAAGGTTATTTGGAAGTGCTTCACCAACACCACTATTTGGATGACATGCACTGTGCCTTTGCCCCCTTATGTGTAAAAGTTCTATGTTAAAGTTTATTCAAAATGTTTTCTTAAATGTATAGTCAGTGATTGCATCTCCATTCAAATTTTACAACAATGTGAAACATAAACTGTAGAGCATAAACTTTGTCTGGCTTTTTTTGAATTGAAGGCCATTTTTCTCTGAATTAAAACATGTGAATACTCAAGAAATACTTTCACTGAATCTCACAGGGTATAATCAACATTTATGCTATTAAAAAAATCCTTCTAATTTTATTCATTCTCTAATAAAAATAAGTAAACAAAAACAAAAAAAATCCTGTTTCCTTTGACAAATTCAGATTTGAAAACATCTTAGTCAAAAGGTCTCCATTCTTGATCAATTTCCTATTTTAAAATTTAAACGGGATATTGGTGCCTTTATTAATGCCTACACATGAGAAAAATCATTTAGGAAATTGCAATGGGTACTCCATGAAGAGACATACTGAATATTGAAAATGCATATTTTTCTTCAGTTAGAGGGTATGGCCAAAATTGCTTGTAAGCTTGATAAAGGAGGCTTTGGAGTGGAAAACCAGTTTCTATGACAAATGTAAAAAAGACTGAGTGATGCAACGGTGGCAAAAGTGGATGTAAGAGGACATGAATAGACAGAATCCTATGTGCTTACATCTGACACCGAAGAAGATAGCAGCTCTTCACTCATGATTCCCTAGTATGTCCATAAGTTGTAATCAGTGGGAAATGTGCTCCAACTATTTTTATGTCAAAGTTCTGAAGTTTGTGAATGCTTTATCATCATCTAATAAATCAGAATAAATTCAGAGTTCTTTCTGTAGTAACACTAACCTCAGTTGAACTCAAGTAAGCTTTTTTGACTGGGAGATAAAAGAAGACATCTTGCCCGGCTGGTGTTGCTCAGTGGTTGAGCATCGACCCATGAATCACGAATCTATTCCCAGTCAGGGCACTTGCCTGGGTCGTGGCTCAATTCCCAGTAGGGACAACCTATCAATGACTCTTTCATCGTTGATGTTTTTATATCTCTCCCTCTCCCTTCCTCTCTCTGAAATCAATAAAAACATATTTTTTAAGAAGGGTACACCTCAACAAGGCTTATCCATTTACATATATATCTAAAATAATATATATTATATATTAAATCTATGGTTTCAGCAAGATCAATTCAGGCTTTCCAAAACTGCTGGGGAAGACAACTACCCAAACTTCCTCACCTGAAGAAAGAATGCTAAAGGGTAGTCAAAGAAAAGGAGTTCTTGAGTGTGTGATTCCAAGTAGAAAATATGGATAATGTTTTCTTCCATGGGGATAAGTGATTGTCCTTCCTTATTACAGTCACAAATTTAGAAATACTGTCATTTAAAGATTGGCTAACCACCCCCACCCCATGGCTCCCTCATCTGACTGAATGAAGCATGCTAATAAGCCAACTCTGCAGCCACAAATCTTGCTCATGTCATTAGAAGTTCAGAGATTCAGGAATTCACTTCACGCTGCACAGAGATATAACAGATGCTTTTCAATTCCATTTTCAAGTACATGCTACTAGGTCTTGCTCCTATTTTTATGCATGCATTAGTATTCCTGGGGGAAATAGAATTTGGAGGTTCTTAATTATTCATAAGACAATTCAGAAAAGCATTTCTATGTTACAGCCTGGCAAAATCATAATATGCAAAAATCCAGTGATTTCCTTCCATCACCATCACTACCTAACTATACACTACTTCCAGGCAGATCTTCCCAAAGCCCATGTTCAATGGCATCAATATCTACTTTGGAAATCAATAGCTCCTCAGTATCTACAAATTAAATAGTACCATAAAATGTTAGGATGCAGTATGGGATAATGTTTAAGACTGTGGCTTCTGAGGTCAGACTGCTTGGTTTTATGTTAGTTCTCACCTAAGGATATTTCTCCATTGATTATTACAGAGAAAGGGAGGGGGAGTGACAGAGAGAGAGAGAAACATCGATGCCAGAGAGGCACATCAATTGGTTGCCTCCTACATGCACCCTGACCTTGGCCTGTAATGGAGCCTGCAACCCAGGGAGGTGCCCTTGACAGGAATCCAACCCGGGGGCCCTTCAGTCCTTGGGCTGATGCTCTATGTGAGCCAAACCAGTTAGGACAGACTACTTGCTTTTAAATCTAGGTCCTGACCTTTATGGCCTGTGTACACTTACGCAGGTTATTTTATTTCTCTGTTTTCAGCTTATTTGTCTATAGATTATAGATAATTATAACAATGTTATATATAACATATAAGCAAAAGGTATATTGTATATGTATGTATATATTATATACAGAAATGTATTATATATAAACAAGATACATATATTTAATATATATTAACAAGTAACTATATTTAAATAATAAATATATAAATACATAATGTATACTATATTTCACTTATATATATGTGCTATAATATATTTATGTATGTACATATGTGTGTATGTAAGATATATGTGTATGTGTAACTTAGAATATTACATTGCTTGAAATATTGTAAGTATACAGAAATATTAGATGCTTTAATTTTATAACCTTTGTATTTGGCATTTAATGTGACCCAACCATCCTTTCCTGGCTATCTGTAATCACATTCTTACATATAGCCCATATTCCAGCCAGACTGCTTAATTACTTCTCATCGGTTATCCAAACTGTCCAGCTGCCATACATTTGTTCCTGCTGCCTGGGTGATTAAAACCACTCTACACACAACTCCCAGTTAAGATATCTCTGAAAACTCATTCATCCTTCTTAGACAAACTTTTTCTGGTGCTCAATCTCCCCTTAGACTTTAAGGCTTAGAGCATCTACTAAAGAATGGCAAGTGTGTTAACTTTGATTCATTGGTAGTAGCTTCATAGAGACTCTGTTGAGAGAAAGTCAGAAATCAGATCTGACTCAGAGACAAAAAGCATCATGATCAATTAATTATGTCTGCCATGGGTGTAGAATGGAAGACAGAATTTATCCGTCATCTCTACCCATTTTCCTCTGTTTGTATAATCACCAAGACATTTGAATAATTAAACTGCTGTTTTATGTTCAACTTTGATCTTTTTCATATCTCTTTGAACATATTTCATATTCCATGAAGGAAGAGGCTCCATTTTACTCAGTCTGTATCCCTGAAGTGTCTAGCATAGAGTCTGGTATACCATATATGCCAGATTTTTTTAAATTAGTTTGAGTTGCCCAATCTCACATTCTCTTCATTTAAATACACTCACTTCTTTCTTCACCCTGGGACTGACTCATGTCTGAGCCAGTAAGGTTTTACTCAGGAGACCTTGGCTGGGTCCATTTTACTCCCATATGCAATCCTGCTCTGCTTGGACCTGTCTGTTCCTAGGCTGAAGGTCTAATTTGCAACCCACAGGTTGAGAACTGCTAGCAGGGTCACCTAAGACCATCAGAAAACACAGATATTTACATTACGATTCATAACAGTAGCAAAATTACAGTTATGAAGTAGCAATGAAAATAATTTTATGGTTGGGGGTCACCACAACATGAGGAACTGTATTAAAGAGCCACGCATTAGAAAGGTTGAGAACAACTGGTCTGATTAATTCTGAAAGACCTGTCAAAATTATAACTACTACTCTTACCTTTTTGTCCTATAAATGCAACTTTGTCATCCTCCTGATTCTCTTGTAAATTAACTACAGTTTCTTAAATTCTGTATTCTTGATGCTCTGCCATCTGAGGTTTCACCAACTGGGACTGTGCCTCCCAGGGCTAGCCAATTCTTAGAAATAGCAAATAACTGTTCCATTGATCCAACTGCTTGCTATTCTGCCAGAACCGTGCTACATATTTTGGTTACTATAGCTTTGTAGTGTGATCCCTCCAGCTTTGTCGTTTTTTGTAGGACTGCTTTGGCTATTCGGGCTAGAATTTTTTGTTTCTATTTCTGCAACTTTGCTGTATTTGTTTATTATTCCTAATAGTATTTTTAGAGGAGTCTTCAGGAATTTCTATAGCCAATAAAATGAAAACAACTGAAGAGTATGGGTGAATGGATAAAGAAAATCAGGTATATAAGCACAGTGGAATATTGTGCAGCCATAAAAAAGGTGAACTCTGCCATTTATGACAACATGGGTGGATTGTGCAAAGTGTATTTACATGAAGTAAATAAGTCAGATGGAAAAAGAGAAATATTATATGACTTTACTCATATGTGGGATATAAAAGCAAAAACTAAAATAAAATAAATGAACAAACAAAACAAACAACAGAGGCAGACAACAGTTTAACAGTTTGGTGGTTACCAGAGGGGTAGAAGGGTAGAGAGAAAGTGAAATGGGAAAAAGACTTCAATTGCATGGTGATGCATGGAAACTAGACTTTTGCTGGTGAACATGATATAGTACTTACAGATACTGATTTATATTATACAACAATGTTACCTCAATACATTTTTTAAAAAAAGAAATAGTAAAGAATATACCCTGGGAGTGTGCCTTTCACATGCAAACTAAGCAAACCAGAGTCCATATTCCAAACCACCCTATCTACATGGTTCTTACACTTCAGGAGGCAACATTCCTCTGCCCTAGTCATCCAGGGCCAGGTACCAAACAACTAGAGATAGACCCTATATGCCACCGCTTGCTGACGTTTTTCAAACTAGCCAATCCTAAGCCTGCTTACCCTGTCCTTTCCATTGGAAACACAATAAGAGTTCCAGCTTATGCTTCCCCCTTGCTCCCTTTGTCCCCTGAGTGGCCCTGGAGCATCCCCAGGTGCACTCCTGCATGGTGTGGCATGAGTCCCCTCTTGGGAACTGTGAGTAACAAATGATCTCTGCAATGGCACCTGTCTCCTGATCTGTTAGCCTGGCCATACCTGAATAATAATGAAACCTACATTTTAAATCATCTTGCCATTCTGTATCCACTGATTCCCATTTCCTCACCTAGTTTTCAATCTTGCTTTTCAGAACTCAGAAAAGAAGCATTACGTGCCTTGAATGACCAATTTTTAAACCCTTCCTCCATTACTTTGGAGATAACTATATGCATCTTCCTCTCTAAATCACCTTTCAGAAGTCTCTCAATAGGAGCCCTGCTCTGGTTTATTACCTCCTAGGATAATGCCATTAGAGATAATCACATTCTGTAGATATCATCTCTAAAGTACAATTGCCTTAAGAGCCCCTATTGAAGTATTTTTTCATTTATAACAAGATCTTATGATCGTTAAAAATAAGTACAGCTGTGAACTGTGCCATGCAGATCAACACACCCGCAGATTTGAAAAACCTCCCAGCAAAAATAAAATTTCATGATTCTCTTTTTTTCCTTCTTGTTTTTACATTTTTCAAGAGGAAATAAAAGAGTATGTGATGCTACTAATTAATGGACCTATACATTTTAAATAAATTTTATTTTTAATCATAGCAATATAATAGATTTTAATAGGCAATAAGAAACACTAAACAAAAGATACACCAAAAATAAGTAGTATTTCCATTCAACTACCTTCCAGCACCCTCCTCATCCAACCAGTTAACCATGTTTAACTCTTCTGTTATTTACTGCCACAGATCATCATCATATGTTCATATTGCTATTTCTGAATTTGTTCATTGTAAACATTATATATTGACTTTATATTATAGTACTAAAGGTTTACTTTCCTTAGGTCACTCTCCGCCCTCCCCATAAACATCTACTTATTATAAACAAATATATTAATATCATAATTACCAATTAAATCATCAGAATTTGGTTACCTACATTCATACCTTCATATTTTTCAGTGTAGTCATGCTAGTTCTTCCCACAACAGCTGCCTCTCCAGATGGATTTCCACGATGTCAAATAAATAATTTCCATCTCTCCCTTTCGAGAACTGCCCCCCCTAGAGCCTTCTGCCCTCCTGTTCCAAATGGTCTGGTGTTCCTCTAGATCTGCTACAAAGCTTCTTTTCTGGGACTTCCCATCACTCTTAACTGGAACATCCCTCGAGAAAGCTGTTTCCTGAATTCCATGCTTTCTGCTTGCTTCTGCAAGCAAAAATGTTGAGGTTTTCCTTGTCATCAAGTGTCCTTATTAAACACATTTTCTTAAGTAAGAGTTTAATATTCTCCCTCAGTACAGAGTATTTCTCTTTGTATTTATCTTGCAGTGTTCGCTGAATGTAATTGATATCTGATCTTTTGTACATAACACGTTTCACTGTCCTTTCCTCTCTGTCTCTTTATCTTTCCTATTCTCAAGTCTGACAGATTAGTTCCTTGGCGCTTCCTCATTCTATTTTCTCCATCTCTTTTCCTCTAACATTATTAGGTGGATGTTGGAGCTCCTAGATTAATGCTCACCTTTTCTCTGCTGCAATCCTATCTTATGTTTCTGACATCATCTTCTAACCCTTTTACTTTCTTAACTTTCAGTTGCTAAAATTATCACTACCAAGAGTTCTTTTTTATTCTCAAAAGGTCACTTTATTTCATGGATAGATGAGCTTCTCTTATTTCTCCAAGAACATCAGTTTAAAATGCAATTTTTTTTTTACCTTTATTCTTCTTGAATTTTCTTTTTCTGTTTATTTTTGTGTGCTTTAATCTCACTCTTTCATATTAAAGGCTTACCACAAATACTTGGTTGTCTTTTGCTGTCTACCTAAATTTGACAGGAAGGCACTAAAGCTACTTAGAGCCCCGTTGCACATAGGCCAACCTATGGACTATGTACACCAATAACCTGGCCATGTGAGTGCATCAGTTGGAGGGTGTAGAGGTATATATAGGGAGTATGGTCTGGTCATGGCATTTAGGGAAAGAGCACTAGAGAATCTTAGAACTCTGGATATGGTTCTAATTGCTCTTTTATCAGACTGGTGCCTCAGTCATGCTATCCACTGTAACTGGTCTCCCAGAGCTTCTCTGAGAGAAGAAAGGGCAGTCGGTTACATCAAGAAGTGAGGCTGGAAACTTGGTATTTAATTTTTCTTTATACTAATTTTCTTTATACAGATTGGTGCTTCCAATGACTGAGAATGTCTGAGTTTCTGAAAATGAACTGGCCACTTTTCCTCAGGACCCTCCTATGCAAGCACTTAGTCTTCTGTTTTGTCCTGTGTTCATTCTCAGCGGGTCCATTCCTTTGTCCCTGCTCCATCATCCAATATACGCTGACAGCTCTCATCTCTACTGTCTCTTCTCCCTTTCTTGTCCTGGTAGGTCTATATTTATTTAATGGCTTTTACTTTTTTATTGGGTGTCAGCAGTAACCAGAAGAGATAAATACATATGTACTTGTGCCATACTTAATCCAAAGATAGCCTTGTATATTTTAATGACTACATTTTTAAAGAAATAAACTGTGATTCAACACATAGGGAATCAATGAGGTAATGGAGATTTAGCCATTCCAACACTTAGATCAGAGAGCCCCAAAAGCAAGATTTAGACCATTACAAATATCATTTAGAGATTTTGTTAAAACAGAGGCCTGATTCCTGAGTTTGGGATTCAGAGCATCTGGGTGATGTCTAAGGACTGGTATACTTAACACATTCCTGAGTTATTTTTATGGTATGCCACTGATTTAGACAGGTTATCTTGTCATTTAAAACAAGAGCAAGTTCTTCACTGAATTTAGCAATGCAATTTACAAAGTAAGAATGCATCTCACTAAACATAAAAATGTTTTTTTCACTGAGCTTTATACAAAAAAGAGAATTAACTTTTATCAAGCACCTAGGCCTTCTGCTAAATAGCTCTTTTAGAACACTAGAATGGTAGAGGTTCCCCATTATAAAGGTCACTAAGTAATTATTAGAGATATTAGGTCATTTACCTAAAATAATATGACTAATTAGTAGTAAAGTTTGATTTACAATGCAAAATCAGAGATCAGGGTCATTCCTTAATGCTTCTTCATGCTTTTAATAATCAATTATAACCAGCTGATTACATGCTGCATTTAGCCAGTAAACTAACCACTGGTAAAGATCAGAAGAGAAATTCCCTAAATAGAGATTGGGAATTGAACTGAGAAACAAAACAAATATCCATGAAAATAATCAGAGTCTCTGTATGATCTAACGTTCCCCAACTGGGATTCTAACAATGTTAATATATATACACACTTAGTGAGGAAAAAGAGGGAAGTTTCCATGATCAATAAACTGGGTAATTGAATTAAACAACTTTAAAGAGGATTTTTTTTTATTAACAAGGCATTTCAGAATCTTTAATGTAAATGTGCATCATGAATTTCCAAATGGAAGATGGAGCATTCCCTACACATTTTTGGCCTGTTAACCACCGTGCACATTTAAAACAAAATCCCATGGGGGAAAAAATAGAAAAATTCTCATAAAGAATGGCAATATGTTGATAGTTGAAAGAGAAAGTTAATCTGGACAAATGAGTAGATACCCAATCTAGCCTCTGAAGAATTTGGATAGCCTAAACTTTGCCTGGTGCCACATAGGTGGGAGAGAAGAGGCTAAGAGGAGGATGGCCTGCTTCAGATGGAAGGCTTATACTCCCACTAACTAAAGGCCCAATGCACAAAATTCGTGCAGGGAGGTGGGGAGGGAGTTTCCTCAGCCTGGTCTGTACCCTGTCCCAATCTAGGACCCCTCAGGGGATGTTGCTCTTTACTGCCCACCTGATCACTCCTAACTGCCTGCCTGCTTGCTCCTTACTGCCCACCTGCTGGCTCCTTACCTCTTGGCTTGCTGCTCCTGTGTTAAACGTCTACCCCGGTGGTCAGTGCGCATCATAGTGACCGGTCATTCTAGTCGTTCTGCCGTACAGGTCACTGTGCTTTTATATAGATAGTGAGAGTGAATGCTAGAACCAGTTGGAAACAGATCCAAAAGTCCTGCTTGGGTTTGGGGATGGGTGCTGGATTTGGTATAACAACTAAAATAAAATGACTATGGAACAATGAGATTGACAGTCTTCCAGGCCATTCCTAACTGTGATATCCTGAAGGTTAAAGGAAATAAAACACTAAGGATTGGAAGATGGAAAGATGGTTCTCTTCACTTATCAGGCACCCTCTAAATGTCCCTTATCATGCAGTCCTCTGTATATTTTCAAAATGCATGTGCTAGAGTATTTATTCATATTATAGCTACGTAATAAATAATTAGTACAGTAAAGAGGCAGATAGTATATTGTTATTCTTGGCAATGATGCTATCTTGTTAAAATAAAAGATGTAGTCATTCACTATGGTGTAATTTCTTATTCAATCTGTACAAAATCTCTGGAGATGAATAGGGCAGTCATTGTTGCCATCTTTGACATGTCATAATTGAGGAAAGAGATGCATGTCAGAGTACTTCCTGTTCCAAGTGACAACATTCAACTATGCACTAACTTGAGAGAATTCATTAGCTAAATTAACTCAGGAAGCTATTAGATCAGTTTAAAGTATCAGAAGAAATAATATGTTTGTTTGTTTCTAATCTTCTCCCCAAGAGGGTAGAGACCTTGTCTGTCTTGTTCCTGTCTCATGCCTAGTACTTTGGACAGAATCTGACACATTTAAGGCACCAAATAAATGTTCACTGAAGAACTAAATAGCATAAATATATTCTAAGTAAAATAGCAACAATCATCTGTACAGGACCTATTCCGACCATAATCAACACACTCTTAAGTAGAAAGTATTCTTAAAATAAACTACAATAACTTTTTAGATAAAGAATATGACAGTGGAGAGGAATATGAGTTTTATAGAATACATAGTAAATCGCAACCTAGCATAAAAATGTGCAAAACATCTTGATAAACTAACTGGGAAAATCATTAAAAATTACAAAATGGAATAAATACCCATTTTATACATTTGACAATGACTGCTTACACATTGTGAAATATCTTAAATCCAAGAATTTCCTTTTAACAGAATTTGATTTCACTAGAAAGAAGATATTTTGGATTAAACTGTGCTTTTTCTTTTCATTAAGGAACAATTTAAAGTTAGCATTAATGAAATAAATTATATTTTAGAGGGAAAGAAGAGCAACCAGAGGAAAAAATGAAGACAGACAAGCTTAACTTACATTTAGATCCCCATAGCTAACTCAGTTTCAGAGAAGGATGAAGTTGCTAGACAAAATAAGTAGCAAATTAAAGTAGAGCCATACTCTGGAGGGCTTTGAATGAAAGGGTGACAAGACTCTTTTTAGTTTCATAGTCACTAAAAGATTTCCCAGCAGGAAATTGCTGTTTAGAAAGAATAATGTAGCAGCATAGCTCACAAAAGATTACTGTGGGGGGAAAAAAAAGCATCTACTGAATTAGGAACTAGACCATAGGAAAAATAACTAAAGTTTGAGCTAGGAATACGACAGTGGGGAAGAGACAAGAAAGGATGGGCAAGTGAAGAGGAAATGTGAGATCAGACAAGGATCTCAATCTTGGCTTCACCACAGCCCATACACTGGTCATCCTGGACAGGACACTCAGTAGGTATCCTCTGCCCAGCAATTTACATCTCACTTCTAGTGGTTCCAGATCTTCAATCCTGACCACAGAGGAAGCACTTGACCCAGGCCTAATCAATCATGGGACAGTATAGCCTTGCTATCAGTGGTCATGTGACCCAAGCAGGGCCAGTCAGCACCCTTTCCTGAGATTTACATATTGCACTGGTTGAAATTCTCTCCCTGTGGAAAAAGTCCCCTCTGCAATAGCAAAGAATCACAGAGGCAGGAGGAAGTTCAAAATGAATTGAGTTCCCACTTCCAGGCCTTAAGGCACACATGCACACAAGCTCTTCCCTCACCTGGGAGCTGTCTCAATATGATTCTCAGCTACATAAGCCAATGAATTCCTTGAGGAAAATGTACGTTCAATTTTTTTCACTTGAAATCAGGAGTTCCAATAATGCATAAGCTCACTGGTGCCAGTCTTCTCAATCGTGGCATGGCAGCATTGGCAATGAGCACCCCACACACATCCTCCAGACTCTGGAGCCCAGAGTGGTGGGAAGGCTCAAGTAGAAATCACACTCTACACTATTAAGCACTGTGAAAATCAAAGTCCTCTACTCTGAGTATATATTTTTTACCACAGTTACTTCAATATATTGTAAATGCAGTCATTTTCCTTTCTTTCAGACATGTATGTATATGATCTAAAATGATAAGAATGTTAATGATAATTTATAATACCAGCTTTGATGTGCATAATGTTTTACAGAGCCAGTGTAACTAAGAAATAATATAATTGCGATAAAAATTCATAACATTTTACTAGAGAACTCATTCTTAAAGAGACTACCCAAGCCATCTTCAGATGCAAGGTTTTTAAAAGGCAAGGGCATAACTTTTTTTCTGTTAACATACATCCTGAACACAGCAGGTGGAATGAAGCTCTCTACTCAGGATCATTACTCAACTACTTTAGATTCTACTTTTTCTTTCCATTTAATGCCACCTTAAGCCACTTGAACTAAGCACAAGAGATCAAGCTATGGAAGATTGACTCTAAGATGCAAATTAATTAATACCTAACAATGTGTAAAAGATTACATTTTGAAAAACAGGGAAATCATCTTTTACACTTACATTACCTAAATTTAGAGGAGATAATTTTTTTCCATTTGGTATGTCTACAAAAAAGGTAGTGGAGAAAATAAATAACTTTTACTCTTAAGTATGAGGTTTGCTTTGAGATGTAAAATAAAGTTTTTGGTCAAACAGGTATCATTAAATAATAAAAGTACAGTCCAAATCTATTAAAAGTATATTTTTCAATTAAGCATTAAACCTTGTCTCTCTTCTGTTAATTTCATATGCTTGCATAGGCAAAGAAATTATGAACTATTATTTGAATTGCTAATACAGGCATAAAAAAGAACTAATCCAGCCCAATGGCAATTGTCCATGTGAAAAATTAGTTTTCTTAGGAGGTGGTATTGTGCAATTTAACACTAATTGGTGTATGCCACCAATTAATGTCTAACAATGCATCTAGCAAATGAAAGAAAATTTATTGAAAATGAGTAAAATGCCATGCTTTCATAGTACAGTCTAATGTCAGTGTTTGTATCCCACTCCTTTATTATTTCATTATTTTTGACTTCCTGGTTAGAACTGATTTGCATTTTCTTCTGGCCCTGTATTAGCCAGCAGCCTTCGCTGGGTTTCCAACTTTGTTCAGTTAACAGCTGATAGGCACTTACCCTCCTTTTGCTGTGTGCCATACTCTGTGGTAGGCCCCAGGGCAGCTACAAATGCAATCAAGATATATTCTTGCTATTATGTTACAAGGCCTCAGGTCTTGTGTCTCTTTTTTGCCCCCCATCATTTTTAAGAGAGTGGAAGGGTGGGAGAGAGACAGAGAGAGAAATATTGATGTGAGAGAGACACAACAACTGGTTACCTCCCACACATGCCCCCACCAGGGCCAGGGATTGAGCCTGCAACAGAGGCATGTGCCCTTGACTGGAATCAAACCTGGTATCCTTCAGTCCATGGGCTGATGCTGTATCCACTGAGCCAAACCAGCTAGGTCATCTCTTTTTCCATAAATCCAGCTTCAGTATTTCCATAGCAACTTATAATTATTTTTATTTTGCAATTACAATGATAATGATGATGACTAATATTCATATAGGGTTTATTATGTGCCAAGTATCTTTTATCTTTTTTAACAACTTTACATACATTAATACATTTAATTCTTACAAACCTGTGAGGTAACTACTATTATTATTACACTAGAGGCCCAGTGCATGAAATTCGTGCATGGGGGGCGGGTCTCTCAGCCCAGCCTGCACCCTCTCCAATCAGGGATCCCTTGGGCCTAAACTGGCAGTCGGACATCCCTCTCACAATCCCGGACCACTGGCTCTTAACCACTTGCCTGCCTGCTGGCCTGGCCGCCCCCCAACTGCCCCCCTGCCAGCCTGCCTGACTGCCACCCACTGCCCCCATGCTGGCCTGGCCATGCCCCAACTGACATCTTCCGGCCTGGTCACCCCCTAACTGTCTGGAAGGAAATCGGACGTCTGGAAGATGTCCGGTCACCCCGTCTAATTAGCATATTACTCTTTTATTAGTATAGATTCTATTTTACAGAAGAGAAAACTGTGCAGTAATGAAGTTAAATAACTTTCCCAAGGTCACACGGTTAAGCGAGAGAGTTACGTTTCAAACACAAATTATCTACAGTGTCTGTGCTCTTGGCCACTGCTCTATGCTGTCTTTCTCTTAGCCAAACTCCACCTAACTCACTCATGAATAAACTGAAAAATAAATAAATGCCAAGTCCATGAGAAAATCAATTAACATGAATGCTCACAACATGCTTTAAAAGTCAATAAAAGTGAGACAACTAAAAATGATGTGGAATCCCAATCAATAGACTCACACTGAAAAAATAGAAAATTTTATTTATAATATTTCTATTATATGTTTATTTTAACCTAAAGTAAAATGTTTTATATATTTGCACATCTATGCAATTTTTATTAAAGAGGGGCTTAATAGAAATTATATATACATACACACATACATATATATATAGGTACATATCTGTATGTATGCATATACATATATATGTGGTGTGTGTGTATATATATATTCTATTAATCTACTCATTAATAAAAATTATTTAAATTACTAAGTATCCATCCTAATGATATTAGCTACCTTTCTCAAATTTATCTGCTTACTTGTGTCTATCTCCCAGGAGTTTCTAAGATATTCATTTAACACCATAATTAGCAAGGTTCTTACATATATGTGATGCTCACAAAATACTCTTTAGATGGATGGGTGGACAGATGGACAAGGTGGGAAAGGTATAATGGATAACAGGTAGTCTGGTGAAGTTAAAAGCCTAGAAGGTGAAGAGAGTTGAAAATGGTAAGAAAAGCTTAGTCCACTCTGTTAGAAAGTTTGAGGACTTTCTGAAAGTATTTGGGGGCCACTCAATTTGAGGAGAGGAATAACATGATCATACATGGGTACTAAGAAGAAACTTATGAAAATAGACCAGGTGAGGAAGACATAAGACACAGCACTACTGAATGTATGACAGCATTGTGCCTAGCATATGTCCAAGAATAGGACACCAAACTGACCAAGGGCCCCAGCTTCCTCTGAAATCCTTCCTGGCATTTATCTTGAGTCCATGCTTCCCACTGGCTACTCACAGGGGATGACTGAGTATGGCAGGAACAACAAGTTAGTCCTGGAAGCATGAATAACTCTGAGGGTTGACTTTGGCTCAAAGAACTCAGATGCAGGGCAGACTTGGACACTTCCGGACAACCTCCAGTCTCTCTCGCTTTCCCTGGGGGTCAAATCTTCATCATAGTCTGATGATTCTCCTAGCCTCCCCTGGCTCCTTTCTTATATTCTTTTGTGAGCATGATTCCCAAAAAAATTCTGACGCATTTTATCTTGTCTTGGCATCTACTGGGAGGAAAGGCTAGTGGTGAGATTCATACAAACTCATGAGAGCCAACAATTAAATTTTCAGGAATTTTACATGCTAATTTTTAAACAGCCCATTATCAAAAATTAAATTATATAAATTTACATTTAAATAAACCATTAAAAATAAAAGTCACAAATACTCAAAACTTATAATATTCTAATGTTATTATATTTTTCTATTACTTATGATCTTGAAGTTACTTATATCTAATGATGCAGATCCCATACAATGATGTTCTACCGCACATCGCTCTGTGGGCAGTAATGTCACATTAGTGATTTGAAATTGGGCACAGTAGGGGTATATATGCCATAGAAATCAACAAATGCTACAGAAATCAACAAATCAGTATTTATTTACTTGTTTCTATCACCTCTTTACTTCAGAAAGATGGTTGTAAACCATTTACTAGCAAACCACTTATCTGCATTCATAGTGACACAGTTTGGACTTGAGAATTTATAGAAAATATATTAAGAAATAGCATAGTTGTAATATCAGGCTTGGTTGTAAATTCTCTGAAGGCAAGAACAATGTTTAAATTTTCTTTACAAGTGTGGTTAGAGCAATAGGATACTTGGGAGTTAACATTATAAAATATTTTTAAAGGGAAGGAAAAATATGAAATGTTAAGAATAGAGTAAAACTTAAAAATCAATTTTACTCAATTTCAACATTGTACAAATTAAAACTGAACCCCAGATTTCCTCATGCTCACACAAATAATAGTGAAAATAGAACTTACTTAAGAAAAACAAAGCAGAACAAGAAAACACTATCATCTACAGCAAAAAACAGAGAGATGTATATTTACAGTTCCAAAGCCACTGTATTTTCCTAGTCTCCCTTATTTGCTCTTTAGTTTAAACTAATGTTAAAATAGAGCTTTTCAAAGGAAAAAATCAATATTGTTTTTTGGACACAAAATTTATTTCAATTCTATCTTCATATATCTTAACTTAAGACATCTTATGTCAAGTTAAGCAAAACTGAGTTATTTGGCTGTCTGCCCAATGCCTCAGAACAAAAGTAATCTAAAAGCTTATAAATAAAAACACTTGCTCTGGAATTCAAAAGAAATCCTCCAAATTTGGAGATGTGGGACAAACATCTATTTTTCATTTTATTTTAACAGGAAGCTGAGTCAGTGTCACAGTGATTCCCAGACTTTGGTTTGTAAAACCTCTGTAATGTTCCATGACATTTTCAAAATAAAATTTACTTCAGTTCATCTCCACTTTTAAAATACATCACGTTTAAAGCAAATGTGATTGGTAAAATCAATCTTATTATGTTTGAATAAAATGAGTTTGAACTAGAATGTGAATCACTTCTGTGCCGAATAACCTCCCTGAGTCCTAGCATTTAGGCTAACAAGAACATTTTCTTGTCCCCTTGCTTCTGCCTGGACATCAAATGTTTCCCTGGATGATTGCAAGCATGGTCCTCAGACCAGCAGCATCACTTGAGAACTTGTTAAAAATGGAAACACTTGGCCCTCACCCCAGACCTATAAATCAGAAGTTCTGGGGAAGAGTGCTCACCTGCGTGCTGGTGTAAAGCTCATCTAAGTGATACTGGTGTACACCAAAGGGTGAGGACCACTGTTCATGGAGTTGAGGTATCTGAAGGGATCTATGAAATGAACTAGGAACTTAGATCCTTCCAAGAATGCCCTATCACAAAGGAAAAACACATAAAATCATACTAGTTTTTTGGTGTGTTTTTTTTTGCTAATCCTCATGTGAGGTTACTTACATTGATTTTTAGAGAGAGTGCGAGGGAGGGGGAAAGACAGAGAGAGAAACAACTTGTGAGGGAGATACATCTATTGGCTCTCTCCAGCACAAGCCCCGAACAGGGCCAAGGATCCAGCCTGCAACCAAGGTAAGTGCTTGTAAGATTGAACCCAGGACTCTTCAGTCTGAGGGCCAACGCTCTATCCACTGACCCAACAGGTCAAGGCCATATTAGTTTTTCCTAAAGAACTGTGTGACCAGCTATAGGTAAAATCCTAAAATCCCTAGGCACTAGGGCAGTGGTCAGCAAACCGCAGCTCGCGAGCCACATGCGGCTCTTTGGCCCCTTGAGTGTGGCTCTTCCACAAAATACCACGTGCGGGAGAGCACGTACAGTGCGATGGAAACTTTGTGGCCCATGCGCAGAAGTCGGATTCAGCCTGGGAAAGTCTATTTTGAAGAAGTGGCATTAGAAGTGGTGGTGTCGGTCGCATGTGGCTCGCGAGCCGCGGTTTGCTGACCACTGCACTAGGGAATGGCTGGAGGCTATGGGTAGCTCTCATCCTTTTGCTTCCCACTGGCTGGCCTCCCTTTATTAAACACTTAAAAAAGTCCAATCTCTAATATCTCTCAACTTCCTTCCCCAATTGAAATCTCACTGTACATTGGTGGTTCCCAAACTTTGTTCATCATTAAGCATCCCATTTAATTATGTTCTCCTATTCCCACAAATGACTCCATAAATTGCAGGATTTTGTCTGGCAAGATCTATTGAGCAATACAATTTTGTTTGCTTAGATCTATTAAAGACATAATAAAGAGGCCCATCCAACTCCTGATTTACACTAGTTACCAACTATTCCTCCAGCATTTTTTTTTATAATTACAGTATTTTGTGGCTGATTCATGTGTATGCTTGCGGTTTCTTGCAGAAACATTTTACATATTGGAAATACCTCTTTTTTGTTTAATATGATCTACACAATCTCGAAGAAAATAGATTTCTCTTCTCTGAATTCTGCTCACAGTGTCTTGCACAGGTATACTCTCTGGGTGCAATTATTCAAAAGAGTTCTACTGCTTTGAAAAGAGATGCAAAATCCCTTATAGGATTAACAAGGATTTTTTCCTCTCCATGCAGTCCCTTCACTTACCCCTACTCCTATCCTTTCTCTAAAAATTCCAACTACCCTGGCTGTCTTTCAGTTTTTCAAACAGGTTTTCTGTTTCCCATCTTAAGGTCCTTGCACATGATATTCCCTCTATCCCACATCTTCTGGCCCCTGTAACTTGATTACTCCTATTCACTTTTCAATTCTCAGTTCAAATATCTCTTTCTAGAGATAAATCCCTGAAGTCTCCTTGCTTATCACCACTGCCACCATGCCAGCTATAGGGCTAAATAAGATCTCCAAAGTATTATCTCTTACTAGGAGCCCAGCGTGAGATTTGAAGTCGTGCAGTGCCACCCACCCTCCAGTCACTGATCTGGCCCTGCCTCGTTCTCTGGGCCCCGCAGCATCTGTGGCCTCTGCCAGTCCAGCCCTGCCTCCCTTTCCAGCCCTTGAAGCAGCCATGGCCGCCGCTGATGAGGCCCTCCCCCAGCACAGGCCTGTGGAGGCCCCTGCCACTCCACCCCCCACGCTGCACATGCAACCTCCTCCTGTCTTGTCGACTCGTTACGGCATCCCGGTTAATTAGCACATTTCTCTATTAGATAGACAGATTGCTCTGTGCATTTCCTCTACTGCAGACTCTATCAATATATTTATGTAATTATTTGATGACTCCCTCTCTCTTCAGAATGTAAGCTTCATGGAGGCAGAAGCCATATTTAAATTGTTCTCTTTGGTATCCTCAGTACCTACCATGGTACCCAATACATAATAGGAGTCAATTAATATTAATTGAATAAAGAAATGCACAAATGTAGCAAATGCATTGGTTTTTTATTTAAGCTGAGGTAAATAGTAATTCCTAACAGGGTCCTTACTGCTAGAAATAGACAATTTCTGACCCTCAAGCAGATAGGACTTCAGAGTTCCATCTGAATACCTAAAACACCATTACTGCTGGATTTTGAGACTTCACATGGAGATTCTGCAATTACATGAGAAAATTCTCATGAAAAAATCCAAATGATAATGCATGGAATACATTTTTATATCCACTGTGAACTCAACTTTGTAAAAATGTAAATTCATGAACGAATAGAATTTCTGCTCTCTTTATCACCTTATCTCATCATTGTAAATGATGGGGAGGGCGACTTTAGAACAATAATGCATTCACATTATTTTTAAAGGAAATCACATAGGGAGTAGAGGAAATAAAAATAAAATTGTTATAAAGGAAATCAATAGTAAGAGCAACAATAATAGCAACATTCTTACAATGTGCCAAACACTATTCTATATGCTTTACATATAATTACTTATAATAAATTTATGGAATAAGTCCTATTTTTACCTTATATATGCTCCACTCTCAAAACTGTAGGTATCTGTTGTTGCCCTCCTAGTCTAGGGGGGACATTTTAGGAAGAGTTTATGTGGACATAAGAGATGTAGAAAGGATGGGAAGGATCTGGAGACCTGAATATATTTTGGAGGGAAAGAAGAAAGATGGAGGGATAGCAAAGGAAATCCAATTGGAAAAGGGTCTCTGAGTGCCTAATTAAAGAGATTTAATATCATTGAAAAATTTCCATAAGGGAAGAGTAAAAAAATATTTTTGTACCATACTTTGGGTTATAAGACAATTATTCGTCAGCTCCTAGGAAGAGCAGGGTCTTTGCGGTAATACTAGAGGCCCGATGCATGAAATTCATGCAAGAGTAGGCCCTCCTTCCCCTGGCTGCTGGCACCCAGGACCTGGGCTTCCCTTGCAGCCCTGGCTTCGTCCGCAAGATCGTCCGGTCTAATTAGTATATTATACTTTTATTATTATAGATATTGTGCCAGCATTAACTCCCAGATGTGGTGGAACATAATAACTAGGACACACACACACACACACACATGATTAAGAACTAGAAGGAACTAGGACAACATGTTCATATTGTTTATCTCTGGTAGTGAATTTCTGAATAACTATTATTTTCCTCTTTGTATTATTATTTTTTCCCTTTTAATCCTCATGGAGGACATGCTTAAAAAAAGGAAGGGGGGGGGAGGGAGGGAGGGAGAGAGAGAGAGAGAGAGAAACATCAATGGGAGAGAGAAATATGGATGGGCTACCCTCCATTGTGCTCCAACCCAGGACCAAAGCCACAACCCAAGTATGTGCCCTGACCGGAAATCACACTGGCAACACTTTGGTGCCAAGGACACCACTCAACCAACAGAGCCACTCCGGCCAGGCTGTATTGTCATTAATGGCAATTTTTGTAAGTTAAAACACAAATTGCCAGAACATATATTGTGGTCAATTTTTCTATATACCACCATTGAGTTTACCAATATAAATCATTTGCTGCTGTAGTTGTTTGCCATGCTTGGTGACTTCATTCCTTAGTTCCAAGGATGCCTAAGGATCTGCATACTTTATAGACACAGCCCAAACATAAGCAGAATGCGAGGGGACTTGTGTTGATTCATTAAATTCATGCTGGGTTTAAAGTGCAGTGTAGCTTATGCTTGAACAGGGGCAAAGTGAGAGAGAGAGAGAGAGTTGAGATATTCAAATGTATTTAATAATGTTGCACTTGAGGGAAAGACAAGGTTTTAAAGCTGATATTCTGAATTCTTTCTTTACATGCATTCATGCATTCAACAAATTTACCAAAAGCCAGAATTACTACAGGCTGCAGGGTAAAACAGAGCGGAGGTGCCAGTGGACTTTGAAAAGGTATGATTTGTATATTGGACACTTGTATTCAGGCTACCTTAAATTGTGTTGTTGTTTTTTCCTAACACAATTCAGTGGGGTTCTTTTTAATTCTTTATTGTTTAAAGTATTACATGAGTCTCCTTTTTTCCCCCATTGACCTTTCTCCCACCTCTACCTCCCCCAAGCACAAGCCCTCACCACCACCACCTCCCACTGTCTGTGTCCATTGGTTTTGTTCATACACATGCTTACAAGACCTTTGGTTGATCTCTTACCCCCTCACCCTCCACTTTCCCTCATGGGTTGTACAATCTGTTTGATGCTTCTGTGTCTCTGGTTCTATTTTTGTTCGTCAGTTTACGTTGTTCATTATATTCCACAAATGAGTGAGATCATGTGATATTTATCTTTCTCTGACTGGCTTATTTCGCTTAGCATAATGCTCTCTAGTTCCATCCATGCTGTTGCAAATGGTAAGAATTCCTTCTTTTTTACAGCAGCGTAGAATTCCATTGTGTAGATGTAATTCAGTGGTCTTTCCAAGAAATACTTCCCCTCTCCTTCCTCACTCTTACTCATTGCAGATGCCATGAGAAGGACTGAGCCTCTTTCAGGGATGAGCACATGACATAAGCCTAGGTGATGAGAGAACACCCCCAACATCTTCACAAATGAGAAATGGCAATTGTTTTAGAAAAGGCATGTGACCCCCCCCCCAAAAAAGCCAATTAAGAGTGATTTCCAAATATATTAGATAAGATAATGCTAACTGCTATTACAACTCAATCCAAAAATATAGAATTATGCTAACAAACTGAAGGTTATATCTTATACAAATAAAATCCAAAATGGTATTTCCTGATTGGTAGGCAGTTCTTCACAAAGTAGTGATTCACGGACTCAGGCTCTATCCATGTTCTGGAATCCAAAGTCTCACATGGGCTTCAAGGTGAAGAACATGGAGAATCACATGTGGAGAGGTTATATGGGCCAGCCTGGATTAAACATGCATCACCTCTGCTCACCTCCCATTGACTAGAGTGGGCTCATCAATACTTCTAGTCTTTCCTGTGGACCCAGGAAGGAGATAAGTTGGATTTGAGGAACATCTAGCCAGTCTCTGACATGGAGACATTCTAGACATATTGGGAAAAGGATGCATCTTCTGGGAGCAGTTGCCACTCTTGGAGCCGGTATTTCCGGAGCCAATGGTATTATAGCTGCCACCTGTTAACAGGCAGAAGTTAAGAGGCATGATGCGGTTTATCCTCAGAACAGCCTGCTTGCAAGGCTGGACCTTGGCCTTTGGAGTACATCTAGGAACTTAGATTTCAGAAGGTCCCCAATGCCTTAATAAGATTAACTTCTGGTGCCTCAGATGTTTGTAAGAAACAATGTGGTTTATGCTCAACACCTGCTTTTCTCTTTGAGTCTGGAATTTAAGTGTGTTAGGCAGAGGGTGCCTACCTGACCAGTCCCTCAAGAACCTTAGGTACTGAATCTATAGTGAGCTTTCCTGGTAGACAACATTTCACATGTGCTAATGGCAATGTGTGCATCCTGTGTGACTCCCCTGGGAGAGGATCCTGGACCTGGTTTCCTTGGGACTTTGCCCCATGCAGCTTTTCCCCTTGCTGATTTTGCTTTGTATCTTTTTACTGTAATAAATCATAGCCATAAGGACAACTATATGCTGATACCTGTGAGTCCTCAGCAAATCATTGAACCTGGGAGTGGTCTTGGGAGACCCTCAATACACCATCACATGGCTCAGAGAGTCTTTCTGAGATCAAAGCTAATGCAGAGGAAAAGACTCAAGAGATGCAGAGGCAGATTCCTGACTGAATTCTTGGTCACCCAGATCAAGCTGTAACTGAAGTCAAACACAATGACTGAACTTTTCAATTATCAAGCCAATAAATTCTTTTTCAAGCGTAAGTCAGATTAAATGGGTTTTATTTTACCCTTAACCATAAATAAGATCAACTTATACAGCTTGTTATCTAAATATTTATATTAAAAAGAATATCTTTATTCTTTTTTAAAATATATTTTTATTAATTTTAGAGAGGAAGGGAGAGGGGGAGAGAGAGAGAAACATCAATGAAAGAGAATCATTGATTGGCTGCCTCTCACACTGGGAACCGCAACCCCAGCATTTGCCCTGACTAGGAATTGAACCATTGACCTTCTGGTTAATAGGTCAATGCTCAACCATTCCAGCTGAGCTATTCTTTTTATAAAATATATTCCTATTAATTTCAGAGAGGAAGGGAGTGATAGAAGAGAGACAGAAACATTGATGAGAGAGATATGTTTTTATTTACTTCAGAGAGGAAGGGAAAGGGTGAAAGAATCAATGATGAGAGAGAATCACTGATCTGCTTCCTCCTGCATGACCCCAGGTGGATTGAGGCTTTAATCTGGGCATGTACCCAGACCCGGAATCAAACTGTGACCTCCTGGTTTATAGGTTGATGCTCAACCACTGAGTTATACCCCTGGGCTAAATATCTCTTAACATTTCAAAACCTAATTAGTTGCAACACTTAGTAGATATTGGATTAAAGAAACTACAGCTCTCTGGAGCAGAAGCCTAGGATAAGCCTCAGGAAGTAAGTTCAGCCTGGGGAAGATGGAGAGAGGTCAATAGTAGCGGTTATTGAAAAATGAAGTCACTAGGAAACAGAGAGAATAGAAACTAAAAGAACCTCAAATCAAATCATGGTAAAAACAAGTATGCAGAAGATGGCCCAAGGGTATTTGGTAGCAGAATGACATTGTCTATAATTTGTGCATAGGCTCTCTGAGTGGGGAAGCAAAATGGAATGGAATGGAATGGAGTAGAGTAGAATAGAAAATATAAGCTCAATAAAGGTAGAAATTTGGGGTTATTTTATTAACAGTCCAAGTGTCTAAAACAGTGCCTGGCAGTAAGTACCTAATAAACACTTTTAAATAAATAACAAAGGATGCAGAATTTTAAAGACAACGTAAGTCACAAGCTACTTTGAAATCAGTAAAATCTAGCTATCATTTCACATTTGTCCTTAATTTCTTCAGAGGTAAACAAGAAAGTTATATAATGTCAAAATTATAGATATGATATTAAATAAAAACTAAGTTTCTAGGAAATTATGTTTAGTTAGGGGAGAAAAGGTAAGAAACAGAGCTCAACATAACATGGTAAGAGAAATAAAGAAACCATACTCATTAGACCTGCTTAGCTCACTGAAATAAAATCATGACAAATATTTTTATCAGTAAAGGAAACCACTGAAATTATCTAAACCAAGTATTCCCAAATCCTTCTGAAAATCATAACACTCCAGGAACATTTAAAAATATAGATTCCTGAGCTCTACCTAGAACACACAAATCAATATCTTGGGGTGAGAGTCCAGGAGAGAGGGATGAGGGCAAGGGATCTATATTTTTAACTCCCCCAGGTGATTCTGATGGTGAGCTAGTTTGGGAATCTCTGCATTTTACCTGTCTCCTTAATTTCACAGGTAAGAAAACAGCACCCAGTGGCAAAACTTATTTCTATAAGAGATGACATTTTACTGTCACCAGGATCATAACTCAAGTGTTCTCACCATGATACCACACTATCAAATTCTGGGTCAGTGCCGCAAATACACAAAACATGCTTTTTATGGAATAGGCAACTCACTGAGTTGAAAGATATGATTCCTTCATTCTCCAGAATTCAAAAAGAGGGACAACAAATACAGAAGTGAGAGGCACAAGATATCTTGGAATCCCTTCCTGAATTTCAGATTCTAAATTTCTAATACTAGTTTTCAAATTGGGGCTATATGCTCTGAGTGGGAAGCTGAGACAATAAGAGTGAAGTAGAAGTCTCTGGCCACCCTATTCAGCCCCTAGACCTATGCATATACTTGAAGCCAGGCCTAGGAAAGTAGGTGAAGCTGAAACACAATGACATCATGGCACCCCTGTTCTGACTTTAATACTGCTAATATGAAAATTCACTCCTGTTTACAAACTTTAGGACTCCCTCCATTCCTTGTTGCTGAAGCCACCGTGTTTCACAGCATATAAAACTGGAATAGAAGCGCAGTAAGTGAGATTGTTGAAATGTTAAATTTCAGGACCTGGAAGTGTGTGACTCAAACACTATGGAGCTGCCCAATCCCCAGAGTTATGAATCAAGTTGTCTTCCCACCTGTACATGATTCTCTTCTACCTCCCTGATTATAAAAGCTACAAAAAAGGAGTTTTTCTCAATTCAGAAAGCCAATTAGATACCACATTAATTAGTGGCCTTAGGAGATTCTGCATGGAAAATTGTAGTTTAAGTATCTTATTTAAACAAATATAAAACAAATAGATTGGTAGGGGTTTCTTTATCTAAAATTGGGTGTTCTGTTTTTCTTGAATATATTATGTCAAGTAGAGAATAGTCTTCTGAAAATTAAAATATATCTGAGTTTTCTGAGAAACGCTATTTATTCTGAGAGGAACAAATTTGACATCAAACCACTGAATTAAGTGCTTACAAACAGCTCAATAGCAAAAACAAAGGCAGTAGGATTGTGACTTTGTAATTGTCTTATTCTTATAAGATTAGCATTTAATATGAAAAAAGATGAGGTTTTCCATAGCTAATTCTACTGTAGATATTTAATTCACCATGTCATATCAATTATCTCATCAGAGGCTGTTCAGGTATTTCTTGTCACATTTGAACTGCTGGAATGTTCAGCTCTAGCTTTTGTTTCTTGATTTATAGCCTAATTTACTTTCCATAAAAACGCATGTGCTCAGGCATTTATCCACTTCCCTAAGAGCTTTGGAACCATATTCCATCTCTTCTGCGTAATTCAAAAACCCCTGAGTAAACTAAAGGACATTTTACTGCCGAGTTTTGTATTTATGAACCACATCTGAGACACTGCCATAGTCCATCCAAAGATATTCACACCGGATGCATCTTTCTTTTCCTTTCAGATTCCAATATGATTTCTGCTTCATCACTTACCATTTGCAACATACAATCAGCCTATTATCATGTGAGCCTTGATCTAATATTCTCTAATTGTTTCACCTCTGCTACGTTTTTTTGTCTAAAATAAAATTTTAAACTCCTTGAGAACAAGAACCATTTCTCTGGTTCCTTTTCCAGACTTAGCCAATGGTCTGGTACATCATACATAGTAAATACACATCTATTGACCTAGTTATTCACTCACTGAACAATTATTTGTTGGGATTTACTAAGACCCAGACTTTATTCCAGGTCACAGGTTTTCAAACTTCATGTGAATCACCTGAGAATTTAAAAAAAATAAAGAGACTGATATAATAGGTCTGGTTTGGAGCCTCAGATGTTATATTTCAACAAGGTCCAGGTGATGCTGCTGGTCAATGAACCACATTTTGAGTAGCAGGAACCTAGACCAAAAATTGGAAAACACTTTCTATAATGAGCCACATCATTAACATTATCTCTGCCCCAACTAGTCAACTCTGCCTTTGTAGTATTAAAAAAGCCATTAATGGGCATAGCTTTGTTCTAATAAAACTTTACTTATAAAAACGGTTGTCTAATCAGACAACCTACTAGATGTAAACTACAGCCTACTAGAAAGGAAAAAGAAAATTATCTCTTCAAAATATAATATAAAATAAAATAAATTCTAAAGGTTTAGTAAAACAAAATACAGTTTTACTAGGTATCAGACATCTTAATTTTGTCAGGTAATTAAAAACTGGCTGCTGGTTATTAAGTCACTTTATATAAATTGTCTTAGCTTGGTTTCTTCTCTCAGGTTCTGCTAGACTAGCAAAATAGAAAATTAATAGTTTTCCACTGTACCTAATCCATGAATCAGAATATCAGCCAATTTCAGGTAAGCATACATACTTTTGTTGTTTATTTTATCTTTTTGTTTTTAAGGGTGACATACACTTGACTCACCACACCTAGGGAGCAGTTTTATATGGTTGAGAAGATTTTGACTTTTCTACTGGACCAAGAAATTATCCCAGAATGCAATTGCCTTGATATTCTTTATTCTTTTCCTTGCCTTTTGCATTATTTCCAATATGTTATTTCTCCTTTTGTTCTTAGTTCTGAAAACCTGATAAGTAAATGTCAATACCTATTCATACTTCCCTATTTTCTTATTATGATTGATTTCCTGAAAACAATCAATTATGTAGATGGCAAATTAATCAGGAGAAATAACTGCACAATATAAATAATGTTTTATTCACTGGAAGATGCTCCTGGAAATTCAGTATTGACATTTTTGACATTCATATGTTTCTTTTGCTTAACAGATAATTATTGAGCACATGTAGTATTTCAAGTCCCAGTGTACAGGCTGAGTGTATGGGTGGTTTAGGTTCTCAACTGTCAACCTTTTGAAAGTTTCTGATTTAGTGCTGATCCTCACTTCGATTTTTAACAATTATATCTAAGTCCTAAAAAATATCAAAATGTCCTTCTGAGCCTGTGTGGCACACATTCTTCACAAATTCCTTAGACTGAATCAAACCAACATTTAACTTCAAACACATGTTTGTAATGCTAACAAGAGAGCAGATGTCCTGACTGTCAGAAGGAAAATTACAAATATTCTTTAGGATTAGCACCAAATAAGCTTATCTGCACATATATAAATTCCTTCCCTTTCTCATAAAAACTCTTACCTTCACCCCATAATCAGAACACTATTTGGGTTTCTGCCTGAATCAGTGCTTGCCAAATAGCTATTCCTTGTGATCTCAAATAAATGTAGTTGCCTCTCACTTTGGCTTATTTTTTAGGTTAACACTACCATATCCTTTACTTGCTTCAGGGACCAACACTGTGATCAAAACTAAGTCAAACAGCCCATCTAGCTAACTCCTAGCTCTTTCTTAAATTGTAGGTAAGTGGCATTTATCACTAGATTCAATTAAAGATGTGATGTGAAGCTCCAGTTGTCACAGCCATTTCAGCCATTCACCCTCCTATCCTTAACAGGGCCTGAGCTTGACCTTAGCCCTAGTTACATCATTTAAGCCTTTGGTCTAATGATCTCTGGTCGTGATTCTTTTCATGGATTTTCAGTTATATGAGCCTGCAAAAGTTCTTGTTTCATTCCTCTTACTTTCAACTTCAAGAATAATAACTTATATAAGTGCCTGGCAAATAGTATTTAATAAATGGGTTTACTTTTACTATTTATAGGATCCCCTTGTGTCTTTTAGGGCCTTTACTTTCTATTAGAACAACCATAATGCAAATATGCAGAAGAAAATGTATTTTTTCTGTGTGTCACAATGGGAAAGGTTCATGTCATTGATGGTTTCTTAGCTACAGACAGATACGTATTGGCTGGGGAAAAGAGAGGGGAAGTAAAATTAATTATCCTTTCTATGCTAAAACATGTTTTGGAAGAGGAATTTGTCTTCCTGTCAGGTGCAACATTACCAAAGATTTAATCAGATGACTCTACTTTCCAGAAATGTCAAACGTATAAGACTCCTCCTTGTACAATCTCTGAAAGAAAAGCAGTGCTTATTAATTGCATTAATTTGTACCTTTTCAGTTGCTGAGTCTTCTTACAGAAGAGAACCATGCATAGTTAGCTTCGCACACAATAAATGAACCAATATCCTTGATTTTACATTCCATAATAGAAATTCTCAGCATTCGAAATGAAAGGTGAGGACAAATTTGACTTTACCAGTTGATTAATTGGCTAATTCTCTAGCTCATCGTTTTTCTTGATTCTCTCACCTAGGTTCTAACTGCTTTCAGTAGTAGTTTCTCAGTAAGAAACCCAGATGTTAAGGAAATTCCAGAAAAGCAAATGTATAGATGGAGAAGGGGGTGCAAGAAGTTATTGTTCAGTTTACCAATTAATGTGTTAATGTAATGATGCAAGGCAGTTAGAAGCTTTCCATATATTAAATATACACTGTGGTTCACCCCTCATATTAGAAAGCACAAGATTTCTTAGATGACACTTTTCACCAAAAACAGTACCCTGTGTCTCGGAAGGTTCCACTTACAGTGAAATATAAACTAGCAATTTCCAACTACAGACATGGCTGAGGAAACACTGGTACACAAGACTAGCAAAAGGTGATATTCTTAGCCTTCAGGTTTCCTGAAAGAAAATAGGAAGTATCCTATTTCATCCAGCATTCAGGGTAGTGCCACCTATGAAAAGAGATAGCAATGCTCCACCAGCCACTTATGGCCTCAGTGACAGAATCCTCTATTTACAGCTGAGAAATGATTCTGGATTCTCTATAGAACGCATTTTCAAAATAAAGCCATCTTTTACAGAGACATGTGTTTTGCTCTCAGTCATGGAACAGTATCCTATTCTCCTCGGTGCTACTCACAAGTTTCTAGAAGAGTCTAGTTTCTAACTAACTTGGAATTGCTCATTTTAAAATGGCTAAGTCACAAGCATATTATGAAAGGGTAAGATGACATTTCCTGGGAAGTCTATAAATCTTGAGGCTAAGATCATAGCTTTGAATTATTCAATGAATTCTGGGTTTTAAAATTTAATGCCTCTTTGTCCAGTAACTTTGTGTGTGTGTGTGTGTGTGTGTTATTGTGTTTTACAATAAGAAATATGTATTTGGTCTTCATTGCCATTTCTGACACAGAGTTTCAATACATGGAATTTTCAAGTAAAGAGAACAAAGGTGTCTTTTGTTATGTTAATGAGGTGACTTTTGAACATCACCTAAGGATAGGGGCTGGTTGCTAGTGGAACCAACCTAGTGGTGAGAGGGTTGGAAATTTCAGACCCCACCCTTCACCTCTGAGCTCTGGGGAGGAGAGAGAGGCTAACGATTGAGTTATATCACCAGTGTCTAAAGATTTAAATACTCATGCCTATGCAATGAAGTCTCCATAAAATCCCCAAAGAGTTTTTGGGTTTGGTGAACATGTGCAGGTGCTGGGAGAATGGCACACCTGGAGAGGAAGCTGTGCGCCCTTTCCCCTGTACCATGTGCTCTGCATCTCTTCCATCTGGCTGCTTTTGAGTTATATTCTTTCACACAAAAATCCAGGGACATAGTCTCTTTGAGTTCTATGAGTTCTTCAAACTGAGGAAGGGATCATGGGAACCTCTAATTTGCAGCCAGTTGACAGAAGACCATATTATAACCTGGATTTGGGATGGCAATTGAATTTGGAGATGGACTGTAAGATTGAGCCCCTTTATCTGTGGGACCTAATGCAATCTCCAGGTAGATAGTGCCAGACTGAGTTAAATTCTTGGATATCCTCCTGGTGTCTGACAATTGCTTTGTAGTGTGTCTGTATGGAGGGAGAGAGAGATGGAGGGGCAGGTGTTGGTACCAAGGCCCTTTTATTTCATGTCCAAACAATATGATTTTCTAGTCATTTATTTTAGAAAAAAATATATAAGGCAAGTTAGTTAATATAATAAATTTGAGAGGACTTATATCTGTGTAAAAACTTTATCAAGATAGTGGTTGATGTGGTAGAAGCTTCTAAAAAACAAAAAATACTGGCTGCCTTTTAAACAAATAGTCAAATATTGATAATAGGCACTGAGGCTCCAATCTACACTAATAAAAGAGAATCATGCAAATTAGCCATCACGCTGATACACCCACCAGCCAATCAGAGCAAGTATGCAAATCAACCCAACAAAGATGGTGGTTGATTTGCATACCCAGGCAAGGAGCAAAGACTGAAGACAGTGTACAAGGAAGAGGGAGAGAAAGCGGAAAGGGGGCAGCGGCAGTGGGAGGGAAAGCAGGGGGGTTGCAGGGGGGAGGGGGGACACGGTGGCAGAGGTGGCGGGAGGGAAAGCACAGGGTGGCGGCAGCAGGAGGGAGGGCTTCGCTCCCTTCTCTGCTTCACTCAGGCCACACAGGAAGCCCTATTCTTGCAGGAATCTTCCTGCAACGGGCCTCTAGTAGAGGATAATATAAAGATAATTCATATTTATATTGGCAATTACTTAATGTAAATAAAGTACCTAGTTACTTGAAATTCTTTGAATTCTTGAGCTCAAAAAACAGAAGAAGAAGAGGAAGAAAGGGAGAGAGATCTTTATCAGCTATATGAAACTAATAGTGGAGTTTCTACTTAATATGTAATCTACTCATAGATAGTGAGGAATCAATTTTATACATTATTTAGCACCTGAGGAGGTTTTTATATAGGCTCTTAAAAAATCTAATATGTATCTAGGAACAAGGCAAAATTTAAACCACACTGGACCAAAATTATTATAATTTTTAGGGGAATGTAGAAGTATGCCGTTAATTTTTTTTTGTAATTGTCAGATGTTTCCAAATCCCTTTAATTTAAAATACTGATGATTTCATCAAATAAAAAAGCAAATACTGAGCATTAATAGTTATTTAAATATAAAATTTAATATCCATCTGAATAGAATTTGGGTTTCTGCATTTGTATCAAGTCAATTAGAGTTAAATACAAATAATAATCCATGTGATTTAGTCTGCTAAATACCATAGGCTATAAAATGTATAATTTTAATATACTGCTAACTTTTGACGTTTTAAAAGGTTCATTAACATTTATGTTATTCCTACAGCAACAGACCAATTATTTATATAGAACAAAGTATTTAAAGTGATTCACATTCAAAGTGAGTGCTTTAAGATGGCACTAAACAAGACCTTCTAATGCTCCAATGTCAATGCTTCTTTAGAAATGTTACTTCTAACATCTCAGAGCTTTACCTCCTTAGACTTTAACCTCACTCAATGAATCTGGTTAAATTGTATAGAACTGTTAAATTGGGCACTGTTTATTCCTTTGTCTTTATTTTACACTAGCACTTGTTTCTGAATTTAGGATCATCTAGAATTGAAGTTTCTTTGGGCAAGTTGCAGTGCGTTTTTTGTTATGTTTTGTTTCCCCAGTCCACTTGGTAGCAATGAGAGAAATGAACTGTCAACTTTCTAAATAGCAGAGCTTAGCCTATATGTGCATGGCTGCCAAAGCTTAGCCTTTGCAGAAGCTGGGTCAGCAAGAGTGTTCAGGGGCATCATATAGATTTGTAACAAGTACTGTGTATGGCTCCACTTGGGTTCCATTACATTCTCCCATTTTGCAGTCTGAGATCACTATTCTTCATAGCAGCTAGCTCCCAATTGTCTCTCAATTATCTGGGCTCAATCCTAGACCCAAATCTACCTGGGTTCCAAACCATCAAGAACTGTGTGTGTTTATTTTGCTCTTTAAATTCCACATGTAAGTGAAATCACTGAATGTAAACTATAATTGAAAAATAAAATAAATTTTAAAAATTACTGGATGAGTGTGCTCTTTTTTTAAAATATTTTTAATTGAATTTTTTACAGAGAGGAAGGGAGAGAGATAGAGAGTTAGAAACATCAATGAGAGAGAAACATCGATCAGCTGCCTCCTGCACACCCCCTAATGGGGATGTGCCTGCAACCAAGGTACATGCCCTGGAACAGAATCGAACCTGGAACCTTTCAGTCCGCAGGCCGACGTTCTATCCACTGAGCCAAACTGGTTAGGGCAGATGTGTGTGCTCTTGGTGTAAGTTACTAAATATCTTGGCTTTGGTTTCATTATCTATAAGATGGGAATAAAAATGATACATTCCTCATAAGATTATTGTGAAGGTTAAAGGTGACAATTCATGTAAGGCATTTAGTACCATGCCCAACATATATTAAGCACTCAGGAAATATTTATTTATTTCAGTATTTATGCATTATTAGTGATTTCTTTCCTTTTTTTTTTCCTCCATATCCCTTATCACAAATAATGACTGTGTCCCTTTTATTGCAAACTAGAGGCCCAGTGCACAGATTCTTGCATGGGTGGGATCCCTCAGACTGGCCTGCGCTCTCTTGCAATCTGGGACCCTGAGGGATGTAGCAGTGCTGAAGCAGCAGGCAGCCATGGAGGAACCCCAGCCTGGGCCAGGAGCAGCTCTGCTGCTCATGCCACTGCTGCCGCAGCTGTGCTCACCAGCCGTGAGCCGGATTCTGGCTGAGCGGTGCTTTGCTGTGGGAGTGCACTGATCACCAGAGAGCAGCTCCTGCATTGAGCGTCTGCCCCCTGGTGATCAGTGAGCATCATAGTGATCAGTCAACCGGTCATTCCAGTTGTTTGGTCGTAACAGTCCCTTAGGTTTTCATATACATAGATGCCTATGGTATTATGTGCTTGGTTTGAAGGTCAGCAAATACAAATTAATTGGTACAGGTTGTCAGTATTTTTGCCCATAAAATACTCAAGAAATATATTCAAAACCAAAAGAAACTAGATGTTGTATTATCCACCCTTTTTAATTAGTCATTGCTTCTCTCCCACTACTATGGTGAACTGAGAGTTAACAACATTTCATACTGATATTTAGACAAATCTGAACTAGGGAAAGAGGATCCAGATTGCTGCCACAGCCCTGTCCCCATCCTGACAAGACTACACAGATTTGGAAGGGCACAGACAAACCAACCAACATGCACCCCCAGCCCAGATGAGGGAGAGAAGAGATAGAGGTCAAGATTAGGGAAAGTACTGACAGTTGTAAGATGTCTTTTTGGATGGGTGCCTAGGACACAAACACACTTCTCTGAGCTCTTTACCAACACCAACTGCATGGGTAGGCATAAATAGTAGCTAAATGTCCTTTATTTGCTGGCACATGCCTATAGCTAATAGGATTGAGGTGAACACTATCCTGAACTGGACCAATAAAAAGATCAATCCTTTGAGAATTTTTAATTAGAATTGACAAAATTAAATGTGTCTTGGTCATCTAAATTCAAGAAATGTATATTTTACTGTGGGTAGGACTCCAGAAAGGGAAGAATTAAGAGGAATAAAAAGGATATTATGCCGGAACCTAAAAGAAAGCCAGTCCTTGTGCCTCTATTTCCCCGGTATCCAGTTCCATTTTCTGTCTTCAAGGGGATCAACTGGACTTCTTGTCTTGGTTTAATAGAAAAGACCCAAGTCCTTATAATAATTTCCCCCATTTTTGCCTAAACCAATTTAACTAAGTTTCTGTTTAGTATGACCAAATTAAATAAACAAATCAATTTTTCTTGCCACTTTCCTTTTCCCCACTAATTCATAAAATTGATTGCCTCTTTAAGGGATTTCATTTTTTTCAGTCCCAGTAAAAATAAATTATTCTTTATGTCCCAGAAAAATATATATATATAATGGTTGTTCTTTAAAAGCAGAACAAATAGTTTGAATCTATTTGTTTGTGTCTTGTTTGTACAAGGAAAGGGGTATGTTAGCCACAGTAGGAAAGGGTGTACAAAATAATACAAAATGCATTTAAATCATTTCTCTTATTTTGTAAGTTTTGGTAAAATATACAACCAAAGAAAAAAATATAGATAAACTGAAAATCCAGAGGGTTTTTTTTTGTGTGTGTGTTTGTGTGTTTTTAAACAACATGCTGTCACTTATTGTAGTTGACTCTCACCATGACCCTGGGAAGGAGGCATGAGAAGGCAAGAGTGACTACAGTCCACTTAAAATAACTCATTTGTCTTGAAAGGGACTCCAAGAGCTGTTTTATTTTATTTTTTGTTTCCCAAAATGTATTCCATATTATACTATTTCCATGGGATATTTCATGGTCCAATAAATTTGAGAACTGCTAAATACGCAGTCCTTCTCTTGGAGATTTACAGTGTTCATCCATATTATATACAGTCTGTAAAGAAATGCATTCAACTTAATTTAATCCAGTGTTTCACCAATACATTTTCCAAGGAATCATCATAAAGTATTTATTAAACTTGTGTTGCTAAAGGAACTATTAATAAATCAAAGAGTTAATGGGTAGTTGATTAAAAATTAGAAAATGTTGAACAATATAGGGGTCAAGATTAGGGATTCATTGCCAATTTTTCCCAGGTATAGCTGAATTTTTAATATAATATCTCCTTATTGTTAAAAAATACTAAGATACATTAATGTATAAAGAGATAAAAATCAGCTTAAATCCCATGGCCCTGGGACAACAACAATCAACACTTCATTGTTCATACTATCACATATCTCTATCCATATCTACATGCAATTACAAATAGTTTTGCATAAATCAAATATTATCCCTGGATGATTCATCATGACTATCCCCAACTTTGCTCCTTTTCCTCTAACTCTACCTGCGCCAACACATATTCCTAAATAACCAATGTTTAAAAATTTTGGTGTGCAGCTTTTCATTATTATATACATGAGAAGGAGGAAGAGGGTGGTGAGGGGGAGAGGAAGGAAGAGAGAGAAAGAGAGAGGTGGTTTCTTGGTATTGACTATGTTATGATAATGGGATCATAATATATACATTACTCTACATTTTTTTTTCTCTGTGAAAACTCCTCCACATTAAAAGGTATAAAAAATAAAAAGGAAAACATTTTGGATCACATCATTGAGTATTCCAATGAAAACTATGCTTCAGGTATGGCTGGTTATAGAGGCTCAATCAACTTCTCTTTACCCCTCACTTCTTCTAGAATGACTCTTTTCTTAGACTTTTCCCTTAAGAAGACACAGGTAGCCTTTGGAAACCCAGGGCTACTTCCCTGCTGATTCATTTTTATCAGCCAGAAGTGGGAGTACTTTTATCCCAATATTCCCCAGACTTCCACTCTCTCACATAGATTGAACCGACTTAGGCTACCTGCTTGTCCCTCAACAAATCCCAATAGATAAGACTATGTCAATCTCCAATGAGCTTTGCCCTTTGAACTCGGCATTCAGCCTTTCCAAAGGTGAGGGAATGAAATGAAGATGGATTCCCCAAGATAAAATCTGAAAAGGAACAGTACCAGTAATAAGGTAAATAAACACGGGGTTGCCCAAAGTAACCAAGATCTTATAAGCATGCAAAATGATGGAAGTCAATCTGAAAACCTAAGATTCCTCTAAACAACAAAAATATAGCATAATTTTATATCTCATTCTTGGAGAGTTAACGTTAACATGGAATATTAGGACTATAAATAAAACTACTCACCAAATTCTATACTGGGTATCTCCGTCAGTCATCGTGTATCTGCAAGGAACAGAAGTCATTCCAGCTGGTTTAAGTTAGAGGTGACTTTGAAAAGTCTACAGAAGGAGAGGGAATCCAAGATGGCAGCATAGGTAAACACCTAAACTGCTGCCTCCGACAACAATTTAAACTGCAACTAAAAGATAAAACGTCTATCAACCAGAACCACGGGAAAGCTGGCTGAGTGGAAGTTCTACAACTAGAAGGAAAGAGAAAAGAGCATTGAGACGTGCACGAGCGCTGAAAAGCTGAGGTACGGAGGCACGTGATCCGGGCTGGCGGCGGGCGACTGGGTGCGTTGCTTTTTTCAACCCGAAGGGAGACAAGCCCCCGATTACTCTGAAATCCAGTCTCTGGGGAGACGCGGGGGAGAAGTCTGGGGAGACCCAAACTCCTACGGGGAGAAGCTGGACTGTCTGCCAGTGAGAGTGGCTTGCTAGCAGAGCTGCGCGCAGGAATAATTGTTTACGGCACTGGGGCACAGGATTCCAGGACACGGTCGGGACACAGAGCCGGCTTACTAGCAGCCATTGCTGTTTGCCACGCCCTAACCTAGTGACGCCCTGAGACCCCGCCCCACACAACCTACAAACCCACCCAAGCTCCAAGCAGCTCAATTAGCATAAGAAAGCCTGCCCTATTGCAGCTTAACCTAGAAAACTTGCAGCCCTGGTCAGACAGCTCCAAAACCTCCAAACCCCAAGTAAAGAGGAGAAAACTGCAGCTCTCACTGTAGCTCCTGCTGAGTGGCCTCAGACAGTAGCTGACCTGCACCCCATTGGAGATCCAGAAGCCAGTGTACCTAGTGGTCAGTGTGAGACAACAGATTTCAACTCCTCACATCCATAAGTGACACATTCAAGAGGCAGACTCAGTGAGCACCAAAGCCCCACTGAAACAAGTCCTGCCCCATAAGCGCAGCACTTCTTCCATTATAGACACAGGAAGTGCTCACAGCTAATTGGCCTGGAGGTCAATTCCTCCCAGTGTACCAATAGCAATTCAGGCTTAACTACACCAAGACTTTGCACTCAGCCCACAAAGGGGTGTACCAAGAGCATACACATCAGGTGATTGGGGAGGCTGAGCTACTGCCCCCTATAGGTCACCTACCACACAAAGCCACTCCATCAACACAGGGAAGAAGCCAAAATGCAGAAACAAAGAAACATGTCACGAATGAAAGAAACGGAGGAAAGCAAACTACTGGATGACATAGAGTTCAGAATCACATTTATAAGGTTACTCAAGAATCTTCTAAAAACTGCCGAGAAACTTGATGACACTTCTGAGGAGCTTAGTGAGACCTTCAAGGACCTTAATGAGAATGCCAAAAAAATGGAAAAGGACCAGTCAGAAATGAAGCATACACTGTCTGAAATAAAGAATATACAGAAACTCAACTGTAGATCAACATACCCCAAGAATCAAACCAAAGATCTGAAATATGTGGAAACAAAAAACATCCAACCAGAAAAACAAAAAGAAAAAAGAATCCAAAAATATGAAGATAATGTAAGGAGCCTCTGGGACAACTTTAAGCGAAACAACATCCGAATTTTTGGGGTGCCAGAAGAAGGGAGAGAGCAAAATATTGAAAACCTATTAGAAGAAATAATGACAGAAAACTTTCCCTACCTGGTGAAAGAAATAGACTTACAAGTTCAGGAAGCGCACAGAACCCCATACAAGAGGAACCCAAAGAGGACCACACCAAGACACATCATAATTAAAATGCCAAGGGCAAAAGACAAAGAGAGAATATTAAAAGCAGCAAGAGAAAAACAGTTAATTACCTACAAGGGAGTACCCATACGACTGTCAGCTGATTTCTCGGCAGAAACTATGCAGGCCAGAAGGGAGTGGCAAGAAATATTCAAAGTGATGAACAGCAAGAACCTACAACCAAGATTACTCTACCCAGCAAAGCTATCATTCAGAGTTGAAGGTCAGATAGAGCTTCACAGACAAGAAAAAGCTAAAGGAGTTCATCGCCACCAAACCAGGATTACATGAAATGCTGAAGGGTATTCTTTAAGAAGAAGAAGAAGAAGAAAAAGGTAAAGATAAAAATTATGAACAACAAAATGACATCAAATAAATACCTACCAACAAGTGAATCTAAAAATCAAGTGAATAAAAAATCTGAAGAACAGAATGGACTGGTGAATATAATGGAATCAGGGACATAGAAAGGGAGTGGACTGACGATTCCCAGGGGAAGCAAGTGTGAGGGTTGCGGGAAGAGATTGGACAAAAATCTTACTCCTATGGATGAAGACAGTGGCGGGGGGTAAGGGCATGGGGTGGGGTGGGGAATCAGGTGGAGGGGAGCTATGGGGGGAAAAAAAGTGGAACACCTGTAATAATCTGAACAATAAAGATTTAATTAAGAAAAAAAAAAAAGTCTACAGAAGAACCTTAGGGAATCACATGGCAAGGAGTATAGACAGCAACTATGGCTGAGTCTCATACGAGAATTGGAATTTCTCAAGGAGCTCATCTAGGTTTTTATAGTCTCCTGTCTTTACATCTGCATCTTCTTCTCTGCAGGTCAACTTCTTCTCTATCCTAGGAATAAGAATGTCCACTCTCTTGCTGATAAAAATGGGGTTTCCGCCTCCTTTTATTTCTAACTTTGTGTAACTTGCTACTGAAATGTTCTTTCTGTAGCTTCTGATATTTCACCCCCAAAATGTGTGTTGTCAGTGACTGCGGAAATACAAAGATGCTGACTCCAGCCCCATCTCCATGTGATTTTTCATTTGGAACATACTCCTTTGTTTCTTCGTTTTGCTTGACCCTCTGTGTTGGATTCTTTGCATTAGATGAAACCGCCAGTCTTAAAGGAGTAGCCTTGTGTGGGAGATGAACCTTAGCACTCAACCCTGCTCTAGCTCTGGGTTGTGACTGTCCAAGCAGCCTATTTTATATTGAATAGCTCCAGGTAGTTGAGGGTGTGCAAACCTGTCAGTGTGCACAGGGGAGGATCTCAGTCAGCATCTAAATTCAGGCTGATTGGAAGCCAGACCTTGAGGCAGCAGGTTTAAAGTATGTAGATACATCGAATCCTGTGGGATCCAAGTGTAAGCCGTGCTGGCCTCCGGTGCCAGCTGACCTGGGTACGTCTCTTGGGCGATAGTTGAAAAAACCGGCGCTGATGACTACAAGCTCCTTCGTGGGAAACATGGGCGAGCTGGAGCGGCAGAGGGAGAGCAAAGATGGTGTCGCTGTCCTACGACCCCTGAGAGCAGGTCCGAGGCACCAGATGTGCCCCAAACCCAAACCCGAAGCCTGCCCCTCAGGCTGAAAGTCCTGGACAAGCTCTCTCACGAGGACAGGGTTGTCCTCGGTCAGGTCGGCTGTCCGTGCAGCGCCCTGGAGGCGCCCTGTGTCGGAACCGGCTCTTGGATTGTTCCGTCCCTTGAGACTCCTCCATGGAAGCGGTCTGGCAGAGGGAGAGCCTGAGACTGCACCTGCCCTCTGAGCTCTCCGAAACGCTGGCAGCCAGCCTTGGCCGTGCCCTCCGGCCCTCGTGCCCTCTGCCCGCAGCGGGGATAAGCTGGTGGCTTTCTTCAGGCCCGGGCCGCCCGCCGCGTCCTGGAGGTGGTGGCCATGAGGATTCCCCGTGGGGTCGGTTAGGTTCCAGCCCTGTGGGACCAGGAGCGTGAGACCACTGGCCACCAGCCGGGCCTCTAGCAGTGTCCCCTGCGGCCTCAGCAATCCTGGCTCCAGACCTGCGCCAAGCTGGGGGGGAGGGGGGCCCACGCCTCGGGGAGAAGCGGAGGCGCTGGAAGCTGCCAGGGGAGCAGCCAGCCCAGCGGCCCTGAAGGTGCAGGTAGGGGCCTGGCCCTCAGGCCTCGCTCCAGAACAGTGAGGCAGCCTTTCCCACAGAGACCGCACCTCTTCATCCACTGCCGCTGCACCCCGAAGCTTCCGCTGGACCCTCCGCAGCTTCCGGTGCACCCCGTGCCCCAGCTGCACCCCCTGCAGCTTCTCTGGACCCCCTCCCTCCCGCGGCTTCTGGTGCACCCCAGGCTTCCGGTGCACCTCAGGCTTCTGCTGGACACCCCTAGCCCAGCAGATTCTGCTTGACCCCTCAGCTTCAGTTGGACCTGGACCCCCTGCAGCTTCCGCTGCACCCCACAGCTTCCACTGGACCCAGAAGTGGGTGAGTCGGACCATAGGAGCCCTGTAATAGTGTTTCTCTGATCCCTATACCCTTGTGGGTCTCGTGAATATGAGCCACGTTGATTTTCAGACCTAGGTGTTTTTGGCGTTCATCTCACAGGTGCAAGTCTTAAAAATTAGGGGTGCCGATGTTGCATCAAGCCCTACACTCCTTGGGAGAAGCCCTGGATTATGTGTTCCCTTCTGGCGGTTTATGGTGAGATTGTGTCCCAGCCTCTCCCACCCATTTGGATGTGTAGGAGTCACTCAGCCTGTGTTTAGTTTATTTTACAAAGTGTTCCATATGTAGCTGTAGATTCAGGGCATTCATGGGAGGAACTGAGTTCAGGGTCCACTATGTCGCCACCATGGTCCGAAACCTCATCTGCACCAGATCTTATAGCTCCAGGGTGAGCACATCTGATTGCCTCAATGTCTATTTCTTAATAACAATTCTTGACAGAGAGAATTGGCTTGGGATAGCCAGGGGTCAGGTATGCATAGTCAGCTGCACCTGAAGGTGCAGTGTGCCGGTTATCCTAGGGAAGTCTGAGAAGAGGAGGTGGCCAGGTAAGAAATGCTGGGCATCTTAAGGTGCCCTTGCTTCAGGGCTTGGAGAACGAATAGTCATCAGACTTCATTTTGAGGCACTGTGGTTAAGCTTGTGGGTCGTGAAGCAGACTACCTAAATTTGAGGCCTAAGTTCATCACCTGTTAGCTATGAGACTCCGAGGTTATCTCATCCTGCAAGTGGGAATAATGATAATAACTATCACCTGGGGGGGCGGGGAGGGGCGGTCTGTGAACAATAAAGATGCTAATAGAGCTAAAACTCTAAGTCATACTTGTCACAAAGTAAACATTAAATAAATATAAGTTGTTATTAAAAGCACACACACACAAAACCCTCTGTGGCCAAAGCATTTTCAGACAAAGACTCAATGCCTGAATAAAATGGGAAAGATGTGCAAATAGATCACCCAGGAACTCAAAAGTCTTAATAATCAGAACAGTTGTTCCCTGTGTTCATGAGCCCCCTGTTGATCTGCAGCTGCTCCTTTCTGCACACGGGTGACCTGCTCTGGCCTCCGATGGGCTTGTTCTATTTACAACTCCTAGCTATGCTGTGGAGGCTTTTCCTTGATCAACTCTGTGTGGAGTGGGAACCTGCCCCACTGAAAAGTGGCAGGTGGGTGAAGCCCAACATGGCGTATCCTCATTAAGGCAGAAGCAGAGGCAAGAAAGCCAATTACGGCAGCCCGGAGCCTCCACGCAGGTGCTGCCCTCAGGGGCTGCTAGTCACTCTTGCCTCAGGGCACCAGATAATAACTTCGGAATCAGCGCTTAGAAGGCCAGTCAGGCTCAGCTTCTACTTCACAAAGCATGGACATGAAAGGAAATACCTTTCCGAACAGCAAAAATGTCCTGAAAGCCGCAGGGAGATGGAGTATAATAGGTATGTTCTCCTGGTAGCCGGTGTCAGGGAAAATGGTCTCTGGTTACTCATTAAATGTTACCAAATCCTTGAGACTGAGGTGGCAGCAAGGGACTGAAGCAAAACTCAAAACACTGTTTCACAGCCAGGATTAGTGGGTGGGTTTATGGGAAAAAGCCCCACTAACTCATGGGAGATTCTGTATTCTGAAGTCACCACAGTTATGAGGTTACAGAGAAAGTCAACAAGAGTTTAATATGTTACAGATGTTACGCTTAATATCAGTGAACGTTAGGGAAAGCCAGGTTGCACTTTCACTGCATCTACGGCCCTGCCTCCCCCAGGACATCAGTAATAACCTTTTCCTTTCCAGGACTTGTGTTCTGATACATAACTTTTCTTTTGAGAATCACCCCACATAGAAGAGATCAACACAGTCGTGAAAACAAACTATTGAGAACAGAGCTTAGCATATTACTGAACAAACTGGCCATTTCTCCCTCCCCCGCCCTCTCTTCTATTGCCCTCCCCTCCCCACCCCTCCCCTCTGCAAGATGTGTACTCAGTAATTAAGACACCAGCATGGCTACATTATCTTCAGATTTTGTACTTTCTCAGTCCTGCAGTCCAGGAGAATGACAGACCTCAGAAATTCTAACCAGTTTTGTTATAATGCATAGCTTTTGATGGGTTATATGCGATCTATGAATAAATTAACTAATAACCAATCACTTTGAACCTGATTTCCTTTGAATTATAGGATCAAATTAACAATATAATGCTCTACAGTTTATATCTGGAATGTAAGTGTTAGAGCAATGTAAAATGTCCATTCATGGATTTTTAATTCTACTCTGTAAGGGCCTGGTTAGTCATTCATAGGATGCAACAACTTGAAAGGTAAAGAAGGTCCTATATGATCTGAGCAAGTCATTTACTTCAGTGGGTTATTTCCTCATTTTATATGAATCAAGACTTTGATGTAGGTCACTGGAATTTCTCTATAAGAAAGCGTTATGATTATGCACTTCCAGGTACAACCTTAGTATGGAAACCCAGAGTCAGCATAATAGAAGCCCAATGAGTTTAGAGTTGCAGATTTGGAGAATATTCTCACTTCCTTTGGATAGGAGGTATTAGTAAAAATGGATAGAAATTCCTAGAGATATGGATGAAAATGGAGAGAAAAAGTGGTGCCTTACATGTAGGTTCCTGCCATTAATTTATTCAACATGTTTCACGCATGGTCCAATTAACATTCTGTCCTGCTATAAGCAGCACAGTCAGGCCATTACATGAATCCTACTAAAGGACAAAGTCAATGTCTGATTCATCTTTGAACTCCCAATGTCTAGAATGAGGCTTTGAAACAGCTAGTGTTTCAAAGGGAACAGTTTTATCATTTAACTTAAAAGAGCCAATCATTTGTAAGCATGTTCTTAGTTGTTCCCTGGAGGTAATCCAGCCCTGCGAATGGCTATTTTTGCCTAGGTTCCTGAGATCCCTACTAGGCACCAAAAGGGCTGTTATTTAAATCAACTAAAAATACCTTCAAAGGAAGCCACAAAAATTATGTCAGTTTTGTATTGCAAAGTATCAGGAAGTGATGACAAATGTAAGTGTCTATACCATTTGCATGAATATCAAAACCAGTATTGTCGCAGATCAAAAAACCAAGTACCAGGTGGTTTCTTACCCTTCAGAATTAACCTTCAGTAAATAACTCTTCTGTCTGTGGCCAGTTCATTGAAGCTGGGGCCTAACTTCTCTGAGACAAATTTCAGTTTTTCTCCCTCTTGAAATGAGATATTTGAGAAGCAATATCACTTACAATTCAAATCAGCACAAAAAAAGGCACAAGAGAATTTTTCCAGGATTAAATGGTAAATGTTTCAAACATACAGCAAAGTTGAAAGAATTCCAGTGAACATAAAAATACCTACTATCTACATTCTACCACTAATATTTTACTAAACTTGTTTTCTACATAGCTGTACCTCTATCCATACATCAATCCTTCTCATGGTTAAGCATTTCAAAGTGAGTTGCAAACCTCAGTATGCTTTTTGCAAACATTTCAGCATGCATATAGTTTACTAGAAAATTGTAGGGTGCTATATTGACCATCTCGTAGATTATGTAAAGTGAGAGAGTAGGAGTTCTCCAAAGGGTGGATCGTTGTGCAAAGACATGTATCCATTACCAGAACCTGAGCCATGGTTTTCTCATTCCCTGTCTTCTTTGCTGACTAACACTAAGCCTTGCCATCTAGATTGGGAGTGCTTGACTAGTTGCATAGGTCACAAGTACTTCTTGTAATAATAAGGCATGGAAGTTATTTAAACAGAAAGGAAAGCTGTCGTGTAAGATATGTAATCTGGCTGGTTCATGAGCCATGAGTGTAATTTCATACTGACACACCTAGGACAGTGCTCTCCACAGAGGAAATGCTTAAGTAATGAATTTTCAAATTCATTTTACTATTTTGTATGCCTTCTTACCTCATTCAATATTGATCTAAGATGAGTAACCTGAATTAGTACCAATACCTTTTACCTCTCAAAGTCCTTAGCCACGGCTTCTTTTTCTGATGCTCAAAGATTATATATATATATATATATATATATATATATATATATATATATATATATATACCTAATATGCAAATTGTCCCCACAGGAGTTTGCCTGGGAGTTCAATCGTCCGTTATGACATGCGCTGACCACTAGGGGATGGCACAGAATGAAGGAAGGCCCAGCCTGCAGCTGGAAGGCCCCAATTGACCCTGATCTCTGGCCAGGCCTAGGAACTCTACCCAAGCACCAATTCTGTACACCAGGCCTCTAGTACAATATAAAATTAAAAATTAAAAATCTACTTCTTCCTTACATTAGTTATATACTTCTGTTCTCTGCTTCTCATGCTGGTGTCTTAATTATTGGGTGCACATCTTGCAAAGTATAGTTTGTGTAATCTGGAAACTTTTCCTTCCTGCCCTCTTATTTTTAGGAGTTGTGGTTTTCAAGTAAAGGAAACAGTATAAGTATTAGGACATGAGTCTAACTTATTGTTTCAAAAATCAACATCCATGCAATATAGGTTTGATAACAAGTGTTTTGGCAGGCTTGCTGACCACCTTTTAAGTGACAATGTGGTCTGTGATCTGTAATTTTTCTTTTAGTACTCATACAGTAAAATCCAATAATCTGGCAAGAGATTCATCTAGAAAATACCAGGTTAACTGATTTTCCCAACTACTGAGCAATACATTGTTACTTAGTTTCATTGTTACTTAGTTACATTGTTACTAAGCAGTAAGTCTTAGTTTCTCCAACTATGTAAAAACCAGGTGTAAGCTCAGTGAGAGCAGGGCCTGAGATTGTCTTTTTGCCTATGATTGGCTATTCAGAGTCTGGTAAATAGTAGACATTCTATAAATATTTTTGAATGAACATATCTTAAACTATTATTTACTCTAGCTGCAAAATCACTTTGAAATACATAAATATAATAGGATATTTTAATAGTATGATTAATAAATATAAATTTTATATTATAAACATAATAATGGCTCATAATAAGAAAACATTAAATCAAAACCTACCAGAATATATAGAATTGGTACTGTTTTAATTTCCAGAGGATGCTGTAACAAATTGCCACAAATTTGATGGCTTAAAAAAACACAGTAATTTATTTTCTCACAGTTCCTAAAGTTCAGTATCTAGATGTTGGCAGGACTATACACCCTCCAGAGACTGTAGGGGGTGAATTTCCTGCCTTCACCTGGCTTTCTCTGTGTCTCCTCTTTGTTGACTCAAATCTCCTTCTGCTTTTCTCTTCAAAGAACAGTTGTCTTTGGATTTAAGGCCCACCCAGATAATAAGCCTCAAACTCATGATTTTTGAGCTCACCATCCTTAATTCATCTGTAAAGACCCTTTTTCTGAACAAAGTCATATTCACAGGTCATAGGAGTTAGGACACAAATGTACCTTTTTATGGGCCATCATTCAACCCACTGTTCACTCAATATTTTGTAATGCACTCACAATACTTACCATGTGGAATAATGCCAGAGTATATTGTGCAGCAAAGTTTTTAAGTTAACATACTGCATTTAAGGAACTGTTGAGAAATATAAGTGATGTATTTTTAACTTAAACAGCAATTTTCCTTTCATAGTAGCTTAGCTCTACTATCTATTGTATCCAGAACTCAAATTATCCCAAAATGTAGCCAATTGTTGCCATGAAGAAAATTCATTATGTACCACCAACAAAATGAAATTTAAATTACTCTAGATATTAAAGCCGCAATTCTATTTAGAGAAGTATTCTTTGAGGCATTACCTCTCTGGAGCTGGAATTCTCAGTAACTCTTCAAAAATTTTATGTCAAGCTTGTCCACAGAGCTGAAATCGGTACAGTTATCAGATATAGAAGTGAAAGTAAAAATCATGTATCTAATAGCTTTTATTTATGTTTTCCCCCTATAATTGAAAGCATCAAGTGAGATATATAGATTGAATGCTTCTTCGTAATTTAATTCATTGTGTGTGATCAATAGCTTGAATTCGAGATACTTTACTTTCAGGGTTTTCTTTTCTGCCATTTTCTGAGCTTCCCTAGGACCTAGGTAAATGGCTCTATAGAAAGCTAACACAATTATTTGTGTGGCTGGTCAAAAAGGCCAGTGGCATGATATTAATTACACTTGATTCATCAGAAACAAAAAAATCCATTGTGATTTTTGAGCTATGTAATTAGCATATATCTGTGCTTTCATTTTATATGGTGGATATTGCCTCCTAATTGGTGCCATAGGTTAGCTGATTGTCTTAGCTTTTCATGCCATTCTGAACTCTTGTCTTTCTTCTGATTCTCCCTTGGTATTTTAGTTGCCATCAAATTGGAACTGAATTTGGTAGGGCTTTGATATGTGAAGGTGGGGGTAAGGTGTTTTCGATACAGTAAACAGTGTGAGACAAAACAGAGGAGCCAAGGATGTCCATCCAAGAGGGCGAGGCAGCCCACAGTTGGAGGAAGACCCACTGGTTGTTCCACAGCAGGATGCAAAGGGAAGTGGATGGGACATAGGTGGGGAGGAGAAGGCATGTATAGCTGGTGGGGGGTGCTTTGGGGGTAAAGGTGAAGAAGGTTGATGAAAACATCTGCTATGAGTGCTCAGCCCTTCCACCATCAGGCACAAATGCTTGCAATAAATGTCCATCTCTCCATGCTGTATAGAGCAGTCTGCAAAAGAGGCTATCTGTTTGCACCCTACTGAGTCCAGCCCACTCTCATATTGATTACAAGCATGCCATTATAAATGGAGATGAGAGCTCTGAAAGAAATGAGTACAGTTCCACAAACAACAACAAAGGTACTTGAGCTAGATGAGATAAATAGCTTCACTGATGAATTAATAGACCTGAGATGCAAAGAATGTGAAGTATTTACTAGTGAAAGGGGATAAAATGGAAGCTGGGTAAAAGAGTATAGCCATATAGTAAATTCAGCATGTGCAAAAGATTGGTGGGAAGTGGAAGTTAGTATAGTTATGAACTGAAAATGACTGGTACAGCCAGGTATTAGAAGGTAAGGGGGAATGTGGCCAGACATGAGGCTAGGGAGTAGGCAGAAGGCACTGCCTCCCTCTGCCTTTAAGCCTTGAGGAGGTGCACAGTTGGATGTGTACCCCTTCAGTGAGTGGTGAGATAGGAGAAGTTGAAAGAACAGCACTAATGTGTCAAGTATACATTTTACTTTCTTAGAACCTTTGTTATAACACATATTTCTGTTAACTTACTTCATTTGCCATTATCTGGTGTTATAGTTCCTAGTACACTTGTCTAATCTTCATTAAACCTGGTCTACCACTCTTATGATAAACATTTTCTGAGCTCAAAGCAAAGGCATTGCAAGTACCAGCTTATCCATGGATTTCCAGCAGATTACCAGGTCTTGGGCCCTGGTATCATTTTAAACTGCTATTAAAATGTGTGGAAATATATTTCCAGTCTTTGGAGTTTCTTCCTTTTTCATGTACCAGCATTTTCATAGTTCTTATTCTTATTTTTGTTTTCTTTCATATTTTATGACATTATCTCATGTATATAGTATCCAGACCTTATATTCATTTATTCATGCATTCATATAGTCATATTCATACATGCATTTATATATATCACCTTTGATACTAGGAGTATTTAAGGTACCATTTGTGAGGATAAATGAGTAATTCTTCCATCAATATGTGTATACTAGAGGCCCAGTGCATGATTGAAATCGCGCAAGGACGTGCCCCACCTCCTGCCGTGTGAGGAGGCACCCTGCAGGCCACCACAAGAATCAAGCCTGACTGGTGCCACGGGTGGCTGGGACCCACACCTGACTTCTGCCCCAGACCTTCCCCCCCCGGCCCCCCTGCCTGTGTCCACTCTTGGCCACTGGAGCCTCTGCGCTGGCTCGGGCAGGCCCCCGTCTCTGTCTTCATCTCTGCTCCAGGCCTCATCTGCATGCGCAACCTCCTCCTGTCTGGTCATGACCCATTATGGCGTCCTGGACTAATTTGAATATTACCTCTTTATATGTATATATATATAGAGAGAGATTATTCAAACTTCCTGGATATCAGTTTTCTGATAGTGGGGCTAATAGTATCTATCCCATAGATTTCCTGTGAATGTTCATGAGATCAACCTCATAAAGCATACTATGCATAACATAGAAGTTCTGAATCCATGCTATCAACTGTTGTTATTTCTATGAATATCTTGATGATGATGATGATGGTAGTGGTGGTGGTGATAGTGGTGATAGAGGTTGTATGGGAATGTCTTTTCCAGTTATAGAACTGATATCCTTTCTATGTGCTTTAGTTGCATCTGGTATTAACATACTATTCCATGATTAGTAAAGAGTGTGACATTTCAGTATTCTGAATCCTATGATTAAGTAAAATCATGAATAACAATAATTGCTACTATTTATAGAATGCTACTAAATGCTGAATTTTGGTTATATGTGTGTGTGTGTGTGTGTGTTAATTTGTTCCATGTCCCAATCTTGCAGGGCAATTATTTTTAGCCCCATTTAAAGTTGAGAAATAGCAATCTATTAAAGGCACATGGCCAAAAATTGTCAAACTCTGAGGGATCTACTACTTCTGTGTCAGTGTACAGATTATTCTAGCACTTTCGTATTGTATTATTATCTTTTGTTTACTCATCTATGTTTTCCAACATTTTTATTCTTCCTTAAAGACAGGGAGTGTGGGATTTGCATACATACCACCTTCTGTTGAGCACAGGGTCACACATTGAATAAATGAGTCAGTGAGTCGGTGACTGAGTGAGTGATAAAAAAATGGTAATATCCACATACCCATTTACATACTTACTAGAGGCCCAATGCATGAAAATTCATGCAAGAGTAGGCCTTCCCTCTTCCAGCTGCCTGCAAGCATCTGGGACCCAGGCTGGCTTCCCTCTGGCCCCAGCTTGGTCAGGAAGGACGTCTGGAATGACATCTGGAAGATGTTCGGTCTAATTAGTATATTACCCTTTTATTATTATAGAAGACTTGAATGCTGCCTTGAAATGCTAATCTAGTTGTTTAGATCTAATGATTTAGAAATTATTATGAGAATATTAAGAATGGAAGGCAGGTAGCTATAGTCTTGAACTTCAAGAGAACCTGGGTCTAGTCCTGGATCATCTTCTTAAATACTTATAATTCCAGATAAACTTTTCAGCACCTCCGTTTCTCATCTCTAAATTAAAACCATTGGACTAGATTACCTCAACACACACACACACACACACACACACACACACACACACACACAATAAACACCCTCCGTGGTTTGACATTTTATGACTCTGAAATTAAAGCAGTTCTTCTTTCCTCCCTTTGCTCACAGGACACCAGACCTCCCAGCCTACCATGGGGATAGGTGGCAGCCATGTGACTAGTTCTAAGGAGGGAGTGAAAGTGACACATAAGAAAACCTCCAGTTCTCTCTTCCTGTGCCTCAACAATCAGAAGCTGTGTGTTTAGATAGCAAGGCAATAAGATAGAAGTAGGGCTGCCTGTGCCACTGCTTGGAAGGGAGACACCCTGGAAAGGATCTCCATCAGGAAAAAACGGTCAGGTTCAGGACCGGTGCTCCAAAAGCCAATAAACTTATTAAGTGGGGAAGCATGGTTGTGAGAAAGCAGAAATCAATAAATAAATAATTTAAGACGGTCTTGAACATACTGGAAGTGGAAGTTTGAAAAGGTTACAAGATTTTTTAGATCATTTTTTTTTTTTTTTTGCCAAAGAAACCTGAGCCTGGAATTAAAAAAAAAAAAAAAAAAAAAAAAAAAAGTCTATGCCTTAACATGAAATTTAAATGGTTCCTGGCCCACCAGTTTTTGTGGGATGAGAAAGCTGTGTGGTCCCCATGTTGAGCGTGGCTCCAATAGAGCATAATGTCAACTTCAGATATGGCCAAGAAGGATAATGGAAGGGAAGAGCAGGGACCAGGGAAACAATGGCAATCTTGAAAGTCAAGTGTTGAGATGGCATCACAAGACGGAAGCAGATGAGAACTTCTTTGGTGATAAGTGATTGACAACAGCAAGACCCAAAGCAGACACAGTGTGAACCAGAACCACACTTTCATGTGCTAAGCCACTGAATTTTTAAGGTTGGTGTATTATCCAGCAGAAGACCAACTTAACCTGAATATTACATATCTACCCTCCATTTCTATACCACATAGGAAGTTGTATCCTACCAATCACACTTTTAGAGTGACACAAAATTAACAGCTGGTCCTCTATATCCAGCATATTCCCAGATAAATCACAAAAGGTATCTATGTTAACATAAAGCAAACTAGGGTACTTGCCATCTCCAAAAGTTAAGGTCTAATAAAAGTTTCCAAAACACCAAATGAGTATTCGGGGAACAAAACTTTGGAAGAAGCAAGGCCATTTTTCTGATTTCAAAACACTACTTTCTATCGCTGTAAACATAAAAAAACCATTCTTCCTCTGAGAAAAATATTTTAATGTAGCTTTAAATCCATCAGAGAAGAGATTCAAAGTAGGAAACAGGGAACACATGGCCAAGTTTCAGGTTCATTTGAAAATAATTATGAGGACTGTATTTAATTCTGTGTGTGTGTGTGTGTGTGTGTGTGTGTGTGTGAGAGAGAGAGAGAGAGAGAGAGAGAGAGAGAGAGAGAGAGACTGTTTTGATATTTATTCAAGATCTGCTAAGTTACTTTAATAAGCTAATTCCTCCTACACGTATTACATGAAGACATTGTAAGACTAATGCTCGAGCTGTTGAAATGCATCTCACCTTTGGTGAGTGTCCAGATTTATCACGTAGCAGTGACTAAAAGTTTAGGAGCTACAGTGCTATAAGAGGCAATGCTTTGAAGGTGTCAGGCTGAGAGCCCACTGGAGACCAAGCCCTCTAACACGCAAGGGGTCCCTGAGGGTCTGTTTTAGAGCTCTGTTTCTGATCTCTCCAACAGGAGCCACCAACACACTCACTTTCCCAAAAGTAAGACTCCTCTCCAATTTATCACAGGGACCAAGTGCATTATCTTTTTTCTCCTAGCAATTGGTGACTTATTTGTCTTTCTTTCAGATGACCCCTGAGAGGTTTGAGGATATTGACAGATAGATGGTCAATCAATGTTTAGGAGAAAAGCATGAATCAGTGTGGTAGACATTAAAGACTCAGCTGAATGAGTGGGTCAAATCAGATCTGTAACTCATATTTCAATGATCCTCCTCTATACTGTGTGTTTCAAGCATGAGAAAGTAGGCAGGCCCTTCTTTTCAGATTGCTGTGCATGCTTTAATGGCAATGCTGTGCACACAGAGGGTCTGTGTAGAATCCTCACCTTCGAGGGAGCAGCAGCAGTGGCAGCATCATAACTACCATCTAGTGAGAGCTTACCAGTTGCCAGGCATTGTTGTACAAGCTTTAAAATATGTATTTATTGCCTGGCTGGTGTGGCTCAGTGGTTGAATGTTGACTTATGAACCAGGAGGTCACAATTCCATTCCCAGTTCAGGGCACATGATGCCCAGGTTGTGGGCTCTATCCCCAGTAGGGGATGTGAAGGAGGCAGCCAATCAATGATTCTCACCAATGATATCTCTCTCTCTCTCTCTCTCCCCCCATTCCTCTCTGAAGTAAATAAAAATACTTTAAAAAATACACACACACACATTTAACCATCACATTATCCTATGATGCACATTCATTACATTGATTCCCATTCTATAAATAAGGAAACAAACCAGCATTGAAACAGCCAGTATGCCAGGCACTTCTCCAAAAAAGTTCTCCAAAGCTCACATATGGAACTGCCACAATCAGCCATAAAAAAGCAGGCCTGAGAGCTGCCAGGAAGGCCGGGGATACCTTTCTCTGTTTACTAGAATCCTCTCCACCCAAGAATTGAGTCCTCTGCCCATGCATGCTGGGTGAGAATAGCGCCTCTTAAACTTAACTCTCGTACAGTAGGTAGACACTGAAGAGCCTTAGTGGCTTGAGACAGAAGTATTTCGACTCATGGTTACATGCTGTCCCTTCAGAGTTTGAAATTAGCCTTATAATGAGCTTACAAATATACAATTTCAAAGTAACCTATCCACAGAAGTATGTTAAGGAGTTTTTTATTTTAAAACAATAATTTTCTTTTAATTGACTCTGGGTTTTAAACATTACGATAATTGTAGATATGGTCTCTAAAAAAAAGTGCTTAAATTCACAGAGCTTTTCTAATACTTAGGAAGCAGTTTGATATTTATTACAGTCAATTGCCTTCACTAGAAAAGTGAGAAGCAGTGGTTTAATGGCAGGCTGTATCCGTCAGGACGGGCAGAGTTGTGCTGCAAGAACTATTGATGCACACATCTGAAGTCTTAAACAACTAAGTGTATTTCTTCCTCACCTCATTCCACTGAGGAATGGGAACAAAGGTACTCGGAAACTCAGGCTGGCGGAGGTTCTCTCCAGACATGCACTTAAGTGGAGGGCGAGGCAAGGAACCTGGGCTACATGTGGTGGTTCGAAGCGATGCACATCACTTCCATACTCACATCATTGATCAAAGCAAGACACAGGCCAAGTCTAACGTCAGGAGTGTAAAGTGCAAGTGTTCCCAGTACCCCACCTTTCCCTGCCACTCCAGGGCCTTCTACACTAATCTACACTAATCCAGTGTTTTGTCCCAGGGGAATGAACTATATCAATGGGATCCCATATCCTCTGGGATATTGGGGCAGAGAAAGGAAAGTCTAGTCAGGGTGTTCAGTGCCCTGGCAACTCTCTGTGATGCAGCCCCTACTTTGCTGTATTTTCCAAGCTCAGGCCACTGCTTCTCTCGAGGCTTCGGATTCCCTGGTTCCTACTCCCTGGCCTCATCCATTTACATTCAGATGAGGAACAGTTCCTCCACATTTTTGCCCCTAACTGTTTAGACTATTTTTAAAACTATATTCCACCCTTTGTAAATAGTCCCTTTGTAAATAACAACACCTGGATTTATCCTAAATTGGGTGCACCATCTGTTTTCTGTTGGAACACTGCAAAGGCAACCAATCAGTGAACAATAATTGTTTTCTCTGCTGTCCTTCGATGACACAGTGGTTAGAGTAGAAAAGAGAGATTGTCTGTGAGACCTCACTGACCTTCAGTGATAACATATGAAACTATTCTAGGGAAATACAGACCATGTTTGCCAAATAATTCATACCCAGGTACTTTCTACCCACAAGACACTTTCTACCCCAAAAGAGCACAGTTGGAACTTGAAATTTAAGGAAATCCTTTAAAGCATTGCTGGGAATATAAAAACTTTTGTTTCCTGCTCTTTTCCTAAATAATCCCACTGATAATTAGCCCAAATTAATTTCTAAATAGTGCAACAGTAATCCAAGAGATGTGCTTCTAGATATCCAATATAGTAAACATTGATTGTATTGGGGATTTTGCCTAATAATCAATCATAGCTTATCATACTATCTTTATTGATTTATTATTGGCCACACTGTTCATTAAAATGCCAGAGAGCAAGGAATTCATTTTTAGTGCTCTTCCAGATACCTGATTTTTATCTCCTAACAGTATAATTCAAGGTCAAGGGTGTTTATTGTGTTTAGACAGAAAAGCAATCAAAGTAGCTTGGGTTTAAACACACACACAGAGGGAAGTTTAAACTTTTTGCTTACCCTAAGGCCTGCAGCTTTAATCTCCACATGTCATCTGAAGAGTAGTCTCTGGATATTTGCTGAGGTTTCAAAGTTTAGAGTGGGAGGGGTTTTTTCTCCCCTTTTTCTTATTTCACTAGTTACAGAGAGAGTGATAGTAATTATTGTGTTTTATTCCCAAGCAACTTTGCTTTCTGAGTGACTGCATTTTAAATTCTACAATCTATCTCCAAGGTAATCTTAAAGTCAACAGACTGCGTAATTCAACACTTTCTCGGGCAGCAGTATCAATTCAGTAATGTCTCCAGCCAGTTTCTCACATAATTTTAAAGGTTTTCAGAAATAAGATGTCCAACATTTAGTTTATGTTTGATGTCTATGAGCTTTGGTGGGCCTTTAGGTATATCAAGTCAAAAAGGTGAGAAGATGGAATCCAAGTGCTCTTTGGAAAATACTAAACTGTGAACTTCCCAAACCAGAAATGATCAAATTATATTTCTAGTTACATGCAAACACCAAAAGTTCAATATAAGTTGATGAGAAAAATAGACATATTTCCAAGGAAAAGTATCAGTAGGTAATTTTCAGAAAAGAGAAAGGCATGAGGCTGGTAAGATACATGGGAAATGATGTTCACACTTATTAATAGGAAAAAATGTAAATGAAATGAAATCATTTCTCTTTGCCCATCACAATGACAAAATTTATATAAACAATAATACAGTGCCGGGAGGATTTGGGAAAATAAGTATTTTTGTGCATTTCTGGTGCAAAGTAAATGCTGTCCCTCTTGAAATCTAGAAGTGTCTGTGGAAATAGAAAACTAAAATACTTAGTTTTTATCAAGCAATCCCACTTTGGTAGCCCCTGTAGAAATGAAAACAATAATATATATATACAATGATATTTATATTTATTGCTTTATTTCTACTGATAGAAAACTGGAAACAACCTGAATCATAGAGGTAGATTAAATTGAATCTAATGTTAGCTACAGTGTAAAAATGACCAAGATTCATGTCTACCCATCTGGAGGAGGATCATGAACTATTTTTATGTGGAACAAAAACATGCAAATAAATGTAGATAGCATGATTATATTTTTATAAAAACCATACCAAAAGCTGTCTAGATGGGTGGCAGCCAGCCTCAAAGTTGGCATCCAATGACACCTGCCTCCTGGTGTTTATGCCATGGTATCAGGGTTGGTCTTGTGACCCACAAAATACAACAGAAGTGATGCTGTGTGGTTTTCAAGGCTAGGTCTTCAAGAACATTGTAACTAATGCCTTGCTCTTCATATTGAATTGATTTTTCTGGGGGAAGCCAGTGGCCAGGTTCTGATGACTCTCAAGCAGCTCGATGGAGAGGTTTACCTGACCCGGCGATCAGGGGAAGGCAATGCCCCCATTACACCTCTGCTGCTGCCACTGCCAGCAGCGCAAGCCTCAGCCGGCCCTGGTTACCTGAGTCTCAGCCGGCCCTGGGTGGCTGGGCAGCCACCATCTGAGGTTTGCCTGTGCCTCAGGTGTCAGCTGGGCAGCCACCATCCGAGTCTTCCCTGTGTCTCAGGCTGGTCCTGGGTGGCTGGGGAGCTGGGGGGACTAGAGGGCTCCGGAGGCAGGCCCAGTGGGGCTGAGGGGACTGGGCACCACCATCTTGTGGCTAGAGGTGCCACCATCTTTGAGGGCATGGCAGTCAATTAGCATATTCCCTCCTTATTGGCTGTGGGCACTGCCATATTTGCGACAGTGTGAGGGTCAATTAGCATATTCCCCTCTTTATTAGATAGATGGCCAATGTCCAAACAGCCAGCAGAGGTGTTCACCCATCTTATCACACTGGATACTCCAGGGCCCGAGGGTACACCGCTTGCAGGCTGTGATGCTACCTCACAGTTAATGCCAATTTAATTGTCCTTGGGAAGCTGCGTGGTTTGGATGAACTCTGCCTTTTGTTTTGCACAGCTCTCTCTCCCTAGTGTTCAAAACATCAGCTCTCTTAAGCATCTCTACAGTTACATATAGGGTTTTATTTTTTTTGGAAGCTCACACATGCAAAGCAATCATCAGGCTTATATTTTCCCCAAAAAACAAAACCTTGCCAATAATACAGGACAACCTTACTTAAATAAGTGAATGAATGCCATTCTCCTCCCTCTCCCCACATCTCCCCCTGCGATCATTGAGACCTTGAGGATCCATTTGTGTTATTGTTATGACAACCAATTTCTGCATTTATCGGGGATAAGAATTGTGTATCTTTTATTCACCTTATGCCATTTGGATAGGAATAATGAACGGCCATTGTAATAGGGAAACTGACAGTCCTCTCAGTGCAGTAGTTACTGTTGCATTTCTTAAATTCTAGCCACTCTTGCTCAGGTCAGTGTGACAGGGAACAGCTGACTTTGTGGGCCAGTTTTCAAAGTTGATTCCAAGGATAGGTGATTCTGGAAGGTTTGTGCTAGAAGGGGGTTATATAAATGAGGACTCTATAGATTGTAACTGACAGAAAATCTTACTCGTTACATAAGTCAATGCATTCTTGGTTTGGTTGAGCTGTATGTATTGGCTTATGTAATGGAATCACTTCCGGAAAGATTTCAGTCAAGTTTGATGAGTCCTTTCTGTTCATAGCCTGTTCCCTTTCCATGAGCTGGGTTGACTTCATTCTCAAAGATACTTGCCCTTACCCACCCACGTAGCTACTAAAGTTCCAGGCTTGCATTTTCTCAGGCTCAGAGTTATCAATATACTAGTAGATGACCTGCCTTTTGTCCCCGCATTGTCTGAGTAAGATCATGCCATTTGCTCTGATTGGATTGTTATATCCAATACGTCAATCACATTGTCCAGGGAACAGACCTCAGGCACAGATTAGCCTTTAGAGTCAGGGTTGGGGTCAATCCCATCATAGCTATATGGAAAGAGAGTGCCAAACCCATGATTCTGCGTCTTCTCATATCAAAACCATCTACGATTTTGATGAAAAGTAAGAAAAGCATCACTAAGCCTCAAAATCGGTAGTATAGTTTAATTGCCAAGCTTTGTCTGAGACATTTTGCTGTGAACAGAATGTCTGTGCCCCCACCCGACCCCCGCATAATTCATATTTGAAGCCTAATCCTCAAATTGGAAGTAGGGCCTTTGGGAGGGGATTAGGTTTTGAGGAGGTCATGGATGTGAAGCCCGCGTGATGGGATTGGTAGGTAGCCTTATACAGTGATGAAGGGCAGTTGTTCTCTCACTTTACAGCACTTGGATACCAGAGGTGCTGTAACACCAGAGGTTCCTGGGGCCCTCCACAGAGAGAGGATTCTAATTCAATAAGCCTGTCAGTAATAGCAGGAGGTCCAGGGGTCTGCATTTGAAAACCTCAGCAGGCGCTTCCATGAATGTCTTCCAAAGCCCACACTTCAGAAAAATTGTATCTTCCTTGTAAAATACTCTAAGGAGGAGAGTCTTGATACTATTCATTTGGATTTTTCTTCAACAGCTTTTGTGTTGGAAGGTAGTTTAAGGGCACTGGCAGTTATGAAGATAAAAATAAAAGCCAAGGTTGTCGGGGTTTTTTATAATTTATTTAATAATGGCACTTCATCAAGGGGAGTAGAAAATCATTGGCTTCTTTCCTGTTTTATTCAGATGGACTTTTAGAGATGAGACCCAAACAGGCTTCAATTTGGTTTTTTTTAAAATATATTTTTATTGATTTCAGAGAGGAAGGGAGAGGGAGAGATAGAAACATCAATGATGAGAGGGAATCATTGATCTGCTGCCTCCTGCATGCCCCACACTGGAGATCGAGCCCACAACCCAGGCATGTGCCCTTGACCAAAATCGAACCTGGGACCTTTCAGTCCACAGGCCAACACGCTATCCCCTGAGCCAAACCAGCTATGGCAGGCTGCATATTTGAAACCATTCTTTTATGATGCTTAGGAGCCACAGGTTCACTGGAGATGAGAGCCAACACTTTGACCAAAGACAAGAGACAGTGGGTCTGAAGGCAAAGCAAGTTGGTCAGCAGAAAGGATGGGGATCTTAGAGCTCAGCTCACCCAGGAAATAAGTCATGTAAGGGATGAGGAAGCCAATAGATACCTGGAAGGACAATCAGCTTAAAGAGCAGATAGCAATGGTAAGGAGAAGACTAGAGTCTGGGAAACAAGAACTCAAAGAATGGGTCCTAGAAACAGACATTTCATGCAGGGATACATTCTCTATTCACAATCAATAATTTAACCTGGATCTTTGATTCAAACGCCTCATTCAACAACTATTCTGGCACCAGGTGCCAGAGCCTGAGCTATCAAAAGACCTGTGAATAAGATAGATATGGTCTCTAGTGCTTAGATCATCCAGCTGCAGAGATAAACATAAATGACAGATAGTATATGTATTTTCCCAAAGTGTGGTCCACTGAGAAGCAGCAGCATTACCTGGGAACTTACTAGAAATGCACATTCCCAGGTGCCACCCCAGATCTGCTGAGTCAGAAACTCTGAGGGTAGGCCCAGATATCAGTGTTAGAGAGCCCAGCCAGTGATTCTGAGGCATGGGTAAGGCTCTGGTCCTCAGTTGCCTCATTTGTAAAAGGGGCTTAATAGTACTTGACACTCCTACAGGTATAGCCCCACATTATGGTAGGCATGAAGTTCTTAGTAACATCCCCATGCTTCCTCGTAGGTGAGGCTGTAGGGAGGGTGGTTAGTGGTGTTATACTCAAGTGTCTGAAGCTGCAGGGAAGGGGGTACCATTTCAGTTCTCCTCTAATCTTAAAGGCCTCTCCCTACCTCAGGGGCTTAAAAGCAGTAGCTAATCAACACAGCAGGTGATCACAGGGATCACAGAACACTCTGATCCACGTGGAGAGAAAGCAGGGAGAGGTTAACCTCCTGCCTTACAGAGCCAGTTCCCTGCTGAAAAGATAGACTCAGAGCCTTCTAGGATCATTCATGAGCACCTGACTCATCCATTCGCCATCCCAGGGCACATTGTCTGAACACACAGTGTTATCACACTTCTAACTCAATGAGTTTTATTCCCTAGCTACTAAGTTCATGGGAAGGCATTGGTTACTGGGTCTGAATTCCTGAGGTAGCAAACACAGTATTGTGTTACCCATGGTGTTGTCCAGAAGTTGGTAGAATATGGTGTATATAACTTCCCTTACAGATGGATTTGCTCTCAATAAATTATTTTTTTCATGCTTGTTAAGTCCTGTAGCACACAAAGTGGATGCACGTCCCATATCCCCTGACCCATCTCTGAGTTCACCAGTTCACCCTGGCAGCCCTCTGTCCATCAAGTGCTAGTCTGCCTCAGATTCCCTGCATGCTGTGGGCTTTCTGCAAGTTTATGAAGTTCCTAGGCAGGGCAGTCAGGCAGAACCTGGGATTTAACACATTGAGGGAGGGGAGCTCTCAGTTCATGAGAAACGGGTTCAGCTTCCCCATTTTCCATGGGACGATTCCAAAGCACATTGTACAGAAAACCTCAGAGAGGCCCTGGCTAATGAATAGACCTCCAATGGCCATTTTCCCTGCCTTGTCTCATTTCCCTGCTCTCCCAGCTGTGCTTTCTGTGATCCCCTTTTGGATTAACTTCTTGCACCCAGATTCCTGATTCTGGTCGACTTCCAGGAGAATGCAAGCTTACACAGCTTGAACACCAATCCAAGCAATCCAGCCCCACAGCCTGTGTTCATTTCTGTTATGACATCCTCCCTCTAACGTCTGCAGATCCTTGCCCTACATAATGGAGGAGCTGAAAAGTTCAGTCTCAAGTAATCTAGTCCCAGAACTTCATAAACTAGATCAAAAGTCATTGGGAGAAAACAATAACTGTTTCTTCACTAAAAGAAAAATCACATTTTTTATTTATAAAACTACTGAGATGCTTCAAACATAAGAATGCTTCTATGTCATGAAACCAGCCCACTGTCAAGAGCACAGTTTGATGCATGTCCCTCGGGAGACTGCCAAGCAGTGTAAATGCATTTCAGTTTTTCAAAGATGCCCAGTGTAACAAAGGAATATTCAATATTTCCGCCCTTTGAAACACTGTTGATTTTGTTATGCATCTCTGCATTTCAGAGACAGCCATTTAAAAGTCCAACTTGAATTACACATATTTTAAAGGAGCTGCACTTCAGTTTATCTAAATAGTTTTATTGTGCAAACCTATAAAGAAAATAGCAGATTTCAGACAGCGGAAAAATCCCAGAGGGAATACCAGGAAGAAATAATGCTCTCAGCCATTCTTGGAGACAAGTAGAGAGATTAAAATGCCTTCTGAGATCCCTTCCATCTCAAAGTTCCTATGACAAAAAGAGTAGGCAAGAAAAGAGCCTCCATATCCATCCATTAGCTCCATTTGAATCCCTTTTCTCCAGAAATGTTTCATTCTGAGACTCACAAATGTTATCAGCTAAAAGTTTGAAATGGCATGCAGAGAATGGGTAATTCAGATTCACTCTTGTGACTATTTACTAATTATTATATTGTCATCATTATTCAAATACTTTTGCTTTTAATTTTACTCTAATAGGTTATTTTTCTACATTAAATTAAATCTGATTTAGAGACCCCACTAATCAAAATAAGAAAGCAGTAACTCATGTTTTGAGGTGTCTGTTACACTTCTTGCGTTGCATAAGAATCCATGGACATGTGCCGTATTTGGAAAATAAGTAAAGGACCTATTATCATATCCAGTAACCACTAATATGTGAATTTGCCAGTGGGGTCCATTGGAGACAGGCTGGCCTTCTATTAGTCCAAGAACTATTTCTTTTTTAAAAATATGTTTTTGTTGATTTTAAGAGAGAGGAAGAGAGATAGAAATTCATTTGGCTGCCTCCTGCACACCCCCTATTGGATATCAAACCTGCAACCTGGGCATGTGCCCTGACTGGGAATTGAACCAGTGAACTCTTGGTTAATGGGTCAGCGCTCAACCATTGAGCCACACCAGCCAGGCAGTCCAAAAACTATTTGAATAAAACCATCAAAGCCACATCTCTTATGATTTAGGTCCTGGTAGCCCCAAACCCCCACATCACCTCTAAAGTAGTGCCATGTGGAAGTGAACACTGGTGCTCACCATTCAGAACTGAAGTGTGCATTGTGCTCCAGAAATCCTGCTTGACTTCTATCTCCTTCCACTTTGCCTTTTCCTCCATCAAATCTTCTAAGAGAATTCCCCTGTCTTCTCAATGAGCCTCTAGGAATACCAATGCCAGCCCCTTTCCTGTGGGTGAAGGCGAATTGGTGGGAGAAGTCATAAAACTGATATTTTGTTCCTCCTGCAATCCTATATAATAGAAGGCTAATATGCAAATCGACCAAACAGCAGAACGACTGGTCGCTATGACATGTACTGACCACTCAATGTAGGAGCAGCAGCGCTAAGGATGTCTGACTGCTAGCTTAGGTCTGCTCCCTAAACCATCAGTCAGACATCCCCCGAGGGCTCCCAGACTGCGAGAGGGTGCAGACCAGGCTGAGGGACCCCTCTGAGTGCACACGTTTCATGCACCAGGCCACTAGTATCTAATAACAGCCAAGAATAATGCCTCAAGTTTATTGATTATTGCTACACTAGAGGCCTGGTGCATGAATTTGTGCACAGGTGGGGTCCCTCAGCCTGGCTGGTGATCGGGGCCAATCAGGGCTGATCAGGAACAGCCAGCCAGGGGGAGGGGCCGTGGGAGGTTGGCTGTGGGAGTGCACTGACCACCAGGGGGCAACTCCTGCATTGAGCGTCTGCCCCCTAGTGATGAGTGCATCGTCATAGCGACCAGTTGACCAGTCATTTGGTCAACCTATTGTAACAGTGACTTAGGCTTTTATATATATAGATGCTAGGCACTTTACAGATATTATCTCATTTAATTTATCAACTCATTAATGAACTAGTGTTATTCATGTCATTTTGTAGATTACAAACTGAAACCCAGAGAAATTGAAGTCTTGTCAATGTTGCCTCACTAGGAAGATCCTTAGCTGGGATTTGATCACAGACTCCCTGACTCCAGTTATTTTATTCTTAACTAGAGGCCTGGTGCATGAAAATTCATGCACTTGGGTGGGGGGAGGTCCCCTCAGCCCAACCTGCACCCTTTTGCAGTCTGGGAGACTTCGGGGGATATCCTCGTGGGGAGCGGGCCTAAGCCGCAGTCTGGCCTCCATCTGCGGGAGGCAACGGGCAGACTGATCGGAAGACGGCACCAGCCTGCAAGTGGCCAGCCCCGCCCCCTCCACCCCTCTGCTGCTGCTGTTCCCTGATTGCCATCCCTTCCCTCTGCCTGCTGGCACCCACCTTGGCTGGCCAGCACCGCCTGCTCATCAGCTCTGCCCCCACAACTGGTCGTTTCACCGTATGGTCAATTTGCATATTAGGCTTTTATTATATAAGATGATTCACACTTCAGCTGGACCAATAATAGCTAATAACAAAATATCTTAATAGTAAATAAGTGCTGAGAATTTTCTGTGCCCCAGGCAATGATCTTGGCATTCTTCTCAACCCTGAGATAAAAAAGAAGGTGTTTCTACCTTTATTGTGCAGCACCAAGGACAACACTTACTTGTGGGGAATCTTCTTAGAAACTCAGAAGATTCTAATTAAACAGTTACAGTGTCCAGCCACATGAACTCCCCTGTTAGATGTAGATTACAGGAAAATACTGAAGACCAGAGCATATTAAAATTGGGAGATTCATAAAGATGTTATGTCAAATAAAGAAATTAAGTAGACTAGAGAAGCAAAGAGTAGATTCATAACCATAACAATTCAGTTATTTCCTTAATTTTGAACTTTTTCTCTCGATATTAAAATTATAAAATATTCAGTGTCTCTTCTCTTCTCAGCTTTAAACTCTGCAACATCTTTCCATTGCATTGAAATAAAATGCAAACCCCCTGTTAGATCTGCCATGATCTAGCCCCTGCCTACCTCTTCCACATCAGGGGTCTGCCTCTCCATCACTTCAACTCCTAACACATCTGCCATTGGCACTCTGTTCCTCAAACATAGCAAACTCATTTACAACTTAGGGTCTGGGCATTTGCTCTTTCTTCCACCTGGACTTTTATCTCCCTTTTCTTTTCTTGGCCAGCTCCTTCTCATCAAATGTTAGAGAAATCCCTTTTTGTTTCCCATTCTACAGTAACACTACTCTTCATTCATTCATTTGATGAATGTTGAGCACTATGTTCCAGCACTGATTTAGGCCCATAAAGCAGGGAATTAACTTGGCCAACTACTTGTTCTCATGGTACCTATTTTCCCTGAGAGTGATGGACAATAAGGAAGAAGAGGAGCTACTGGGGAGGATTACTTTCCTGGCTTGCTCCCTCTGGCATTTCCAGGAGCTGGCTACTGTCTGGGTGGGAACTCATGGCTCCTGTTAGATTGTCCTTACCACATAGCCATGCCCCAAGTTTCTTTCCCTTGAGCCCTTCCTCATTAATCCCTGGATACTGCCTTTTCCCCTGTAGTTTCTCTAAAACCTGTCTGCTCCTCTTTATTCACTTTATTCAAACCCTCAAATTACCCAATATAAGTGCCAGAAGCCTGGGAAGATGCTAATTAGTCAGAAACCTAAAGGAAGTGAGGGAACAAGCAGAGGGATAACTAGGAAAAACACGCTTAAGAAAAACACCAAATGCAAAGAAGCTATATTAGTTCTGTGTTGCTTCATAACAAAACAAACATAGTGCCTTAAAACAAAATAGGTGTTTTATTTCATAGCTCCTAGCTCAAGGCTGGGCACAGTTGACTGGATTCTCTCCTCAGCGTCTCACACTGCTGAAATCAAGGTGTTGGCTGGGCTTCTGTGTCAGCTGAGGCTTAGGATCCTCTACCAACTCATTCAGGTGATTCACAGAATTCAGTTCCTTGTGATGACCAGAATTAGGTCCTGTTTCTATGTTGGCTGTCCCGGGCACTGCTCTCAGCAACAAGAGGCCTCTCACATTCACAGCCATACAGCCACCTCCATCTTCACACTGACAAAAGAGAATTCCTCAAATCTTCCTCATGACCTGGATTTATAACTCTCTTTGGGTCTGACCTCTAGACCCAAATTGAAGGCCCATGTAATCATGTCAGGCCCACCCAGTTAATTCCCCTGTCTTAAAGTCCACTGATTTGGGATTTCAATTCCGTAAAATTCTTTTACAGAAGTACCTATTTCATGCTTGATTATATGACTGGCAGGTGACATGTGTACATCAGGACACAGGAATCTTGGGTGCCATCCTGGAATTTTGTCTACCACAGAGCCTAAGGCAGGAGCAAGTATTTGTGATAAAGAATAACAAGGGAGCCAGTGTTCTAGATTAACATTGGCAAACAAGAGTATTGGGTGGTCACGTCACCAAGGGGGTGAGCAGAGGAAGAGATAGGAAGATAGGAACAGATGAATTGCTTTAAAGACAAGCCATTGAAGGGACATTGGCTTTTACTCTGAAGTCAGAAGTCATTGAACTGAGTGGCATGATCTGATGTAGGTGATAGAAGTGTTACTCAGGCTACATGGAAATAGACTATAGGAAAGGCAAGGACTGGATCAGAGACCATTGGGAGGCCACTGTGGTAACACTGGTGAAAGAGAATGCTGGCTTGGACAAGAGTGGAGATGATCAGGGTTGGGAGGGAGTAAAATTCCGGATATATTTTGAAGGATGAGCTATTAGATTTTACTAAAAGATTAAATGTAGGCTGTGAGGCGTCAAGGGTTTATCTTGAACCTGCAACCTAGGTATGTGCCCTGATAGGGAATCAAACCCACACCTTTTTGATGTATAGGACAACACTGCAACCCACTGAGCACCCGGCCAGAGCAAGGTTTTATCTTCATCCCTCTTTCACTCTTAAAGTATCTAATTTATGTATTTATTAGTGGCCCAGTGCACAAAATTCGTGCACATTAAAAGGGGATTAATTAGAGGAAACAATTTAATATTGCTATTTGCCCTTTCTCTATAATAGAAGTGTCAGAGATGAAAGAAAGTCAGAGTCTGGGGCACACCATGGGACCTAGAGTCAAGTTCCCGTCCACCCACATGCACCTCAAAATTGTGTGAGACCCAGACCTAGCCGGCCACCCCCTTCATTGGGATAGATCCAGACCTGGCTAGTCCCACCCTTGTCAAGCCCCGCAGGGCAGGGAACATAGCCTCAGGTCCCTGGCCCGGCGCCAGGATGGGGGGCGTGGCCTGAGGTCCCCCAGCCCAGACTGGAGTGAGGAGGCATGCCTTGAGGTCCCCCGTCAAGCCCCGCCAGGTGTGGGACATGGCCTGAGGTCCCCATCAAGCCCCACCAGGCCAGGGGGGAGGGGGCCCAGACTCAGGTCCCCGGGCCCAGCAACAGGAGCGGGGAACAGCCTCATATCCCCTGTCAAGCCCCATCGGCAGGGGGGTGCAGACTCTGGTCCCCTGGCTCAGTGCTGGTGTGGGGGGTGCGGCTTGAAGTCCCCTTTCAAGCCCCACCTGATGGGGGCCATGGCCTGAGGTCCCCTGTCAAGCCCTGCCAGGTTGGGGGTGTGGCCTGAGGTCCCCTGGCCTGGCCCTGGGGCAGGGGGAGCAGCCTGAGGTCCCCTAGCCCAGCAGCAGGATGGGAAGCGCACATTGAGGTCCCCCGTCAAGCCTTGCTGGTGGGGGGGTGTGGCCTGAAGTCCCCTGTCAAGCCCCACCTGGTGGGGGGCGTGGCCTGAGGTCCCCTGGCCTGGCACTGGGGCGGGGGAACAGCCTGAGGTCCCTGAAGCACACCTTGAGGTCTCCTATTAAACCCTGCTGGGTGTGGAAGGTGGCCTGAGGTTCTGTCAAGCCCCATGGGGTTGGCGGAGGGCATAGCCTCAGGTCCCTGCTGGTTGCTTGTTAAGGCTCCTTATGGGAACTTGGTCTCAGCTGTGGGTGCAGCTATCTTTGTGATGGAGTGATGGTTAATTAGCATATTCCGTCTTTACTAGATAGGATTATTCCCTTAAAATACTTTATCTATGTATTTACTCCATTATTATCTGTTGATTCCTCCTACAAAGGAAACTCCTTGAAGGCAGGGGACACTCTTATCCATTGCAGCATCCCCAGTACACAGAGTCTGACATAAAGTAGCATTCAGTAGATACTTATTGATTACATGAATGAATGAATGAATGAATGAACAAAAGACTTGAACTTTAGGCACTCATGTTCTTTTCACAAGTTATTTCAATAGAGCATGAATAGAAAGTATCTCCAATAATTCACCCCATAGGATCAAATCCAAACCTAACAAAGTATTTTATTCCAATATATTGACCTCATCAGGAAAAAATAACTAATGTTGTCAAATATTTACTGGACTTTAATTTTAGACTCTCTCAAATGTATTAAAGGTGTTTTACATTTCAGTTTTCTCCTCCATCACCTGGGGTTTCAGTTAAGTGGTTTATGTTTTATGTTTTCTATTTTTTTGTTTGTTTTTTTCTTTTTATTTTTTTTAAAATCTCCAACAGTCATGCTTTTCAGTTTTCAATTTTGTTTGACTTTCTGGAAAAGAGTTCTGTTGTAGCCACTAAACATAATGCATTGCTCATTTTCAAGGTAATGTTCTCTTGGTTCAGTTGTTGGGCAATATATGCTTTGCACACAGTAGAATTTCATGACATCCTGCCCATGGTGCACTTAGAAAATCACTGAGGCTGTAAGAAATGATGAGTTAGACACCAAGGACTGATGCAGGCAGTAGAGAAAAGAAAGCCTCATCAATTATAGGATACTAGGCAGTAATAAAAGATCCAGTGTAATAAAGCCCTTTAATTGGCAGTACATGTAAGTCATTAAAATCATGAAGTGTTTATGATAAGCATCCTATATAATAAAAGCCTGATATGCAAATTGACCATCACTCCAACACACAAGATGGCTGCCCCCATGTGGACACAAGATGGCCGCCAGGGGAGGGCAGTTGGGAGGGACCAGGCCTGCAGGGGAGGGCAGTTGGGGGTGATCAGGCCAGCAGGGGAGGGCAGTTGGGAGGGACCAGGCCTGCAGGGGAGGGAAGTTGGGGGTGACCAGGCTGGCAGGGGAGGGCATTTAGGGGCAATCAGGCCAGCAGGGGAGGGCAGTTAGGGGCGACCAGGCTAGCAAGGGAGGGCAGTTAGGGGTGACTGGGCCAGCAGGGGAGGGCAGTTGGGGGTGACCAGGCCTGAAGGAGAGGGCAGTTGGGGGTGACCAGGCTGGGAGGCAGGTGAGCAGTTGGGAGCCAGCAGTCCTGGATTGTAAAAGGGATGTCTGACTCCCTCGAGGGGTCCCAGATTGGAAAGGGTGCAGGCTGGACTGAGGGACACCCCCCCATGCACAAATTTCGTGCACTGGGGCTCTAGTATTAAATAATAAAGTGGATTGTGGATATGAGAAGATACTGTGGAAAATCTTAAATGAAAGTGCAAAATTTTAAATGAAATTTAATTTAATTTCTGATTTAAAAAAGTAGACACTGATCAAGGATACAAAACTACTTCCAGTCCTGAAGTGAAATACTCTTAAAGTGCATGATCTTGGACTACCTGTTATTTGTGGAAGAGAGTTCTGGTTTGCAAAGCTTTCTGAATGTTGGTGATTGTTTGGTAAGGCAAATTCTCTTCTCCTTTAAGGTCTGGGTGACAATAAAGTTGACCTCTGTGCACAAACAGGTTAAACATTTTATGTGCTTAGTTGCTAAACCACCTTCTGGCTTAATTGACTGAGCAGAATGCTGAAGTGAGGCTGTCTTAAAGCTCTGAGTTCCTGCAAATGTGCTCAACGCTCCATCTGAAACAAAGAGAAGTAGCCAAATTCAGTGCTGTGTGGCGCTCTCCGACCCATCATGTCCAAAGCCCTCTATCACCTCTTTCTGTATGTACATGCTATGTTCTCCTCTGCTCTTTTGTTTACTTAAGCCCCTGATATTACAACATTCAGTTATGATCATTGAGAGATAGAGAGGGGGTAGGGATGAAGCAGAGGAGAAGGAAGGATAAAGGAAAGGACGGAAAAAGAGAGGGATAGAGAAAGAGAAGGAGAGAGGGGATGAGAGAGGGAGGGAAGGAGAAAGGAATCCCATGTCCCGAATGTGTGACAACTAGACCCAAACTTGTAAGAAACTCAGAATACTCTCTAGCTTTTAGGGTCACATAAGATTTTAATTAAGTCCAAATTATCATGTGAAGGACAAGCTGGGTGGAGGAATCACAAACAATTCCTTTGTCTTTGAACAATTATATTTGGTTGTCAGAAGACAGCAGAACAGATTGTGTTGTTTGGGATGCAACGTTTAACACATCCAAAGCCAGCCTAAACTGTCAGGAAACTTGGCAGTTAGAGATCTGCAGTTTTGCCAGGCCCCTTCTACAGAGCACCTGTAAGTACCTCATTGTGTAACTCTCTTAATATTGCAAAGGTCACACAGTGAGAACTGGCCATGTTAAAAGCAGGCTCTCTCTTTCTGAAGGATCCACAGAGATATATAAACACTCTGTTTGTGTGTTCTTTAAAAATACTCAGTGTGAACAAACACTGATAAGAACTGACTGGTGGGGAAACCTTCATAATTTTCCTTAAAGCCTGAAACAAACAGGGAGTTCCTTTTCTACTTATTATTCTCCTTTCTTCCTTACCAGTGGCCCGGTGCACGAAATTTGTGCATGGGTAGGGCTCTTAGGCCTGGCCGGCGATCAGGGCCGACTGGGCCTTCTGCCGGCCTGGGCCTTCCTTCCCCAGCTGTCAGCTACTGGCCAGGGCCTTTCTTCATTCCGCGCCACCCCCTGGTGGTCAGCACACATCATAGCGAGCGATCAAACTTCCCAGTTTCCCAGTTGAACTCCCAAGGGGACACTTTGCATATTAGCCTTTTATATATATAGATAAGCCCTGCCCATTTTATCTCCCACGAGCTATCTCTTCTCTCCATCACCAATGTCACTGCTTTAGTTTAGGTTAGGGTTCTAAATCTCTGGCCGATGGTGCTCCTAAAACTCACTTATAAGTTTTCTAACTGTACTTATTAATATATTTGCAGTGTACTTGGTTTCGTAGGTAGCGTATTCCCCTGGTTTCTTTTCTCCAGTGGTTCCATCTAGATCCAACACCCCCCTATATGTTAATGTTATTTTGCATTCTTTCCTAGGCCTTTTTTCTCTGACCCTATACATTCCCTTTGGGGCATCTCTTGCACTCTCAGAGCTTCTGTTATCTTCTATATGTTGATAGTTTTTGGATTCTTATCTTCAGTACATTTCTTTCTGCTAAGTTCCAGACCTATGTATCGGATTCCTACTTGGCTACATTGAATATATATTGAAATCTATTTTTAAGGATATTTTTTATTGATTTGAAAGAGAGAGAAAGAGAGAGGTAGAGAGAGATAGAAACATCAATAAGAGGGGAAACATCGATCAGCTGCCTCTTGCACACCCCCAACGGCAATTGAGCCTGCAACCTGAGCATGTGCCCCAACCAGGAATCTAACTGGCAACCTCTTGGTGCATGGGTTAATACTCAACTACTGAGCCACACTGGCCAGGGGACTATATATTTAAATTTTGACTTGTATATCTTAGAGGAACCTCAAGTTCAGTATGACCAAAACTATATCCATTATCTAATTTCCAGACTCAAAGTCCTTCCTGAGGAGGACATCCTTACTTAGTGGCACCAAAACCTACCCAGTTGTCCAGTCTAGAAACCCAGAACTTATTCTGACCCTTCTCTCATCCTTATCCCTGACATATAACCTGTCAATAAACATGTCCTGCATATTATACCTCCAACATTTAAAAAATGTTCGTTCTTAGTCACTCATTACTACAATCTTCATCCAAGCCACTATCAGCTCTGGCCAAGATCCTTTGGGCCCTGTCTACCTGCCCAGGTTTATTTCTCACCTTCCTGCCCTCCCCACACACTGTTCTCCCACACGGAACTTCTTTTGTTTTGTTTTTTAACATATGTTCCATTTTCTCCCTCACCTCTGCACCTTTCCTCTTGCTCTCCTCTGCAACATGCACACTCCCCTCCAAATATCCTTTCACCTGCTAACACTTCGGATCAGACTTCACTTCCTTTGAGAGGCCTTCCCTGAATTCTTGATTGTGTTTTGCACTGTTATTATTTGGTTTTGTGTCCTAATCTCTAGTCTGTAGGACAGAGGCTGTGTATTTCCCTTCCATTGAACAACTGATTTTTATTTCTATTTTTCTGTCTCTCTAATGAGACTGTGAGATTTGTAAGGGTAGATTGTCTAACTCTTATGTTAGGATCCCTATTACCTTGGACATAATGGACATTCAATATATATGTATTAAGTGGGTGGATTACTGGATGGATGGATACATGGTTGGATTTAATAGAAAAGATTATTTTTGGAAAATGTTCCAAATTGTCCTTTTGGAAATTTCACAGTAATGCACATAGGAGGTTCCTGAAGTTTAAAAATATGTATCAGAGAAGAAGTGATATCAGTAAACTTTCCCAAAAAATAAACTGAAGAGAAAAATGTCCCCTTTTTGAACAACCAAATTACATCTTTAGTCTTGTTGTGAAGTATTATGAAATACTAGAGGCCCTGTGCACAGGATTCATGCACTGGTTGGGGGCAATGCCTGCAGGATTGGCCCGATGGCTGTGGACCCATCCTCTGAGTGGCTAATCCATCTTCCATGGAGCCAGAGCATTTGCCTCTCCACGGGATCCAGTCTGGGCTGGGCCCAGGGACAATAGCACTGAGAGGCGGCAAAGTAGGCCTCAGTCCTGCGGCGGCCACAAACCTGCCTCCCAGCCTCTGGGGTCAATTCTCCAAGCCCAGCAGCTGCACTGCACGGCCTGGGGGCATCCAAAGGAGGCAGCGGGGAGCAAGGAGGAGCCTGGGGCAAGGAGGCAACGATTGCAGCCCAGGTTCCTGCCCGTCTGCCTGGAATTTGCAGCGGGAGCAGCTGCTCATCCCAGTCAGTCGAGCGGTGCTCCCACTGTGGTAGCACACTGACCACCAGGGCACAGCTCCTGAGTTGAATGTCTGCCCCTTGGTGGTCAGTGCCCATCATAGTGACTGGTCCACAGGTAATTCTGGTCATCCCACCAATCGGTTGCTAGGCTTTTATTATATAGGATATCTACTGTGGAATATATTTTCGGAGGTTTCGTTAACTCTTTGGGGACACTTTGATCCCACACCAAGCTGTCTTATTCACACCTAAGAGAATACGGAACTTTGACGTTTTCTTCCTGTTATCTACAGCAACAAAGGAGGCAGCCTGACAGATGAGAAGGAAGGGAGAGAGGGAGGGAGGGAGGGAGGAAGGGAGGGAGGGAGGGAGGGAGGGAGGGAAGGAAGGAAGGGGAGAAAAGGAGGGATGGGAGGGAGGAAAGGAGGGAGGAAGAAAAATATACCAGACATCATTAATACAGGAGTTTAATATTTCTCCTAAATATCAATTCCAGATTCATGACACTGAACTGATCATTTCATTATTTAAAAAACTAAACCCAGTCCAGTTACTTATTGCCCCAAATATAGTGGCTAGAACAATAACATTTGCCATAATCCACAATCTGGGAGGGCCTGATAGGGGCTAGTCTTGGTTCCACTTGGCACCAGCTGGGGTGACTAAAGGCCAGGGGTGGGGGACCCGCTGGACTAATCTAAAGAATTATTTACATAGCTGATGTTAATGCTGCCTGTCCATTGGACCTCAGGTGGTTCTGTGGCCAGAACACTAACACATGTCCTCTCCATGCTGCTTGAGCCTCTTCACCAATGGTGGCTGGGGTCTACTCGTAAGAGCAAGTGTCCTACGAAGGAGATCCAGGAGAAGGCAGTGTGGGTCTCCTGCACTTTTCAAGAGATTGCCTTACGCCACTTTCCTTTTCCAAAAAGGCTACAAAATGAAAAATAGTGTTGAGTAATTGTTTTGCAACAGCCATTATAGTGGCCACGTGTACCCTACCCCGAGCAGCGACAGTGGCCCTGCCAAGCTCCTTCCCCGGGGACCACATAGCATCTCAGCATCAAGCACCATAGCTTTGAACTGTGTCTGGGAACATCTGTGCTTTATCTCCATTTATTTTATGCATCTGTTCACAAGATGCATAACATCAGAAAACCCCAAGAGCTCTAACATCAGAAAACCCCAAGAGCTCCTGAGGATATTAAGCTTAGAGTAAAATTAGATGTCATTAAGAATATTTAGTATGATTTGGCAAGTTGGGATTTTTTTTTTAGGTCTGTAGATGCTCAAAATTTTTTCCATGTAAGTTAATGTAATTACTTTTTTGTTTTATTTCAGCTTAACAACATTTTTGTTTGTTTGATAAATATATTTTTATTTATTTCAGAAAGAGGAAGGGAGAGGAAGAGATAGAAACATCAATGATGAGAGAGAATCATGGAATGGCTGCCTCCTGCACACCCCCTACTGGGGATCAAGCCTGCAACCTGGGGCATGTACCCTGACTGGGAATCCAACCAGGGACCTCTTGGTTCATAGGTTGACAATCTATAAGTCACAGTGGCCAGGCCATTTTTTACTTATTTTTTAATGAATGCTTTACTTTCACAAGGTGAGGGAAACCAGTATTGCATTTTATGACCTAGCCTCAAGTCATACAGTGCACTTCTGCTCCATTCTCATCATTGAGGTGTCACAAAAGCCCACCTTGTCTCAAGAGGAGGGCAAGAGATTCCATCTCTCTATGGGGAGGTGCTCAAGTTCAGGGAAACCATGTGGAAATATTGCTGTGACCATTTTTATAAAATAGAGTTTGCACAAAATCATTATGCTCATTTGGGTCACCGTAAAATCAAAGCTTCCAAGGGACAATGCCAATATTATGACTCCATGTAAACTTTCAAGGTTCTCAAACAGCCCCAGGACTGATGCTTTGGATCCTCTGAGCAAGTAGGTCAAACCTACTTGGTATTTGTTTTGTTTTTTTAATTTTGTCGAACTAAATATGAAATATTTGCACTTTCTTGCAGATAATTCACTTCTATTTAGAGATAAGTCAGATACTAAAACCTTGGATCCATCCTATAAGCAAAGCCATTGGAATAAACCTGGCTGCAAACTCTAAGTAAAGCTGGCTCATAACTGATTTTTCATGGATGGAATTCAGAATGGAGATGCCTGATGGGGAGCTCCACCCACAATGCTAAAACAAGACCAGCATGGATTGGGGAGTGAACAGAATTATGAGCAGATTTACTCCTGCTTTTACTCCTGTCTCCCCTGATAATAGAATGATATACTCTGTCTGCTCCTCTCCTGCCATCCTCTCCCACTTAAACTGAGAAGCAAAGAACATAGGGTGAGCATGTCTCTTCTCCCTGGTCCCCAAAGGAAATAAAACTCAGGCAGCTGCCAGGAAAGAGTAATAAAGTCTATCATTCAGTCTACCACGATGTAGTTTTTGGCAGAAGACAGACAAATGAAACAGAAAAAAAAACAGAGACTCAGAAACAATGGATGGGGAAAAGACAGACATCAGATACTCAATCCTGAATGTGACAAGAAAAGAGGCATTATTGTTCTTTCCAAAATCATGATTATTTTATTGGTTCAAGACAGATAGTAGAATGCTGAGACAGGCTTAAAGAAAAGTTATGTTTATCCCCAACCCTCTGGAAGAAATCTGTCATCTAAGTGAAAGCTGTCACCCTTATATTTTAGGAAGGTCAGTGAAGAAAGTTCTCTGTGAGCCAAACCTAGTTCAAGTTTATTTACAACCTCACACAGTTCATACTACATCCACATTCCTTTACCACAGCTGGTCAAGTATACCATCAATTTTCCTTCATTTTCTACATCTCAAGGGAAATTGAAAAAGGCCATGCAAGTGGTGATTTGGGGACCTCCAATCTTGTAATATTCTCCATAGATGCTGTGATGTGTTGAGGAGACAAAACTGTGTGTTGTTCTAGTTCTTACATGGCCATTAGTTCCTGTTCCTTCAATCTTGGACATAGAGGCTTCTCCTCAAAAGAGCATCCAGTTTTTGTATACCTTTTTCTCTTTTTAAACAATGCTCTCTACTCCTCTCATCCACTCTTGTTTCATGTGGTTTGGGTGGGGGCTGCACCTTGGATCCCTAGTGTGCATGTGACTCAGTGAGTAGTATAGGGCTGAGCATGTAAGGACAGTAGATCAAATCCTTTGACTTTCCAAAGTGAATGTTTGATTTCATGATGTGAAGATATAAATCTGGAGTTGCCAGAGAACTAAGGAGGCTAGAGGTGAGAGATAGAGAAAGATACTGGGTCCTGATAACAGGGTGTAAGATCTTGGCCCCAATCACATATATGTGAATCTGCTCCCTGGACTTCTCCATTATATGAGCTAATTAATCCCCCTTTTCACACCAGTCCAAATTGTTTTATTGTAATGTTTGTGTAATTTGAAAAGCAGTTTATATCCATGTCTGCTCTGATGAGGTCAGATTAGTTGGCCTCTATGTACAACCCCCGTTTTAACTGCTGGGTATGATCCTACTATAGATACATTGGGTGTGATCAAATCTCAGCTGTTAATATGACTACAGAGCAACAAGGTTTTCCCATCTTCAACTCAGCCTCAGCTTTGGAAACCAGGTAATTCAGAGTAAAGCTTAAAAACAAACTTCATTCCTAACTGCTTTTTTCACACGTAACCAATATGTAAATAATTATGTCCACAGGGAAACAAAAAATAATGGCCAAAGATGATGGGCCCAACTGTCCAATTGTTTGGGTTGTAATAGCTAAGTTGAGCATAACTCATGGCATATTAAGAAAAACCCTAAATTCAAAGCTCTGTTCTAGTCCTGATTCCAGATTTGCAATCTACATGATCTGAGGCAATTCATTTCACATACATTCCAAAAATATGAGAATAAAAGGCATTATAAACTATTAATTGTTAAATATCAATGGTAGTATTATTACTAATACTGGTATTAGAATTCAGTTCATTCTCACCTTCTCCCTTTGGTTGTCATTTCTCAGGTATAGAAAGTAGTTCATATTTCCATCAGTCTTATGATAAAAATGTTAATAATATAATAAAGTCTAACATTAAAATGCATGAAGTATAACACCTAAATTTCTAGGTATTTGTTCTATTACAAATAAAGCTGTATTCCTGTCTCTATTACATATCAGTATCTTTAAAATTCTGAAAATAATATTCTGCTTTAAAGGTTTATTAAGCTAATTTTTATGAGATTTTTGCAATGTTCCTGAGAACCAAATGAATCTATAAGGTCACATGACCTTGGAGGCTGACACTTTTTTTTTTTTTTTTTTAAGTAGAATCTTGCATCTGGGCTACACAATGGCTGTGGTACCATATGCTAAGGGAACAAGAAGTTAAAAGATCATCATGTAACATAATAAAATCCCGGAAAGCCAACAGGACATTTATCAGAATAGCCTGGAGACAGCCTGACTTCATGTCTGCTGAACTCACATCCAAGAAGCAAATCATATTCTGTTTACCTAATTGGTATCTAATGAGAGGACCAAATAGGAATAATTTTTTGTAACACTCTTTTTATATTTACTTGATTGGAGAGTAATATCAAGGAGCCAAAGATAATTAATTGCTGAGTGGGTGTACTGTGTGTGAATGAAGTAAAGCAAGCAAAAAAAATAATAATAATAACCATATTTAACCAGAAGCCAAGATCTGGAGGAGAAGAAATTGGTAGCTATATTTGTCTCCTTGGTGATTTTGGGAGTATGCATGGTAACCTCTCTTGGTCCACTGTGGACATGATATAAATGATAAGAGATATGAGTCACTTTACACTCCAAATCTGAGACACATCAGCCTATGCCAATGTTGTCACCATATGATGCTCCAGAGCCTCACACTTACCAATGAGCTAGCGGATCCAATGATTAATATCCTTTTGGGTCTGATTTATTTTTATCACCAACTAAGCTCAATCCTTCAAAAAATTGACATTTACATAAATGATGCAGCTGTATTTAAATCATTGGATTTGTACTCATGATGTCTGTCAACTCTACCAATAAAGCATGCTCCTACACTGCTTATATTCATAGGCAGTGCAAAACTAATTCTTGGACCAAGACTTCTGATCCATTACCCTTCCTCTAAATTCCTATAGGGAGGGGCTGAGTTTATAAGCAATAATCAAATGAGCCTTTGCTTCTTCCTTTCTGTGACTCCACATAACCCATTTATCAAATAAATCCTCCAAAATACATTTTATACCCTCCTAAACGTTTATCTCTACTCCCTAGTTCCTGCCTCTGTTTTTTCTCAGGGTCTCCACTCTTGCCAAAATTCATTTGCTAACACATTTTGTTTAAAATATCACTCTTTATTATGACCAAAAAGGCCCTTGTATATTTGACTCTTGCTTTCCTTCTTTCTTCATTCCGTTCTGACTGCCTAACTAGCTTGAAATCTTTTCTCTTGTCTCTTCATTTGGTGGATTTCAATTTGTTATTTACTAGTTTTATATAGAGCATGTTTTCATGTGCTTATTTACCATCTATATATCTTCTTTGGTGCAGTGTCTGCTCAGGTCTTTTGTCCATTTTTTAATTGAAGTGTTTTTTGTGTGTTTTTTTAACGTTGAGTTTTAAGAGTTATTTAGATATTTTGTGTAACAATCATTTATTAGGTAGGTCTTTTGCAAATATTTTCTCCCAGACTGTGGCTTGTCTCCTCATTCTCTGATGAAGTTATTTTTTTACATGTAATTAACCATTAAATCAATAGACTGTGAGTATAGTATATTACCATCTGTAATGTGGGTGAGCCTCATCTAATCAGTTGGAGGCCTGAAGAGTAAAGACAGAGGTTTCCTGAAGAAGGAATTATTATCAAAATTGCAACATAGAAATTCTGCCTGGTTTTTGAGCCTGCTGCCATATGGGATTGAACTCAAGACTGCAAAATCAACTCTTATCTGAATTCCCACCCTGCTGGCTTGCCCTATGAATTTCAAACTTGAGCTAATCCCTTAAAGTAGCATTCATATTCTCTCTCTCTCTCTCTCTCTCTCTCTCTCTCTCTCTCTCTCTCTCTCTCTCTTTCTCTCTCTCTCCCTCCCTTCCCCCCCAAATATATACCCACACACAACCAATATGCTATATATGTGTGTATGAATATACTATATGTATATATACATAATATACTAATATACACACACATGCACACACGTGCAGATGTGTATACACACACATCTTATTAGCTCTGTTTCTCTGGAGATCCCTCACTCTGCATATGCATTATCTCCTTGAATTAGACTAAAAACATCAGTATGATTGGAATGAAATAAGTCTTCATGTGCTTTGGTAACAATAAAGTCCTACACAGATCAAAGATTAGGATTCTTTATGTAGATTCTAGGCAAAGGAAATCCTGACAGGTCAGCCCTAAGAAAAATAAAGATGTGTATTCTGATGCCTTCAGAATTCCTTTTCTATGCCTATGCCGCCAGTGTCTGATTTCCCCCATTGACTGTCATTTGCTCAGGGCACTCTGATGGCTAAAGTAGAAGCATCATAGCAGATTAGAATCAGATCTCAGGCTTTCCTACCCATTCGATTTCAGTGCAAATCCCAATTCTTTCACAGCTATTAAATAATCTTTCAAAGTCTGCTATTATTCATCTCTAAAATGGAAGCATTGTTTTTACAATAACTGAGATGACACTGGTCAAGTGCTCAGCACAGATTTAGCACTTAACTCATGCCAGCTGCTATTTTCACTATTAAGTGCTTCACCAATTAGCAGTTACCTATTATGCTCTATTCTGTCCTCCAAATCACATGCCTTTCCATAAACAATTCCTTCACCCTGGATTTTCATTAGCTACCTTCTCTGTCTGTCTTGCAAAGCCCAAATTACTCTCACTCCATCTGTGAAATTAAACTGATTTAGCCCACAGTAAATAATCATAGTTCTTACTTTTTTGTAGCTAATCATTTCTTACTTAAGCAGGGATTTGTGTCCTGGAACTGCTTAAGCATTACATGCAAGCCTAGTCTCATTTAATCTTTACAACAACCTTCCAGAGTAAGTACTGTCAGATTTACAGATTAAAAAACAGAGCTTAGAGAACTTATGTAACTTGTTCAAAGTCCTAGAACTAGAACGTGGTAATCATGACTTGAAGATCATTACACGTGATATTCCTTCTCCCCATTCGTGTAAGGTATTTGATGTTTGATTGATTAACAAGTGAAAGCCTGAATACAGATCAGTGACATGTTATAGGTTGAAAGCTCTAGGGAGTAAAGATTGTTGGGGCCCAGCCAGTGTTGCTCAGTGGTTGAGCGTCAACCTATAAACTAGGAGGTCAAGGTTCGATTTTCAGTCAGGGCATATGCCCTGATTGTGGACTTGATCCCTAGTGTGGGATGTGCAGGAGGCAGCTGATCAATGATTCTCTGTCATCATTGATGTTTTTATCTCTCTCTCCCTCTCCCTTCCTCTCTGAAATCAATTAAAAAAAAAAAAGAGATTGTTGGGCATTTAAACAGGCAGGAACACAGGTGTTTGGCTCTACCTGCAAATTCAAGTCCTTTCAGCAATGACTTGGATAACAATGTTTTAGGTAACTTCTTGTGCCCCTGCTGAAAAAATGCTACACTTTTGACACCGTTAGTTGCTGACACTTTCGTTCCTCAGCACCTTCTTTATAGATAGTTTCACTCTGACAGGAATTTTAACAATCAGGATATGAACTGTCCCAAAAAAGAAGGTAACATATGCACCGGCAAACATTTCATTATACTAGTAGTTTGTGCACATCAAAATACAGAAGGCAGTATTCAGTGATTTGGTTGCACCTTTAACAGAATTAATCGAGGTCGGTGGCTCTTCACCTGGATGCTGTTAGAATTACCTGGAGAGTGTTCAACCATTGTCATTTAATCTAAATCTCTGAAAGTGGGGCCCAAGCATCAGAATCTTATACAAGCTTCGAGTGATTCTAGTGTGGAGCTGGAGATGAAAACCCCTGATCCAGGGTAACCTACAACTCTCACTCATGATATTGAGGAGAAATAAGCATATAGAGAACATCTTCCCTCTGTTGAATTTCATATTTAACTACAAGAAGACCAAACGAATACATTTTAAAACTACAGTAGATATGAATATGAAATTTACCAGCCAATGAGAAAAAGGCTATAGATAAAACAAAATATTGATATGATATACTTGGAAAAGACAATTTCTCCTCACCAGCCTGCAATGAGATCAGATGTAATATCTGAGGAAAACCAATAGCTTCAGTGAGATAGTGGGAAATCGCCATGATAATAAGATGCTTTCTGTTTCTCTAGTGGTTATAAGTTATGTTCTGTGTCAAAGAGAAGGATTTGTTCATGACAAAGTGGTTCTGAGAGTTCAAACTAGTGGTATAAACACACAGGACTTTGAGACCAATATCTCATCCAGTATCTAAAGGCTGTGTGTAGAAATCTGACAACAATATAATCAGTGACATTCTCATTGATCCTAAATTAAGAAACCCTAAGTCTTGCATGTCTCTGCACATGGTTGGATTGACTAATGTCAAATTATGTTAAGTTGTGATATATGGCCTAATTTTATCCCCAACATTCCAATAAGGATTTTTGGACCATTATAGAAAGGACAACCATATTGTTTTCATGGAGAGACATAACCATGTCATAGCAGACTAATCTTACATCAGTCAACAATCTGATGCTAGAGAACCACACCTTATATTTTCTTTAAGTGCATCCTGGATGTGGATCCTTAAAAAGAGCAAAGCAACATGGTAGTGAATAGGTGGTAAGCATAAGTTTTAAATTGACTATAATCTTGATCAATCCTCTTTAAGGTACTCAGTCCAGTAGTGGAAACAGAAAAATACCCAAATGATTGGACATATTTTGCTGGACATAAAGCTGTGTCTAGCTTGTCTTAAGCAAGATGGGAAAATTTTCCTACATGGCTTTGGCAAATTCCTTGGACTCTATAGCATGCTACCTAAAGGAAACCAACTCGAATTTCTGCTGACCCTATCTCATCCTCTATGCTCTCTCCACCTTCTCTCCCATATATACATGCATTTGATAGAGTTTCTGCCTTCTGTGAGAGATCAAGACAATCACCAGGTCCTATGAGAGAGGAAAATTAGAAATCACTACATAATGAAGTGAAGAAAATAAAAAAACAGGAGCACATAGAGAGGAAATAAAGCCCCTGGACATTTAAGTCAGGAAATGTGTAATATCATCTTCACTATGAGTGGGCTCTTTAGAATCTGTTGATTAGAAAAAGCCAAGAAGCCAATGTGAAAATTAGAGTTGAAATATTTATTTCAAAAATAATATAGTTTCCTGGATGTTTAGGCTATTTACACTAAAAACATAAGAAATAAACAATTGACTACAACTTCCAATACCTGTATCTTAAATCACTTGCTTAATTTATCCCCAACCCAAATCTTAAAGACATAAAATTTGACCACAATATATTAAGGAATTTATGTCTTTCTGAAAAAGTATGCAAAACAAGTTTTTGAACAAAACATGTGGGGACTTGTTATAAATACATTTATAGATTGGATCTTAAAAAAATTTAAGCTTCTTGGCAATGCATACTAAATTATGAATTTATAAGTCCTAAGTTTTATAATCAAAATTTTCTAACACGGAACACAGTAATACTTATGGAGATGTCATTTATGTTTCACACAAGTATTCAAATGAGAGAGGTGAATAAAAAATATTTCCAAATGCTTTGGAATATCAGTACTTCTATCATTTGTAGGATGCTACCCTTCAAGAAGAAAGTGATCCTGTGAGCCTTTTCCTTGGTTTAGATAGACTAAGACCATCTTAAAAAATAATTGCTTAGGGGATAATTTAAGAATATGCCATCTGGTGTTCAAGGTGGGATGTTGTCCTAATTCACAAATCCGTAGTAGAATGTTTAGCTCTGTAGAAAATGTCAGTTCATCAAACGCCAAGTCCACTCTCCAGTCTTTTTTGGGGCGTGACACCCTGCTCCATTCAAAGAATAATAAGGAGAAGGAAAGAAGTGAAACTTGCTTGCTCTTACAAAGTTAAGTGCAAGTTTTCTGCCTGGGCATACTGAACTTCAAAAGAAGAGAAAAAATGGGGAGCACAATAGCACTGATGGAAGTGCCATTTTGGTTTTTCATCCAAATAAGCAAATTATCTTATTTGATGGCTAGATAGGAGTTCTACTAACGGAGGGATCAGTAGTGCCAAACATATATTAACTGTTAGATACATTTTTTCTCATTGACTTGATCAAATTGCTATGACTTGTGTCCTATTTTTCTCGATTTTATCTGTATAAACAAAAAGTAACCTCCTCTAAGTAGATTTTTAATATAAAAAATCAAATCAGAAAAAATGGAATAATAAAAAACTGATTTGCTTAATTTCAGTAATTTTCAAAGGATGCTGTTTGTATCCCCAGTGATTCACTATTATTTATGTGAATTGTTGGGAAGCAGCATTTGTTTTAATAACTTATTTTAATTATAGATTATAAAAATATGTAACAGTATTCCATATATATTGCTGCACATATAATGTAAAAAAAATATCCAGCTTAAAGAAAAAATATTGCCTTTGGGATTGTAGAGGTGGTATGCAAGAATGGTAATAGTTGTGGTTGTGTGCATGTGACGAAAGTTGGAAACACTGATTTAGTAGAAACAAGCAAGGAGAGAACAGGATCTGGAGGATTTTTTTAGACGGTATTTGGTCCACACATTTTCAGATTTTGAGCAATTGAAGCATTTAGAACCTGGGCTATTCAGATCTAAACACACACACACACACACACACACACACAAACAAACAACTGCTACAATCTCCATTGGATGTCTATCCCAGCAACCTGCAGAGAACTTCTTTCCATGAAGATGAGTTCACTATGGCATTCTTGTCGCCTACAAACAATGTCAAGTACTTTTGCTCTCTGTCATATTATCCTGCTATTTATTTTTAAGTATGAACAGGTGAAACAATGTCATCTCAGTTCAATAGCTGAGGCTCTGTGGGAGTCCAGCAGGTAACTCACTTGGGTTGACAGAGCTCCTGTCCAGGTAGTGAGGGCCAGACTCTTGAAGTTCTTAATGTGGCTTCCTATGTAAGAGACTACACACACACCTAAGGATAACCACACTAAATCATTCCCTTTAGCTACAGACTAAATCTTATGGTTTCTGAACAGGATACCTACAATGAATTTGAAGTTTCCTCAACATCTGCTAATTTCCAGAGCATTTAAACATGTGATATAGTTGCTTCCTTTGGATCTGTCATTTTAAAGTGAATTGCAGAATGTTGTATAGATTTGCCATGTCTCAAAGGAACAGGTGGATCCAGAGTCAGAATTTATGCTAGAGAGTCTCTCAAGAATGCCATTGGGCATATAAAGCATATTACATTTCTTATTACCACTAACTAGCACTCCTATATCAGACTCATGGTTTTCCCAAAGCCCTCTCCACAGAAAAGGAAATGTGGGAAAGCCTGGACAGCATGGTATGAGAAAGGCTGCCAATCAAGAGGACACTGTGGACTCCTTATTCCAGGAGTTAATGAGAATATTTGCAAGCTTTCTCTGTATTTGTAGGTAATTAAGGAGACTGTAGAACAACTGAGATAGAAATTATTAAGGAAATACATAATGCAATTGAATAGGAGATGTAATTGGGAATTGCATTTATTATTTTGAGAAAAAGAAATGGTATAACTTTGTAAAAGTTGAGGGTAAAGATTTTTAAACATAAAGAGGAGTGAATTTATACAGATTACTCTTCAGTGGATGAAGCCTGGAGGACATTGCATCTTTAACTTTCGTGCCTTTGAAGTGCTGTATTCATCCTTTGGCAGGGAGCCCAGGGCCCTGGATACCACTGACTGAATAATCCTCAAGTAGAGATTAGTTATATAGTGTGGAAGAAATGCCTCAGTTTCATCCAAGATATCTTTCTTTTGGTCAGCTATACCTTTTAATACATTACATTAACTATAATGGCATGTATTTAATAGCAATGCACATTTTTATTATTTTAGAGGTTTTAATTGTATAAAGAAGAAATATAGAACAGGATTCCAGTTTGGGTCAGAGATTATTTTAAAATAAACTCCATAGTTCCAAATTGCTCTAGGCGTGGGCCTGTAAAGTTTTGAAGCAAAAGAGTAATGCCTCATCTTTATTCTGCTCACAGCCACCAGCCCAACCTGGGTCAATAAACGAATTGGGTAAAAGGGCATGTGCTAGTGAAATATTCAGGGTGATCTGATCAATCCCTACATATTTATTGCATATCTTCTGTGCACCCAGCAATTAGCATACACCTTTCTCAGAAATTGGAGGTTTTTTACTGAAATGTCTATGCTGATTGGTTCACATGATTATCTGGAGAAAGACTTAAAATGTTTCTGGTTTCAGTAAGAATAAATGTTTAGATATATTGACATCATCTTCTATCAGGGGACAGGGAAAATGATAATCCAGTTTTCATGTACCTGCCATCCTTATTCTAGCTAAGTCAGTGATTCTCAATATTAATTATACATTAACCTGGGGAGCTTTTAAAAATACCGATGTCCTGTCTCTACCCTGAAAGATTCTGATTTGATTGTTCTAGATGCACCCACATGCCACTATCTTTGTAAATCTCCCCAGGTATCTCTGAGGTGCAACAAGTGAAGAATCACTGGTAAAGATCATACATAGTTCAGAAAATCTCATCTCCTGGGATCGATTTCTTGGGTTAGGTCTTTTATGTGTTGTTTCCAAGAAGCTGACCTTATTCCTTAAGAGTCCTGGGAGACCACTGAAAAATAACCATTCTTTGAATTTGGTAAATGGCATCCAATTCTTGCCAATGTATTTGTCATTCTGAGTCCCTTATAAAATACATACTAGTTAGCAGACACTGCATTTCCACATGCCATCAATTGTCTTTAAATGATATCAGAAAAGAGCCTTATTAGCAATTCATCCTTTATGCATTTATTAACGTGACTTGTAAAACAAGTGAGTTGTAATTGTAAGTGATTATTTCAAAATGGTGGTGACACCTGAGTGCCTTTAAAGCAATCTATTTTTTAATATACTCATTTAGCATTTACTCAATCTACTTTATTCTCCTGGGGATGCCACATCTCCAAAATAGCTTCCAGATTGTGTTATGAAATTTCATAATGGTTTTAAAATAGACTTTCTCACTTCATGTGAAAATTAAGTACTAAAATAGAAAAGAGGAAAGCCAGTTCCAACTAAAATGCTTTGATTAATCAGTGAAACTGGTTCCAAATCTGTGCTTTCCTCAGACAATAATGCTTACTATTATATGAACTCGCCCCCTTCCTGATCTCTTACCCCAACCAGAATGCCTGGCAGAAGGAACTATGGAGAGTGAGATGCATCTCCATCCTTAAAGACATCCTACAGTTGGCATTGACTTATACAAACTCATCATGGATATAGTCTACCCTTAGAGCTGCTCATGGCTCCTACTTCAGGCCAGACATATACTGAGCACCCTCTATATTCCCAACCCTGTGCTTGGGGCTGGGATAGAGAGATCAATAAGACACAGTTGTTATCATACATAGTTTATAATCTAGTTCTTAAACTAGCCCTGGAAAATCTCCATCAAAAACAAAACAAAACCCAGCTGGTAGCTTTCCAGCACTGATGTATAATCTATATTCTAAGTTATTTGGATTTGCACATAAAGATATCAAATCATTTACATTGTCAATTTAAGATTATACAACAAAGAGGTGAGATGGAAATTAATTAGAAAGGGAAGCACTTAATATCAACGGTGGTGGGGCTCTTTCAGATATAAACATCTAATACTTCCAATATATGTTATTTTGTTGCCTCTTGACTGATAAAACTTGGCTTCTCACAAGCGGAGACCACAGGGCTGGGTCTATCCCTATAATGAGTCATTGTGTCACAACATATATTTTTATATTATTCTTATCTTATAGGGAAGGTAACTGAACCTCAAAGAAGTTGGGTAATTTACTGGGATCATTATGTTGGGAAGCCGATATTATAACTAGGACATTTCTGAGGACTTTGTATGGGTGGGACTTCCTACTGCCTCCACAGTGAGGTACATAGGATGCTGTACCTGTCATTGGCTTCTAGCAAGTGCAGCAATCATATTTTTTTTTACCTAGTACCAATTGTATGTCAATATTTATATTGACATATTAGCAGGAAAATAAGTATTCAAATTTCCATAAGTCTATGTGTTTTATTGAAACTGTTTATTTTGCCCAGACATTATTACATGTGCTAATAAGGGCAGGCAGTTATTACCAGAAGTTGATTGAGAACTTTAGAGATAATCTCCCTTATTACTCATATGAAATGGGCATTTATTCTAATATTCCGAATACCTACCATGCCAAAATATATTAAATGAATATTTTTTAGTATTTTATTACACCAAAACATCTAATATTTTTGAAACCTGGTGAGAAATGGGCTCTGGCTTTACAATTTCCCTCGAGACCCAAATAATAGCATTAACCACATTTGAATACATACATATATTTGAATTTTATTTGTAGCACTAAGAATTTGTTCTCACATAAGGAAAGGGACTGTTATTACAGTGCAGTACATAAACAATTTCTAGTCATATATGGGTCCTAAAGGAAGTAGATAGCATAGCACCATAAAGGCATTCCGTCTTCAAAGGTCAGCTTGGATCTTCAAAATCTGGAAACATGTTACTCCATCAGTCAGCACCACAGTGAAAGGCCACTTACAGCCCCCTACTAGTTCTGGAGAGGAAAACACCAAAAGAGAGAAAATAGTGCTAATGTTTAGGGTTGCCAATAACCACATCAGCAAAAGGCAAAGCAAAAACAATGAGTGATGTCACTTGCAGATGTTCATTCTCCACAGGCAAGAAGAACCCCACCGTCCATAGGGAGGAAACATGTGAGTTACTGACTTCACCACACGTATCTGTGGCAAAACGCAGATAAACAGTGCCAGTTTTTATCTTCATTGTAGCCCTGGACTAGAGATTTTTAAAAAGTAATAATTTACTTAAAATGTTCAGCCCTAGCTGGTTTGGTTCAGTAAAGAGAACATCAGCCTGTGGACTGAAGGGTCCCAGGTTCAGTTCCAATCAAGGGCACATGCCCAGGTTGTGGGCTCAATCCCCAGTAGGGGGTGTGCAGGAGGCAGCCGATCAATGATTTTCTCACATCAATGATGTTTCTATCTTTCTCTCCCTGTCCATTCCTCTCTGAAATCAATAAAAATATATTTAAAAAAAATATATAAAATTTTCACTGAACTTTATAATATTTCACCTATTCTGAAATGCTCTCTAAAAAGCATGAACACATTCTGATTTTTTTGGAAATTCAAAATCCAAGAGGAAAAAATAGAAGTCCTTTGTCAGCCATGTTATTATGGATATTAAAATGATCTGTTCTGAGATCAATCTGGAACATAAAAATTGTGTGAGCTCATTTTTTTGTCTTGTTAGCAATAATCCCTCATTTTGAAATGCTAATTGGGTTCTCTTATCCATTATCTATAATAATAAAAGCGTAATATGCTAATTAGACCTGACAGTTGAACAGCCTTCTGGACGTCATTCCAGATGTCCTTCCAGATGAAGCCACAGTGGTGGAGGCCGAGGCAGAGGTGATTAGGGGCAATCAGGCAGGCAGAGAGGTTAGGGGTGATCAGGCAGGCAGGCAAGCAGTTAGGGGGGATCAGGCAGGCAGAAGGGTTAGGGGAGATCAGGCAGGCAGGCAAGCAGTTAGGGGCAATCAGGCAGGCAGGCAAGCAGTTAGGGGTGATCAGGCAGGCAGAGAGGTTAGGGGCAATCAGGCAGACAGGTAGGCCAGCAGTCCTGGATAGCGAGAGGGTGCAGGCTGGGCTGAGGGACCCCCCCCCCCACCCCCATGCCTGAATTTCATGCACTAGTAGTAGATAATTTTGTATCTTTAGGAACCTCAGAGTCTGGCAAATATCTGGTTCATTGACAGTGGTTGATAGATATTGAATGAATCCATATATATAAAAGTCTAATATGCTAAGTGTCTGACTGAGCGGTCAACTGACCAGTCACTATGATGTGCACTGACCACCAGGGGGCAGATGCTCTGACCAATAGGTTAGTTCTCAGCTGGGGTCCAGCAGATCAATACTGGGTGACACGGGGCCGGGCATGCCCTAGGGCCCTCCCTCAGTCCCTCTTGAAGTCCCTCCCTGGCCACCGGTCCCACTTGGCCCCAATTGGGACTGGGCAAGATGGCCCTGATTGGCCCAATCACTGGCCAGGTGGAGGGACCCCACCTGTGCATGAATTTGTGCACCAGGCCTCTAGTGAGTAAATAAAGGAATAATGAAAGAATAAATGAATTCTAAATCATTTTAATGTAATGAATAGAATTGCTTTAGCCATCTAATTTTATCAATATTGATGACCAGTGACGATATACAAAACCTAAAAAGAAGTAATAATAATCTGACTTACTTTTACTTTAAAGCAAGAAGTTTTTATTTAGCTCTCTAGTGGAAAAAAAGTGTTCCAGGTGAAAGACTGGTAGTTGTTTCGCCCCCATTTGAACTAAAGTCAGTATTACACCAAACATATTATATATTTACTAGAGGCCCGGTGCACAAAATTCGTGCACTTGGGAGGGGTCCCTCATCCTGGCCTGTGTCCTCTCGCAGTCTGGGAGCCCTTGGGGGATGACTGACTGACGGCTCAGGCCCGATCCTCATGGGGAGTGGGCCTAAGCTGGCAGTCAGGCATCCTTAGCGCTGCCACAGAGGCGGGAGAGGCTCCCACCACAGCTGCTGCACTCGCTAGCTGTGAGCCCGGCTTCTGGCTGAGCAGCGCTCCCTTGGTGGGAGTGCATTGACCACCAGGGGCCAGCTCCTGCGTTAAGCATCTTCCCCCTGGTGGTCAGTGCTATGACCAGTGTCATAGCAACCGGTCATTCCACTCTTTGGTCGATTACATATTAGCCTTTTATTGTATAGGATATTAAATGCACATTTATATATACTGTTTGTATATATGTATATGTATATATATATAATGTACACATATTATATAATATTCTATTAATAAAAGCCTATGTGGTTATCACGCCCTCACGCCATGACGCCCTCATGCCGCAATGAGCAATCACCAGGAGGCTGTGTGCACAATGGGTGCGTGTGGTTGGGTGGGGCTGTGTGTGCGCACAGGTGGGCGGGGACTTGATGCTGCATGCACAGCCCAGAGGCGAGACCCCCGGCTCTGGCCTACCTCTTTGGGGCAGTCTATCAAGGAGCCTTGGATGGGTGGGCAGGGTCTACCTCTTTGGGGAGATCGATCATGGGGCTCCTGCACTGTGAGAGGGCACAGGCCAGGCTGGGGGAACACCCCCTCCTCGAGTGAATGAATTTCACTCGAGGCCCGGTGCATGAAATTCATGCATGGGTAGGGTCCCTAGGCCTGACCAGCAATCAGGGCCGATCAGGTTCCCGCCTTCCACCTCCCTGCCTCCCCACCTCCTTCTTTCCTCGCTGCCTGCATGCCACCGTGCAATTCCCTGCCTCCCCGCCTCCCTGCCTCCTCCTTCCCTCGCCACCCACGCACCACCACCACACAGTTCCCCCTGCCTCCCTGCCTCCCCTCCTCCTCCTTCCCTCACCACTCGCGTGCCACCACCACACAGTTCCCCCACCTCTCCACCTCCTTTCCTCTCTCCCTCAGCACCCTGCCACCACTGCTGGTCGCCCGCCATGTTCTGCGCTGCCCCCTGGTGCTCAGAGCATATCATAGCGAGCAACCGAACTCCTGGTCTCATGGTCGAACTCCCACAGGTACACTTTGCATATTAGCCTTTTATATATATAGATTATATGTATAGAGTGTAATTGATTCTTTCCTTATTTATTTCAAGTGGTTTTTAGAGAGATATTGGTTATTCTGTTTTACTCAAATTAATAAGTCTATTTAGTCCAAAAGTCTGAATAATCTTTCACAGAATCAAACAATTGAGTAAATTATCCTAAACTATTTATGATTTTTTGCATTTCATATACACAGGACTTTGAGGAGGAAGAAAGGCAGGGAAGGATGAAAGACACAGACAATCAGTCATATTCTTTTTCTTAACACCAGGCAGCTCAGAAGAAAGAATGTTAAAGCTGTAGAGATGGAGCATTAAAAATTTTTAAGAATCAGTGCAAGTTATGCAACTCCACAAACATGTGAACCAATTATCAGTTCTTAAAGCTTTTTATGAGGCTTACTTGTCAAATTCTAATTCTTTGCCATGGCCAGGGGCTTTGTCTTATATCCTTCTCTCCCTCAGCCCATGTGCTTTTGCTCCGCAGACCTGTCTGCTTCTCAAGCAGGTGAGAGAGTGCATTTCTACAGTTCATTCCATCTGGCAAGTAGGAATGGCTCTGCCTTATCATCTAAATTCCTAAGTTCTCCTAAAGAGATAGAATATCCTTTATGAATTTTCTGCCACCGACCCATCCCTAATCACTCTCCCAGGGCTGGCTTCATGTTCTGGTATTGTCATCTTGGAATCCTTAATAACTTTTTATTAAGGGGCCCCATATTTTTATTTTTTCCTGGTTTCCCCTCCACCCCCCAGCTCTGTTTGCTCTGTATAATCACTATTTTTTTTTTTTTTTGGTCTTTGGATCATAATGATCTAAAATGCTATTGCTTGTTTATTTTTGCCTCACTCTATAAAACATAAGCTCTATAAGAACAGGAAGTCACATGTATCTACAGAGCATGTATAGAGAAATTATTTGTTAAATGGACTTTTAATAAATAAGAGAAATTTGCTTTGACTTGAATATAACCTCCCACACTTGCCACCTCAGGCTGAGAGACAAAGACTGCACAAAATACTTGGTGTTAGTCAATGTTGCAGGATTCTCTATGGCACTTTTTCCTGGATTAAATGTAAAGTGACACCCAATTTCAGATTTGCAACCAACAAATTTAGTGACGGATAAAAATGCATTTTTAAGATTTCCTAAGCTTTCTCACGATCAAAGGGGCAACTGAGGAGTGCACCTCCTCAGCAGTCTCAGGGCACATGTGACATTGAAAATATCGATAAAGAATTATTCAAGGAAAATTAGCTTGAAGCTTTCTACATTCTTAACACACAGAGAAATATGACATCATGAAGATGGGTTGAGTCAATACCATTAAGTGAGCATAATCAAAAGTACGCTGCTACAGTTTCAAAAACGGAGAGAACAATGGTTGAATCAGTAAAGAACTAATTCTTTAAATTAGTGTGGGAGGAAAGCTAATTCTCAGATGAAAATGGAGAATTTCTATACTGTAAAACCATAATAACTATGTGAAATAACTACGTGCTTATTAAATATTCTTAGTCTGCATAGTAATTATGTGATCTTACAATCTGCTTATTAAATACACTTATTAAGGCCAAAATTAATGACTACATACCTTACACCTAAATTGTGAAGGTAAAGTAATGTTATATTTATTTTTTAAAAGACTACCTATGTCTCCCTTTTATTTCAGACTTACAAGCATGTCTCAATGTCAGATCAGAACAAGTGCCTGTGGCTAAATTATACCCTGACTAGTTTAACTATGTCTGCTCCCTGTCACTGTGTATGCAGATATATTGATTAACTTTAGAGTTCTTTTTTGTAAGCTCACTTGGTTGACATAACCTGTAAGAAATAAAATGAAACTTGTCTGCTCCCAGCTGTCAAATGAGGCACTCAATTAAGAAAGGAGTTTATTGACAAGGTGGGAAACAGAGGTAGCGCAGCAATGTGGCTGATCTTGGGTAGAGCCTAAGATGCTTGAGTCTATGTGTCAAGGGACCTTTGTGTAATGTGAGATGCTGGGAAACACTCTACAGGGAGGGATTTCCCATTGATACTGATATTCTCCCAAATAGTAGCTGAGTAGCAACTATAGTATTGGCCCTTAATAAATATTTGAGTAGATGGATAATAACAAAATTTTGGATGTTTTGAATGATTGCTATTCATCTATCCTACTGGTTCTGTTTATCTAGTAGAACAATGACTAATATATTCAGGTAGTTTGAAAGCAAGCAGGTGAGAAGATATGTAATCACTATTTAGTAAAAATCCACTGTACAGTTATATTAATATGGGACAAAGTAGACTTCAAAATAAGAGTAGTGCCAGAGAGAGAGTATCATTCAAAATTATAGCAAGGTGAATTCATCAGGAATATACCATGTAATATGTATCATTTACTAACATAGCTACAAATGCAAGAGACAAATACATAGAGAACTGGTAGAGAAATAGACAAATTGGTAACACATGCATTTAAAATATTTATAAGGATATAGAATATGTGCTCAAAGCTACTAACTAAATTTTCTTAATTTTTATTTTAGGGCACTATGGCCAGCAGCTTTAGAAAGCAAATTCTAGCCAAGTGCCAAGGAAGTTTTTACCAGCACAGTTTACCATAAAGCAAGCCTAACTACATTTTAATCAATTAAAAACAGTCAAAACATGCTAACACAATAGAGTCCAACTAAAATCAATGACAAAATAATGTGTAAAATATTCACATAATAAATTGAGTGATGCTTCTAAAAATCTCATAAATTAATGAAAAAAATCACAATGAAAATTAGAATGTATTTTTGTCTGAGAACAATGAAAATGTAACAGCAAAATGTATGAATAGTTTTGTTTCCTTTGGATACAGAAAACACAAATAATATTTTAATCTAATAATGAGAAAGCCAGATAATTTATAAAAGCATTACCTTTTTTGAAAGAAAAGTCAAGGGAAGTCACAAGATAAACAGATTAACCAAATTCTAAAGAATAACAATTTCATCTGAAGAGAGACAGGACAAGCAAACGGTTTTATGTTTGGCAGAACATGGGAATATAAGGCAGCCATCAAAAAAGTGGGTAGCAAAAGGCAAGATTTACTTCTTTTTTACTGCTGAGTAGTATATTCCCTTGTGTAAATGTACCACAACTTTTTTACCCACTCATCTACTGATAGACACCTGGGCTGTTTCCAGATCTTGGCTATTGTAAATTACACTGCAGTGCTATAACATAGGGGTGCATTTATTCTTTCAAATTCATGTTTCAAATTTCTTCAGATATTTTCCCGGAAGTGGGATTGCTGGGTGAAAAGGCAGTTCAATTTAAATTTTTTGAAGAAACTCCATACTGATTTCCATTGTGGCTGCACCAGTCTGCATTCCTCCCAATAAATTCAATTAAAAAATGAGTAGCAAGAAAACAGTGACAATTTTAGCAAAAGCAGAAAATTCTCTATTTCCAGATGATATAATTACCATAAAATACCTATGAATATAACAAAAAGCCATCCAAAATTGCTTACCTGAAAACCACAGAATATTGCTAAAAGAAATTTTAAAATACCTACACCAAGTTCATGGATTGGAAGACTTAATATCCTATCTAATAAAGATGGAATATGAAAATTGACCATCCCTCCACGACAAAGATGGAAGTTCCCACAACCAATAAGGAGGGAATATGCAAATTGACACGACAAAGATGGCGGCAGCCAGGCTGGCACGCAGGCATTCCGCCCCGATCCGGCCGCATCAGGCCTCTGGGCAGCACACGTGCAGGCACGGAGCGGCCAGGGCGGAGTGGGACACCTGCTATGAAAGGAGGTGCCAGGGGTGGAGGGAGCAACAGGAGGGTGGCAGGGCTGGAGCAAAGGCGGAAGGTGACTCTGGCCAGAGCAAAGTGGAAGGCAGCAGCCAGAGTGAAGGCCCAGGTCCCAGGTGCCGGAAGGAAGCTGGTGCTAGCAGCCAGGGGAAGGAAGGCCTATTCTTGCACGAATCTTCATGCATTGGGCCTCTAGTTGTTAATATAAATAGCCTCCTAAAATTGATTCATGACTTGGTTCAGTGGAATTCCAATCAAAATTCTAGCAGTCTTTTTTTTTAATTGATAAAATGACATTAAGATATGCACAGTCCCTAATATAACCAAAGTTTTTTAAAACTGTCAAATAAAGAACAGTCCTCTAGACCAGTAGTTGGCAAACTGCAGCTTGCAAGCCACATGCGGCTCTTTGACCCTTGAGTATGGCTCTTCCACAAAATACCATGGCCTGGGCGAGTCTATTTTGAAGAAGTGGTGTTAAAAGAAGCTTAAGTTTAAAAAATTTAGCTCTCAAAAGAAATTTCAATTGTTGTACTGTTGATATTTGGCTCTGTTGACTAATGAGTTTGCCAACCACTGCTCTAGACTTTGTAATTTCAGACTTACTTTAAAGCTAATCATCAAGGAAATGGAAATCAAGACCACAGTGAGATATCACCTTACACTTGTTCAAATGGCTATTATAAAAAAGACAAGAAGGTATGATGGGGATGAGGGTGGTGGGGAGAGATTAAGTAAAGAATAGGCAATAGTGTGGTGAAGGTCTGGGGCAGGTGGCAGGTGCAGGATAGAAAGAGGTCAATGCGGGGGGGGAAGGGAACATCTGTAATGTTTTTAATAATAAAGATATACTTTTTTAAGAAGACAAATTATAACACGCATTGGTAAGAATGTGGAGCAAAGGGAAAACCCTTGTACATTGTTGGTGGGAATGTAAATTTGTGCAGCCACTATGGAAAACAGTGTGTAGGTTCCTCAAAAAATTAAAAACAGAAATATCATTTGAGCCAGTAATACCACTTTTGGATATTTATCCAAAGAAAATGAAAACACTAAATCAAAGAGATATATGTTCATCGCAGCATCATTTGAATAGCCAAGATATGGAAGTACTCTAAGTTTCCATCAATGGATGAATGGATAAAGAAGGTGTGGCATATACAATAAAATATTACTTGGCCAAAATAAAAAAAGGAGAAAAGAAGAAAGAAACCTTGTTATTTCAAACAATATGGATAGATTTAGAGGGTATTATGCAAGTGAAATAAGTTAGGAAGGAAAGATAAATATGTATGATTTCACTTATAAGTGGAATCTAAAAACAAAACAAACCAAGCAAACAAACAACGCAAAAACAGACTCGTAGAAGCAGAAAACAAAGTAGTGGTTAACAGATAAGAAAGGGATTAGCGGACTTGGCAAAATAGGCGAAGGGGATTAAGATGTACAAACTTCCAGTTATAAAATAATTAAGTCATGGGGATATAGTGTACTGCATAGGGGATATAATCAATAATATATGGTGACAGATAGTAACTAGACTTATGGGGATCATTTTGTAATGTATATAAGTATTGGATCACTGTGATGTATACCTGCAACTAATAGGATATTGTATGCTAATAATACACCAACAAAAAGAAATTTATAGTAACTGAGACAGTATAAATACAGATTAACAGGAAATTATAGAGAGCCAGAAATATGTGTATTTGTATGTGTGTGTATCAATTGATTTTTGGCAAATGTGACAAGGTAACTCAATAGAAAAAGGAAAAACTTAATAAATTGGGCTGAATCAAGTGACTATGCATACATTAAAAAATAAACATAGAACTTTGCCTTATACAATTTAAAAGTTAACTAAAATTTAATTATAGACCTAAATGTAAAACCTAAAACTATAAAACTTCTGTAATAAAATATAGAATAAAATCTATGCGACCTAAGAGTTTGCAAAGATTTTGTACATCTAAAAAAATTTTTTTTAAATGTAAGAAGCATTAAAATAATGAGAAACAGAACTTCATCAAAATTAAAATATTTCCCTTCAAAAGACAGTATTTAAGAAACAAAAAGACAAGCCATAGATTGGAAGAAAATATTCACAACACATATATTTACTAAAGGAGTTATATCACAAATATATATAATCCTCTTACAACTAAAAAATAAGAAGGCAAACAAAAAATGTTAAGGCAAAAAATTCAAAAGGCACTTTACTAAACAGAGAGATAGAGGCATAGGGAGAGAAGGAAAAAGAGAGAGGTTAATAGAGAATAATTACATGGAAAGATGCTGCAACATTAGTCATCAGGGAAATGCAAATTAAACCAAAAGAGACATTCCAGTACATATCCATTAGACTATCACTTCCAGGATGGAAGAAGGGGAAAAAAGTGTAATCTACTTCCATTTTAAAGAATTTTCCCAGGAGCACTGTACTATGTGTCCTTTTGAATACACGTCATTGAATAAAACTTGTTTGCATGATCATAGCAGAATGGGAGGATAGGAAATGCAATGTTTTAGGTGGACAAATTCTCAATAAGGAATAGGAAGAGAGTGGACCTTTAGAGATCTAGGGAACCCCCAATAATTATATAACTGTGTAATTAGTATAATTATATAATTAATTTTTGATGCACGTAAACTAAGGTACACAGACTTGTTTCAAAAATAAGTTCACAATAATTTGTAATGGCTTGAAATTGCTTTGGACTTCCTTCCTTCCTTCCTTTTTTCCTTCCTTCTATCTTTCTGGTAAACTATTCCTGTTAACTCTTTATTACTGCATTTAAAACAATAGATCTTTAAATACAAAGCACAGTGATTGGGGAAAAAGAGAAGAAACAGAAACTTCATTGTTTTTATTCTCTCATTCTGTGGGACCACTTGAAGTTTTATTTTTGTTAAAAATCTGGAAGTTATTGCTAAATAACATTTTCATGAATATCTGACAAACATATTTTTATGTTGATTTTCCCAATTAGTACATATGTGCTTTATATGAAAAATATTTTTCAAAATAAAAATTCATTAAATTTTTTCTTTGATCAACTAAGAGTAAAGGTAGAGTGACAATATTATCTATTGAACATGAATGTGCAAAGATTTATTTTGATAAAGTCATTGAAAAATTTGCAGAAGTTTCAAAAACTGAACTTATATTATTATTCACAAGTGCAAACCAAATGAGGTATAAGGTTTCCCCTTTAAAAAATAATATTTTTTTAATTTAAAAAATTTTTTTCCATCACCATTTGTCCCCTCTGGATGCCCTCTTCTACCTTCAACCCTCCACCCCCAAAATCATCACACTGTTGTCTATGTCCATGAATTCTCTTTTTTTCTTTAAAAAATAAATGAAAATGTATACTAATGTAATTAAAGGATATTAATCCTTTACCTTTTCTTCTTTTCTTTTGTGTGCCTATCATCTGTACTTTTTAAACCATCATTTATGTATAAGTTCAATCAAAGAATGTTTCACTATCTGCTTTTTTTCTCGTCATTATTAATTTCATTTAAGATTGTTATCCTCTCATAGCAAGCAGAGAGGATATATATTTTTTAACATATTTTTATTGATTTCAGAGAGGGATAGGGAGAGAGAGATAGAAACATCAATGATGACAGAGAATCATTGATAGGCTGCCTCCTGCATGCCCCACATTGGGGATCAAGCCCGCAACCCGGGCATGTGCCCTTACCGGGAATTGAACCATGACTTCCTGGATCATAAGTGGTGGACACTCAACCACTGAGCCACGCTGGCTGGGCATATTTTTTAAAGATTACCTGTTCTGGTTGCTTAATCCATTAAGTACACCACTGACATATAAAAGTGTGGTGATCTTCAATTTCTTTAATATGAAAAAATGGGCTGTTCTTTTCTTCCTTGGCAGAACTAGATTGGTTATGAGGAAAATGAGTTCTCAGTTTAATTCCCAGTTTTGTCACTGAGTATGTAATCTGTAGGAATTCACTTTATTTTATTGATCCTTTATTCATAATTAGAATTAATATAATACCACTCACTAAACAAGATGTTATAAAATGTAACTAATTAATGATATCAGAGTAGACTAAATTCCTTAGAGGAAATGCAGAAAGAACCAAACATTACCTTTGTTTTCATCTCCAAATCTCCTGTGTTTCCCTAAAAAAGCTTATTCTGATGGGTTCTTTGACAGATTCAAAATTTGGCCGAAGATTGAACCTGTGTATGATATTCAAAAAGTAGTAGTTCTGCAACTTGCTCTATCAGATGTTTCTGTATTCAGTGCCACCCACCAAAGTTGTAAAATAGCATGACTCATTGAGTTCTCTTGCAATAGCAGTTAAAAACAATAACAACAAAGATATAGAAAAAATCTGGAGACCATGACATACAGAGAGCACTGGAAGGAACTGGAGCTAGATAGATCTAGATAGAGGTCAGGTGCAGGGCTTGCTTTGCTTTGCTTTGTTGGTTTCAGCCTGGGTCAAGTGGGAGATGGTGTGATCCTGCAATAACGAGTTTCTGCTTGCTGCCCTCTTCCTGATTGGAATGAAGATAATAGCAGGCTTGGTAGGCCAGTTTTGCGGTACTATTTGAGGAGATATTTCTGAACACCATGCCTACAGCCTAGTCCACTTGTTTTTATTATTTTGTCAGTATATAATTCTGTTTAAAAGTATTTTCATTGAGCCTGGCCAAATGATTGTCGACCCATGAGCCAGGAGGTCCTGGTTCTATTGCAGTCAGGACACATGCCTGGATTGCAGGCTCTATCCCCAGTAGCGGGTGTGCAGGTGGCAGCCAATCAATGATTCTTTCTTATCATTGATGTTTCTGTCTTTCATTGCTCCCCCTTTCTCTCTCTGAAATCAATAAAAACATATTTTTTTCATTGAAAGTAGCAAGGGTGGATTCTGTTAGATACAACTAAATATGACTCTCCACAATGCAAGGGTCAGTAGCTGTTACTCCAATTATTACTATTTTAATTTACAGAAAGGCAGATTTTAGCTGTAAATGAGGAAGAAATTTCAAAAAATTAAAATGAAATGGGCCCAGCTGGTGTGGCTCAATGGTTGAGCATCAACCTTTGAACCAGCAGGTCAGGATTCCATTCTTGGTCAGAGCACATACCTAGATTGTGGGCTCAATCCTCAGTAGGGGGCATGCAGGAGGCAGCCTATCAATGATTTTCTCTCATCATTGATGTTTCTGTCTCTCTTTCCCTCTCCCTCTCTCTCTAAAAATCAATAAAAACAGTTAATAAAACAAAATGAAATGAAATGGGCTGCCTCTAAAGATTATGAATTAACCCCTTCCAGAGGTTTCAAAGCCATACAGGCATAAAGAGATCCCTATAAAGTCTGATAGTTTTTGCTGTGAACCCCTGAAATTGTTCCTATTGCTGAGATTTAGTAATTCTATTTTTAAAAGGTGCTGCTACTGAAATCCACAGGAGCTGTGAGGGGTATGAATCATTTCTATTCAAGGAGACAAAAAGAGTGAAAATTAATCCCTTCTTCCCCTTGCTCTTCCAACCCATTATCACACTTGCTGATGAGGGATCTCAACCTGCATTTAGCAGCTAGCACACCACTGGGCATGATGCCTCTTAGAGGAGCAAGAAAAATTACTTTTTTAACACTGACCTATAATCTCATCTCCATCAGGATGTTGGTTATTTCTACAATCTGAAATTTTAAAAATTGAATTAAACCCCATCGCAAGTACTGTATATTTTGATTACATGCATTACATAGAATAAGATAAGATGAAATGGGTTTAATTAATTTTTCATAAAACATAATAGGTGCAGTTATTTATGTAGGAAACATAACTGAGCACAATCATTACACTAGACTCAACGTTGTAAGAAAACACTAAAAGAAAAATAATCTCAAATGAACAAAACTGTAATTGACTGAATGTCCTCCAGTAACTGGAATTCCATCTCAAATCACCATGTTGAACCTAGAAGAAAATCATTACAAAAATAGAACATACTGTCTAATAAAAGAGTGATGCAAGTTGACCATCACTCCAACACTCAAGATGGCTGCCCCCATGTGGTCAAAGATGGCTGCCCCCATGTGGACACAAGATGGCCACCACAAGATGGCCAGCAGGGGAGGGCAGTTGGGAGGGACCAGGTGTGCAAGGGAGGGCAGTTGGGGGTGATCAAGCCTGCAGGGGAGGGCAGTTGGGGGATACCAGGCCTGCAGGGTAGGGCAGTTAGGGGTGACCAGACCTGCAGGGAGGGCAGTTAGGGGCAATCAGGCTGGCAGGGAGCAGTTAGACATCAATCAGGCTGGCAGGGGAGTGATTGGAGGTGATCAGGCTGGTAGGCAGAAGCAGTTAGGGGCAATCAGGAAGGCAAGCAGGCAAGCAGTTGGGAGCCAGCAGTCCTGGATTGTGAGAGGGATGTCTGACTGTCCAGGTAGGATCGGGCCTAAACAGGCAGTCGGACATCCCTTGAGGGGTCCCAGATTATTGGAGAGGGTGCAGGCTGGGCTGAGGGATACCCCTCCTCCCCCCATGCATGAATTTCATGCATGGGGCCTCTACTGTGTGTGTGTGTGTGTGTGTGTGTGTGTGTGTGTGTGTGTGTGTAAACTACTATAAATCCTCAATATCTCTCAAAATTTGGCATTGATAAGTACTTGGCATCCTATCTAATAAAAAAGTAATATGCAAATTAACCATCACTCTGCTACACCCACAAGCCAATCAGGAGCAAGTATGCAAATTAACCCAACCAAGATGGTTGCAGCCACAGAGAGAGCAGGAGGGAGGCTTGGGTTTCCCCGTCAATGGAGGAAGCCAAGCTTTCCACACAACCTGACCAGCCCAGGCCTCCGCTTAAGGCTACAAAGTTTCAATTATAGAAGATAAATAAATTCCAATAGAAATGGCTGCTGCCACGGAGCAAGCAGAAGGCTTGGCTCAACTCCAGGCTACAAATAAATCCCAGATACCAGGGCCTCCGCTTGGGTCGCCAGAGGGCGTGGCTGGCCTGCAAACCACCACAGGGCCCTCACTCAGGCCGCCCCACACCCTAAGGGAACCCCCACCCTGATCCGGGATACCCTTCAGAGCAAACCAGCTGGCCCCCACCCATGCATCAGGCCTCTATCCTCCTATCTAATAAAAGAGTAATATGCAGATTGATCATCACTCCAAGACACAAGATGGCTGCCCCCATGTGGTCAAAGATCCTGCCCCCATGTGGACACAAGATGGCCGCCACAAGATGGCCAGCAGGGAAGGGCAGTTGGGAGGGACCAGGCCTGCAAAAGAGGGCAGTTGTGGGGGATCAGGCCAGCAAGGGAGGACAGTTGGAGGGTCCAGGCATGCAAGGGAGGTCAGTTGGGGGTGATCAAGCCTGCAGGGGTGGGCAGTTAGGGGTGACCAGGCCGACAGAGGAGGGAAGTTGGGGCAAACATGCTGGCAGGGGAGCAGTTAGACATCAATCAGGCTGGCAGGAGAGTGGTTAGGGGGTGATCAGGCTGGCAGGCAGAAGTGGTTAGGGGCAAACAGGAAGGCAGGCAGGCAAGCAATTGGGAGGCAGCAGTCCTGGATTGTGAGAGGGATGTCCGACTGCCCATTTAGGCCCGATCCCACGGGCCTAAACAGGTAGTCGGACATCCCTTGAGGGGTCCCAGATTGGAGAGGGTGCAGGCTGGGCTGAGGGACACACACACCCCCGTGCACGAATTTCATGCACTGGGCCTCTAGTATATTATAATGCCCAGAAAGACTATCCAGACATACTTTGAGATTTATAATGTTTATATCTTGTTTATTAAGTGTTGAAACAAGGGAGAAATAAAGATTTACTGTCACAAGCCACTGAGATTGGGGATCATTTGTTACTAAAGCAAACTTAATACTGTCCTGACAGATACATATTGCTCTATTTGAGCTGGATAGAACATTACAGACTGATTCACCCACCTGATTCCCACAGATGTATGAAACATCTATTATTACTAAAGCATTTTTAATTTTCTAGGGTCCTTGAGGGCTTTATCCCCATCTGATTTTCTCCTGATAATGTACCCCTAGCATTAATAAAATTCTCTAATTAAATTAATTAAATTCTGCTTCAAGTATACATTCTAAAATATCAAGTGTCAAATGGCTTTTATAAATAGTTTTTCTCTATCTTATTACATCTTGTAGAAAACTTTATCCCAATTGTATGCAGTCCATAGTTATACTTGTCAAAATGGAAGCAAATACTTTTTTTCTTCTGTATTTCACATTTTAGGAAGTATGTGACAGGATAGGGTGATATAGTCAATGAAATAATTAAGGATTTAGACTTTATTTCCTAACTACAGAGATATACAAAATCACAAAAAAAGTTGGCAAATGTATAATAATTAAAATTGTTTCTCAAACACACATTTATATCTCAATGATAAGTACCAATTAAGTTATTACATTAGAAAAGTAAATATAGAACTAGATCAGAAAGCAAAAATACAGAATTGTTTTTGTTACTTGTAACTGATGCATGTAATTTAACAAACACTAACCATTCATTGTTTCTGAGTATCATTTTAGATTTCCATTTTGTTCTTTTTGTTTTATTTTAAGAGTAAAGTGCTAAGAAAAGCAGAATGTGGGTTTTTTTTTCACTATATGTAACTGCCAAAAAAACAAACCACAAGTACTTTAAAATATTAATGTACGGATGACTGGTGTGCCAAATGGGCATGTTTTAACCTACCCTCTCCTTAAGAAAAGTAGCCCATATGAAACTGACTCTATACATTGGATCAAAATCAATCAATACTCATTGTACTAAATATTCTCATGTACTTTGATTCATTCAGTTTCTTATTAATCATAAGCTATTTCTTTTCCCTGATGATGCCTGGCCTCCATCTGTTAGAGTTTTGTCATATTTTCTAAAGCAGCATTACAATTCTGCAAATATTTTGCTCATAGATTATAAGAAGAAATAAACTGTCAGCAAGAAATATTATAATAAAACTACTCCTGTGCTTATGGCAATTTTGAGTTTATTATTTAAAAGTGTTGACTTATAGATAGTCAACATTAATCAAGGTCTTAGTATATGTAAAACACCAGAATAGTACTATCAGGAGATACAAAACTATGTTGAAAGTTGATAGTCTAATCAACAGAGCACACATGTCAAATCAATATAAGAAATACATTGATATGGTAGCTTTATATACATACATATGCATACATTTGTGGGACTATATGTGTTTGTATAATATGTACGTATGTATAAACTCTTAACATGTTGAAAAATTAATGTTTGAAGTAATAATCATTCAACCCATTATGTATAACATTGTTCTTCCTGGCATCTAACATAACACTTGGCATATAGTAGGCATTCAGTAAATTTTTATTTACAAACTAGAGGCCTAGTGCACGAAATTTGTGCACTTGGGGGTCCCTAAGTCCATCCTGCACCCTCTCGCAGTCTGGGGTCCCACCACTGCCGCTGCGCTCACCAGCCATGAACCCAGCTTCTGGCTGAGCGGTATTCCCCCTGTGGAATCGGGCCGAAACTGGCTCTCGGACATCCCCCAAAAAGTCCCAGATTGCGAGAGGGCACAGGCCGAGGGACCTCACTGGTACATGATTGGGGCCAGGGAGAGAGGCGGGAGTTTGGCCAGCCAGGGAGCGACTGCAGGAGGGCTCCAGGGTGTGTCCAACCCGTCTCACTCAGTACTGATCAGCTGGACCCCAGCAGCAAGCTAACCTACAGGTCGGAGCATCTGCCCCCCTGGTGGTCAGTGCATGTCATAGCAACCAGTTGACTGGTCAACTGTCTGCCCCCTGGTGGTCAGTGCATATCAGAGCACATAGAGTGGCCTTAGCGTATTATTGGCATATTATGCTTTGATTGGTTGAATGGCTGACTGGTCGACCGGACACTTAGCATATTAGGCTTTTATTATATAGGATAAGGCAATGAACTAGACCTTGAAAATTAAAAACCACTTTTATAATTCTCTTAGTAGATTGTACTTCTGAACTTTACAAAATTTGACCACTTGTATTACTTGCTAGAAGTAGCTTGGATGATTTTATCTTCATCCTACAAATTAATTTCAATCTCTAAAAAAAAGGATTTGTACCACTAAGCATGTATGCAATAATATATTCTAAGTGCAATTCTAAATATATAGTATCCCAAAAGGTTTCAAGCATCACACAGAAGTGCTTTAATAAGTGTTTGGAACTTTAAAGTGTTATATTAAAGGGAATACGCTTTCATTTGAATAAGTAAATTCTAGAATGTTCATCATATGTTCCCCTCATGAATTCTGATTGTTTATCTATTTTAATTGTCTAATAATCTGGACTGCCCAGCAATAGAATGGGCTTCTTCACAATCTAATGTAAAATACAATGGATAAAGTCTGTGTATGTAACAAATTATTGTAAATATTATATCAGATAGAAAAAGGTTATTATCACTTAGAAAGTATGATAATTAGAATCAAACGCATGCCCTAGGTTCTGGAAATCAAATTTTACAGTGTACTCAGAATAATTATTACTAACATTTCTTGGCCTAAATGTTAAAGAAAAGTTCAGTGAAGGTAAAGAATTCCACCACTACAGATGGTGGAGCAGCTTATTGCAGATCAGTGCTGTGAAGAACTAGAAAATTGCCTGGTCAGAGTGGCTCAGTTAGTTGAGCATCATCCTTTGCATTGAAAGGTTGTTGGTTTGATTCCCAGTTAGGACACATACCTGGGCTGTGGGGGCTGTGGGTTTGATCCCTGGTTTCTCTCTCTCCTCTCTCTCTCTTCCCTTTCATCTCCCTAAGTATGTCCTTGGGTGAGAATTAAAAAATAATAATAAAATTGCTCTAGCTGTTTTTTCTCAGTGGATAGAGCATCAGCCCTCAGACTGAAAGGTCCCAGGTTCAATTCCGGTCAAGGGCATGTACCTCGGTTGCAGGTTCCCTGGCCCTGTCTGGGGTGTATGCAAGAGACAACCAATCGATGTGTCTCTCTCACATTGACGTTTCTCTCTGTCTCTGCCTCTCCCTCCCACTCTCTAAAAATCAATGGAAAAATATTCTCGGGTGAAGATTAACAACAACAACAGATAATAATAATAATAATAAAATTTTTTAAAATGATTAAATTATTTTAAAAATTGGAAATTTTACCCAAAACAGTTTTTAAATGTACTTAAATATTAGAATCAGAAAAGCAGCCAGAACTTGAGAACTTAGTGTCACAGGGAGAAGGAAAACTGAGAGATTGGTAGATCTGTGACATTTTTTTCCTTAAGGCAGTGGTCGGCAAACTCATTAGTCAACAGAGTGGCCAACCGTGGCTCGCGAACCGTGGTTTGCCAACCACTGCTTTAAGGCATTTCCCATGAGTAAGTGACTCAGAGCTGAGTTCCTAGGGAAACAGATGACAGAGAAGTGGGTAATGGTCTGAGAAGTTGAGCAGAGCTTTCACAGGGCTGGAGAAGCAGGAATTGGAATTCAGGACCAGCCATTAAAGGAGGAGTCTGTTGAGGATCTAAACTTTTAATTCGGACTCTAAAGAGGCTACTCCATAGGGGTGAAAGTGAACAGAATTATATTAGTTACCGCAAAGACTGAAATTCCATTTCAAACAATCCCAAACTGAATTAGATATTCTGTCCCTAGTTTAATTGCCTACCAGAAAGCAGAATAAATGTTCCCTGGAAGAAAATAGAGCTTCAGATACTCACAGTTTTCCACATACACTTTCAAGCACTCAACTACAGTTATCAGCCTTGCCAAGAGATAGGGCCAAATAATAAAATTAATTGTTTTTTAAAGATAATAGAAACAAATCCTTAGGAGATAATGATATGGACTGTAAAATAATTACAATTAATATGTTTAGTAAATTAGATGGAGGAGTTCACCAGAAATGTAGAATTCATAAAAGAAAAATTAATGGAAATTATAGGGCATAAAGACATTAAGAATGAAACAAGTATATAAAATTTAATCAGAAGAAAGAATTTATTCATTAAAATGAATTAATAATAACATATCTGTTCTGAATGAACAGAAAATAGAAAAATGAGTATGAGACCTGTGGGGAATAATGAAAATGTCTAACATGCAGGCAATGGAAGTCCCAAAAGGAGTGAAGAAAGAGAATGGCATAGAAACAATATTTGAAAATGTCTCCAAACTTACGAAAGATAGCAAGTTAAAGATTCAAGTGGTTATACAAATCTCACACCAATTGTTAAAAAGTTAAATAAGCATAGTTTTGCATGTTTCTGATCGCTGAAAATTATAAATTAGAGTTATTCAAACTATTTCTGTAAAGGGCCAGATAGAAAATATTTTAGGTGGTGAGGGCCATTCTATCCCTGTTACAACAATTCAACTCTGCCTTAAGCAGCCATAAATAATATGTAAACAAATGGGAATGGTTATGTTCTAAAAATACAGGCAGTGGGCCAGATTTGGTCCACAACCATAATTTGCTACAGACAAAGAAAAGATTTTTAAAGCAGCCAGAGAAAAGAAAACATCATTTTCAACAAAGCAACAAGGCTGATAGTTGAATTCTCAAAAGTTATGAAAACCAGAAGGAAATAAAATTTCATTTTTAATTTGCTGAAAGAAAATAAATGGCAAACTCCCAATTCAATCTTAAAGAATGTGAAATATCTACCAAAAATAAAAGCAACATAAAAATATTTCCAGGAAAGCAAAAACTGACTAGTTTTTAGCAGAAACATCTCACTGTAAGAAATACTAAAGAGAATACTTCAGACAGAAGTAAAATCAGCCCAGATAAGAGCACAGAAACAAAGGAAGAAATGAGAATTACTGAACAAGATAAATATGTGGCTAAATCTAAGTGGATTCTTATTGTGATAAACAATGTTGATTATGTCTCATGTTGATTAACCTGTGTGTATAAAATAAAAGACAAAAATAACACAAGGAACAAGATGAATTAAACAAAATTAAAGAGTACAAATGTAAGAATTATCTGGGAAGTGGTAAAAGTCTCACTATATTTTGTATTCTTTTTAAATGAAAGACATTTGTCATCTTTAGTAGTATATCTACTAAAATAATAGTCCAAAGACTTTATAAATAATAAAGAGAGAGGAAAATAAAATATTTTAAATTTTTGTTAGATAATATAGACAAAATAGAAGAAGTGGGGGAAATAACATAAAACAGAAAAATATGGTATAGAAAGAGGGAAATGGTAGACTTAAATTCATTTAAATTACATTGCCTTAAATGTAATAAATCAGATATTTCAGAGGGGTGGGGGAACAAAAAAAGATAGCCAGTATGGCTAAAAAGCTAACATTCTATTTAACTCAGAGGAGACACAGCTTAAATACAGCAAAACAAACATAAAAAGTAAAAGAATAGGAAAAGTCTTGTCATGCAAATACTAACCTAAAAATAGTTGAAGTAAATATGTTAAAATCAAACAAATTATACTTTGAGATAAAGTAATACTTGAGATAACAAAGAACATTTCATATTGATATAGAGAATAAAACAAAATCATGAAAATTGAAATGTTATTTGAATATGTTATATTAAAATACATCATAAACATTATGTATGACAAAATTAAAATAAACTACAATTAGACTAATCCATAATAAGAATAAGAGCTATTTATTAATATTTTAATAATTGTAAAAATAAATTAAAAAGTGAAGACATATTGTATATGAATAAATATCAACCAATTAGCACATGTAGGAAACTACACTCTGCAATGAAAGAATGGTCATTTATTGATGTACACATCAAATATTTATAAAAATTTACATTATGCTAAACCAAAAAGTATCAAGAAATTTTTTTCTGTGTGGGGGGGGACCACTCGGAATATGTTTTCTGACCAAAATGGAATTAAGCCAGAAAGCAGTACACAAAAGACAACTAAAAATCTCCAACTGCTTAGAAAACAATAATGAATCTTAAAGTAACTCAACGATAAAAGAAGAAATCTCAGTGGAAATTAGAATATGAAAATTATTGTTTAAACTTAATGAAAACAAACCACATGGTCATCTTCATAGATACAGAAAAAGCATTTGACAAAGTTCAACATCTATTTATGATAAAAATTCTCAACAAATACACATAGAATTCATTTACCTCAAACCATCTCTCTGATAAGGAGTTATTATTCAAAATATATAAATAACTTATGTAACTCAATAGACTACAGCAAACAATACAGTTATAAAAAGGGGTAGAAGACTTGAATTGACATTTCTCCAAAGAAGACCTACAAATGGCTAGCAAGTACATGAAAAAATGCTCAACATCACTAGTCATCAGGGAAATGCAAATCAAAACCACAATAGGATATAACCTCAAATTTGTTAGGATGACTATTATAAAAAAAAAAAGAAATACGTTGGTAAGGATGTAGAAAAAAGAGAAGCCTGGTGACTGTTGTTGGGAATATCTATAATAATAAAAGCATAATATGCTAATTAGACAAGACGTCCTTCTGGATGACCTTCCAGATGAAGCCACAGTGGCGGGGGCCAAGCCTCTTGCACGAATTTCGTGCATTGGGCCTCTAATTGCATATATATAAAACCCTAATATGCAAATAGACCTAATGGCCGAACAACTGGTCGCTATGACCACCAGGGTGTGCACACGGAACATGGCAGGCATCAACAGTAGGTGGCAGAGTGAAACATGGCGGGCATCAGCCGTGGCGGGGTGGTGGAGCAGGTGAGTGGGGGTGCCAGACCAAGGCAGGTTACCGGTCACTGTCATCCGGGGAAGCCTCTGGTGGTTACTGAAAATTCTTTGCTCCCATGCACTGTAGTCCCGCCGGGAGCTTGCACCTGCTGCTCTGTAAAAAAATCAATAAAAATATATTTTAAAAAAACTTTAAAAAAATTTTTTAGAGGTGACATCAGTTAATAAAATTACATAGGCTTCAGATGTACAATTCTATAATACATCATCTGTAGTTTGTATTGTGTTTACCACCCAAAGTCAAGTCTTCTTCCATCACCATTTACCCTCCCTTTACACATTTCTACCTCTCCCATACCCATTTCCCTCTGGTAATTACCATACTGTTGTCTATGTCTGAAAGTTTTTGGGGTCTTTTCTTTTTCTTAATCTCTTTACCTGTTTTCACATAGACCCCCAAACCTTTCCCCTCTAACAACTGTCAGTCTGTTCTCTGTATCTATGAGTCTTTTTCTATTTTGTTAGTTTATTTTGTTCATTAGACTCCATATAAGTGAAATCATATAGTACCTGGCTTTCTCTGACTGGCTTATTTCACTTAGCATAATACTCTCCAGGTCCATCCATGCTGTTACAAAAGGTAAGATTTCCTTCTTTTTTATGGTTGAGTAGTATTCCATTGTGTAAATATACTACAGCTTTTCTGTTGTTGTTATTAATACACACCTGAGGATATTTTTCCATTGAGTTTTAGAGAGAGTGGAAGGGAGGGGACTAGACAGAGAGAGAGAAACATTGATGTGAGAGAGACAGGAATCTAACCTGGGACCCCTTCAACCTCGGGCCTACACTCTGTCCACTGAGCCAAACTGTCTAGGGCACTACAGCTTTTTTATTCACTTACCACTAGAGGTCCGGTGCATGAAATTCATGCACAGGTAGGGTCTCTAAGCCTGGCTGGTGATCAGGACCAATCTGCAAGGCAACCAGCAGGGCAAGTGGGAGGGTACCCACTGGCATCCGCCTTGGCCAGCCTCGTGCTGTCCACTCACTGGCCCTGCCTCCTGCCACCACTGGTCCCTCTGCGGGGCAATAGGTGGGGCAATCATTGGGCCCCTGCTGGCACCTACCTTGGCCAGCCTGGTGCTGCCAGTTTGGTTGATTTGCATATTAGGCTTTTATTATATAGGATGGGCACTTGGGCTGTTCCAAATCTTGGCTATAAGCAAATAACACTGCAGTGAACATATGGGTGTGTATATTCTTTCAAATTAGTGCTTCAGGGTTTTTTGGATATATTCCCAAAAGGAGAATTGCCCAGTCAGTCAAAAGGCAGTTCCATTTTTAATTTATTGAGGAAACTCCATACTGTTTTCCACAGTGGCTGCACCAATCTGCATTCCCATCAGCAGTGGGTTCCCTTTTCTCCAAATCCTCACCAACATTTGTTTGCTGATTTATTGATGAAAGCCATTCTGACAGGTGTGAGGTGATATCTCATGTGGTTTTTATTTGCATTTCTCTGATGATTAGTGACATTGAACCATCTTTTCATACCTTTATTAGCCATTTGTATGTCCTCTTTGGAGAAGTATCTATTCAGGTCATTTTTAAATTGGATTATTTGGGTGGATTTTGGTATTGAATTGTATAAGTTCTTTAAACATTCTGGGTATGAACTCCTTGTATTTATAAATTTTGGGTATAAACTCCATATCATTGGCAAATATGTCCTCCCATTCAGAGGGCTATCTTTTCTTTTTGTTGAGTTTATTCTTAGATATGATGTAAGAAGGTGTTATAATTTAATTTTTTGTATATATCTGTTCAATTTTCCCAAAACCATTTATTGTATATATTGTCTTTATCCCATTGTATGTTCTTGCCTCCTTTGTCCTATATTAATTAACAAAGGTGGGGTTTATTTCTGAACTCTCTATTCTGTACCATTGATCTATATGTCTGTTTTTATGCAAGTACCATGCTGTTTTGATTACCATGGCCTTGTATACAGTTTTATATCCGGTATTGTGATCTCTCTAACTTTGTTCTTCTTTCTCAAGATTGCTGTGGCTATTCTGGGTCTTTTGTGGTTCCATATAAATTTTTGGAATATTTGTTCTAGTTCTATGAAATATGCCCTTGGTATCTTGATGGGAATTGCTTTGAATTTATAGATTGCTTTGGGTAATATGGACATTTTAATGATGTTAACTCTTCCCATCTATGAACATGGTATATGCTTCCACTTGTATCTTCTTTAATTTCTTTCTTCAGTGTCTTATAATTTTCTGAGTACAGGTTTTTTACATTCTCGGTTAAATTTATTTCAAGGTGTGTTTTTTAAATGCAATTGTAAGTGTGATTGTTTTCTTGGTTTCCCTTTCTGATAGTTCATTATCGGTGTATAACAATGCAACAATTTATGGCTACTTATTTTGTATCCTGCTGCTTTACTGAATTCATTTATAGAGTTGGTTTGTAAAAGAAATAAAGTTGATCATCCTCTAAGGTGATTGACAAATTTAAAAGAGAAAAGGCACAAATTATTAGTGTCAGGAATAAAACAGGATATATCAAAAGATAATAAGCAAATACTCTTAATAACTCTGCATATATAAATTTGAAAATTTAGAGTGAATGAACCAATTTCTAGAAAAATACAAATTGACACATCTCACCTAGTATAAATTATATTATTTAAATTGTCCCATAACTTTAGAAAATTTTAATTTATAATTCAAAACTCTCAAAAAAAAGAGCTCCAGGCACAAATGGTTTCAATGGAGAATTTACCAAATATCTGAAGAAGAATTAATGCCTAAATTCTACAAAATCTCTTCCAGAAAATAGAAGATAAAACACATTTACACCTTACTTTATAAAGCTAGTATTATCCTGACATCAGAACCAAATTAACACAGTGAAAAAAGAAAACTACAGAACAATGTAACTCATCAATATAGAAAAAAAAATCTTATCCAAATAATAGAAAATAGAATTCAGATATCTAAAAAGCATTATGCTGTAGCTGGTTTTGCTCAGTGGTTAGGGTGTTGGTCGGCCTGCGGACCCAAAGGTCCTGCTTTTAATTCCAGTCAAGGGCACATCCTTTGGTTGCAGGCTCCTTCCCAGCCAGGGCCCTGGTTGGGGCTCGTGCAGGAGGCAACCAATTGATGTGTGTTTCTCTCACATCAGTGTTTCTCTCTGCCTTTTCCTCTCTCTTCCACTCTCCCTAAAAATCAATGGAAAAATATCTTTGGGTGAGGATTAAAAATAAATAAATAAATAGAATTAAACTGGTCACATAGGGTTTGTTGTAGGGATGCAAGACTAATTCAGCATTTGAAAATCAATCAATGTTATCCACCATATTACTCAACTACAGAAGAAAAATCACATGACCATATCAATCAATGCAAGAAAACATTTGACAAAATTCAACACCTAATGGTGATCAAAACTTTCAGAAAAATAGGAATGCATGTTAACTCCCTCAACTTAATGAAGAGCACCAATAGCTAAATGTGTTTCCCCTAATTATCAGGAACAAGGCAGGATATCTGCTCTCAGCACTTCAGTACAATGGTGGAAGTTTTACCTAATACAACAAGGAAGAAAAGGGAATAGAAGACTTATAGATCTGAAAGGAAGAAATAGAACTGTCCCTATTTGCAGATGACCAGATTGTCTATGTAGAAAATCCTAAAGATCTTCAAAATATCCCAGAATACTGAGTTCAGAAACTTCATGGGATACAGGATCAACACGCAATTATTAATCACTTTTCTACATATTAGCAATGCAGAAACTGAAATTAACCACAATGCCATTTTTAACTGTTCCCAAGAAAAATTAAATTCTTACTTGTGGACTTAAAAAGTCATGTACAAGATCTGTATGCTGAAAATTACAAAATGCTAGCAAAAGAAATTAAAGATCGCCCCCCCCCCCACTACCCCCCCCCCCCTCCAGTGTGGCTCAATGGTTGAGCATTGACTTATGAACTAGAAGATCACAATTGAATTCCTGGTCAGGACAGATGCCCGGATTGCAGGCTCAATCCCCAGTAGGGGGCGTGCAGGAGGCAGCCGATCAATGATTCTCTGTCATCATTGATGTCTCTATCTCTCTCTCCCTATCCTTTCCTCTCTGAAATCAATTAACAATATATTTTTTTAAAAAGAAATAAATTAAAGTTCTAAAAAAATGAAGAGACATACCATGCTTATAGATGAAAAGATTCACATAATAAAGGTATCAACTCTCCCCAAATTTATATATAGGCTTAATACAATTCAAATCAAAATTCCTGGAGATTTTTTGTGGTTATAGATAATAAAGTTCACAGTTTATAAGCTACAGTCTATAGTTTATATGAAAAGGCAAAGGAATCAGAGCAGATAAAGTAGAAAAAGAAGAGTAATTTGGGAGGAATATGCGTACCTGATTTTAAGGCATAGTAGGTAGCTAAAATAATCAAGGTGGTGAGATAGACAAATAGATTCATGGAACAGAAAAGAGAACCCAGAAATAGATCCATATAATATGCCCAGTTGATTTTTTACAAAGCTGTGAAAGAAATTAAGTAGAGGAAAGATAGCCTTTTTGATAGTGGTATTGGCAAAATTCGACAGCAATAGTTTTTGTTGTTTTATTTAATGAGCCTTGGGCCTTCCTCTCACATATTATACAACAGTTAACTTAGAAGTGGATCATGAACTTAAATGTAAAGCACAAAACTGGAAAACTTTTACAAAAAATGAGAAAATATATAACACAAAATATTTGGTATCTAAAACTGAGTAAAGTATTCTTAGACTTGATGCCAAAAGAATGATCTATAAAAGGGAACGTTGGTTAATTTATATTACATTTCATAGACAAAAGATTAGTCCTCAGGATATACACTGTGGATAAAAGATTTAACCAGTTAACTGCCACGGTATTTTGAATTTAATTAAAAAAGGTCCGCCACTTGTATCTATAGACGCTTATGGTGTACAAATGGTTAAGGTTGTTCAATCACTAGTAATCAGAAAAATAAAAATAAAATGAAATACTATTTTGTACCCACCAGAGTAATTTTTGCCAAAATGTAAAGAACCAGGTTTTTGCAAGGATATGAAGGCACAGGGACTCATACCCTTTGGGTGGGGCTATAAATTAGCTAAAACTGAAGAGCAGTTTTTATTCACTATCTGTTAACATCTGAGAATGTGCATACCTTAGTTCAGCAGTTTCCCTGGTGGGAACACAGGGAAAGTAGGTTTACAGCTGGAGTATGTGCAATAGAGTTTATTCTCGTATTATGATTTATAAATTGTTGTATTATTTTCCATATGAACCTACTTTTACCCTACCCTGTATTTGCTTAGAGGAACTTCCATCTACATAACCAAGGCTACATGAGCAGTAATGTTCATTGCAACATTATTTAAAGTAGTTTTTAAAAAGGAAATATACTAAGTGTAAAATTGATAATCTATATGATGGTATATGATACATGTAGCATTTCAAATGTATGAACTAAAATTACTTGTGCCCATGTGGATTGATATAATAATGAAGGAAAAGATAATGCAGAGGGATACCATTCAGCTAAACTTTTAAAGAAAACCAAATTTAAGTATGTGTGTGTGATAGGTAAATCTATTTGTAAAAGTTAAAAACATTTATGTAACTACATATATAGGTGGTTATTATAGTATTTTCTTCAGGCTTCCAATACATATATTTATTATGTATATTTATTACATGTAACATATACATATTATTCTGCATTGTGGTTCTTTTTAGCTAATAGTAGATATTACAAATATTTTAACATCAGTTCCTTATTCATTTTATTTGTTATTATCTTTTAGAAAGGATTTTTTTTTAACCGTGAATATTTAAGTTGACTTAGGTACATTCAATCTGCTAGAAAAAATTTCCACATATTTGCTCCCAGTTGTGCCTAAATTAATGCCTTTTCAGCGTACATGAGAGTCTCTTTTGCTTTCTATTTGTACCAGACAGAGTAAAAACATACAATACCAATACTTCAAAATGCCCTCCATAAACTCTTATGTGGTCTCTCAATTATTCTCCATCCCTACCCTCTCCTCTCTGATGAAGGAGCCACAATGTCTAGGTGTATAAATAGGCCTCAGGTTACATCCCTGCAGTACCTATCACAGTCTGTTTTCTTTCCTTGGGCATTTTCAGGCTAAGTGTTATTGCAGCTATAAATCACCCATTCCCAGACTCATTTCCCTGAAAGGCCTTGGGGCCTCTTGGGTGTTCTGTATTTGAGAAAGCATTGATCTGAGCTAGAAGCTGTGTGGCCGAGTAGGGAAGATTCTAGATTGAAGTGAAAGCAGCCAGGTTCTGCCTCCCATGGCACCCTAAGCCAGTTACTTTCTCTCTGTGCCTCAGTTTCCTCATTGGAATGAGAAGTAGTTGAATAAGATGGTTTCCAGGCTGAAGCTCTGAGGATTCATGACACCTTTTAGATTGAAGAATGAAATTTTGTGTGAGTTTTACTCAGCTGGCTGATAATTAGCATATCGAGCACCCTCATGCTCTGTGTATAGACAGAGTTGGGAGTTAGATCAGTTTCCTGAGTAATTCATTAGATAACCTAATAATAAAAAACAGAACACATTTTATTCTGGCTTATCTGAAGTATTCAGAAGCTTTTTATTTCAACTCTCAACTGAACTGAACCTTTACCAGTTCGTAGTGCCTTTCAATAGTGAAAAGTATCCATATGTATGTGTACAGCCAATCATCACATTGTACACTTTAAGTATATACAATTATATTTGTCAATTATCCTTTAGTAAAAAGTTAATAATGTTCATTATTTTTATTTCACAATATGAGTTATGATTTCTCTACATGTAAGCTAGTTGTTGGATGTCTTAAAAGTTTAATGAATCATGTGGGGTTTTTTTAATGACAGAAACTTGGTTATTGGTCTGAACTCAATTAACCAGATAATTTGTAAATCACTTTGTGAATGGGGCAGACACTGCTTTCTCATGGAAGTTGCAACATAGGGTCATTTTCTCAAAAAACAAAAATAAAAACTTAGGCTAATGAGAGACGGTTATCTCTTTTCTGCACTTCATCAAGGCCAATGATATTAGACAATTTCCAGTCTGTACCATTAACCCCATTCTAACAGTACTCATCCCTGTTATATTTGGAGGACAATGTCACTTGGGAGTCTCTTAAGCAAAAACGATCACAGTTTTGATTCTGTAACCCCAAACACTGAATACAAATGATTGAATCACAAGAAGTAGAAGCAGCTCATGTAGGCTGGGCAGTGACATATGAGAGAGTCTGGATAAAGAGAATCTTTTCCATGAGGAATAATAGTGTCCAATTAAATCAATCAGATCCTTAAGCAAATTCAATATAAATAGCACAGTGATAGACTGAGAACATTTTCCAATAGATAGAAATAACAACCGGTGAACCCAATATGAAATAAAAAGTAACTCAAATATCAGAAGAAAATTCCCAAAAAAGGTTTGTACTAGAGAGTATCTTATTAAGTAACTAAATTAAATAAAACAAGAGCTCCAAGACAATTTAAAAATAAATAAAAAGGAATTTCAGAGCTGAAATAAATTTAATCATAAGACTATATTAGGAAGTTTGGAAGTAGTGGTTAAAGGAAGTAGGAGAATGCTAGTTTTCTAATATTTTAATAAGGAAAGTAGGAGATAAAATTATAATATTATTTAAAAAGAATAATGATACCAATCTCTTAATGTTTTTCACAATACCATTTTTTTTAGCTTTGAGGGATCATTGAGGAAAGCAACACATTGTATAATGAATAATTATTTGATATTCACTTCCATGTTTCTTTGACTTTCTTTTATTTTTGTTAAATTTTTATTTAATTAACCATTCTGATAATTAGTAATTATATAATAATGCCAGTTTTGCAGAGTTTTTCTGGTTTGTAATAATGTATCTCTCTGTACACAGAGACATTTGGGAGAGCACTCACCTAACGGTAATAATAGTCATATCTGTAGAGTAGGATTCATTTTAGGTGATTTTTACATTTTCTGCTGTGTGCTTTTCCACGTTTCATTAATTCCTTAATGAGAGCACAAAAATAAATTAATTTAAAAAATGTTATCAGGTAGAGTGTATCCCAAATCCTGAGCTGAGGCATACAAATAACTCATTTCTTCTACAGTTTTGATCAGAGACTATTTATTACAAGGAGAACTAGACAATAATGAAAATATATTTAGTTCTTCTTAGAACTAAATGCTAACATAGTTTCAATTTTTCTCCCAAGTATCATCAAAGCTTATAGAAATGGAATTTCAATGATTATCTGGTTCAAATGTTCACCTTCACTTTCATTCTTTAAATTTGGGGGGTTGTGAATCCTCTTTAGAAGCTGGAGAACACTACAGATATTCTATCTGCCCCTCCCCCTCCCCGTCACACTCCCCAGAAAAGACTCTACTCACACAAAGGACATCATACTATTGAGGGAGTCCATTGGATCTTAGAAGTTGACTCTCTGACATCAGATGCCAATCCCCTATGTGTGCTGCATTTCTCTGCAAGTAGTGGCATTTTGATTTCCAAAGTATACTTTGCTACCCCCTTCCCTTTGTTTAGGTGGTATGACTCTTGGGTACCTTTGCACCTGTCTGAGGCTACATATTATAATCAAAAGCATAAGATTCATATGTCAAAAATGACACATCGAACCAATAACTAGAACAAAGAGGCATCGTTGATGAGAAAGAGAATTATCTTCCACAGAGCATAAATCAGACAAAACATTCTCTGAGGACATACGTGAAGCTTTATAAATGATACATACACAGATGCTGAGGTAATCAAGGACGGCCACTGAGTGTTATTTGTCTTGAGAATCTTAGCATTTCAAGAGAAAAAACAGTGAGAACAAATGAGTCTGACTCCATGTCTTTGCCACTGCAGAACTCAGTCTGCCACCACATCTATGTATTTTTCCACCCCAGATTCAAATTCCCAAGGTGACAGCAATTCCGTCACTTGCCTCGGGAGATGAGTCTATCATCGAACACTGCCAGCAAGATGTCGCTGAGAATAAGCCTAAATGTTTCCATTATTTTCATCCCATTACTCTTAGTTATCCCCTCCTGGGCCATTTTAAATACTGTAATTTCACTGTCTTCTGTTTTTATCTCTTTCAAATATTCACAGGCTATCATTATTTCCCGCTGCATTTGTCCCTAAGCTCTTTTAATCTTTCTTCATAAGTAAGCCCCTCTACCATTGTTTATTCTCTGAAGCCATGAGTCTAAGTGTACCCTTCATTTTTCTTCATTGGATAGGAAAAAATATGTTCATTTATAAAAGTTTCCCAGGAGATAAATCACCTAGATCCCGGGGAGCTGGAAGGTTTTGACAGTGCATTACTTGCTCGGCTGCTGATGCTTGAATTTGGGAACCATTCTCATAAAATCAGTCCCAATGGATCATTTGACACAGCGTATGGTGTTGACAATACTGCGGAGAATCCCTTATTGGCTGGCTGTGTTGATGCACACCATAGCGGTGAGGTCATGAGCTTCAACTTGGATGCCAGCAAGAAATTCATGAGATGTATCACTAATGAGAATGGAGAGTTTATTGGGCAGCAGTGAGTTCATTTTCAGTTATTCAACTGTTTTCCAGGCTTCCCTGACCAGCACTTATCCATAAAACATACTGTTTGCACCTGAGATGCATCCGTGATTCCTGCTCTCATTTGGAAAGCTCTGAGACATGGTATGGATGATGATAAACTAATGTTTTCATGCTCCCTGAGCTACAAGAGATCATTACTGTTCAACTTCCCCATTCAAATTAGGTCCCAGGGTTTAGTTGCAGGTGTATCAAGAAGGCACCGAACTCTCCTGTGACAATCAACTGAAGAGCTTTTGTCTGTAAATGAACACGTCCTCCCTCTTCCTCTACATTTTACATGGTTGGGTCACAGAAGTGGATAAACTATTGGAACCATAATTATCCTTAGGTCATAATCCCAAGTGTACCAGAGATCTTTAGAATAAAGCAAACTTTAAATCCCAAACACAACAAAAATAGAGAATTCTGACAAGTATAGTTTTCAAAAGAAAATTAAAGTGGAATTCTTCTAAGAAAATGATAAGGACAATATTCATTGTCCTCAATGATTCCTCAGCATTTTCTGTCACCTTCCATGAGCCATTCCAAGATAGTGCCTGCTAGATTTTCCTCCTTAGCTAGTTTGTAAGTTTGCTGTTATGTTTTTTTCTACTTTACTCACTTCTTTTATTCTCATCTTTCTAAATATGGCTGTTCCTCCAAGAACTTTTTCTTGAACTGGATGTTTCATTTGTCATCATTTTCACATTGGGAATCCATATTCAAGTCCATTTCACCAGCATTAGCTTTATATGAGTGACGTTCAAAGCCCTAGTCTATCCTGGAGGTACAGAGAGACATATCCACTGAAATCACCTGATATTCTCATAAGCACCTCAAAGGTGGAATAGCTCAAACCAAAACTTTCCACCCTAACTTTCCTAGTTTTGCTTAATGGCTCCATTTTCCCCCATTTATCACATTCCAACACCCAGAATCAAATATGAATCTTTTTTACATCCTTTCCTTTGTTTCCTTCCTCCCTAATAATGCAATTTGCTGCCCAGTTCTACTTATTTTCAAAGGAAAATTCTTTAATGCATTTTCTAAGGTCAATTAAACCTGCTTTCTACCCCACCTCCCCACATTCAACATCTCTCTACCCTAATCAGTCATTATTTTCCATGTATGTTATTATGTGTTACATAAGAAAATATTTTCAGTATCAATTGTATTTGACAAGTATAGCCTAAAAAAGATATTTAACTTTAGGAATTCTTACACCTTTTAACACCATAGTGTAGACTGTGGGATAGCATATGCAATGTTTGTGAAGTTTATTGAGAAAAGAATTTATTTTTGAGAGAAACAAGTACATCTTGTAACACAGGACATTTTGTTAGATTTACCTACCTAAAATACCTTCTAAAATGCACATTTAGTGAAATTTCTTTCTAAAATTCTCATTATGAAATGGATAGCTTTCCAAAATGTAATAGTAACAAGTTTATCTGATATTTCCTTTGCATACTTTGATATGGTCAAATGATTAGTTAACATTTCTTTGTTTTCCCAGTTCTATACCCTTATTTATAATAGACATTTCAACCAATACATCTTCCTTCTTTCTACTCATCCCACTCCATAACCTTCTTTTAAAATTCGGCCATCCTTTAAGGCCCATATTAAATGCCACTTTCTAAAAGGTAATTTTTCAAAGAAACTTTCTTGAAAGAAGAAACAATTACTGAACTCATTTGTTTTATAGGAATATTGGGTGTGTGCATTTACATGTGCTTTTGTGTATTTCCCCAGGTTAACTCCTATCTTTCTGATAGTCTGAAATGTATATTACATGTTTTGGAGTCCATAATGTCACCTCTAAATATACAGACTTTTTTGATAAAATAAAAAATAAATTCGTGGTTTAAAAAATCCTAGTAAATTCAAAACAGAAAAAAAAAATGTTCTTAATCTGATAAAGGACATATTTAACAACAGCAATAACACATAGGGGAATGATTCAAGCACTTCCTTTAAAACCATAACTAAAAAATAATTTATGCCATTTCCTTCAGCATTGTACTGGATATCCTAGCCAGCAAAATATGACAGGAAAAAGACATTTAAGTCATAAGGATTAGAAATGTTTACTATTTTCAGATGACATAATAATATTCATGGAAAACCAAAAGAATCTCCATTTAAATCATTGAGAAGCATTCTACAGAAAAACAAGCATATGAATAGCTATTCAACTAAATAGTAATTGGGGGCATGCAAACCAAAACTATGGTTAAGAAATCATTTTATACAAACTCCATCCATAAAATGTAAGAAATCTGACAATACCAAATGTTGGAGAGACCATAAATCAAGGTTTTGTAAACCTTTTTGATGGAAGGACAAATTGGAACGATCACTTTGAAATACAATTTAGAATAATTATGTAAATTTGGACCCTCTCATATTCTACAACCAAGGAATTTTTTCAAGTGCGTACCCAAGAGAGACTCAGTTACATGCACACAGTAAATATGCACAAGAATGTACAAAATTATAGTGTTTGTAAGAGTAACCCAAATACCCACTAAGATGGTATGAATAAAATGTGGTATATTTGCAATACTATGACAGTTGATATATACATATATACACTGAGTGGCCAGATTATTATGACCTCTGAACGCATAATAATCTGGCCACTCAGTGTATATTTTATATAATAAAAGGCTAATAAGCAAATTGTCCCCTCGACCAGACCAGCAGGCAGACCAACCAACCGCCCATGTCCCCTCCCCCTGGCCAGGCTGGTGGGACCCCACCCATGCACAAATTCATGCATACACACACTGAGTGGCCAGATTATTATGCGTTCAGAGATCATAATAATCTGGCCACTCTGTGTGTGTGTGTGTGTGTGTGTGTGTGTGTACTAATAAACTATAGGTATGTGCAATAATATGGGAAAATTCAATATTTCAATGCAATATTGAGTAAAAAGTTAAGTTCCAGAGGATTGCAAACATCCTAACTCTTTTTTATAAGCATTAAAAAATTAAACAAGCCCTGGCTAGTTTTTCTCAGTGGTTCGAGCATTGGCCCATGGACCAAAGGGTCATGGGTTCAATTCCAGGTCAAGGGCACATACCTCAATTGCAGGTTCGCTCCCTGGCCCCGGTTGGGGCTCCTGTGGGAGGCAACCAGTCAATGTGTCTCTCTTACATCGATGTTTCTCGCTCTCTCTCTTCCCTCCACTTCCCTCCCTTTCACTCTTTCTAAAAATCAATGGGAAAAAAATATCCTCAGGTGAGGATTAAAAAACAAACAAAACAACTAAACATGTTTTTTGGAATACATATAGATGTGGTAAAATATAAGGAAAAGCAAAGAGAAGATTGGGAGGATACAAGAAGACAGCATAGGGGAACCACAGAGAGTGTCATGAACCAAGGAGTATGATTAATCTAATTGTGCTCAGCTGTACTTAAAATGAACAAACAGAAGACAGGAATTAAAATTGAACCGGATGGTAAAATGACAGAAGGAGCTCTTAGGTTTCTAGCTTGAACCATTAAGTGGGTGATCATGCCATTCACTGATGGGGAAGGACAAGATTTCATTTTGAGTATATCAGGAAGGAAAAGTAATTTTCTTTCTACTCTTCTGAGTTCTAGCTGAAGCCTCTGTAATATAAGACAGATTAACAAGAGTAAAATAGACATTTACTAACATGTGTACCTCATATATACATGGGAGAGACCCAAAGGAAAATGCTTAACTCCAAAAGTGGTTTAGAATTCTGGAGTAAATGCCATCTTGATAGAAAAAGCAAAGAGGGGATATAAACCTCTTAGTAGAGAGGAAGTGACTTTTAGGAAAGATAACTGGGCCCTTAGAAGAATAGATGGTAGATATGACAGTTTGTGCCAATGTTTGTGTTTGGTGTCCACTTCTAGTCTCGTCTCCTGTGGTGATGGTCTCTTCCCTGTTAAAGTCCCAGAGAGGGGATTTAGGACACCTGAGTTTCTTCTGGAGGATCTGTCTTTAGGCAAATAAGGGGAGTTCAGAGAAAGCCTGCATTTGCTATTTGTCAAGTGCCTGCATCTCAAAATAGTCCATGTACCAAAAAGGAATATTTTGGGGTTGCATATACTGAACTCCTACAATTATATTTCAGGATATCATATTCTGCTACCCTTCAGGCTGAATATGAAGTCAGAAACTGACAGTGGAATGGAGACTCATTTGAATACAGAGGGCATGGAGGAGCTGCTGCCCCGCCCAGATCCCTTCAGGGTAGGTGCCTGGTCACAGAGCCAGACCACAAGTCCAGCCAGCCGGCAGCTAGAAAATAGGTAACAGTTCTTGCCTATGTAGTAGGAGTGAAAATATGTGACTCCCAAGCCCTAGAGATGGTGTAATCATGCGATGATAAGAATCAATATTTGTAAGAGTAAAGCCACCCACAGTTATGCCTGACCTGAATATTTATGTGTTAAGAAATAAACTTTTTTTGTGTTTTTGAACCATTTTATGTTATTTGATATATATTTTATAGATAATATAATTTAGATATATAAATTTATATATGTAGGTAGATATATTAATCTAGTTATTAATAAATATTAATAAAGTATTAGTAAGTATCAATATAAGTATTTCAATACTTACCACATAATAACTTTCTATTAAAGCAAGTTAATCCACCTTACCTGGTGCAGAAACTAGCATTTTCCAGTGTAGTGCTGCTTTAACAAAATCTGATAAAACACATGGCTATAAAGGACTCACTGGACTGCCAACAGGTAGTACAGAAATAGATTTGTCAGTCTAGAAAGCTGGAGACAGAGCTGGTAAAACTGCCATCGACAGCCACGGGGAAGGAAGATCAAGAACATGTGCCTGTTGCTCTGGAAGCAGCAGATGGAATATGCTAGAATACCAGTGCTTACTGACTGTTCTTGCTGCTGATAGCACATAATTACAAGCAAATGTTTGCAAGCAGGAATGAAAGAACTTTACAGGATTTTCAGAAGCCAATTATTTTCAGATTGCAAAAAATAGGAGAGGATTTCAAAGTAGACCATTACGACTTCTTGTTTAAAAAATAATAGGAACTCAGCCTTGGGGCAAAGGTAGATTAAGGTTGTTATATTTCTACCCCATTCTTTTGTTTCAGATATCCTCAAAGTAAGTGCTATTCATTTTGAGGGAGTGAGGCATGGAGACAAAGAAAGTAATAAATATGGAGGATGCATCTAGGCAAAAACTTAGGACATGGCTGCTGCTACCTAGAACTCCCTAGAAGCAAATAGAGCAAAACTCTACTAAAGCTTTGAGAGAATTACACTGAGTGGCCAGATTATTATGATCTCTGAACACATAATAATCTGGCCACTCAGTGTGAGTGTGTGTGTGTGTGTGTGTGTGTGTGTGTGTGTGTATTAGAGGCCCAGTGCATGAATTCATGCCTGGGTAGGGTCTGGCCATCCTGGCCAGGGGGAGGGGATATGGGCATTGGCCGGTCTGCCTGCTGGTCGAACTCCTGGACGAAGGGACAATTTGCATATTAGCCTTTTATTATATAGGATATACACTGAGTGGCCAGATTATTATGTGTTCAGAGATCATAATAATCTGGCCACTCAGTGTATATTGCCAATGAAACCACAAGCCTGGCTGAAAGATGCCTTTAACTTCTTAAGTTATCAAACATCCCAAGGGCTCAAAACTTGCATCAGCAGCAAGCAGGCTGCAAAAGCTCAGCATGGGCACCTGTGAGCACTTCAGATGTGAGCAGGGGAGGAACAGGCAAGAAAGAGCATGCCAGAGGGAGCTCCTTCCAGAAAGCAGGAGAGTCCGATGACTTTAGTCCAGAAACTTTCTCCACTTCACAAACCTTCCCAGAGTCCCATGATGGCATGGGACCAGACTGATGACTGTTTTGCATCCATCCTTCTCTTTTTTATTTTATATTTTAATTTAAATTTTACTTTTCAATTACACTTTAATATTATTTTGTATTAGCTTCAGGTGTACAGCACAATGGTTAGACAATCTTACAGTTTACAGTTTTCCCCCTGTTTTCAGTACCGATCTGCCACCGTATATAGTCATTATAATATTGACTATATTCCCCAGGCTGTACTCTACATTCCCTGACTGAGTTGTAACTATGAATTTGTACTTCTTAATCCTTTCGCCTTTTTCACCTACCCCCTCAACCCCCCCCTACATCCTTCTCTTATTTAGTTTTTATATTTTTTTATTAATTTCAGAGAGGAAGGGAGAGGGAGGGAGATAGAAACATCAATGATCAGAAAGAATCATTGATCTGCTGCCTCCTGCATGCCCCCTACTGGAGATGGAGCCCACAACCCAGGCATGTGCCCTGACCCAGAATCTAACCATGACCTCCTGGTTCATAGGTCAATGCTCAACCATCCTTCTCATTTTAAATGGGGGTTTTATTGTGGTCATCCTATCCCTGTTGCACTCCTGCACATTGGTTATGTCTAGAAGTTCTCAACCAGGGATGAGAATGTGAGTGTCCCAGAGTAACTAGGATGAATTTAGGACTATGCATGGGGACATATGGCAACATCTGGAGACAGGTTTTGGAGTCACAGTTATGGGAGGAGGGGGGTAGGGGGCTGCTACTGGTGTCGGTGTTTAGAGGTCAATAATGAAGCTAAACTTTCTACATGGCATCACCCTACACAAAGAGCTATCCAAACCCATTGGCCTCCTTGAATTTTGCCCTATGAGGTGAGTGTATAACTAAGCAGAAAGTGAGAAGTGCTATGTGCTGCTTACTGGCTGGCAAATTGAAGAGGGTCGAGGTCTCCTGTTAAACTAGACATGTAGACAAACACCGCCACACACACAATGATGATGATGGTGCCACAAAATGGAAAGAGCCATCTTAGAGTGAGCAATGGTAACATATTTTCAGGGTTTACTTATTATAGTAGTCCTACCGGCCTAAATTAAGATAGTACTTTAGAGTCTGTACCTGAAATAAGATAACATGTGAAGGTCTAGGATATTAAATGCCTCTCACTAGATACTTTTTCTATATTCCTTGGAATATACCTTTTGTTCAAATACACCTGTCTTTACTCAGAATTGTGAAAATGCTATCTACACACACAAGAAATAAACAGCATGGCCCCTAACTTTACAGAGCTCACAGGCTGTTGAGGAATAAAGATGCTTAAAATAACAGCCCAGCCCTGGCCGGTTTGGCTCAGTGGATAGGGTATCAGCCTATGGACTCAAAGGTCCCAGGTTTGATACAGGTCAGGGGCATGTACCTTGGTTTTGGACATATCCCCAGGAGGGGGTGTGCAGGAGGCAGCTGATTGATGTTTCTCTCTCATTAATATTTCTGGGTCTCTCTCCCTCTCCCTTCCTCTCTGTAAAAAATCAATAAAATATATTTTTTTAAAAATAACAGCACATAATACAGAATAAAGAATTTAGCAAACACTTTCCTTTGAAAACCACACTTGGACTGTCCCTATGTCTTCTAAACACCACAATAATTATAAACTTAAATGCCAGCCATAACTTTTTCATATTTAACACAACCATTTTCTCTCCTGTCCACATCTGTGGGAGGAGGGGGCATTCTATGAAATAATAAAGAAGAAAATATCATAGAGGAGAGAATGTGATGTTTCCTTAGGGAGAACCTGCCAAAAGGCACTCTGCCTTGGGAGATCTTCCTTCTTTCCTAAAATCATGGGGACAGGGAGCCACATTCACTGGTCACCAAAGAACCATCCAAAAGCTGGGGTTTTTAAAGAGGACATATTTCCAAATTCTGAGAATGTGAGTGTCCCAGAGTAACTAGGATATAGTTAAGACAATGCACGAGGCATAGCTGCTTCATGTATTGTCAGTGAGAGATCTGCGGCACAGGAGACAAAACACAGAGAGTCCAGCCGATTAAAAGGGGGAGGTTTTCATCTTACACTCCTGGGCGAAGAAATTCGCTGGTGGAGGGTGGGCCAGGGAAGTTCGAGCCAGAAGGGAGCATAGGTACTTCTTTTATACAGCTGTTTAGTGGGGGGGGGGGGGGGGGGGGGGAAGGTAGGGAGGGGGAAGGGCATGAGCGGTGTGGAATTTTTGCCTCGCGCTGGGGGTCTAGGAAGGTGCCAGTTATCTCTGTCACCATCTACCTTGAGGATGCATGCATCGGCTCTGGACTTTCCCCCTGCCTCGACCTAACAGTCAGAGGAACAAACAAACAAACAATAAACAGAGGCAGAAGTGTTGCTACTATTTTGTCATCTGTAACAACTCCCATTATCTGGCCATTTAAAATGATCTGAGTACTGTACTCAGTGCTTTGGATACATTACCTATTTAACCCCCAACACTATTTTTATTGATTATTTACTCCACTTTACAAAACGAGGAAATTGCGCCTCAGAAAAGGAAAATGATATGTCCAAGTTCATGCATTTGGTGGCTGGGAGTCAAGATCACTGTGATTCCAGAAATAGCTATGACCATGTGGTCCGGCATCGGAGATTTGAAACTTGTCCTCAAGTGGGGGTCACTGGGCAGAACACGCAGCATGTGGAGGGAACACAGGCTGACAGAATTGAGCAGTCTGGACCTTTTAGCTACTACTGCATAACAAACTTTCCTGAAACTTAGTGACTTCGAAATACTTTTATTTTACTATTCAGAGAATCCTGTGGGCAGGAAATTGAGGATGCCCTTGGGCAGTTTGGATCTGAACCATGTGGCATCAGCTGGTAGTTGGTCTAGAGGACCCACCACCAAGATCTCTTCATTCACACACACCTCTCTGTTGCCCACCCCATTGCATTCCCACACTAGCTCAGGGCTTGCACAACAAGGGGCCACAGGGTAGACACAAGTCTTAGGAGATTTGCTGGTTTCCAAGGGGGAGAAATACAAAGCTGCCAGGACAGCAAAGGGCTAAGCTCAAAACAAGCACAGCATCTCTTCCACTGTATCTATTAGTCAAAGGGCACAGCAGCTGCCAGGACTGAAGGAGGTGGTGAAATAGACCCCGCCTCTTAGTGGAGGAGTGGCCAGGCCACCGTGCAGAAGGACATGAGAAGTAGGGGGGGTGGGGGAATGTGGTGGTCATCTTTGAGAATAACAGCCTGTTCCATTAATGGTGATGTTGAGTCAGACATCAGGAAACTGGGACAGTGTAGCAGGACACAGGAAACTGGGACAGTGCAGGTAGGTTATCAGACTAAACATAAAGGCTTTCCTGGCCAAAGACACGTCCCATTCAGCAGGCCCAAGACAATGCCCCAGTAGGCAAAGGCAAAGGAAAAAGAAGAATGACAGATTAAAAAACAGAGGTGGCTGTTACAGGTAGGAAGGCGTACTTCAGAAAGTGGGCTTGAGTGAAGCCATTTACATGCACAGGCTGTTTATATCAGCACCCGAATGTCAAAGCCCATTTTAGGTGCTCAGGATACAAAGACTGTGAAACACAATTCCCAACTCCCAGAAGCTCAGGGTCCAATTTTCTATGGCCATTCCTCAAGGCTGAAATCATGGAAAGGGAGATAGAGGAAGCAAAAAAGAATCAGCACCAAGAGAGACTTTTTGCCTGGAGAAACCTAGATTAGAAGAATGTGCTGATTCCTTGGTGAATTGGGACCACTTATTAAATGTGAATCCCACCTGAATTAAACATGAATTAAATACCTGTATTTGCAAATTGAGGGCTGGGCAATACATGGTATGTATAGCACCACTCACTCTTCCTGTCCCTACTGAATCATAACACCACTTCCCCCTGTGGCTGCATGTGGCTTTCATATCCTTTAAATATACTCCAGGCAGCCACCACAAATCTATCAAGTTCCCATGCAAGAGGAGACCTCCCGGCCAGCATGCTGGTGTGCAGCATTTCTCAGTTAATGCTTTTGAGCCTAACCTTCTGAGGTGACAGCTGAACATATCTAAAGACAAGACCCCATTCAGTTAGTGTATTTGTCCCCGTAGTAAATCACCTGGGGACCTTTTAAAAGCCCATTGCCCAGCTGCACCACAGGCCAATTAAATGCAAGTTTCTAGGGCGCAACAGTATTTCTTTGAAGTTCTAGAGAGGACAATAGCTAGCCAAGGTTGTGACCCATTGCATCCTAAGCAAGAATGCATCCTTTGAAAACAAAGGCAGCAATTATAGAGCAGGCTCCCAAAGGTAGACATTTGCTGATTAAAGCATTGTCAGATGACTGGGTTTTATTCCCAGTTGGTTTAAACATCCCACTAATCTCCAGATGTAGAATATTTCACATTTGCTTCCATATGTATATGCTGATAAAACCTCAAAATTAATCAGCACATTACAATCACAATTTTGTTGTCTTCTTGATTCTCTTCATTTTTCGTCTTCCATTAAGCAGACTAGGGCGAGAAGAAGCTTTTAAAATATAATAATATTGAATAAAGAAATGTTAAGCTCTTTTGTTTTTCCTCTGGCTTATTTGAAATATTGGCATTATTGGAAAAAGTCACCAAAACAAAAAACACCAGAGATAATAAAAATGTCCCCATTACAAAGGAATTGATCACATCAAAATTAATGATTTTCAGCCAGTAACAGTGCCACTCTTTGGTTGTCAACTTAACACAATTTCAATTTAACTGAGCCACTCTGTCATCCAAATTAGAGGAACAGACAGAGATGAATGAAGGCGATTCAGAGGCTGCTTATACTATGTGCCCTGGGTAAGAATTAGTCCCGGAGAATGTGTTTATCTCTTCCTATTCTCTCTTTTCTCTCTTTCTCTCTCTCTCTCTCCCTCCCTCTCCCTCGCCCTCTCCCTCTTCTTTCCTCTCCCTCTCCTTCTCCCTCTCCCTCTCCCTCTCCCTCTCTCTCTCCTCTGTAATCCCCTGTAAGATTTGTCTTTTGTAATTGCAACAATGGACCTGTCATTAAATTTATCTTACTCAGTGGCTGTAATATTCATTTTCATTTTTTAAAAAATGTGAATGGCAGAATAATGCCACACATTTAAGTGAACTATTACTGTTATGGGATCTCTAATCCACCTGACATTACCATATTTTCCTCTGCATTCACATGGGATCTATTTTAACAGATATTAGAAGGATCTCTGTTCAATTCTTTATTATGACATTAAAAAGCTTTCCATCAGTATGCAATATACTTCCATATCTTCCCCTTTTAAAAAAAATATATTTTTATTGATTTCAGAGAGGAAGGGAGAGGGAGAAAGAGATAGAAACATCAATGATGAGAGAGAATCATTGACTGGCCAACTTCTACACACCCCCCACTAGGGATCGAGCCTGCAATCCTGGCATGTGCCCTGACCGGAATTGAACTGTGACCTCCTGGTACATGGATGGATGCTCAAGCACTGAGCCACACCTGTCCAGCTCTTCCTTTTTTGATAGAAGAGTGAAATGAGGGCTGAAGTATTCACAGGAAGCTCAACTTGGCATTAACTGAGACGTTGATTCAGGAATCATTTCCTAAAAGCATAGACATCAATGCACCCTCCTGGGCTGTAAGGATGCAAAGAGGAATAAAACATGGCCCCTCAGTAGCATTACAGTACAACTTGATGAATCTGACAACATTCACCCTGACAACAGCAAAGGCTCACAAGACTGACTAGCTGTTGGTAACCTCTCCCCCTGACTTTTTGACTAGTTCCACCAAGGCCGGCTATGAGGCCACTTCCTGAACCTTTGAGTACACACATGTCTTATCTCTACAACCTGACAGCGAAGATCTTGAGAACAGTCCAGCTTCTTTCTGTAACTTTAATAAACTTTAGAGCCTTTGTGTGGTTCACTCTCTGTACAGAAATGCATTTGAGAAACTCTTAATAGTCTAAGAGCAAAATATAATTTAAAAGAAATCTCTTGGTGTTTTTTGTTTGTTTGTTTTTTGGTTAATCCTCACCCAAAGATATTTTTTCTTTGATTTTTTTCAGAGAGAGTGGAAGGGAGAGAGGGAGGGGGAAAGAGAGAAACATCAATGTGTCTCCCATTGATGGTTGCCTCTTGCACACATCCAACTGCACACGCATCCCAACCTGAGCCAGTAGAGAACCTGCAACACAAATACATGCCCTTGACTGGGAATCGAACCCATGACCCTTTGGTACTCGAGCCAGTGCTCTAAGTACTGAGACACACCAGCCAGGTCAGAAATCTCCTTCTGTATTGTGTAAGTCCATCAAAAGGGACCCTTTCATAACCCACAGCAATACTTCTTTAAATCTCTCTTCCCAAAACATCCTCCCACCTAATTTATTCTCTTCTTTATACTCTCTTTTCAGCCTTCCTCTTTCCATCTTTTCTGTCATTTTTCTTTATATAGATTGCCCTAGTTTTCTTACTACTTCTTATTTTTCTCTGTTTTTATGTGTGTATTTGGAGGAGGTGTGGTTTAAGTAAAGAAACTTCTCTTTTTCTCCTGCCTCTCTAGTCTCATCTCTGTCTATCTAGTTTCCTGATGCAGAGAACCAGGCAGGCAAATGGAGAAGAGAGTAAGGAGAGAAGGCCTGGAGATTCTCACTCTTTGATTAAACAAATGCATTTCTAGCTCATCTCTGAACCCTAATCCTCAGGACAGTACTTTTCAAAATCTGCTTTTCAGATCACCAAAAGCAGTATTACCTGGAGGACTAGTTATTGTTACAGATTCCCCAGATCTCTTGGTTTGAAATTTCTCATGAGCCCTATGGATTCAAACTCTAGGGGCGGGGCCTAGCATTCTGCATGTAATGAGCATCCAGCAGGTTTTTAAGCAGGGGATTAGAGCATTGCCTTGCCATGGATGACAACTCTCCCTTCCCCACTCCAGAACCAGATTGTCGGGAAAGCAGGGGGTGGTAAGCCCATGCACAGTAGAAATTAAAATGGCAAGAGGATGGTGCTTGACCATAAAGGTCTGTCAGTATAACCTTGGAAAGAGAACAGTTGGTCAGGGCAGGGATGCATCAGAAGCCAGAGAAAGCTTGGGAAGTTGATTGGTTATTGTGAGAAAACTTCTGGTCCCTCCCAAGCCTGAGAGCGCATAACCCAGTCCCAGGGGAACAAAGAAGAGCCCACTCTTGCTGGGTGACCCATGCTCCACCCATTCTCACTGGCACATGCACAGGCAACATGCAGGCCTAGCAGCCGTGTGGGCCCACCAAGGACTAAGCTGTAATATGAAACAGAAACTTTGGACACAGGCCTTTGTTTTTGTAAGATTGGAGTCACTCGAGGAAATAGGCGGATGCAGCAAGCAAGCAGGAGGGGAGTTTATTGAGGGAATGGGGGAATGGAGCCAACCAAGGAAGGGTAGGACTCAGCCTCTGCTGTCCTTGGGGTTGAATTTTATGCATCAAAACTGCAAAGGGTGGAGAGCATGGGATGTAAGTGTTCTAGTCTGAGTAGATGGAGTTTGTTGTCCTTCAGACCAATTAGTGCTGGCCGTTGAGGCTGTGGGCTGTAAGTGGCCGTTGTTATCGTTGGCCTGCTGTCTCACCCACGGGTGCAGTTGCCTCCTGTTGTGCTGGATAGGGTGCCTGCAGGCTGTTCCACGAAATGAGGCTGGGGCCACTTTCTTGTTCGGGACTTTCTAGTCCACCTGAGCCCAATGTCCTCTGCTGGCCTGTCAGTTTTGACCTTGATGAAGATAAGATTAGAATTTTCCATGGCGGGACAGACAGATGGGACATTGGGAGCCTGATCTTGCCACACCACAATCTGCCATGCATGGGTCCATGAGAGGCTTTCCTCATGATCCCATGAAAGAACACAATTTCCACTGGCAACACAATAGCATCTATAAAATATATATTACTAGAGGCCCGGTGCATGAAATTCATGCACAGGGCGGGGGAGGGGGAGGGCTGCTGGTGTCCCTTAGCCCAGCCTGCACCCTCTCCAATCTGGGACCCCTCGAGGGATGTCTGACTGCCCTCTCACAATCCAGAACTGCTGGCTCCCAACTGCTCACCTGCCTGCCTTCCTGATTGCCCCTAACCACTTCTGCCTGCCAGCCTGATCACCCCCTAACCACTCCCCTGCCAGCCTGATTGATGCCTAACTGCTCCCCTGCCAGCCTGTTTGCCCCTAACTGCCTTCCCCTTCAGGCCTGGTCACCCCTAACTGCCCTCCCCTGCTGGCCTGAACATCCACAACTGCCTTCCCTTGCAGGCCTGGTCCCTCCAACTGCCCTCCTCTGCTGGCCATCTTGTGTCAGCCATCTTGTGTCCACATGGGGACAGGATCTTTGACCACATGGGGGCAGCCATCTTGTATGTTGGAGTGATGGTCAATATGCATATTACTCTTTTATTAGATAGGATAGAGGCCTGGTGCATGGGTGGGGGCCAGCTGGTTTGCCCTGAATGGTGTCCCGGATCAGGGTGGGGGTTCCCTTGGGGTGTGGGGCTGCCTGGGTGAGGAGTCTGTGGTGGTTCGCAGGCCAGCCACGCCCCCCGGCAACCCAAGCAGAGGCCCTGGGACCTGGGATTTATTTATCCTCTACAATTGAAACTTTGTAGCCTGGAGTGGAGCCAAGCCTTCTGCTCGCTCCATGGCAGCAGCCATTTCTGTTGGGATCTATTTATCTTCTATAATTGAAACTTTGTAGCCTTAAGCAGAGGCCAAAGCAGGCCAGGGCTGCAGAAGCTTGGCTTCCTCCATCGCCATGGGCAACCCTAGCCTCCTGCTCTCTCCAGCTCCGTGACTGCCGCCATTTCTGTTGGGCTTTATTTATCTTCTATAATCGAAACTTTGTAGCATTGAGTGCAGACCTGGGCCGGCAAGTGCAGGCAGAAAGCTTGGCTTCCTCCATTGCCAGGGAAACCCAAGTCTCCCTCCTGCTCTCTGTGGCTGCAGCCATCTTGGTTGGGTTTATTTGCATATTCCCTCCTGATTGGCTGGTGGGCGTGACTGGTGGGCGTGGCTGGTGGGTGTAGCAGAGGTACGGTCAATTTGCATATTATTCTTTTATTAGATAGGATGAGTTTCCATGCGAGGTGCTGAGCATGTAGAAAAGGTCTCTGCACTTGAAATGTTTGCAGATAAGTAGATAGATTCAATACATTTTTGTTGATTGATAAAGGACATGTACTATATTTATCAAAGTATTTAAGAGTCTATATTCTGAAGTCAGGCTGCCTGCACTGGAATAATATCTGGCTGTATAACCATTGCAAATACCTTACTCCCTCTGAGCTTCAGTTGCCTCAGTTTTAAAAGGAATACAATAATAATAATAACTCATAAAACATGTAAGGTTATTAAATGAATTAATACTTAGAAAAGTGCCTAGAACATAGTAAAAGTGCCTAACACAATGTTAGCTGACATTATTATTACTACTATAAAGTATTGCAAACTGTTTAATTAGATTTCAAAGACAAACCTTGCCTAATCTTAAAATCTTAAGAGACTAACATGATGGCTGGCCAATGAAAGGTACTCAGTAAATATTTAGTGGATGAGTGAGTGAATGAATGAGGTTTGAATTTTTTGTAATGCCTGCAAATAAAGCCACCTATTTCTCCTATTCTCCATATGAAAATGTTTTAATGTAGATAGTAAGCAATAGTTAAAACTTTATCACAACCTTTCTGTATTTCTTCAACCTTAACTTCAGTAGGTCAGCTTAACACAGTTAGCATACCTATAGATCTAGTGTCCCGTGACTTGCAAAAAAATATTGAAAATTGAGTTTTAGCCCAGCCGATGTGACTCAGTGGTTGAGTGTGGACTCATGAACCAGGAGATCAAAGTTCCATTTCCCATCAGGGCACATGTCCTGGTTGGGGGCTTGATCCCCAGTAGAGGGCATGCAGGAGGTAGCCAATCAATGATTCTTTCTCATCATTGATGTTTCTATCTCTCTCCCTCTCTTCCTCTCTCTGAAATCAATAAAAACATATTTTTGAAAAAGAAAATTGAGTTTCAAACAAACTACTGAGCTGAGACTTAATTATAAGAAACAGAGATACCAAATAAAATTATTCTCTAAATGTTGTTTAGTTTTCAGCCCATTGTTTGTTTATAACCTTCTTACCCTTCTTCCAATTATCAGCAGAAACCACATTCCCTCTAACAATCCATTTGGCTTTCAAACTACAGATGTTTGAATCTACAGAGCTTATTATGTTACTGTAAATGGGTGGGATGCATTATTAAAAATGCATCCAAGAGAGTTGAAAACATTCTTTGATTCCAGGCCTTCTTTTTTCCTTCTAAGTTTATCAGCCCCCCAAATTGTCAACAGCAATACTGAACCCAAATAATCCAGAAAAGAGCCACTGCCTTTGAGTCAGAACCCACCGGAACATGATTTGCAGGAAGAACACTTCATATCTTTGCCATTTAGGATTTCCCCCACAACATCTACACACATGTGCCTGCATCCAGTTTCTGATCTGAACACTTCAGTGCAAAGGAAACTATATTTATTTCTAGCAATCCCCACCTAGATAATACCCTTTCTTATTGCAGAAATTATAGCTTTTCTAACTGCCACTACAAGATCTTAAACCCCCCCCCCATTATTGTGTGTATTACACTAATTTTGTGATTATTGATTTACTTATTTGGTTCTTTCATGAGACAGTGAGATTCTAGGGTATCAAATCCTACTTATTTTTGTAACCCCAATGCTTAAAGTGATGCCCAGCATACATTAGGCAATTAATAAATGTTTACTTTGCATATGCAATTTCATTTTCATGTACTGTCTGGCTCATACACTCTAAGACATCCAGGAGCAAACTCGACTATGCCTCACAAACTTGGGTGGGGCTTACCTACCCTCCACATTGGTCTGAGGCTGGTCTTCATGCCTACAGTTCTCTTTCTTCCCCCTTGCAATTTATTTGAACCCTTCTTACCCTTTTAAAATTTATTTAAGCTGCACTCTACCTGACCCAGCCCCCACTTCCTGTGATGTCTTACCTGAGTCCTACCATGTGCTGCTTGTGTTGCCCTGTGCTGATTTTTTTTGTTCCTCGTGTGCTGATTGCATGCTCTTCCTCTGTTGTATGTGCCATGATGCCCAGTGCTGTGCACAGAATAAGAGCTCAAAGAATTTTCTTTCAAGTTGCATTTGCTTCTGTCTCATAAGCCAGTCTCCACCAGCAATTGCAATTGAAAGTGTCTGTAAAATGGAAATCTCAGGCGTAAGGATGCCTACAATATTTGATTGTGGCAACAAAGTCAGTAATAGATTCCTTTCATTTTCAAAATCTTAAGAAACCAGTAATCAATCCAAAAATGTTAATGTGTGGGTCCATTATAAAATAAAACTAAGAACATTACTTTTAAAAATCCCCCGCCACTTTCCTCCTACTCAGGGTTATCTCATTGCTAAGGTGTACTTAACACACACAGACAGCTAGTCTGTTTCTTTCTTTTCTTTTGATTTTAAGACTTTTAATTTCAAAGAATACTGTTTAGAATCTATTTGAAAAGACATAAAATGGCATTGCAGTGCTTTTTAAAGAGGGAGAAAATTGATTGATAGATCCCCTGTTTCTTCTGAGATCTTCCTTATCTCCTGTCTAATTCACTTTTGTAATCACCACACACTTCTTTTCTTCCTAACTTTCCTCTCTCCCTCTTCTGCCTCACCCCTCTGAAATTAGAGGGGTTCTTTTCAAAGTCTTACCTTCCTAGGAGCCAAGCTAACCCCAATGAGAGATTTTGACCCATAGAAGCTAAAAATAAGTAAATAAATAAAATGAAAGGAAAGAAAATAAAAAGTCTAAGCTGCCCAGAACAGTTGTTCACTGATATCTTTATGCAGGCTTTATTGGATCCCACAGCTGACATGAAAATCACTATACAGCCAAAATGCAAGGAGAAGACAGCACTTCACCCCATTGGCAGTGTAGGGAAGCTCCACACACAGCTATGAAAACAGCACCATCTTCTAGGAACGTGAATGTCAGAGCCACAGTAGAGACCACCCATGGTCCCCCGTAACAGAAGTAAAAAGATAAAACCACCACCACTTTACTATCAAATAAAGTAAAAAACAAGCCTTATAGCATTTAAATATTAACTCATAAATGTATGGTCAGGTCTGGATGGAAACAGCAGACTACTGCTGGTTGCTGCTTCTAGCTGTGATAATGGAAAAACCTGATTGGATTTATTCATTACCTCACTTTCAGACAGCTCAAGGAACATGCACATTTTGATATATTTCACTGAACCTTCTCACCATGTCTACACTGGAAAATTCCATGATTACCAGAGCAAAACTTTCCTACATGTAAAACACTGATCTCCGATTAGAGGTGAAGATCTTTTCCTAGAGACTGACAGGAGGGCAAATGAATGCATGCCCAGGACTACAGACTGGCAGAGGAGGAAGAAATAAGTCAGAAGGAGGAGGAGAAAAAGGAAGGAGGACAATGGACTTTATCAAAGATGGGTTGCCACACGGAAGTACAGATCAGTAGCAAGAGAGAAGACAGGGTTGGCAACGGCATGCATAGAAGGAAAAAGTCAGAGGAAAAAATAAGAAAAAGAACAGAAAAAGGTTATTTTGTGGAAAATTAATCAATTAAATTGGTGTGAATTTGAAGGGCATATATCTCCCATACCCATCATGAGTTTGTTTACAAACAGCCTTGACATTATCTCCTTAATGAGGACTAGCCATGAATGGCCACATGGTTCCCTATCTGCTATCTTGCTACTTCCAGGTAACTGCTTTACTGTGCTTGGGGCCAACTGCAGCTCTGTTAGGTCCTATTCCCAAAAGTGTACTAACACTTTCCATACAAGAAATAGTAAGTGTTAGTATGTTGTGTTTTCATTTTCATTTGTTTCAAGGTATTTTCTAATTTCCCTTTTGATTTTTTTCTTTGACCTGTTGGCTGTTCAGAAGTGTTAATTTCCACATATGTGTGCATTTTCCAATTTTCCTTCTGTTATTGATTTCTGGTTTCATACCAGTGTGGTAGGAAAAAATATTTAGTGTAATTTCAATTCTGCTCAAATCTGTCAAAATTTGTTTCGTGGCTATCTCTTGTGACCATTTTTGACTTAAAGTGTATTTTGACTTTCTCATTTGTTTACTATTTGTCTGAAAAAAATTTTTTCCATCCTTTTACTTTCAATCTGTATGTGTGCTTAAATCTAAAATGAGTCTCATAGACAGCATACATCTGGGTCTTTTTTTTTTTTTTTAATCCTTTCATCCAGTCTATGTATTTTGACTTCAGATTCTAATTCATTGATATTTAAGTAATTATTTAAAGTGAAGGTCTTACTAATTTACTTTGTTACTCATGTTCTTTTGTTTCTCTTGTTCGCTCTGATTTTCCTCTTGTGTTTTGTTGATTTCTTATACTAATATTCTTGTATCTTTTCTCTTTTTCTGTGTTATAGTTCTAATAATATTTTAAGCTGCTAACAATTTAAATTCAAAAATATATAAACATATTTACTACTCCTTTGTCACACTTTGTTATTAATATCACAATTTACATCTTTTTATTTTCTGTACCCATCATCATCCTTTTGTACATATAGTTATTTTTTATATTTTATCTTTTAATTTTTATACTAAAATTAAAAGTAATTTAAACACAACCATCACAGTGTTACAGTTTCTGTATTTGTTTATGTATTTGCCTTTACCAGTGAGGTTTAGGCTTTTGTTTGTTCTCATGTTGTTGTTTAGTGTCTTTTTGTTGCAACTTAGAATACCCACTTTATCTACATTAAAAAAGAAGAATGTTCTCAAAAAAAAACAACCCAACTTTATACCCCAAGGAATGAGAAAATAAAGAATAAACTAAGTCCGAAGCTCTCAAGGGAAGGAAATAAGATAAGAGCAGAAACAAATAAAATAGAGGCTATAATAACAATAGAAAAATCAGTGAAACTACATGCTGGTTTTTTGAAAAGATAAATAAAACTGGCCAATCTTTAGCTGGACTAAGAAAAGAAGAGAGAAGTACTGGCATAAAGAAAAACATCTAGACCAATGAAGCAGAATAGAGATCCCAGAAGTAAGTCCACACATATGGTCAACCTGATTTTCCACTGGGGTGCCAGTAATACACAATGTGGAAGAGATAGTCTCTACAATAAATGGGAAAACTAAAATAATACATAAATAAATAAATAGGAAAAGCCATTAACTGTATTCAAAAAGTAAATAAATGAAATTGGACCCCTATTACTTCATAGACAAAAATCAACTCAAAATGAATTAAAGACATAAATGTTCTACCTGAGCCTATGAAACACCTAGAAGGAAACAGAAACCTTCTTGACCTTGGTCTTGGCAAGGATTTCTTACATGTGACACCACAAGAAAAGACAACAAAAGCCAAAACATACAAGTAGGGCTACATCTAATTAAAACGCTTCTGCATAACAAAGGAGATGATCAATAAAATAAAGAGGCAACCTACAGATATTTTGAACCACATATCTGATAGGGGCTAATATGCAAAACATATATTTTAAAAAACCTATAACTCAAGAGTGGAAAAAAAAAAAACACCTTAGTAACTCAATTTTAAAAATGGGCAAAGAACTTGAAGAGACATTTCTCCAAAGAAAACATAAAAATGGCCAGTTGGTATATGAAAAGGTGCTCAATGCCACTAACCATCAGGAAAATGCAAATCCAAACCACAATGAGATAGTATCTCACCTGTTAGGATAGCTATTATTGAAAAGAGAGAGAGAGAGTGATAATAAGAAATGTTGGAGAGAATGTGGCAAAATTGGAACCCTTGTACACCATCAACAGGAATGTGAAAAGTTCCAGCTGCTATGAAAAACAGTATGAAGGTTTCTCAAAAAAGTAAAAATAAAACTACCATATGACTCAGCAATTCTTCTATAGGTATGTATCAAAAATAGTTCAAATCAGTACCTCCAAGCAATATTTGCCCTCCTGTGTTCATTGAAGCATTATTTACAATAGCCGAGATATGGAAACTATCTTAATGTCCATCAACAGATGAACAGATAAAGAAAATGTAGTATATTCATACAATATATATTATTCAGCTTTAAAAATGAAGTAAATCATGTCATTTGTTACAATATTGATGGACCTGGAAGATATTATACTAAAGTAAAATAAGCCAATCACAGAAGGTTGAATTACTCCAAGATTCCACTTATATGAGGAATCGAAAGTAGGCAGACTCATAGTAGCAGAGAATGGAATGGTGGTTGCCAGCAGGGGCAAAAGGGAAGGTGTCCAGTGAGCATAGAGTTTCAGTTATGCGAGATGAGTAAGTTCTAGAGCTCTGCTGTACAACATGGTGCTTACAGTTAACAATACTGCACCAAGCACTTACATTTTTATTAAGAGGGAAGGTCTCCTGTTAAGTGTTCTTACCATTTCCCCAAAAAAACAAACAAACAAAAGTTAAGAGACACAAGGACATTTTTGGAGGCGATGGATATGTCTGTCACCTTGATTGTGCTGATGATTTTGCCAGTGTATGCATATGTCCAAACTCATTGAATTGCATATGTTCAGCTTTTTTTTTTATAACAAGTATATCACAGCAAGGCTATTTTACTGTTTTAACATAACACTAATAATTTTTTAACAAACGACCTCACAAATTATGGTAGCCTATTCTGCTGGGATCATATTCCTTTTCCCACACTCTCTCGCTGAAAAGATAATGTGCTTCATATTGCTCAACCTCCTCTGCTCATGAATGAAGTAGATCTAGCAGTAGCTCACTATATTGCTGGGAAGACGCACTGAGATAATGTATGCAAAGCACTCACCAACATGCCTGACAAGTACTAAGTACTCAATGAACACTGGCTTTTGTTATTATTATTGTGGTTATGTTGGATGGTGAGGCACAGGAGACAACCACAAGCTATCTTGAGTGTCACGCGGACAGATTGCATCCATACTTAGAGCTGCATCATTCCCAAGTCGAAGATTTGGACAGCACTATGTAGAATATACACTGAGTGGCCAGATTATTATGGTCTCTGAACACATAATAATCTGGCCACTCAGTAACACACACACACACACACACACACACACACACACACACACACACATATATGTATTAGAGGCCCGGTGCATGAGTTCGTGCATGTGTGTGGTCTGGCCAGCGGAGGGGCATGGGCAGTTGGCCGGCCTGCCTGCTGGTCAAACTCCTGGTCGAGGGGACAATTTGCATATTAGCCTTTTATTATATAGGACAGTGGTCAGCAAACTCATTAGTCAACAGAGCCAAATATCAACAGTACAACGATTGAAATTTCTTTTGAGAGCCAAATTTTTTAAACTTAAACTTCTTCTAACGCCACTTCTTCAAAATAGAGTCGTCCAGGCCATCGTATTTTGTGGAAGAGCCACACTCAAGGGGCCAAAGAGCCGCATGTAGCTCGCGAGCTGCAGTTTGCCGACCACAGATATAGGATATACACTGAGTGACTAGATTATTATGCATTCAGAGATCATAATAATCTGGCCACTCAGTGTATTATCTAGACCACAAGGCAAATCACTTTTGCTCTATGGAATCTTCCCTCCTGGCCCTCTAGACTCCACGCGTGAAATATGTCCTAAGCCTCCCCCCTCGACTTCCCAGTAGCACTGGCACCCACACTCTGAGCCGGGCTCTGACTTGCTGCCTCTCTCTGCTGACTTTGAAAAGCATCACAGTTGCATGTCTATCCCTGAACCTGATGTGCTCTGATTTGGGCAAGAAGCTTCCTCTCCAAAGGCTTGTTTTTTAAAACTTATGTTTCTATTTTTCATTTGTCTCATTGGCGGACACATTTGCAACATATTCTTTGAAAGTGTCTATTTTCACCTTGAGTTCACTCCTCTCCAAAGTCAAAGTCAGCAGATGGGAGATCCTAGCACTCAAACATTTGCTTCCTTCTGTGGGTCCCCCAGCTGCACACTCTCCTCTCCTCCATGCGGCTGGAGCTCATGAGGCCATTGCCTAGCTGCATGAGGCACTGGGAATACAAGAGCATCTTTAAGATCCTTGAAACATAATAAGAAAATTCAGCTGTTTGATTTGAGAAAAGATTGTCCCAGCAGGTAATATAAAAGGATGGTGGGAATATTGAAAAGAGACTGGCAGTGAGTTAGGTGAAAAATACAAAAAAATGAAAACTAAAATGATACAGGATATTATTATTTCAGCTTTGCCCTAGCATTATGTAACAACTCTCAAAAAATAATACTAACGTTAAGACAATAGAAGTAACAGAACAACTTCAAATGTCCTATTTTTCTTTGTCGAATGGTTGCCAAAGGAAAATTACTTTTTATTATAGAGCTCTGTCAGAATCTACTTTCATATTTGGGGGTTGATACTTATACCACATTCAAAGTCTGCCAGCATAAAGATTTGTGGAACAGGCACAAAAGAATAAAGATATTTAGAAATATCTCTTAAGCCAACAAAGAATTTGGTCAGGCACAGGCATCCAAACTACATCCCGAGTTAGGGCTGGGAAGCCGTTGAAAGAAACAGTGCATCCCAGGTCTAAGGAAAGTTGACTTGCTGTTCTAGGAGGGAAACGAGTCTCTCCCCACCTTCCCATCTCTTTGCTCCAGGACAGTGTACAGACAACTGTAATTTCTTTTGATCCCATTATTTGCTAAGTTGTGTCATACTATTAAAAGCCCAACTCATGAATGCTAAAGATTAAAGTACACAGAGAGTTGTTTTAATACTTTTGTGACTTTGATTTTTCCTAATACTGGGGATTGAAGAACACAGTATAGTTTAGGCACATTATATAATTTTACTTAACCTTTGGTGCTGCCTCCAGGTGAAGGCCTGGTCATTTTCTGCTTAGCTGGATGTTCATATAAAGATCCACTTCCTCCTCTGTAAGGCCAGGTTTCCATTGTGAGATCCTCCCTCCCCCCCCAACTAGTGGGTGGAGTTATGACGTTACCAGCCTCTGCCGCCAGGACATTGGACCACCAATCAGCGTCCACCAAGTGTCCTGGGGCCCTTCCCTTCCCGTCCCACCCTGGGCCCAACCCCTTCCTGTTCCTTCCCTTAAAAGGACTCTCCACCCACGCATGTGTTACTGTCTTTCCCTTCTTTCTGCAGGGAGCAGTCCGGTTGGGTCCTTCCTTCTTCTCCTCCCGCCCCTTCCTGGTTTCTCTACCTCCTCCATAAGGAATCTCGCTTGTTACTGCGGAATAAACCTCCCTTTTAATATATCTTGGTTTCCAACTCCCATTTCCTGTGCCTTGAACCTTACATCCATCCCTCGGGTTCAGCCGGGAACACCACCACTGACGCACCCGTCCAACTTGCCCACCCACTCTTGCAGATCTGGGGGCTTGCCCACCTCCATCACCCATGAGCCAATTCCTTGTAATACGATTCTTTCTGTATATACGCATTCTGTTGGTCTGAAGAATCCCACTGCCCCTCCTTTGAATTCTATAATGAAGCGTGTTATCTGAACAAGAGGAACAGCTCCTAACATCCCTATGTGTCCTGTTTGGGGCGAGTACTTAAACATGCCTTTGGTAAAAGGACTTTTTAACCCTTCACTTTAGGTTAACCTTTTTTATTTTTATTTTCACAAAACAATAAACAAAACAACACTGGCAATGCTTCGTAAGAAAGGGGGTATTATATTGCCCTGTGGTCATCTGTTGAGCACAAAATCAGCCCTTTGTCGATTACTAAATGGACGTACATAGTCACCAACCGGAGGTATCCCACTTAGTAAGAGGAACTAGAAATTCTGTTGTTTGTCCCATGTTTACAAAGACAAACTATAAAGTTGTTTTCCTGTTGTTTGCCTCATATTTACAAAGGAAATTTAGCAACATTCTCTGTGAGGCTGTGTGTATTATAAAATAGCATTTTAAAATTTTTTCTTTACAGAACAGGAACCTTAAGACTGTGTCCTAGTGCCTCTCCTCAAAAAGGTGCAAAACCGGATCCAAGAGGAGATCCCAAAAGAGGAAGAAAGGTGCAGGCTTCTCTGCTCTAGACCCCAGGCTACCACAGCTTCAGCAGTCCCCCCTCCAGCTGTCACTCAAAAGACATTGGCCAATGCACACAGTGTAACCGAGGCAGTATACTGTGGAGGAATAAGCCAGGCTCACAGAGGGTCAGACCTTAAATGATGAGTAACACAAGTGAAAAGCTGCAGAGGACCTGACCAAATGATCATATCCCTAAATGTGCCTTAGAGCTGGAAAGCTAGAGTTCTGAGAAAACTGGCCTTCCTTCAATGGTCCATAATCCTTGTTGGCCCCTGGTGCTGGCAGAAGGAGCATCATAATGGAGTCAGGAGGCCTGGGCTCCAGTCCCAATCTCCCTACACACCTAAACAGAGAATAAGCCAAAATAGTGATTTTTAAAAAGCATGACACACCCCTTTCTTTGAATGAAGCCATATACAAAAATTCAGAATATAAAACAGAAAAAACTGACAGGTTGCCCACACTTTGTATAATGATTCCCTTGAACCATCAGTGCACAGTTTGTGAACCAATAGTCTTGATTTAGAGAGATCCTAATCTAGCCGAAAAGCCTTTTCCTATACCATGGATTCCTGTACCCATTCCCGATCAACTGACTCCAAGTCTTAGAAAGTAATCTTCTCCACAAGCCCCTGGGAATTCTTAAGATGCCCTGCTGGGTGGTCTGGATCAGCTACAGTAACTCTACATTACATTCTTTCAAGTGTTCCAAACAACCACCACCCAATAAAAACATACGACTCCCTCTCCACAGTACCAGACTATTTATATCAGCTTCAGGTTCCCATATTGAAAACAGATGGCTTATAAATTGTACCATTGTTCCACCTGAGTTAGGCATGCCTATGTGATAACAGGCAAATAATGAATTCTTTGCAAGGATTTTCCATTTCCAATCTTCTTTGCCACAAGTTTCTCCTTTTCACCACCAAAAATTTCTCCTTGGTGTTTTAGAATGGAATGATCTCTTCTGAGAAAATAAGAGGGCCCACAAAAATGAACCCCACAAACATAGGAGTTGTACCTACCGAGTCACTAATCATGGGGTGGTTTACAGGGTACTGAGGACTCATTCTGGGGAGACATGGACACCAAGAAGTTCCACAGTGTCAGCTTTCAAAAGGGAAGTCATATCTGTCAAGCAAGTGGAAGGATCCCTGGTGTGTAATAAGCATTTGGTAAAGTTTAGCTACTATTATTTTACTGTTGGTTGTTATTATCAACATAAATAGGTTAAGACATTTCCAGGTTATCTAGGACTGTCAAATAGTTTGACAGGAAAATGTGTGTGTGATAAGCATCCTTCCTATATAATAAAAGGCTAATATGCAAATTGACCCTAACAGCAGAACAACCAGTCACTATGACACGCACTGACCACCAGGGGGCAGATGCTCATTGCAGGAGCTGCCCCCTGGTGGTCAGTGTGCTCCCACAGGGGGAATGCTGCTCAGCTAAAAGCTGGGCTCTTGGCTGGAGAGCTCAGCAGTGGTGGTGGGAGCCTCTCCCACTTCCATGGCAGTTGGACATCCCCTGAGGGCTCCTGGACTGTGAGAGGATGCAGGCCAGGCTGAGGGACACTCCCACTCCCCCGTGCACAAATTTCGTGCACTGGGCCTCTAGTTTCATAATATTACTCAAAATGTGCTTTGATTACCTCTCATGTAAAAAGTGGTCCTGCCCTCACCAGTTTTGCTCAGTGGTTAGAGTGTTGGCCTGCAGATGGAAGAGTCTCAGGTTCGATTCCCAGTCAAGTGCATGTACCCTGGGTTGCAGGTTCCCAGCCCTGGTAGGGACTCATGCGGGAGGCAACCAATCGATGTGTCTCTCTCACATCTATGTGTCTGTCTCTCTCTCCCCCTCCTCTGTCCCTTCCACTCTCTCTAGAAATCAATGGAAAAAAATATCCTTGGTGAGGTATTAAAAAAAAAATAAAGGTGGGGGCATGATTTGATCCTCCAGCCTAGTTCTCTCCTTTTGTGTCCATCAGGATCACCTGGATGGTTTGTTAAACCAGGTTGCTGAACCCACTTAGAGTTTCTAAGTTCTGGGGCGGGCTGAGAATTTGCATTTCTAACAAGAGACCTATGCTGCTGATGCTGCTGGTCCAGGACTGCACCTTGAGAATCACTGCACTAAAGCATGCTTTATGCTCCATGATGCTTAGAGGAATGTCCTTCTTGGCCAAAGCCAAAGGTTCTAATTAGAGGGGGTCTGTCCTTAATATTTTCAATTAAATGTAACTAGAGGCCTGATGCATGAAATTCATGTAAGAGTAGGCCTTCCTTCCCCTGGCTGCCAGCACCAGCTTCCCTCTGGCACCCGGGACCAGGGCTTCCCTAAGGGCTGCCCGCAGGCACCTGGGACCCAGGCTTCTCTCCAGCTGCTGGCAGGCATCCGGGACCCTGGCTTCCTTCACAGCCCCAGCTTCGTCCGGAAGGTCATCCAGAAGGATGTCCAGAAGGACAGCCAGTCTAATTAGCATATTACACTTTTATTATTATAGATAACCCCATCCTGAGCTGAAACTGATTAATCAAATGCATATTCAAATGCCCGAAGTCTTTAGAAGATGTAGTGTAATGATCAGATAATTTTCTGTTACAAAACTGACAAAACTCATACTCCTTGATGCAGTAAGAGGAATTTATTGGCTTAATTGGAGAATCCAAGGCACATGTGGGTCCAGGGCACAACACTCCACTCTCTCTATCTCTTGATTGTACTTTTCAGTCCTCCTCTTTGCAGGCTGACCTTAGTGTGTCCCGCCATTCATGGCTCTCTGTTGAAAAGGCAAAAGAAGTCCTAGCTGGTTTTGCTCAGTGGGTGGAACATCGGCCTGTGGACCAAAGGGTCCCAGATTTAATTCAGGTCAAGAGCACATACCGTGATTGCAGGCTCCTCCCCAGCCCAGACCCTGGTCGGGGCTCATGCAAGAGGCAACCAATTGATGTGTTTCTCTCACATTGATGTGTCTCTGTCTTTCCCTCTCTCTTCTACTCTCTCTAAAAATCAAGGGAAAAATATTCTTGGGTGAGGATTTAAAAAAAAAAAAAAAAAGAGGCAAAAGATAAGGCCTCACAATTCATGACCCACAAAGAAGAGAGATGCACTGTTTTCTACATCTTAGAAATCACCTGCGAGGTGTAGGATTGGCCATACTGGAAATACCCACATTTTAGACCAATCACTATGAACAGAGTAAACGGGTATCAGGATTGGTCAGCCCTTCATCACATGCTTAATATAGTGGCTGGGACACATTAACAGTTATAGCAGAAGCGCATGTAGAGGGATAGTACCACAATGGGAAAAATACGTATCTAACAAAGAAGAAAATGTGTTGAAAATAGAGAATAATTGCCTGGAATGAAGAGAGGAGAAGAGTATAAATGCTGAAGACAGGGAACCAAGATCAGCAGAGCAGGTAACCCCAGTTCTGATTAATTCATAGCGCTGCCACAGCACCCTAAGACAGAAAACTTCTCAGGGAAACCTCGTCTTTCAGTGGATTGATGATGCCACTTTCCCACCACCACAGGGCCTTCTCCTGCCTGGAATTCCTGGACTAGTGAATGCCTAAGCTCCTTCACAGAGCAGACACAGTCTATGATATTGAAGTAAATGGAAGGAAAAGGGAAAGAACCAACCAACTCGAATTTGGGTAAGTCAAGTGAGCTTTCTGAGCTCAGTTTTTTTGTTTGTTTTCACCATATTTATGTATTACTTTTGATGGTGCTTTGAGAATTAAATATAATATAAAGGTGGTTCTAAAAATTGGCAATCAAAACACAAATGTAAGGTATTCTTATTCATGTTGTGTAAGATTTGTTGGTTTCCTGCCTCGCAAGACATCTATTAATGCTGAAAATTAAAATGTTGCCTGATTTCGCTTTCCAAGACAGCTAAAACGTCATTATCATGGTCATTTCTTTCTTCAGCTAAGCAAGGGCTTCTCAGCCCTGCAGTGTATACAAATTGCATGGAAGCTTTGTAATGTCCTGATACCTAGATGCAACCCGGAGATTTTGCTTAAAATCACGAGGGCTGGGAGTCTAGGCATCTGTATGTTATGCCAGGTGGTTTTCATGTGCAGCCCAGGTTGGAAAGCCCAGACCTCACCCATTAGACCCTCATTAGTACCTGAGTGCTTCCCTCTGCCTCTTCAAAACAGGATTCTCACTTGACTTCAGGTGAGTTTCTTAAACAGCAGCTAAATGGTCACTTCCTGAAATGGTCACTTCCCTTACATCAGCTTCCTCCCCTTCCAGAGTATGACCGGCCACTTTTGTAACATTCTCTCCAACAGAAATTCTCTTCCAAATGTGTCTTTCTTGCAGAGATATGTACAGAACAAGTAAAGTAAAACAATTTATCCTTGTAGCTAAATGGATGATGTACACTAGAAATGGAATTTTTGTCTAAGGTTTGCAGTTACTAAAATTTACATGTGCTTCTTAATACTTAAATTAAGGAAGCTGGGGCCAATTAAACTCAATCCTGAAACCTTGTCAACTGAATTCTAATTACAGATGTACTCTCGATTTAGCTAATATTTCTTGCAAAAGTTAACCGCATTGTGGTAGGGGAAGAAAAAACTTTCATTTAGATGCAATTAATCAAATATTATTGACTGCCTACTATGTTCCAGGCAAAGTGCAATTGCTTGAGTGGGAGCCAGGGAAGGTAAGCAAATTTGAAAACAAAGAAATACTCAAGCTTTGTGCTCCTGTGGGAAAATTATGGGACTGATTTTGCAACATTCTTGACAATTGGGGCCAGGTATCTCTTTGTCGTGGGGTGAGGCGTGGGCTGTCCCTGCAGATTGTAGATTCTGGCCACATCTCTGATCTTTACCCACTAGGTGCCAATAGAAAGCCCACCCCCAAGTTGTGACAACAAAAATACCCACAGACTTCCCAAATGTCCTGGAGGAACAAAATCGCTCCCAGTCAAGGACCACTGTTTTAGGGTGACCACAGAATTCACTATTGTGATATGACCACCGAATTAAGTCTTTGACCAGTTCAGGAAACAATTTTACAGAAAGTTAATATTAATAATCACAACAATAATCATGAATAATAATATTAATTCTAATTAGGATATCACTGTGTACCAAGCACTCCTCTGGGTTTGGGAATACATGATTCCATTTAATTCTCAGAATTCAGAAAGGTAAGATAATTCACTGGCAAAATTGGTAATGACTGACAGCTGGGATCCAACGTGAGCTCTTTCCCCTCTGGAATAATGTATGGGCTCTATATTCTGATTTTTTTTTTAAAGAAGCTCTGAGAGGTAGGGTATGCTTGAGCAATAGTGGGAGACTAGACGAATGGATTTCAATGTGTTGTAACATTGAGGCACAGAGACCGGATGATGAAAACCCACAGGTTCCAATACCCAGCCCAGAGCTGCCACCTCCCCTCCCCAGGAGAATCTAAGAACCAAATCCCTGTAAAGGCAGGGCTGGGTGTGGCACTGTATATGAAATCGGTATATCCCTTCTAGAGGATAGCCCCGTATGCAAATCCCAGAAAACCCGACTTATCTACAAAGAATTTATGCTTTCCCAAATTGGCAGTTTTTAATTAGTCCTCTATACAAATCTCTGTGGGTCCTTACAGAGCAAAAGAGGCAGGAAATATGGGTGGGTCTTAGAAATGTATTAGAATTCCACATAATATTTTGCATACAAAATAAAAGATTTCACTGAGAACCAATTTGAAAACAAGTCACCTCTTGTACTACCAGCCCTCTTGCCCACTGAGCTCCTGGCACCTGAGCCCTTTGTTCCTCCAGTGTACCAAGGTTCTTCTTACACTGGGTCTTTGAGTATGCCATCACTCTTGGGAGAAATGTTCAACTCCCACACCTCCTGTGCCTCCTCTCCCCCACTCAGTCTCAGAAAGGAAACTACATCATGCCTACAAAATCATCATACCTCTTCGAAAATGTCACTTCCGCACAGAAGCCCTCCTGACTTCTCTGACTAGGCCAAATTCCCCTCATGCTGACTCATAAGCTCTTTTCAAACATTCACTCCATTCAGGGAACATATTTTTTTTGAACTCCTACATAAAAGGCATTAGGGAACACATCATGTATGGCAGGCAAGGTCTCTGCTCCTAATAAATGAGAATATTTTCAATAGTGTGGGATAAAATATAAGAAATTAATAATTTCTAAAGAAAAAAAGTGTTTTCTTATAGTTCAACTGATATTGAATGAATAAAATAAAATAGGCTAATGTGATAGAGCATCACTATGTTCCTATTTCAAGTGGAATCCTAGGGAAAGCTTCTCAGAGGAAGTAGCAGTTGATTCAGACCTGAACTGTGAGACCTGAACTGTGAGACCTGAGCAGTGGAAAAAACTGGAGTGAGAGCATCCCAAGAGGGGAAATACCACATGCAAAGGCACCCATCTAGAACTAGAGGCATTTACTGACTGAGACAGAGAAATAAGGGGGGTGGGGCACTCTAAATAGAGAATGGAAATTTGGGAGGTTTAAGGTGAAGGTTGAGCCAAATAACTTGGTTATTGGAAATGGGAAGAAATTACAGTTTTATTCTAGGAGTGACAGGAAGTCAGTGGAAGGTTTTAAGGAAGAGAATAGTTTGATGTTATGAGGATTTTAACAAATCGGTTGATCGCTGAGAATATTGTATCAAGGGCAAGAGTCAGAAAGTGAAACTAGTTAGGGGTAGTTTCTTTCAAGTTATTAATCACTTCAATAGATAATGGCTCCAATTAGAATGGTAGCAGTATATATGAAGGAAGGCACTGGGATTTTGGAAATTGAATCAATAAAACTTATTGTTGGGGGAGGGTAAAGGTGTGAAGAGATTAAATAAAAAAATCAAAATGGCTTTGAGCACAGGTGATGCCATTTTTCTAAGATGGGAGAAACAAGGGAAGAAGTAAACAGGGGAGTAGGGGTCATGGGAATCAGTGGTTCTATTTTATATGTTTTAGTTGCACCTTGAGAATCAGGTAGCAATCTCAAGTTGGCAACTGAGCCCTGGGATGGAGAGCAGCCGAGACTAGGGAAATAAATTTGAATAAGGATGACATTATAGCTATGAAACCTCGTGTGTTCACTTAGGAAGAGAATAATCAAGTTTAGTGACTAGCCCTAAACACTCCAAAGTTAAAAGTTGAGTAGAGAGCCAGCATATGAGACAGAGAGAAAAATAACCAGTGAGGTAGCATCAAAAACAAAAACAAAACAAGCAAATAAACAAAAACCGGAAAGTATGGTGTCCTTGAAACTATATAAATCAGGGGTGGGGAATGTCCAGCCCATGAGCCATATAAGGCCTAAGAAATCAGTTGGTCTGGCCATGCCAAGGCATTTGGGGTGAGTTAATTAACTGTTGGACCTAATATAACAGGCTAATTTTTAAGTTGATGATTTTATATGGCTCTTGAATAATGTTATAAATACCCAAATGACCCTTGGCAGAAAAAAAGGTTCCCCACCCCTGATATAAATGAAAATATCCTAAAGATTTAGAAACATCTGTAGCTCTTACTGAAAACCCCTTAAATGAGTATTAACTTTTTGTCATATGAGAAAAATACCTTTTGACAATGAATAAAATATATTAGCCTAAAGGAGGGGAGTCTACCCAAGGGCCTTAAAAAGGGATGGGGTTGTAGGACACTGATTTATTGGAGTTTGAAGGATAAATAAATGTGTTGATGGTAAGTAATAATTTTCCTTGGAGATTGGTCAGCCCTGAGTAATGGACCCTGCATTCAAGAAAAATATTTCTGAACAAAAAGATTTCTTCATGGAAAGATGTAGCTGACATGGGCTGGTACATACAGACCCAGGTAGCAAACATTCTATAGTAGTTGGCCCAGACCTTTCCATCTCTGCTTAAACTCTCTGCCCCCTACTACCAAAACTCTAGTCTTTACTGTCATCTGTATTAACCTTTGAATTAAAACCAGGTGAATCTTACCTGGGATTCACTTTATATATGCACATGTAATATGCATATAGTTATCATATGCATATATATACTATATATACAATATTTATATCTAATATATAATAAAAGGGTGATATGCAAATTAACCATCACTCCGTCACAAAGATGGTGGCGCCCATAGCCACAAGATGGTGGCACCCAGTCCCCTCAACCCCGCAGGAGACCTCCAGTCCTGGGGGGGCAGCCGCTGAGAGTGGGCAGTGTGAGCGGCCTGGCGGAATGCTTGCTTCATTTCTGTGGCAGTGAGGCAAGAGTCCGCCCAGGCCCCAGAGGGCCTCTGGGGGACAAGGGGAAGGGGGCTGGCCCGCAGCCTCCACGGCCAAGTGTAGGCCCAGAGAGGAGACAGTGGGCCTGCCTCCCACAGAAGCCTCCCACAGAAGAAGTGGGGCTCCCTCCCACCTCCACAGAATCGGTGCGGCTCCCTTTTGCCTCCCACAGAAGCAGCAGGCGGCCTACTGTGCGCAATATCACGCAATGGGCTACTAGTATGTATATATTACCAGGAAATTATGTATTATCTGGAAGATACATACACACACATAGATAGATAGATAGATAGATAGATAGATAGATAGATAGATAGATAGATAGATAGATGACCTGGAAATAATATATATCTATAGATAACATATGCTATCTATATATTATATGTATCAATAAGATACAGCTTTTTTCCCCTCGCCTTGTCAACATAACAATAGTAATAACAGTGACCAATTATGAGGTCTATATTGTGTCAGGCTCTGTTGAAAAATTCAAAAACCATGAGCTCTTTCCAGCAAAGCAGTAGAGAAATGACTAAGTTTTATAGATAATAAATTTGCATAACTAGTATAATTCTCTCCAAAATTAATGTTCCTTTTCCATAATAACTTTCTTTTGGAATTAATCAACCAAATAACTCTGTCAGGACTCTGTTTTATCTCAGCTGACTTAGCCTATCTCATTACTTCTGGAAACCTTCATAAAAATAAATTATGAAGCCTTTTCTCCTTTTGCCCCCAGAAATCAAAATTCAGGAGAGTGGCAGAGATCAATTGTGAGCCATTTTCATTTTTGGTTGCCTTTTTCCTTTCACACTGACTGCTGTCAATTTTCACTCTTATGATAAGCACTGTACATGGAGATTTGAGTTATAAAAGCTGGCAGCTTCCTACTTGCTACCCAATGCTTGATGAGTGATCACCCTGCTCCCATTTGGTATAATTTGGGCTTGGAAAATTAAAACCATTCCCAACAATGAGCAAATGTAAAATGCCACCTAGAAATATCAGCTGATTTTAGAAGAAATACTTATATGGCACTTTTTGAGACTAAGTTAAGGGATTTTTGTATCTAAGTGTCTTGAAATTTTCTTAACAACTGGTCTTTAACTCCATACTTAGTGAGTAAAACCATATCAGAAAAGATGATTTATGTCTTTTTTTTAAAATAATGTTCCTGTGCTTTTTTTTTTACAAGAGGTATTTTTATTTAAGAAAATCTGATCTATGCACATCAAGTTCATAAAACAGGTGATTGCTAAATGATAAGATTATCAGTGATATATTTTTAATTTTATTTTAGTGTTTGAAGTATTACATATTAGTAGTACATATATCTCCTTTTTTTCCTCATTCACCTTCCCCCAGCCTCCCCTACCCCCTGTCACATGCCCTCATCCCACCCCCCTCCCAGTGTCTTGTGTCCATTGGTTGGCTTATATGCATGCATACAAGTCCTTCGGTTGATCTCTTTCCCCACCTGTGCTTTTTTATAAATGTAACCAGATTAATGATTTCTGAGTAGAAAAATAGATTCCCAGATCAGTTTCATGGCTTCCCTTTAGTTTGACAATGATTTGAAATGCTATACAAATCAGTTTGTTTGGGGCAAAATAAAAAAATAAATAAACTCAAACTGGATTAAGCCAAAAGGGGAATTGAAATGGAAGGTTAGTTAGCTCCAGGCCTGGCTGAAATTTGAGACTCTCTATCCATTTCTGGGTTTATTTTTCTTCCAAGTAATCTTCATTCTCCAGTGCTATTTTCCCATACAGTGGCATTTCTTCTAAATTCCATAATCTCAGTGGAAAGAACTCCCTTATTTCCTCAAAATTCAAGCAAACCTCTGGCATTTTCATTGTTCCAATGGCTTTGGACCATTTCATGGTGGTCAGGAGGTTGCACCTTTCTTATGGGCCAAGTTCTTACCACATACCATCCACCTAAAATACATATGAGCCCTAGCTGGTTTGGCTCAGTGGATAGAGCATCAGCCTGCAGACTGAAGGGTCCCAGGTTCCATTCCAGTCAAGGGCACATGCCTAGGTTGCAGGCTTAATCCCCAGTGGGGGGCCTGCAGGAGGTAGCCCATCAATGATTCCCTCTCATCATTGATGTTTCTATCTCTCCCCTGCCTTTACCCTCTGAAACAAATAAAAAGTATATTTTAAAAAATAAAATACATATTAATAATGGAGAATAATAGTATCCCCAAAAGAAAATGGGAACTTTATTGCAAAAATTAGAGGGAGGAGTTGGGGGCAGTTTTTACGTATTTTTAAGAGGTTTCTACTAGAGAACCATGAAAAACCAAGTCTCTCTTGGTTATATGTTACCATGGACAAATTATCTCGGACATCAAGGATATAGCAGACAATCAACAGTTATATTGTTACTAGAGGCCCAAAACATAAAATTCGTGCAAGAGGCTAGGCCTTCGCAGCTGCAGTGGCTTGCCTCAGCTCTCGCAGCCCACCTTCATCCAGAAGGATGTCCAGAAGGTCCTTTGGCTGTCTGGTCTAATTAGCATATTACACTTTTATTATTATAGACTAGCAGTCTGATGCACGAAATTCATGCAAGGGGCTCGGCCCTCGCAGCCCTGGCTTTGTCCAGAAGGTCATCTGGAAGGACGTTCGGAAGGTCATTAACCTGTCAGGTCTAATTAGCATATTACACTTTTATTACTATTGATTGCTTCATTAAAGTGACTTCAATTTGTAACACTTCTCTAGATAGGCCAAACACTCTCCTCTGATAATAATTTCAATTCTTGATTCAAATACAGCTCTACAGAGGAAAAGCATAAATGCCTACTACTTTTTTTTTCCATTTTTTTATTAAGGTATTATATGTGTACATATCTTACCATTGCCCCCACACACACACCTCACTCCCATACATGCCCTCACCCCCCAATATTTTGCTTTCATTGGTTATTCTTATATGCATGCATATAAGTCCTTCGGTTGATCTCTTATTTCCCCCACCTCTCCCTAACCTTCCCGCTGTAATTTTAATTATAAACCAAAACTGCACGTTTCCTTCAGATCAGGCTTTCCTCAACTTTTAGCTCTTTTTTTTAAAAAAGTTCACAGTTTATTAGCAAAAAGGTACATTACATATATATCCAATTTTAAACAGTAAGAATTTTAAATATATTGAATCCATGTACAAAAAACAGAACTCAGATTCGGAGAAGAAACCCACGATAGTCGTATGGTAAAGGTTTCTAAAGACTCATGGAAACTTGCTAAAATAAAATATGTTTAAACCTCTTAAAAATTAAAAAACTAAAAAATGCATTTTCATTATTAACTTAAAGGCCAAGTATGTCAAATGTTTGTTAACTATTTGTCGGGCAGGGTTTCTTCCCCCCCCCAACCCCAGTGTTTTGGAGATATAATTGATATGCAGCACTATAAAAGTTGAAGCTATACTATATATAACTCAATCATTATGCTGTACATCTTCAACTTTTACAAGGCTCTATCTCTAGTTTTGTGTTTTTTTTTTAATATACTTTATTGATTTTTTACAGAGAGGAAGGGAGAGGGATAGAGAGTTAGAAACATCAATCAGCTGCCTCCTGCAACACCCGCTACTGGGGATGTGCCTGCAACCAAGGTACATGCCTTTGACCAGAATCGAACCTGGGACTCCTCAGTCCGCAGGCCAATACTCTATCCACTGAGCCAAACCGGTTAGGGCAGCTCTATCTCTAGTTTTGCTTTTTCATGTTTGGTTAATACCCACCATCTCACATAAATATTTGAAAAAAGAAAAATATTATTTTCCTTGTGACGAGAACTCATAGCTCTACTCTGTTAACACTTTCAATTATAATATGTTAGTATTAACTATGGTCATCATGTTATAAATTACATCTTTATTACTTATTTATCTTATAATTAGAAATTTGCAGCTTTCGACCACCTTCGTCCAGTTTCCTTTCCTCCAACCTTCACCTCTGGTATCCACAAAATCTGATCTTTTTCTATGAGTTTGGCCAAGTTCATCCACGTTACTGAATATTAACAGGATTTCATTTTTTATGGCTGAATAATATTCCATTGTGTAGGTGTGTGTGTGTGTGTGTGTGTGTGTGGTGTGTATCAACTTTTTTATGTGTTCAGCAATGAACTCTTAGTTTGTTTTCATGTCTTGGCTATTATAAATAATACTGCATGAACATCAAGATGCAGATATCTCTTTGACACAAAGTTTTTTGTTTCCTTTGGATATATTATCCAGGAATAAAATTACTAGATCATATGGTAGTTCTATTTTTAATTTTTGGTTAACCATCATACTGTTTCCCATAGTGGCTGCAACAATTTACAATCCCACCGGCAGTTCACAAGGGTTCTCCTTTCTCTATATCCTCACTGGCATTTGTTATTTCTTGTTTCTTTGAAGATAGTATTACAAGTGTGAGGTGATATCTCATCATGGTTTTGATTCGCATTGTTATAAATTATAGTGATGCTGAGCACCTTTTTATGTACCATTTATTGGCCATTTGCATATCTTTGGGAAAATGTCTCACCAAGTCCTCTGTCCATTTTTAAATTGGATTATTTGTTGTTTTGCTATTGAGTAAGATGAGTTCTTTATATATTTTAGATATTAACCCCTTATCAGATATACTAGAGGCCCGGTGCATGAAATTCGTGGGGGGGGGGGGGTCCCCTCAGCCCAACCTGCACCCTTTCCAATCTGGGACCGCTCAGGGGATGTCCAACTGCATGTTTAGGCCCAATTCCTGTGTGATCGGGACTAAACAGGCAGTCAGACATCCCTTTCACAATCCAGGACTGCTGGCTCCCAACTGCTCACCTACCTGCCTGATTGCCCCTAACCGCTTCTGCCTGCCAGCCTGATCACCCCCTAACCACTCTCCTTCCAGCTGATCGATGTCTAACTGCTCCCCTGCCAGCCCGATTGTCCCCAACTGCCCTCCCCTGACAACCCGGTCACTCCCAAATGCCCTCCCCTGCATATTCCCTCTTTATTACATAGTGTTTTTTCTTTAACATATTGGAAAGCCTTAACTGGTTTGGCTCAGTGGATGGAGCATCAGCCTGCAAACTCAAGGGCCCCAGGTTCGATTCCAGTCAAGGGCATGTACCTTGGTTGGGGGCACATACCCAGTGGGGAGTGTGCAGGAGGCAGTTAGTCGATGTTTCTCTCTCAGAGATGTTTCTAGCTCTCTATTCCTTTCCCTTCCTCTCTGTAAAAAATCAATAAAATACATTTTTTTAAAAAAGAAACATTTAAGATTCCTCCACATCTGCCTGGCTGGTGTGACTCAGTGGTTGAGACCCCAGGCTGCCACTGCTGGGAGGGGATCACGCAGTGGGGGTGCACACCCCTGCCAGTCTGAGACCCCAGCCCAGGCTGCCACCACTGGGAGGGGGATCACGCTGTGGGGGTGTGGCGCCCCTGCCAGGCTGAGACCGTAGCCCAGGCTGCTGCCGCTGGCAGGGTATCGCGCTGTGAGGATGCATGCCCCTGCCAGCCTGAGACCCCAGCCCAGGCTGCCGCTGCTGGCAAGGGATCAGCTGTGGGGAGTGAGTTTGTTTTTTGTTTTTTATAAAGGGTCAGGAGGGCCTCTGGGCAGCATTCTTCCAGGCCACTTACTCTGCAGGCTCTCAGCAACAGCCCTCTCTGAGACTGGGGGAGTCCGGCCAGGCTGAGAGGCTGTCCACCGCCATCCTGTGGCTATGGGTGCCACCATTTTGTCACGGAATGATGGTTAATTTGCATATTACTCTTTGATTAGATAGGATGATTTGCATTTTTTTTTTTACTATCCCATATGTTGTCTTTTCATTTGTTCATGGTTTCTTTTGCTGAGCAGAAACTTTTTCATTTAATGTAGTCCTATTTGTTTATTTCTGATTTTGTTGCTTGTTCTTTAGGTACCATATCCAAAAAATCATTGCCAAGACTCATGTCAAGGAGCTTTTTCCAAACCCAGGTTTTCTTCTAGGAATTTTATGGTTTTGGGTCTTACATTTAGGTCTTTAATTCACTTTGAGATAATATTTGTGCCTGGTGTAAGATATGAATCCTGTTTTATCTTCTTACAAGTATACAATTTTCCCAGCACCACTTATTGCAGATTGTCTTTCCTCTATTGGTATTCTTGACTCCTTTGTCAAATATTAGTTGATCATATATGCAACTATTTCTGAGCCCTTAATTTGGTTCTATTGTTTGGCCTATGTGTCTGTTTTTATGACAGTATTACACTGTTTTGATTGTTATCCTATATAATGAAGATGTAATATGCAAATGGTCATTATGCTGTGAAGCATAACGACCGACCAAGTAACAACCAGATCACGGGTCAGCAGGAGGGTGGGGCAGCGAGCTACAAGCTGGCGGTGGAGAGCTATAGGAGGGGGCAGGACAGCGAGCTATGAGGGGAGGGCGGGGGGGCGTGCAGAGGGAGCTACAGGAGGGTGGCAGTGAGCTACTGGCAAGCCTTTATAATATAGTTTGAAAGCAGGGCTACTAGTACCTTTATAATATAATATAGTTTGAAAGCAGGAATTGTGATGCCTCCAGCCTTGTTCTTTTTCATGATTTCTTTGGCTATCTGGGGTCTTTTGTGGTTCTGTATAAAATTTAGTACTGCTTTTTCAACTTCTGTAAAAAATCCCATTTAATCTTGATAGAGATTACATCAAATCTATAGATGACTTTGGGTAATATGGGCATATAACTATTTTAATTCTTCCAATCCATGGGCATAGAATTATCTTTTCTTTTTTGGGGGTGTGTCTTCATCAATTCTCTTCATGAACGTCTTATTAGCATAAAATATTTCACCTCCTTGGTTAAATTTATTCTTAAGTGTTTTTTTAGTTTTTGATGCTATTGTAAACTAGATAATTTTCTTTATTTAGTTCTGATGATTTGTTGTTAGTGTATAGAAGTGCTATTGATTTTTGTATGTTAGTTTTGTACCCTGAAACTTTAATTTATTGAATAGTTCTGATGGTGGTAAAAAAAATATTAATGATTCCATCTATAAAATTATTATCTGCAAATATAGACAATTTTATTCTTTTCTTTCCAATTCTAATGCCTTTTATTTCATTTTCCCACCTAATTACTCTAGTTAGTATTTAATACTAGTTTGAATAGGAATAGTGAGAGTGAGCACCCTTGTCTTGTTCCTTATATAGAGGGAAATCTTTTAGCCTTTCACTATTGAATAAGATATTAGGTGTGGACTTTTCTTTTTTTCAATATATTTATCTTTATTGTTGAAAGTATTATAGATGTCAATTCCTCCCTCACTCCCCACTGTCTTCTTCACCCAACACCTGACCCTCCCAGGCTTTCACCACATGATTGTCTGTGTCCCTGGGTTATGCATATGTGCATATAAATTCCCTGGTTAATCTCTCCCCACCCACTTTTATTATGCCGAGGCATGTTTCTTCTGTCTATTTTGTTCAAGAGTTTTTATCATGAACTAATGTTGAATTTTGTTAAATGCTTTTTTCTGCTTCTATGGAGATGGTCATATAGTTTTCTTATATTGGAGTCTTAAGGGTGTAAAGGATTTTATCATTCACAATTCAAAAATACCAATCCATACAATATCTCACGGATGCCAAAACTTACTAGATAAGAGCACCTAAATTCACCCATCAGCTGGTTTGGATTTCGTGGGTAAGATTCAGAGAGCTTCACCTTCTTCCTACCCCTGGAATTTTCCATTCTCTCCTGAGGTATTTGTTATATTTAGATCTCCTGACATGTTTTGTTGTTGTGTTTTGTTTGGTTTGGTTTTACAAAAGCCAATTGCATCTCCATGTTCAAATGTGACAAGGTAAACATGGTCAGGGAGAAGAACTTGTGGACTTGGTAATTTTTTAGTGGTTTTATTTACACACAGGACTGGACATTTTCTTGGGAGAGAGAGTGGAGACACAGAAGGAGAGCAGGAACTCAGGGTTATAACTCTGAGTTAATGAATTCTTTCCATGGTCTGAATTCCTCTGAACACACAAAAATGCTACTTATGCCAAACTTTCTAAAATGAAAATTCTCTGGGAGTCATGTTTCCCCTTTGATGAAATATATTCACCCGAGATTTTTTTTTACTAAATAAACTAATTAATAAAATTAAGGGAATTTGTATTTAAAAGACAACACTTCCTAAAGTTTAACATGGCCACTCTATATTTTCACATATCCCAAGAGGCTTAGTTATAATAGTGGGTGTCATTTGGCATTTGTCCTTTTTCACAACATGTTTTATATAGTTCAATGCAGTCTTCCTAATGAACATTTTCAAACCTTTCAAACTATTACAGAAAATGTTTCAATGAACGTTTTCTTACCTATATATTTCTGTTCTTGTAATCATGCTTTAAGTTCCTAGGAGTAGGATATCTGCACCAAAGAGATCAAACACCCTTAGTGTGTGACTTGATAATAACGGATTATCTTCCCAAGGGCCAGGTAGTTCACAGTGCAGGAGATCAGTGGTTTCAACAAAAGTGTGAAACACAGGGAAAGCATGAAGCCTGTCAGATGGATTTAGCCTTTTGAGGACAGCTAGCATGCATGAAAGCTTCTCAACTCCAAGCCTTCTCAACTCGGAGCCAACACAGAGGAACAGCAAGTCTCACTTCATCATAGACTAGGGATCACAACCTCAAATGCCCTCACAGTTGTGACAGCCAGTGTGAAGTAACCAAACCAGGAGTCAGGGAGCCTGTAAGAAAAGATAGAAACTATGCAACATGGAGTACACATGTCCCATCTGCCCCAACCACCTCTATCTAATGAGCCGTCTCCACTCAGTTTCAGCTGAAATGGTCAGTTTCGAGATGTGGGCCATTAATTCAAATTTAATATGTAGAAAACATACTAACACGTAGACAAGAGGAAGGCAGAAAGGGAAGGGAGGATGAACATTTTGAAAGCTCTGCATACAGACTTTAAAATGCACTATTTGCAATGATCTTTTCTTTATGGCAGCAAGGCAAGTCACAGTGAGATGTCTTATAAAACTCATTACTGGGGTTGGTACTGATAGAAAAAATACAAAATGAACGTGCTAAGCAGCAGCAATATCTAAAGGAAATGTCACTCACCATGATGTATGGTATATGCATGCATGAAAAGCAGAATTGGATTCTGGGCTCTAGCAGATGTAATTATATCACATGATAAAATAAGGCACAAAAGAAGTTGTACTACTCTTTCCAAATTACAAAGCTGTAAAGCATTCTGCAGTCAAATAGTAAAAAGGAAAAAAAGTGTTTTACTTCTTTAATTGGTGTAACCTATTCCCCCCGCTCCCCCCGCCACACACACACAGAGAATGCCTAGGATGTACAATGCTTTCAGAAGTTGCAGAATGACTACGGCTCCTCTCCACTCATTTTCCAAGTGATTTAATTGCTTCCATAAGATCAGCTACACAGGATAGTGAAAAGTCCTAGCCGTAGGGTCTTTTTCCAGGTTTACTTTGGTGACAGGAGAAAATGGGAGTGACAGGAGGGAGAGGCATAGAAACTGCTAAATTAGGGTAAGATACTGACAAGGATAAGAGAATTCAGCCATCCAAGAGCAAACATCTCCTCCTCATCTCTCAGCATCCTATAGGGTTTATTCTGGCATATTTGAGGGGGGCGGGCGGAGAGGGGAGGTAGGACTTACCTGATATGCATGACCTTTTAGAGTTGTCCACAGGCCATATGCTATCAACTAATGTAAGTATCATGAGAGGAAGATAAAAGATTTGGAGGAATAAGGGACAGGAGAATTATAACAGCCATAAAAGAAGGCATTTTGTTAGCAAGACAGGAACCCAGAGGTAATCCAAGCAAGTTAATCTGGAACCTAAAATTGCCTTATAGATGTCTTAATCCTTATAATAATTCCTATGTGTTATTATAATTAGTTTCCTGCATCACCAATATTAGCTTCCTCCATCAGCCTGGCTGATTTGGTAAAATTCCTCTGTGAGAGACCCTGCAGGGCTTCCTAAGACTAGAGAAGTCATAGTAAATAGCTCTCTGCAAGGTCCTTTTCTTCAAGTCAAACTCTCTCCCTTGTCTTCTCCTCTTGTTCCCTTGATCTGAAAGTGTCTGTTCCCCGGACAAATAATCCTATCTCACATTGCATCTTCCCTCCCTGCTGGAAATTCATAGATGAACCATATAATAAGGATGAATAATCTGCCCTCAAGACGTTTATCATCTTGTAGAGAGGAGGCATTCTCATCACTTAATTGATTGGGCACTTACTGTGTGCCAGGTACTGCTGCTGAAGCCTTGACTGGCACCCATCATTTTAGTTAATTATTACAGTAATTGAATGGATTAAGGGTTTGTTTGTATTCCTAATCTGAAGATGGAAAAACTAAGGATGAGAGATATGAAGTCATTTTCCAAGCTTGTATAGCTTTCAAGTGACAGATTCAGGACAAAGTCTCAGGTCTGATTCTAAACTCTAGACTCTCTTAGCCACTAAATAACATAAAAGACATTGAAGAAGAAAGCAATAGTGATGATTGCTGATGTTTATTGAGCATTTTTATGTTGCAGACAAAGCACAGGGCACTTGACATAGATGATAGTCTTGTTCAATTAAAGCAGCCACCCTGTGAGGTTGTCACCCCCAATGATTAGATGATGAAAACCAAGGTGATAGAAATCCCGCCTTCTGAGAGGTCATTCAATGTGGTCTCATTAAGCAGAGTGGGTCCCTTTACACAGAAGAACCAGTGCTTCTGAGTGTTAACTGGTAGCTTTGTCCTAGGACCATGGTCGACAAACTGGCTCTCAAGCCACATGCGGCTCTTTGGCCCCTTGAGTGTGGCTCTTCCACAAAATACCATGGCCTGGGCGAGTCTATTTTGAAGAAGTGGCATTAGAAGAAGTTTAAGTTTAAAAAATTGGGCTCTCAAAAGAAATTTCCATCGTTGTACTGTTGATATTTGGCTCTGTTGACTAATGAGTTTGCCGGCCACTGTCCTAGGATGCCCTTCGAGTGTCACACCAAAAGTGTGTTTGGGACTGCATGATATCAAGGGGTCCAGCTCCCAAGTAGACTCAGGCAATGTCTTAGAGTTTTATGATTCCTGTATCCAGCTGAATTCCTTGAACATACTATCCTCAGTAAATATTTGTTGATTTTAATTTTTGATACTTCAAATCAAGTGGTTAGCAATTGGTTCCCATTGATGTTAAAGTTTATTCCTTCACACCCTGAATCACTTGCTTTTTTTGCTCTAGAAAAAAAATGGTAGCAGTACACTCTAATATTTGATCCATCAAATCAATGGCTATGGGGAGAATCCAAGATGGTGGCTTAGGTAAACACCTAAACTGCTGCCTCGCACAACAATTTCAAAACTACAACTAAAAGAAAAAACGTCTATCACCCAGAACCACGGGAAAGCTGGCTGAGTGGAAGTTCTACAACTAGAAGGAAAGAGAAAAGAGCATTGAGACGTGCACAAGTGCTGAAAAGCTGAGGTACAGAGGCGAGTGATCCGGGCTGGCGGCAGGCGTTGCTTTTTTCAACCCAAAGGGAGACAAGCCCCCGATTACTCTAAAATACAGTTTCTGGGGAGACGCGGGGGACTCAAACTCCTACGGGGAGAAGCTGGACTGTCTGCCTTTCGGTTTGGAAAGTGAGGGGGGCTTGCTTGCAGAGCTGCGTGCCAGAATAATTGTTTACTGCACTGGGGCACGGGACGCAGTTGGAGACACAGAGCCGGCTAACTAGCAGCCATCACTGTTTGCCACGCCCTAGCCTAGTGGCGGCCTGAGACCCCGCCCCACACAACCTACAAACCCACCCAAGCTCCAAGCAGCAGCTTTAGCATAAGAAAGGCCTGCCCTATCGCAGCTTAACCTAGCAAACTTGCAGCCTGGGTCAGACAGCTCCAAAACCTCCAAACCCCAAGCAAAGAGGAGAAAACTGTAGCTCTCGCTGTAGCTCCTGCTGAGTGGCCTCAGACAGTAGCTGACCTGCACCCCATTGGAGATCCAGAAGCCAGTATACCTAGTGGTCAGTGTGAGAAACCGGATTTCAACTCCTCACATCCATAAGTGACACATTCAAGAGGCAGACTCAGCGAGCACCAAAGCCCCACTGAAACAAGTCCTGCACTATAAGCGTGTCTCCAGCACAGCAGTTCTTCCATTATAGACACAGCGAGTGCTCACAGCTAATTGGCCTGGAGGTCAATTCCTCCCAGTGTACCTACGGCAATTAAGGCTTAACTACACCAAGACTTTGCACTCAGCCCACAAAGGGGTGTACCAAGAGCATCCACCTCATGTAATTGAGGAGGCTGAGCTACTGCCCCCTATAGGTCACCTACCACACAAAGCCACTCCATCAACACAGGGAAGCAGCCAAAATGTGGAAACAAAGAAACATGTCACGAATGAAAGAAATGGAGGAAAGCAAACTATTGGACGACATAGAGTTCAGAACCACATTTATAAGGTTACTCAAGAATCTTCTGAAAACCGCCGAGAAACTTGATGACACTTCTGAGGAGCTTAGTGAGACCTTCAAAGACCTTAATGAGAATGCCAAAAAAAAATGGAAAAGGACCAGTCAGAAGTGAAGCATACTCTGTCTAAAATAAAGAATATACAGAAACTCAACTGTAGATCAATGTACCCCAAGAATTAAACCAAAGATCTGAAATATGAGGAAACAAAAAACACCCAACCAGAAAAACAAAAAGAAAAAAGAATCCAAAAATATGAAGATAGTGTAAGGAGCCTCTGGGACAACTTTAAGCATACCAATATCTGAATTTTGGGGGTGCCAGAAGAAGAGAGAGAGCAAAATACTGAAAACCTATTACCAGAAAACTTTCCCTACCTGGTGAAAGAAATATACTTACAAGTCCAGGAAGTGCACAGAACCCCATACAAGAGGAATCCAAAGAGGACCACACCAAGACACATCATAATTAAAATGCCAAGGGCAAAAGACAAAGAGAGAATCTTGAAAGCAGCAAAAGAAAAATGGTTAATTACCTACAAGGGAGTACCCATACGGCTGTCAGCTGATTTCTCAGCAGAAACTATGCAGGCCAGAAGGGAGTGGCAAGAAATATTCAAAGTGATGAACAGCAAGAACCTACAACCAAGATTACTCTACCCAGCAAAGCTATCATTCAGAGTTGAAGGTCAGATAAAGAGCTTCACAGACAAGAAAAAGCTAAAGGAGTTCATCGCCACCAAACCAGGATTATATGAAATGCTGAAGGGTATTCTTTAAGAAGAGGAAGAAGAAGAAAAAGGTAAAGATAAAAATTATGAACAACAAAATGACATCAAATACATACCTACCAACAAGTGAATCTAAAAATCAAGTAAATAAAAAAATCTGAAGAACAGAATGGACTGGTGAATATAATAGAATCAGGGACATAGAAAGGGAGTGGACTGACAGTTCTCAGGGGGAAGCAGGTGTGAGTGGTGTGGGAAGAGATTGGACAAAAATCTTACTCCTATGGATGAAGACAGTGGCAGGGGGTAAGGGCATGGGGTAGGGTGGGGTGGGGAATCAGGTGGAGGGGAGCTATAGGGGGAAAACAAAAAGAGGAACACCTGTAATCTGAACAATAAAGATTTATTTTTTAAAAAATGGCTATAATATTATTCTTTTCCCATCACATTACCATGAAACTTACTTGAGAGCCACTAAAGGATGAGGGCATAATTTTAAAAGACAAATATGATTTAAAAGGAGGGATAGGTTATGATTATGTGTTTATTTGGCAAATGCTACTGAGAGCCTGTTACATATTAGGCACTTTGCTAAACCTGCTGAGGGAGACAAAGATGTATATAGACAAATGGGTCATTCTACAAGTAAGACAGTAGTTGCAAGCTTTGCTATGTCGTGGGTAAGCATCTTGCATCATCTACAAGTTGTTACCCACTTCATGCTCTTCATTTGCATAAACGATTAATGATCCTGTTAGCAAATGTGTAAACAATGGCTATTAACTACATAAATACAACGTAAATACACCCATTTAACAACCCCTTTCCTTTTGCTAATAAAATAAATCTTCTCTATTAATAAACTGCTTTACACAAATGTAGTTTATGCATAAACTGCACGTAGACATGAAAAGCATGCCTGGAGTGTGCAGTGTGGAAATGATATAGGTATCTAGAAATGAGACACTAGAAAAATTAATCACATCCCTTCAGGTCTAACTGCCTGTGGTCTTCATGGTCCCATTTATTGAAGAATTAAAAGCACATTTATTTTCAAGACTTTTATTACAAAAATGATAGCTTTACTATATTTTTAGGAATTGTATCTGCCATTATATTACTTAGCACTTTGTCTTAATACATTTTTCTCTATGAGATGTTTCCACTCCTTTAGATACTGACTATAAAAGCAAAATGAAGTATGGAGTTTAAGTTATGATTAAAAGAATTAAAACCTTATTGCCAAAAAAGGGAGACATGGCAGTTTTATACTCTCATTGCCTTCTCTAAATGATTATCCAATCTTCTAACTTCAACATAGGTAATGAATATAAATCCCTTGTATTTGTAAAGCCTTTGGATTTTCATTTGCAATGGTAAGACAGAATGGGGTATGCTGGCCAAACCAACTAAAATTAGAGGATATTACTTTTGTTTTATTGAAGTACAGCATACGTACTTTAAAGCATGAAGAATACACTAATCCTCAGTGCACAGCTAGATGAGTTTGTATACCTGATCAAGATCTGGAACAATTCCAGAGCCCCAGCAATTTCCTTCATAGAATTCCCTAGTCAATAACCAACCCCCATCCCTCAAGTCAAGGTAATTAAGTCAATTAATAAAGTGGCTTTTCTTAACACTGATTGTTTTAGCTTGCTTTTAGATGTCATGTAAGTGGAATTTTGCAATATGTACTCTTTATATCTAGTTTTTTTTTCACTCAAAATGTGAGATTTATCTATGTTGTATGCAATTGGTTGTATGTAGTTCATTCTTTTTTCATTGTTGTAGTATATTGTATTGCATGAATATAATATAATGTATTTATTCATTCCTCTGTTGATAGATATTTCAGTTATTTCCAGTTTTTGTGTAATATGTGGATAAAATATTTTATATAAACTTTTTTAAAGATATCAATAACTTATCAAGACTGCATTATAAAATTTACAAAAGCCTCCATTAACCAAAAAAAGGGGGGGATAGTAGGATAATATCATGTAAGGAAAAATATCCTATAAGTAAATTACATCTAGAAAAATTTTACTTTACAAAATTAATTTTCATTTGTAATGCTAACAGCAAGACGGCCATTAAAAACACACATGGTGTCTAAATAAGACAAAGGAAAATCGTTTGAACAAAAATAAAAAGGATCCCAAATTAATTATATAGAAAAGATTCCCTTATTAACTTTTGGTCGAGAATATGTTTGTATATCTTCAGAAAACAACTCCAAGACCATGTGGATTCCTGCAACAGAGAGGAATTGACAGGTGTGCTCCAACCACGAAGACAAGAGGAAAAACAGTCCAGAGATGGAAGACGCTGACAACGCCTTGCCACGCCAGCAGTCAGCACCTGTGCACCGCTGCAGGTTGCCTAGGACCAAACCAGAGAGAGTCGGGCCTGCATTGCCACCATGTGCCCACCATCCAAATATCATTGCTGACATGTACACATAAGGAACTGTTAGACATTGAAATTGAGACTCAAACATTTTTTTGTTGTTATTATATGTTTATTTCTAGTCTGCAGAGGCAAAATTTTTTAAAGGAAAGAAATGGTGGGAAAAAGATACAGAGGCAAAGAAGCATTGAACAGACTGCCAAACTACATTGGGAAGACAGGGGAGGTTGGGCGAGGGGGGCTGTAAGAGACCAACCGAAGAACTTGTACGCATGCATATAAGCATAACCAATGGATACAAGGCACTGGTTGTGAGGGGAGGGACGGGCAGGTGATGGCATGTACTGGGGGGTAGGGGAAGACAGGGGGAGGTCAATGGGGGGGAAAAAGGAGACATGTATTACTATTTGTAATACTTAAAACAATAAAAATAAAAAATAAATGATAGTTAAAATGCATGATCCTTGATTGGATCCTGGATAAACAAAACAGGACAGGAATAAAAAACAGTTTGGGGACAATTGGGGGAATTTTAATATGGACTGCATATTACATGATATTATAATATGTATAGTATATTATCAATGTAAGTTTTCTAAGTGTGAAAACTGTGGTTAAATGGAAGAATATTCCTGTTTACATGTTCTTAAGGGATCCATGCTTAATATTTGGTAGCAACTTTTACAGTGCTCTATCTCTAGTTTTTTTTTTAAATATACTTTATTGATTTTTTTACAGAGAGGAAGGGAGAGGGATAGAGAGTTAGAAACATCAATCAGCTGCCTCCTGCAACACCCGCTACTGGGGATGTGCCTACAACCAAGGTACATGCCCTTGACCAGAATCGAACCTGGGACCCTTCGTTCTGCAGGCCGACACTCTATCCACTGAGCCAAACCGGTTAGGGCAGTTCTATCTCTAGTTTTGCTTTTTCATGTTTGGTTAATACCCACCATCTCACATAAATATTTGAAAAAAGAAAAATATTATTTTCCTTGTGACGAGAACTCATAGCTCTACTCTGTTAACACTTTCAATTATAATATAAGTTAATATTAACTATGGTCATCATGTTATAAATTATATCTTTATTACTTATTTATCTTATAATTGGAAATTTGCAGCTTTTGACCACCTTCATCCAGTTTCCTTTCCTCCAACCTTCACCTATGGTATCCACAAAATGTGATCTTTGGTAGCAACCTATTATGTTGTCTGCATAATGTTGAAATGGTTCAGCAAAAAGGTAAAATGGATAAACACAGAAGAGAAGAGAGAGATAAAGAGAGAGAAAGCTAATGATGTCCAATGTGAACACTTGGTGGGGCTGCTGGAAGGGCAAAAGCACCATTGTATTATTCTTGCAACTTTTCTGTGAGTTTGAAATTTTCCAAATAAAAATTGGGGGGGAGTAAAAAAAAAAGAAAGAAAGGGCTTCCTGAACTTAAAACAGTCTTCCAGAATAGCTTGGGGATAGAGTTTTCCCTCAGCATCATTCCCTAGCTGGCAGAGGAGAGGTCAGGAGAATGCTAATAATGGAAGCATCGAGGTGTCTCACCTCGTAGCCCTTTCCCATTATTTTCCAGATCCCGGATACTCCACATCCTGCCATTTGTTGTGAAAATAAGATGGCCACACAGAAATGTTAAAAGGTGGCATGGTCACTTACTAAGCTACCTGTACGTGGAAAGACATGAGAGAAGAATACACCAGCCAGAAGTCGACTAATGACTTAGTCTCCGTTCTTAACACTCCAGCTGTCCTCAGGTTTGTTTTATTCATGAAAATTAACCTAGATTTCATGCTGCCCACACTGGCTCCCGAAAACAAACATATTAGGTCTCTGAAGGATCAAATATTAGCATGGAGGCCATTTCAGGGGGAGGTCCCAAACTCACAAGACATCAAAAGTCTTGGGTTTCTTGTTTCTCCTGATTGCTTGTTCTTTATGTAACAATTTATTCTCCTTATCAAAGAACAAAGTTGTAGGAATTACTCTACTGGACATCAAGGTTTATTTTAAGATGTAGCAAATGAGACAGAATGGTCCTGGCACAAAGGTAGATAAACTGGCATAGAGGCAGATTCATACAAATATGAACATCAAGCTTATGAATAAGATGGACCTGGAGAATAGTACAGGAAGGACTTTTTAATTAATTATGCTGGGTCAAAAAATATCCAGATGGAAAGAAAATGCATTGATTCCTACTTCATACTATGTACAAAAAATAAATTCCAGGTAAATACTCAATCATCTAGAAAATAACATTTGATAATAGTCCATGACCTTGAAGTAGCCAAAGGTGCAGGTATAAAAGGTAATAGTCTAAAGGAAAAGAGTGATAAACTAGATTACACAAAAATTAAAACCTTCAGTTTATGAGTAAACACCATTAAGGGTATATGAGTAAATCAGAGAGTAGAAAATATTTGCAATCCATAAAACCACCGAGGAGTTACATTTAGAATATATATGTGTTTGTATACAAACATATATTGATATTGTTATACTGTAAGCATGTATACATATATAATATACAATTAAAAGCATTTAGATCATAAAAATATCATGATTATCCACCTGTGTAATGTGGTTTTAGTGCTGCTTGGTTGCTTAATTATTTAGGGCTTATTGTGTTGTTTCTTTGTTTTTGTTAGCTTAATGGCAAAGATTTTAAATGTTTTCCCTAAACATTTTAAAAAATAAAATGTAAGCAGAGCTTTAAAGACATTCACTGACTATTATTTCCCTTGCTTATTTACTTATGTAACTGTTTGATCTTACTAAGAAAGCATATGCCTCATCACAGTAAAAAGGAATCCCAGAGATTGATATTTTTAAAAGACATGCAATGTTCAATTCAGTGCTTTAATCAAACAGTTTGACTGGGCAAACTTTTGAAAGTGAATATTCTGTTTCTATATAAGTACTGCTGATTTTCATTTAGTTCACACGCAATCCCTTTTGGCATGTTTGACTTTCTGGTAACCTCCTTACCTTCATCGCCTTTTTTGTTGTTGGTTTTCTTTTTTTTTTTCAGTATAGTTGGTAGACAATTTTATCTTAGTTTCAGGTATACAATGTAGTGATTCAACATTTATATACCTTACCATGAAGTAACCACACTGTCCAGTAATCATTTGTCACCTTGTAAAGTTTTCACACTGTTATTGACTATATCTTCCTTACCTTCTTCACTCCTCCTCCCATGTGCCCCTCCACTTTGGCAACTATCAGTTTGATGTTTACATGAGTCTGGTTTTGTTTGTTCATTGGTTTTATTTTTTAGATTCCACATATAAGTGAAAACATACTCTATTTGTCTTTCTCTATCTGACTTATTTCACTTAGCATAATACCTCTTAGGTCCATCCATGTTGTGGCAAATGGCAAGGCTGTATTCCTTTTTATTGCTGTGTAATATTCCACTGTGTATATATCATGCCTACTTTATCCAATTGTCTACCAGTGGACACCTAGGTTGCTTCCATATCTTGGCTATTGTAAAAAATGTGGCAATGAACATAGGGGGTGCATATATCTTTTCAAATTAGTGTTTTGGATTTCTTTAAAGTGGAAATCCTGGGTCAAAAAAAAAAAGATATCAATAAGCTAAAATAAAGTAAGCAATATTCAAAAGACCAAAAGCTAATAAAACCATAGGTGAAAGTTGGCTTTAAACATGAGAGTAGTTGCTGGACTTAGTGAACCTGAGCTTCAGTTGTCAACGGCCTCTCGGGATAGAAATGCCTCATCTAAGTAGCTAGAGAAAAGGAGAGTCTGATAGGAACCTTTGGCAGTAATTTGAAACCCTCATTTGGGGGTAAAGAACCTATCTCTGCAAAGAAACTGCCCATCATAAAACGTAGCACAGCATGTAAGAAAAAAATAAATGTACTCTGAAAGTTTATTTGCCCAAGTTAGACCCATGTTTGTTTGAGCCCAGTTTTTACCTCCTATTAGACTCTCGATTCCAATAATTACAGGCTGTTGTTCCTTGTGATTAAGCCCCTATCCCAGTGGTCAGCAAACTCATTAGTCAACAGAGCAGCAAACCGCGGCTCTGTGGCTCGCGAGCCGCAGTTTGCCGACCACTGTCCTATTTGATCCTAAAAATATCAAACCTAAACTTTGTTTTACACTTCCTCTGGCTATTGGTGCCACTTAGGTACCTGGATGAAACAGATGCAAATTCTTACTGGGAGAATTTACTTTCAAATGAGGCCTCAAACATTTTCCTAAAGTTTTAAAAAATAATGAAACACAGGAAATGTGGTGCTAGAATAAGAGCCAACAGAAAAAAAGAACAATAAAGAAAATCTGTATTATAATTATAAAATAAAGATTAGAAAAGAAAATGAATATGCTAAATGGGACAAATTGAACATATGAGTCAGAACAAGAGAACTCAAAAAGACTGAGCAATTTTGGAGAGTTGGCGGAAAAACCAAATAGAACTTGAAACAATAGAGAATATAAAACTTAAAGTAAGACTGAAAATGAATTTGAAATATATGAATTACATTTAATCAGAGTTTCAAAAGGAAAGGGGAGAAGAAATGATGAAAACAATATTTGAAAGAACTTTGCAGAACAAATGAAAGATGATTTATTGATTCCACAATGTCAACAAAAGGAAGGAAATAATAAAAACTGAATCCACATCTGTAAACATCTATAAAAATCGGGACACAAAAATAAAAAAAGAACCTAAAATCAATTAGAGAGAAAAAAGATGAATATTTTAGTACCTTCAAATGGATGGCATTGGATTGGCAGCTGATATTTCTCAAGTGACAGAGGAAGCTGGAAGTGTAATAGTATCTTCAGTGTGCTTAGAGAGTACTTAACTGAGAATTGCATACTCATCAAAAGTACCTTTTTTTTTTTAAGCAATGTTAATTCTTCCTATCCATATACAAGGTATATTTCTATTTATTTGTACCTTCTTCCTTTTCTTTCTTGAATGTCTCACAGTTTCCTGGGTACAGGTCTTTTACCTCGTTTAAATGTATTCCTAGATATTTAATTCTTTATATATCTAGTGTGAGATTGCTTTTCTTAATTTATCTTTCTGATAGTTTGTAATTGGTGTATAAAATATAACTGGTCATCTGCAGAGAATGATTGTTTTACTTCTTTCTTTCCAATTTGGATGCCTATTATTTCTTTTTTCTTATCTGATTGCTGTGACTAGGACTTCTAGTACTGTGATAAATAAGAATGGTGAAAGTGGACATCCTGTCTTTGTTCTTGATCTTAAAGAGAAAGCTCTCAGCTTTCCCCATTGAGTATTATATTAGCTATGGGTTTGCCATATACACGGCCTCTATTATATTGAGGTATGTTCCCTCTATTTCTACCTTGTTGAGAGTTTTTCATCAGAAATGGAGGTTGGATTTTATCAAATTATTTTTCTGCATCTGTTGACATGATCATATGATTTTTATCTTTTATGTTGTTTGTGGTGTATCATATTAATTAATTTGTGGATATTGAACCAGCCTTACATCCCACTTGATCATGGTGTATGATTTTTTTAATGTATTGCTGAATTTTACTTGCTAATATTTTGTTGAGGACTTTTGCATTTATGTCCATCAGGTATATTGGTAAATAATTTTTTTTCTGTAGTGTCTTTGTCTAGTTTAGGTATCAGAGTAATGCTAGCCTCATAAAAATGTGTTTAGCACCTTCCCACCTCTATAATATTTTGAAATAGTGTGAGAAGCAGAAGTATTAATTCTTCTATGAATGTTTCATAAATTTCACCTGTGAAGCAATTTGTTTCATGTGTGATTTTTTTTTTTTTTATTACCTGTTGAGTTTGTTAGTACTTACTGGTTTGTTCAGATTTACTGCCTCTTCCTGATTCAGTCTTGGAAGATTGCATATTTCTAGGAATTTATTTATTTATTTTTCCAGGCTGTCCAACTTGTTTACATATAATTGTTTCTATTATTTTCTTATAACCCTTTGTATCTATTTCATATTAGTTGTCACTGCTATTTCACTTCTGATTTTATTGAGGCACTCTCTTTTTCTGTTTTGATGAGTCTGGGAAGAGTTCTATCAATTTTATTTATCATTTTGTAGGACTAGGTCTTGGTTTCACTGATCTTTTCTATTGTTTTAGACTCTATTTCATTTATGTACACTCTGGTGTTTATTATTTCCTCCTTTCTCCTCTCTTGGGGCTTTATTTGTTCTTTTTCCAGTTTCTTTATATGTAAAGTTAGGTTTTATATTTGAGATTTTTATTGTTCCTTGAGATAGACCTGTATTGCTTTAAATTTTCCTTCTAGTACTACTGTCTTTGTCATACAGATTTGAGACGTTGTGTTTTTATTTTCATTTTTCTCAAGCTATCTTTTGACTTATTCCTTGATCTCATCACTAACCCATTCTAGTAGCGTGTTATTTAGCCTCTATGTGTTTTTGTATTTTTCAGGTTTTTTCCTTGTGATTGATTTTTAGTTTCATTACCATTGTGGTTGGAAAAGATGCTTGATATTATTTCAATCTTCTTAAATTTGTTGAGACTTGTCTTGTGGCATAACATTTGGTCTATCCTGTAAAATGTTCCATGGGCACTTGAAAAGAATATACATTCTGCACCTTTAGGGTGAAATGTTCTAAAAACATCAATTAAATTTATCTGGACTAATATATCGTTTAAGGCGACTGTTTCCTTGTTGATTTTCTCTATGAGTTATCAATTCATATGTCAGTGTGGAGTATTAAAGTCCCCTACTCTGACTGTACTATTGTCAATCTGTCCCTTGATGTCCATCAATATATGCTTTATATATTAAGTATTCCTACACTGGATGATTAGATGCTTATGAGTTATATTCACTTGTAGAATTGAACTTTTTATCATTATGAAATTTCCTTTGTTGTCTCTTTCATCTCTTGTTTTAAAGTCTGTTTTGTTTGATAAATATTGCTGCTGCAGCTTTTTAAAATTTTTCATTTCATCCTGGCCTGTGTTGCTAAGTCGTTAGAACATCTGCCAATGCACCAAAGGTCACAGGTCTGATTCCTGGTCAAGTACCTGCGTTGCAGGTTTGATCCTGGTCCTCGGATTGGTTGAGCTTGGGAGGCAACCAATCGATGTGTCTCTCACATGATGTTTCTCTCTCTGGGTCTCCCTCCCTCTTCCTCCTCCTTCCTTCCTCCTCTCTTCTTCCCTCTCTCCCTCCCACTATCTCTAAAAATCAATGGAAAAATATCCTCGGGTGAGGATTAATGAAAAAAAATTTAAAATGTTCCATTTCCATTAAATACCTTTTCTATTCCTTGACTTTCAGTCTGTATGTCTTTCTTCTTTAAAAAAAAAAAATCTTTATTGTTGAGAGTATTACAGATGCCTCCCCTTTTTTCCCCCATTGCCTCCCTCCACCTAGTTCCCATCCTGTGCCAGGCCTTCACTATCCTACTATCTGTGTCCACAGGCAAGATCGTTGTTTAATCTCTTCTGCCCTCCCTCCCCGCTTCTCCTCTGAGATTCGTCGCTCTGTTCCATGTTTCCAACCCTGGAGAAAGCTGTCCCAAGGCCTCACCCTTTAGCTCTTGCCCTGGTTTTCACAGCCAGATATTATGGAGACTCTTTTCCTGGCAGCTGCGATATCCCACTTGATTCTTAATCACCACACCATGGGTGTGGGACCCGCCCATTCCACATTTCCACCCATCCTACCAGACTCGACATGGCTTATTTATATTCTTAGTTATAGGAATTCTGTTTAGCTAGTCTTTATGGAGTTCTCCAAGATGACTGTTACAGAATTTTGTTGTAATTTTGATGTGGTCAGGGGAGGAGGTAAGCACAGCATCTATCTACTCTGCCATCTTGACCAGAATTCTGTTGATTCTCACCCCCCATTTTTCATTTAGAAAACTTCGTGCCTCACGTCTGCCAGAATGCCATAACTAACTCCTTTGAGGCCTCTCAGGAAGCCAGACCCCACACCCCAGTTCTATGTGTTTCCTCCCAATCTTCTTCTCTTATATTAGCCAAGTTATGCAATGGAAACCAAAAACAACACCAAAATTTCCTTTGAATCAAGCCTCTTTTTCAAAGGCCTTAGCATAGTATAAGTGGTAAAAGTAAAATTTCAGAATTAAACACATAATTTTTAGTCCTGGATCTGCCACTTGCTAGCATTGCAGGTTATTTAAGCTGTCTAGGTATTGGTTTCTTCATCTATAAATTTGAAATGTTAATATCTACTTTATAGAGCAATTATAAAAGATGAATAAACAGTAAAATGATTAGAGCTGTGCTTGGCACATAAATGTTCAATAAATGTTTACTATGACTTTAATTATCAATGCATACAAGTGAGAAGATTGCTAAAACTCATTTAGACCACTAACTGTAAATCTACTAGAATCACATTAGAGGAAAACACCATAGCCTGCAGCTACACAGGAAAAGTAAAACTGAGTAATGACCATGCACTGGGTCAACATAGGAAGCCTGAATTATCCAGAAAATTGCCCCTGCTCCCATTTTGATTTGCCTTTAGAGATACCACCATAAGGTCACTTTCTACACTTGATTTGATTCTTTGGCAGTCATATTCAGAAATGTATCGTCAGAATCTCACTGCATTTTTATCACATATTGTAAAATCCCATTTTATTTGCTAAGGCAGAGTCAAACAAGAGCTTTGTAGGTGTATTCACTACAACATATTTATATGGACATTGCAATGAGCAGTGACATCACTACAGTGTTATTGATGAATACATTCATGTGAGACATTTAAATTTTTTAAATTGTCATCTTCCTTCAGATTGTGCTATTCATTTCAGCCTGGCTTGCTTGAGGATTTAATTTCAATGTTATTTGACATTAAAACAAGCACACTATAAGGGAGACCTATTTTTTATTTAAATGGAACAAAAACAGATTTGTAACAATATATGACCTACTTTAGGCAAACAAAGCTTTCATTTTCTTAACCTTTCTCTTTAATAATATTTATTTTACACCTTTTCACTCTTGTTGCTGTTGAATACTTTCAAACATTGAATCCAATGAAATTATACTTAAAGTGAATACAATTAGTTACAACACCAAGCACTGTACCCCAAGCTTGAGATTTTCATTCAGGATGTCAAGATAGTAGATAGGTAGATGTCAGCATTTAAACAAGTATTCCAGGTGATATCCTGGTGCAGGGAATTTATGGACCACAGCTTTAGCAACTAATTAAAAAATATATAAACCATTTATGGGCCTGAGTCAGGAGACTAATAGCATCAATCTTCAGTAACTGTGATGTAATATCACAAAACATCTAGCATCTGAATACTAAAACAGCTTGAAGTTCAAGAAGATTTGGATTTAAGGTCATAACAAGCTGATGTTTTTTCCAAATTTTATGAAAATCATGGTTGTCTCATTCAAAAGAAAGCAATTCCTTTCTCTTTATGTCTTTGCTGATATTCATACTTTTCTAGACACCAGGCAATAAAAGGGGGGGGGGGGTGGGAAGAAACCATACCTTTTTGACTGGTTTTTAAAAAACTGTGTCCTTTATACAAATGTATCTGCTGCTAGAGAAGTGATCACCAATGTATTCTCTTGAATGCAGCCAGTGATTTTTCAAAGCACTTCTAGTAAAGTTAAAGTGTTTCATTTTGAATTTTGCTTCTGTGATTCCTGACCATTTTCTTACTGTTTGAATTTTCTGAGTGAGTCTTTCCACACAGCTGTTTAATGATGCTCCATGCTGACTCTACAGCTTCAAAGTCACCCTAGTAGAAAACCCACAGTTGATATGAGTGCATGTCCAATAGCCCAAATAAGGGTAATGAGCATATATGTTTCCAGGCAGAATGGCCACAGAGCAAATGCGGAAAATAGATTTTACTCCAAGCTAATTCCAACTGACTGGTTGTGACCCCCTTCCGTATTGTATTATGACAAACAGTGAGGACAGAGGTTCCAAGAAAGATTTCCACCTGAAGAATAGTTAACTAAGTGGGACACAAGATTCTACTTTAGTATTAATTGTAATAGTGCTCAGGCAACATTCAGGCTCAGATGCAACCAGATTGGGGCTTCCCAATTTAGTACAAGCGGTAAATAGGTCCTGTTGCTTTCTTATGTGCCTCTCTTGTTATCAGAAACTATTACTACTTTCTGAATGACCAAAAGCAGAGAAATCAAAATCTGTGTTTGATAGGCATGTAGATTTGGATGCATAGGTTGCTATTCTACCACCTGGTTGGAAAATATGAGTCCTTGATTCTGCCTTTAACAGTGACCCTGTTCACTAATACAGGTGGATACATCAAATCAGTGTTTTCTCCTAAAGACAAGTGAGGGAAGGGAAGACGGAAATCAACAAGAGAATAGAAGCATTCTTGGACATGCACATTTATGATTATTAGGGAAAGGTTTTTAGCTTATTCATATTCTCAAAAGAGAATCCTCCTGGTATGGCCAAGTAAATACCTATCAGACTAAGCCACTCACTGACAATAATTGTAAACTCTGGACACAATTTAAAAAATTGTAAAGGCACTAAGAGTGAATGAAAACAGGCAGATTCTGGCAAGAAGGAAAAACTTGGAGGAAGGGAACAGTGCTCAATAAGTTCTCCCTATTTCTCTCTCCCTCCCTCCCTCCCTCCCTCCCTCCCTCCCTCCCTCCCTCCCTTCCTCTCTCTCTCAACATAGATGGAGTTCACAGTCAGAACCATGGAGGGGGCCTAAAACTCTAATTGAAAGCCCACACTGTTTTTGGCCTATAGAACCAGAGGACAGAGTTTGGGACAGCCACAATCTCTGGAAAGGGTTGGGCATGTGTGGAGGATGGGCACAGACAGAAGAAAGACAAGGAGAGGAACCCCCAAATTCTCTGTGCAGTGAATGTGTGACCAGTACTCAAAGTAAGACAATCAAATAAGAAATAAGGAAACAGCTCCAAATTATCTAAATATTGGAATTAGCAGACAATGACTTTAAAGCAGCCATAGAAAAATATTCTCATAATAGAAGAAAAGTTGGGAAAACTTAGCAGACAAGCACAAATGATTTAAAAAGAACCAAATTGAAATTCTAGAACTGAGAAATACTTTGTTTCAAAAGAATATGTGGCTCTTTTGTCAAAATTTAACTACAATTGCCTACTGGCTCACTATTTATTTAATTTAAAAAACTTGAGCTTGGTCCTGGCCTGTGTGACTCAGTTTGTTGGAATGTCATCCTATACACCAGAAGGTAGCATCTCTGATTCCTGGTCAGGGCACACACCCAGGTTTCAGGTTCCATCTCCTGTAGGGCCAGGTTCATGCAGCAGGCAAGCAATCAATGTTTCTCTTTCATCTCTCCCCCTCCCTCCTCCTCCCCCTTCCTCTCTCTCAAATCAATTTTTAAATGCTTTATTAAGAAATCTATAGATATAAAAGCCTAAGTGACCATCACAACTGAACAGACAACCAAACAAACTGCGTGAAGTGACTAGGCCAGCAGGGGTGTTAGTGAGAAACGACCAAACGACCGAGCAGCAGGCCGCAGGGAGGCAGTTGGGGGATACCAGGCCGGCAGGGGGGTGGGGGGTTAGTGAGAGGCAACCAGACTGGAAGAGGGGGACAGTGAGGAGTGACCAGGCTGGCAGAAGGGGGGGGGGGGGCAGTTGAGGGTGACCAGGCCAGCAGGGGGGCAGTAAGGGGCAACCAGGCCAATGGGAGGGGGGAGGCAGTTGGGGGCGACCAGGCCAGTGGGGTTTGGGCAGTTGGGGGCAACTAGGCTGGTGGGGGGGGGGGGGCATTTGGGGGTGACCAGGCCAGCAAGGGGAGTAGTTAGGGGTGATCAGGCAGACAGGCAGATGAGCAATTAGGAGCCAGTGGTCCCAGATTGTGAGAGGGATGTCCAACTGGTGTTGGATGTCCCCAGAGGGTTCCCGGATTGGAGAGGGTGCAGGCTAGGCTGAGGAGAACCACCCCCCCCTCCCCGTGCATGAATAAAAATAAATAAAATAAACAACTTGAGTTTGTTCTTCTCTGAAGAAGGAACATGTCATAAAGAAACAGTCCTGAAATAGCTTTGAGGGTGAAATGTTGGACCTGTAAGAAAGCAACCCTCTTGCTTCAATAAATTAACCTTAAACAAAATACTTCACCTCTCTGTACCTATTTTCTTTAGCTGAAAATGGGGACAATAATGGTACTTCTATACAATATAATATTCTAAGCTTAATTTGTATAACCTGATAATTATTCAATAAACTTTATGATGATAATGATTTTTAATTGGGTTATGAAAGTATCTTCTCTGAAACAGGATTTTCAAGGTGGATGGCATATTCTGGCTGGGTTTTGAGAGCTAGCTGAAGGAAGAGAGGCTAGGATCAGATGAAGTAACCTAAAGAGAGATTTCCAAATGCAGAGTGTCTATTTCTAAGACTTTGTTTGGCATCCTCTGTAGCATTTGTCCACTGCTGGTTTGCTTTTGACATCTGTGCCTTTCCTCTCGACTTAATGTTAATTGTCTTTGTCAAATGATTCTACTAACATGTCTTGTTAGCACTAAAGTAATGGTGAAATGATTAATTTCTAGGTGCTGACTTGAATAACAGTAATCTTGTTAAAATCATTTGTATGAATGTCACTGTCATCTGTATTTAAAAGGACTGAAAGCAGCTGGCAGTTTCTGATCTGTCCTGTCACTACCATAGATGTTTGAAGGAGCTGTGGGGTCTGCTCTCTTCAGAAGCATAGCTCATGAGTATGACACTCACTGAGAAGTTGTAATTGCAATACATAAAGAGTGGAAATAGAATTTTCAACTGCTTATCAAGCAGTTCTCCCCAGTCCTCCTCCCCCACAGGAATTGAGAGGCATATTCAGAACATAAATTCCAATCATCTCCTGCCATCATCCTCAGGCATTTGTTCCAACATGCAACCTAAATAATGGGGACATTTAGCATGTGGTTCTAAATGTGAAACAAGATGGTCTTTCTGCCCTCAACCTCATAGCTCCATTGGAAAAGGGACTTTTGAAAGCTAATGGGTGAGGTCTTATGTACAGATCTGGCATCACTTGTGGAACAGGTTTATCAAGTTACTTTTTCTTTTGTTTCCCAAGGAGACATATTCAGAAAAATACTGCTAATAGTTATGTCACAGAGTTTACTGCCTAAGTCTTGCATTTAAGTCCATTTTGAGTTTATTTTTGTATGTGGTATAAGAAAGTGATCCGGTTTCATTTTTTGCCTGTATCTGTTCAGTTTTCCCAATACCATTGATGGAATAGAGTGTCTTTACTTCCTTGTATATTATTGCCTTCTTTGTAATAGATAAATTGACCATATAGTTGTGATTTTATTTCTGGGCTCTCTATTCTGTTCCATTGATCTATGTGTCTATTTTAATGCTAGTTCCATACTGTTTTGATTACTATAGCCTTGTAGTATAGTTTGATAATAGCTAGCATGACATCCACTTTATTCTTTCTCAACATTGTTTTGGCTGTTTGGGGTCTTTTGAAGCTTTTCATTAAATCTTAGGATTATTGATTCTAATTCTGTGAAAAATGCCTTTGGTATTTTGATAAGGATTACATGGAATCTGTGATTGCATTGGGTAATATGAGCTCACTATATCTTTACATTAATTTGTACCTTTAATTACTTCTTCAAAGGATTATAGTTTTCCATGTAGAGGACTTTTACCTCTTTGGTTACATTAATTTCTAGGGTTTTTATTTTTTTGATACAATTGTAAATGAATTATTTTCTTAATTTCTCTTTTTGATAGTTGGTTATTGGTGTATAAAAATGTAACCAATTACTGTAAATTAATTTTGTACCCTGGTAATGAATTATTTATCAGTTCTAACAGATTTTGATGGTCTCTTTAGGGTTCTCTATAAAGCATTATATCATGTTATCTGCAAATGACAGTTTCACTTCTTCCTTTCTAATTTGAATACCTTTTATTGTATGACTAAATGCCCTATGCACGAATATTTATGCAGAATGGGCTTTCCTTACCCTGGCTGCCGGCACCACCTTTGCCCCAGCCCAGAGCTGCCTTTCTGCCTTCCCACACTGCCCAGAGCCTGGAGTGGCTGGGGTGGTGCGAAACGCCATGATGATGATGCAAGCGTCCTGCCCCCGGCTGCTGAGCACCTGTGTATGCAAATTAACCTGTCATCTTTGTTGGGTTAATTTGCATACTCACTCCTGATTAGCTGGTGGGTGTCATAAAGGTATGGTCAATTTGCATCTTTATCTTTTATTAGTGTAGATTGCTGTGTCTAGGTCTTCCAATGCTATGTTGAATAATAGTGATAAAAGTGGACATCTTTGTCTTATACCTTATCATAATAAAAATAATCGACTATGAGTGTGATATTAGATGTGGATTTGTTTTATATGGCCTTTATTATATTGAGGTATGTTCCCTCTATGCCCACTTTGCTGAGAGATTTTTATGATAAATGGATACTTCATTTTGTCAAATACTTTTTCTGCATCTGTTAATATGATCATGTGACTTTTATCCTTCATTTTGTTTATGTGCTGTATTGCATTTATTGATTTGTAGATTTTGTGCCAACCTTGCATCCCCAGAATAAATCCCACATAATCATGGTGTATGATCTTTTCATTGTAATGCTGACTTCAGTTTGCTAATATTTTGTTGAGAATTTTTTAATCTATGTTCATCGGGGATATTGGCCTCTGATTTTCTTTTATTGTAATATCTTTGGTTTTGGAATAAATCTAATGCTGGTTTTATAAAGTGAGCTTTGGATCTACCCTACTCTTGAAAATTTTTAAATCATTTGAGGATAGGTATTAATTCTTTTTTGAATGTTTGCTAAAATTCACCTATAAAGATATCTGATCTAGGGTTTTTGTTAGAAGTTTTGTGATTACTGATTTAATTTAGTTAGTAGCCTGTTAAGATTTTCTGTTTCTTCCTGATACAATTTATCCATTTCTTTTAGGCTGCCCAATTTGTTAGCATATAATTATTTGTAGTATTTTCTTATCATTTTTTTGTATTGTTATGGTGTCAGTATTCTTACTTCATTTATCAGTTAATCTCATTTCTGATTGTATTTATTTGGGTCCTCTCTCTTTTTTACCTTGGTGAGTCTACTTAAAGGTTTGTCAGTTTTATTTAACCTCTCAAAAAAAAAAAGGCTCTTGATTTCACTGGTCTTTTGTATTATTTCTCTAGACATTACTTTATTTCTCGTCTGATCTTTATTATTTCCTTCACTCTACTCCCTTTGAGCTGTTTGTTGTTCTTTTTCTAGTTCCTTTAAGTGTAGGGTTAGATTGTTTATTTGAGATTTTCCTTTTCCTTATTTATCGAGGTAGACCTGTATTGCTCTAAATTTCCCTCTTAGAACTTCTTTGGTGTTTTCCTTAGATTGTGGGCTATTATGTTTACATTTTCATTTATTTCAAGGTCTCTTTTGCTGTCTTCCTTGATCTCATTGTTAACCTATTCATTGTTTAGTGGCATGTTACTTAGCCTCCATGTGTTTGGTTGTTTTCCTGTTTTCTTCTTATAATTGATTCCTAGTTTCACACCGTTGTGCTCAGAGAAGATGCTTGCTATAATTTCAGTCTTCTTAAATTTATTGAGACTAGTTTTGTGGCCTAACGTCTGGTCTATTCTGGAAAATGTTTCATGTGCACTTAAAAAGAATGTATATTCTGCTACTTTGAGTTGAAATGTCCTTAAAATAACAATTAAATCCATCTGCTCTAATGTGTCATTTAAGGCCTGTTTCCTTGTTGATTTTCTGTCTGGATTATCTATCCACTGATGTCAATGGGGTGTTAAAGTCTGATACTATTGCTGTTACTATCAATCTCTGTCTTTATGTTTATCACTATTTGCTTAATATATGTAGGTACTCCTACATTGGGTGTGTGAATGTTTATAAGGGTTCCATCCTCTTATAAGATTGATCCCTTTATCATTATGAAATGCCCTTCTATGTCTCTTGTTACAACCTTTGTTTTAAAATTTGTCTAAGTATTGCTACCCCAGCTTTTTTTTTTAATTTCTATTTGAATAAAATATATTTTTCTGTCTCTTTACTTTCAGTCTGTGTGTGTCTTTCAATATGAAGGGGGTTGGTCTCTTTTAGGCAGCATATGTACAGGTTTTGTTTTTCATTCATTTTTTTCATTAATTTCATCCTGTGTTATGGATTGGTGCATTTAATCCATTTACATTACATTCTTGATAGTTATTGCTCTTCTATTAATTGTATTCTGATAGTTTTTATAGTTCCTCTCTGTTCCTTTCTTATCATCTTACTCTTCTTTTATATAGTGATGATTTTCTACAGCAATGATGAAATATATAGATGATTTTCTATATATTTATTTTTTTCTTATTTCCTGTATATCTCCTATAGATTTTTGGTTTGTGTTTACCATGTGCTTCATATATACCAACCTATGTTTACAGCAATCTTTTTAAGTTTATGGTTGCTGAAACTCAAGCATATTCTAAAACCATTACAACTGTTACTCATGCACTCCACATGTTTTTCTCATTTTTATTTCCTTGTGTGTGTGTGTTTCCTTTATTATTGTAATTAGGTGTAACCTTCCTACTTTTGACTTTTTTTCTCTTTTTTAAAATTTTTAAAAATTTTTATTTTAAAGTATTACATATAGTAGTACATAGATCTCCTCCCCCACCCCCCATAGAACTTCCCCCAGCCTCCCCTACCCCCGGTCACATGCCCTCATCCCACCCTCCCCTCCCCACCCAGTGTCTTATGTCCATTGGTTGTGCTTATATGCATGCATACAAGTCCTTTAGTTGATCTCTTTCCCCTCTTCTCCAAGACTCCCCAGCCTTCCCACTGTAAGTTGGCAGTCTGTTCGGTGCTTTACTGGCTCTGTGTCTATCTTTTTGTTCATCAGGTTATAATGTTCTTTATTTTCCATATATGAGTGAGATCATGTGATATTTTTCTTTCATTGCCTGGATTATTTCACTTAGCATAATGCTCTCCAGGTCTGTCCATGCTGCTGCAAATGGTGACAATTCCTTCTTTTTTATAGCAGCATAGTATTCCATTCTGTAGATGTACCATAGTATTCTAATCCATTCATCTGCTGATGGGCACTTAGGCTGTTTCCAAATCTTAGCTATAGTGAATTGTGCTGCTATGAAAATAGGGGTGCATATATCCTTTCTGATCGGTTTTCTAGTTTCTTGGGATATATTCCTAGAAGTGGGATCACTGGGTCAAATGGGAGTTCCATTTTTAGTTTTTGGAGGAAACTCCATACTGTTCTCCACAGTGGCTGCACCAGTCTGCATTCCCACCAGCAGTGCACGAGGGTTCCTTTTTCTCCGCATCCTCACCAGCACTTGTCGTTTGTTGTTTTGTTGATGATAGCCATTCTGACAGGTGTGAGATGATACCACATTGTCGTTTTAATTTCCATCTCTCGGATAATTAGTGACTTTGAGCATGTTTTCATGTGTCCCTTGGCCTTCCTCTGTCTTCCTTCAAAAAGATTCTATTTAGGTCCGTTGCCCATTTTTTTATTGGATCATTTATCTTCATTTTATTAAGTTGTATAAGTTCCTTGTAGATGTTGGAGATTAAAACTTTATCAGTGATAACATTAGCAAATATGTTCTCCCATACAGTGGGCTTTCTTGTTGTTTTGTTTATGGTTTTTTTGCTGTGCAAAAGCTTTTTATTTTAATGTAGTCTCATTTGTTTATTTTCTCTATAGTTTCCATTGCCCTAGGAGCAGTATCGGTGAAGAAATTGCTTCGGCATATGTCTGAGATTGCTCTGCCTGTGGATTCCTCTAGTATTTTTATGGTTTCCCATTGTATGTTTAAATCCTTGATCCATTTTGAGTTTATTTTTGTATATGCTGTAAGTTGGTGGTCTAGTTTCATTTTTTTGCATGTATCTGTCCAATTTTCCCAACACCATTTATTGAAGACTGTCTTGACTCCATTGTATGTTCATGCCTCCTTTGTCAAATATTAATTGAGCATAGTGGTTTGGGTCGATACCTGGATTCTCTATTCTATTCCATTGGCCTATATGTCTGTTCTTGTGCCAGTACCAGGCAGTTTTGAGAACAGTGGCTTTGTAATACAGCTTGAAATCTGGTATTGAGATCCCTCCTACTTTATTCTTCTTTCTCAGGATTGCTGTGGCTATTTGGGGTCTTTTTTTATTCCAGATGAATTTTTGGAAAGTTCTTTCTAGGTCTGTGAAATATGCCATTGGTATTTTAACAGGGAGTACATTGACTCTATAGATTGCTTTGGGTAGTATGGACATTTTAATGATGTTGATTCTACCAATCCATGAACATGGTATCTTCTTCCATCAGTATACATCCTCCTCTATCTCTTTTTTTCAGTGTCCTGTAGTTTTCCGCGTATAGGTCTTTTACCTCCTTGGTTAAGTTTATTCCTAGGTATCTTAATTTTGTTGGTGCGATGGTAAGTGGGATTGTTTTTTTAGTCTCTCTTTCTGTAAGTTCACTATTGGTGTATAGAAATGCCATAGATTTCTTGGCGTTAATTTTGTATCCTGCTACATTGCCAAATTCATTTATTAAGTCTGTTAGTTTTTTGATGGAGTCTTTTGGGTTTTTTTATGTACAATATCATGTCATCTGCAAATAAGGACAGCTTTACTTCTTCTTTTCCATTTTGGATACCTTTTATTTCTTCTTCTTGTCTAATTGCAATGGCTAATACTTCCAGTACTATGTCAAACAAGAGTGGTGAGAGTGGGCATCCCTGTTTTGTTCCGGTTCTTAGGGGAAATGGTTTTAGCTTTTGCCCATTGAGTATGATGTTAGCTGTGGGTTTATCATATATAGCTTTTATTATGTTCAGGTATGATCCTTCTATTCCCACCTTGTTGAGAGTTTTTATCAAGAAAGGGTGTTGGATTTTGTCAAATGCTTTTTTTTGCATCAATTGATATGACTATGTGATTTTTATCTCTCAATTTGTTTATGTGATGTATCATGTTTATTGATTTGGGGATATTGTACCATCCTTGCATCCCTGGGATAAATCCTACTTGGTCATGGTGTATGATCTTTCTGATGTACTGCTGGATCTGATTTGCTAGAATTTTGTTGAGGATTTTGGCATCTACGTTCATGAGGGATATTGGCCTGTAATTCTCTTTCATTGTGTTGTCTTTATCTGGTTTTGGTATTAGGGTGATGCTGCCTTCAAGAAGGAGTGTGGAACTGTTCCTTCCTCTTGAATTTTTTGGAATAGTCTGAGGAGGATAGGTTTTAGTTCTTCCTTGAATGTTTGGTATAACTCTCCTGTGAAGCTGCTGCTCTTAGGCCTGTGGCGGGTTGCTCGCGAGCCTGCTGCTCCTTGGACAGGAGCGGGCTGCTCACGTGTCTGCTGTTCGCGTGGTTGCAGTGCCCTGGGCTAAAGTGTTGGGCCAGTCAGAGGGGAGCCTGCTTCCAAACTCACAGGAGCCTGCGCCCAGGGTGGCTGGAGCCTCGTTGACCGTGGGATCACAGCCTAGGTAGCATGTCCCTGGCAGGGGTGGCTGTGGAGTCCCAGGTGTTATCTGAGGGCACTCTGGTTGGAGTTGAGGCTAGGAACCCAGTTATAGCAGCTCTCCCCTTCAAAAAGGCTAGGCCTCTAAGGACAAGCTGGCCTCCCAGTACAGCAATGGTAGCAGAAGCTGCCTGTTAGGCGAGCCTGATTAGCCTGCCCCTGAAGGTCCTGTGGATCTAACTGTGCCTCTCTCTCTCTCTCTCTCTCTCTCTCTCTCTCTCTCTCTCTCTCTCACACACACACACACACACACACACACACACACACACACACACACACACCACCTGACCACACGCTCCTCTTTTACTCCCTCACTCACTCATGCTCTTTCCCTCACTTCCGCATTCTTCCTGCTTCTATAGTTGGGTCTGGGGTGTTACTGACCCATTTGTGGATGGAGTTTCCTCTCCATGTGTCTGGTTATGTGGCTTGCTCTCAAGCCCCTTGACCAGACAGGATAAAATTCACCTCAACAAGACACAACACAGAGGGAACTAAGTGCAAATGTACACACGACACCAATAACCCCAATATAAATGACCACCTGAGCAAAGAGAGTTAGGGCAGAGAAAAGAGAGCACAAATCCTATCGAAGAGAGAGAAAAAGATAAGGGATAAACGACAAAGGAATGAAAAGGAGAATATATATATGTATGTGGAGATAAGACACCACAGAACCAATAGATAAACCAAAAAGAAAATATAAATACCACACACCCAGCAAAGAGGATTGGAGCAGAATCTGTAGAGGCTGAGCTTATATAGTGAAAATAAGATTAAGAATTGGATGAATATGGGGAGGACCTCAATTTAGTATTGAGGAAGTAGAAAGGGAATAAGTGGATGAGAAGAAAGAGAATGAGAAGAAAAAATAATAAATTTACCCAAAAAAATTGATTTCAAAAATAGTATAAAAAATTAAAAATAGCAAATAAAAATAGTGATGGAAAAATAATGCAAAAAGAAATAGGAAAAAGAAGCAACAAACAAAAACAGGGAAACAAGGAAGAAAAAAGAGATAATAAAAAAAAATAAAAATAAAAGTGAAAAAAGTGGAGTGTCATTTCTTTGGCTGGCTTATGATTCCAGTCATCTGTACTGTACTGTTTCTCAGTTTCCGGTTGCAGGGGCAAAAATTTCTCTTTAGGCCAGTTCCTATGACCTCAGGGAGTATTCAGATTCCTTTGTATTATTCAGGGTTGGATCTGGGTGTGGCTATATTGGTTGCCTGGAGACTATAGGGAAGGGCTATATCTCAGGAGAAAATGGTAACTGGGGCTTAGATATGACTCAGCACCAGACTCGCTATCACCTCTTCTGGACCGCCGCCTACTCTCCCCAGATTCCACAACTCCACACCTTCTCCCACACCTCACCCACTGGTAAGTGTCTGTATCAGAAAGGTCCTACGAACTAGGTTCAGTGGAGAAAGGCACAGGCCCCAGCATGAGGAGGAACTGCATCTCTGCAAGCTCCTCTCTTGCCGGCACTGCGCAGTCCAGCCAGCCCTTCAGGGCTGCCTCTGAGCTCAGATCCAAAATCCAGACTCCAAGTTCCAAAATCCCCTACCTCCTGCATTCCCATGGTCCCTTTTTTTTTCACAGTCAGACACGTTGCCTGTCCTCAGGGCTGTGGCTTGGCACCCTGTAGTTTCTCCCTGACCCTCTGGGCACAGAGGTCCAGCAGACTCTCTTGCCTAGATCCTTGATTTCACCTTTATCCAAGGGACCTCTGCCCTTCCTGGCTGCAAACTGTCTCAACAGCTGTGTCTCCTTCGCCAATTCAGGCTGAATTCCACTCGTTTCAGCCACTCAACTCTATTTGCTCCGGGACAAGGCTCAGGACACGTCCATCTATTCCACCGCCATTTTGTCCTACTTTTGACTTTTATCCTTTGTATTCATTTTAGAGTTGGTTGATCCACTGCCTTTCCTAAGTGTTTGCCTTTGTAAGTTTTCTCTCCTATATTGTCTTATTCATATTTTTCATCTTTTCTTTTCTTCTTAGAGAAGTCCCTTTAACATTTCATATAATAATGTAATGATTTAGTGGTGATGAACTCCTTTAGCTTTTTCTTGTCTGGGTAACTATCCCTCCCTCTATTCTAAATGATAGCCTAGTTGGATAGCACAATCTTGGTGGTAGATCTTTGTCTTTCATTATTTTGAATATTTTGTGCCACTCCCTTGTGCCCTGCATAATTTTTGTTGAGAATTCAGTTGACAGTCTTATCAGAACGCCCCTATACAAACTGCTTTTCTCTTGCTACTTTTAAGATTCTATCTTTGACTTTAACCTTGGCATTTTCATTATGATGTATCTTGATGTGGGCCTCTCAGGGTTCATCTTGTTTGGGAATCTCTGTGTCTACTTCCATCACAAGGTTGGGTAAATTTTCTTTACATCCTTAGTTATAGGATTTCTGTTCAGATAGTCTTCTGGTGCTTCTTTTTAAATTTCATTTTATTTTTTAAAATGCTAATTAAATGCTAGACCTATAATTGTGGCGAAACCATAAACTCCCTGTTACAGCCCTGACACTCCTTGCTGCGTGTATGTATATAATACTTTGTCCTTCATATATGAAAGATCCAATGTTGGAATTCTTTGGTGTAAATAAATGTTTTGGTTTTATTTACTAAAAAAATTATTTATTAGGTACTTTTTAATGATGATTGTTTTGTACTTTAATGGTAATTTTGATGTGCTCATGGGAAGATGTGAGCATAGTGCTTACCTGCTTTGCTGTCTAGACAGGAAGTAGTCTAGATTATAAAAATCTTGAAGATAAAAGCATATTCACATAATGAGAGTTTTTTGTTTAATGAACACACAGTCTTTCACTTCTTCATTTAAATACTGTTAACACTCAGGATACCAGGGGTCCAGGGCTAATGGTGATATAACAGGTTAGTTATGGTTCTGTTACCAACACCTTGACTATCTACCTAATGTGATAACATAAACCAACAGTAATGCTAGAAAGTATAAGGTTGCTAATGTCACAAAAATGTTACAGACACATGATCCTGAGCATTCTGAGGAAGTCATCTATCCATTATGTGCAAGTGGCAGGCCTCAACCCAAATGTCCCATAATTGTGAATTAATGGTGCAATTAAGCCATGTCTTTTTACTTCAGCATCCTTAAGTTAGTAAGTGCTATTGATTCCCTTCACAGTTAGGAGACAACTGGATGATACAAACAGGCTCTGGTTTATATGCCCCCAAAAGACAACCCTACTTTTTACACTTGCTACACAAAGATCCTGAATATTTGGAGATTGAAAATTCTCAAAGGCTTTTGTTTTTAACATTGCATAAATCATAAATAACCATTATGCTAATTTCAAATGATAGTGCTTTCCCTTTATATCTTTATTATTTGGTGAATGTAAAGGTTATACGTATATATAAGAGATTTCAATCTTAAGTTTGTTTCTAAATATAGTTCCTCAAAAGCCTACATGTTTTTAATTCTTCATTCCCAAGATTTCATATAAAGGTTATATTTAGCAAATCAGTCCACACTGTTAGTGAAGAAATGTTCATTCTTGCCAATTAAGAAGAAATTCTACTTATGATCCTTTCAGCAACATTAATTATGGTTTGATCAAGAATGAAGGGTCTGTGGAAGTCAAGGTCCTATTTTAAGTAAAATGCTGTTTGTTGGTTGTCGTTTTGCTTTGTAGAATATTTATGATCTACTCTCAGCATCTTTCACATATGAAATATAAAATTATTAACTATAGTCACCATGATGAATATGACATCCCCATGACTTACATATTTTATAACTGGAACTTTGTACCTTTTTACCCCTTCATCCATCCCCACACCCTGTACACCACAACCACCAATCTGTTCTCTGTATATTTATAAACCTGATTTTTTGGTTGTTGTTTTTATATTCTACATGTAAGTGAGATTATATCATATTTGCCTTTCTGACTTATTTCACTTGGCATAATACCCTCAAGTTCTAGCTATGTTGTTGCAAATGTCAAGATTTCCTTCTTTTTATGGTTGAAGAATATTTCATTGTATATATACACTAGAGGTTCAGTGCATGAAATTCATGCATGGGGGTAGGGAAGGTGTCCCTCAGCCCAGCCTACACTCTCTCCAATCTGGGATCCCTCTCACAATCCAGGACTTCTGGCTCCCAACCGCTTGCCTGCCTGCCTGCCTGATTGCCTCTAACCACTTCTGCCTGCCAGCATGATCACCCCCTAACCACTCCCCTGCCAGCCTAATAGATGCCTAACTGCTCCCCTGTGGGCCCAATTGCCCCTAACAGCCCTCCCCTGCAGGCCTGGTCACTCCCAACTGCCCTCCCCTGCTGGCCCGGTCACTCCCAACTGCCCTCCCTGCTGTCCCAGTCACCCCTAACTGCCCTTCCCTGCAGGCTTGGTTCCCCCCAACTGTCCTCCACTGCAGGCCTGGTTGCCCCCAACTGCCCTCCCCTGCAGGCCTGGTCCCCCCCAACTATCCTCCCCACCAGGCCTGGTTGCCCCCAACAGCCCTCCTCTGCCAGTCTGGTCACCCCTAACTGCCCTTCCCTGTGGGCCTGATCACCCCCAACTGCCCTCCCTTCCAGACCTGGTCCCTCTACTGCCCTCCCCTGCTGGCCTAATCGCCCACAACTGCCCTCCCCTGCTGGCCATCTTGTGGCGGCCATCTTGTGACCACATGGGGATAGCTATCTTGTGTGTTGGAGTGATGGTCAATTTGCATAATACCTCTTTATTATATAGGATTACATTTTGATAGACACTGAGGCTGTGTTTCATATCTTTGTTATTATAAACAATGCTGCTACAAACATGGGGATGCATATATCCTTTCAAGTTAGAGTTTTTGTTTTCTTTGGACAAATACCCAAAAGTGGCATTGCTGAATCATACTGTAGTTATATTTTTTATTTTTTTATAAACCTTCATACTGACTTCCATAGTGGCTACACCAATTGACTTTCCCACCAAGGGTGCACAAAAGTTCCCTTTTCTTCACAATCTCACCAACACTTTGTTATTATTTTTTATCTTTTTAATAATGAAGTGATACCTCATTGTAGTTTTCATTAGTATTTCTGTGATTGTTAATGATGTTGAGCATCTTCTCATGTACCTGTTGGCCATCTGTATGTCTACTTTGGGAAAATGTGTTAAGATATTCTGCCTATTTTTTTTTATCAGATTGTTTTGGTTTTTTGCTCTTGAATTGTGTGAATTCTTTATATATTTTGGCTACTAACACTTTACCAGGTATATGGTTTGCAAATATTTTCTCCCATTCAGTAGGTTAACTTTTCATTTTATGGGTGGTTTCCTCCCTTTGCTGTGCAGCAGCTTTTTAGTCTGATATAATCTCATTTGTTCATCTGTTTTTAATTTGTTGCCTTTGCTTTTGGTGTCAGATCCCAAAAATCATCTCTAAGACCAATGTCAAGGAGCTTGCCACTTATGTTTTCTTCTAGGAGTTTTATGGTTTCAGATCTTACATTTAGTCTTTAATCCACTTTGAGTTCATTTTTGTGCATGGTATTAGAGAGTGGTTCAGTATCATTATTTTGTATATGGCAGTCTAGTTTTCCCAACATTTATTGAAAAGACTGTCCTTTCTTCATTGAATATTCTTGGCTACTTTGTTATAAATTAATTGACCACATATGTGTGGGTTTATTTCTCGTTTTCTATTTTGTTTCATCAATCTATATGTTTGTTTGTATGCCAATACCATACTGTTTTTATTATGATACTTTTGTAGTATAGTATAGTTTGAAATCAGGGAGCATGATGCCCCCAGCTCTGTTATTCTTTCTCATTAGTTCATTAGTGATTTTTGGTCTTTTGTGGTTGGTTCCATACAAATTTTAGGATAGTTTGTTCAATGAAATGCTATTTTAAGTCTCTAAAACAGTGGTGTTATCAACTATAGTCATATATTTTCCTCTCTGTGCTCAAAAAAATATATATATTCTAGAAGAAGTGATCAATTTTACCAAGAGAACACTTTGTCTTACAGATTCACTCTGGAGAATGTGTAGGTTCACAGCAAATAGATTTTACTGGGGTAACTGCAAGTATGGAACTTTCTAGCTCATCTATAAGAGATGGCAGCAGAATTAAGAAGGCAGATCTAATGGGAAAGGGGATAACAAAAGCAGGAGAAGAGGGGGTTGAGCAAGGATAAATGGGTGCCCTGAGAGGTAGGCAGGTCATGGAAACAAGGCAAACCTGAAAGAGAAAAGTAAAGAAATATTTAAATTACCTTCCAAAGAATACTCACATAGGTGAAATATAGAGTTCTTATTTAGTAATGGATTGAGGCAGATTGGCTCAATTGATTCTTTCTAGCTATCTCTCTAGCTGGGAGTATGATGGCAGCTTGTCCCTTTGTAAGATAGAATGTTCATGTAAAAGAAAAATTAGGACCAAATTTATGCAGTATTGATGACTGCACCTATGGGCTTTGTTCCAGCCTTATGTAATGCACCCGTGTCCCACTAGGACCTCAGGATGCAGCAGCAATATCAGATGGGCCTGAGGAATAGCCTTCACCATGGAGACCAGCAACTCTGTCCAAAATTTCCTCTTATCTGTTACACAGGCAGAAACAACTATTAGAGTCTAAAAGTGCAGAAACCGAGATAGGCCACCTTCTAGGAAATTCAGGGTACAGATGCTTTGATTAGCTCTACTACAATGCACTCTAGTGGAAGAAAAATTACTAACAAAGTCTAACCTTGACATTGGTGATAAAAAGAAGTCAATGAAAATTAGGCTGGTGTGTTAAAGATTTAATCTCTCTTGAGTTACCTTTGATCTCTCAGTCACAGTGGCTAGTTATGTTTGCCACCTTTTGCTTCCTTTCTTCCTTCCTTCCTTCCTTCCTTCCTTCTTCCTTCTTTCCTTCCTTCCTTCTTTCCTTCCAGCTTTTCCTCCTAGTATTTTATTAACATCTTTTTTCTGATAATATGGTATTACATATTTACAATAAAAAATAGAGAAAATATTGGCAAACAATGTAAAACACACATCATCCACAATGCTACATCTTTGAGGTAAGCAGTATTAAAGTTTATGCCTTTTTTCATGCTAGTTTCTATGCACATTTTTTCATCACAACTGTTATTTTGAATATGCAACTTTATACCCTACATTTATAAAAGGTCACTAGATTATGAGGATTTTCTTATCTTCCAAGACAATATTTTAATGTCTACAAAAATCTCATGATACTATTTACCATAAATTATCTAAAAATTTCCTTATTTTTTTGGAACACTTAGGTTGTTTCTGAATTGCAGTGATTACGAGTTACACTGTAATAATTCTTTCTCATACATGAATTTATGAACTTACCTCTGAATAATTTCTTAATTTAAATTCCTAAACTATGACTATTGTTTCAAAGAGCCTGGTCATTTTTAAGCCTCTTAAATTAGTAGATTGGATCATTAAAGCCAAAGAGTAAAATTTTAGTGTGAATTGGAGAAAACTCCAGTGTCCAGGCACCCTATTATTAATGGTGAGCATACCAACATCAAATTACCATACGTTTTAGCTATTATTTCTATGTGTGTTTAGAAAATACACATAGAAATAATACAGCATATTATTAATCCATCCACAGCATACTGACTTTGAAATGTTTTGCTGGTTGCTTTGGTAGAATTATCTGTTGGTTTCATATAGCATAATTTTGACACCAGTACTCTAGAGTATTTAAAATTTAGCTTTAAAAATGTGTATGAAGCACATTCCAATATGTTATTGGGATAAAAGGAAAGACTTTTCTATCATAGCACACTTCAATTAGTCATAAAGAGGTATCACAGAATGCTAGTGATGAATGGGTGTTCTATTGCTCCTGAAGAGTTAATATCTTTCAAGGCAATAGGATTGTCAGAGATATGACTGGAATAAGAAATAACGCCCCCCTTTTCACTCCAGTAATCATAGTCAGGCACCATTCCCTGGGCATTTTATTTCTTATCTCCTAGATTGATTTCTAAGTTTTTAATACAAACTTTGTTTCATTTAGCTTAAGCTACTGGAGATCTCAGAACTGCCCCCAGTTCAAACATTGAAACTCACTTCAAATGTCTCCACATATATTACTGAATCTCAAACATTAGCTTGCATAAAAATCATAGTGTGATCTGCATTATTTTTTATTAATGTATAATGGACATGTATATTGAAACTAATATAATGTTATAATATAATGATTGGATATTTGTATTATTGCAAAATGTGAACCACAAGAAGTCTAGTTAATATGCATACCATGCATAGTTACAAAATGTTTTTCTTGTGATGAGAACTTTTAAGATCTACTATCTCAGCAACTTTAAAATTTGCATGAGTGTTATCAACTGTAGTCACCATGCTGAGCATTATATCCTGCAAATTGTTTATTTTCTAACTGACCACCTTTATTCATTTCATTCATCCCCACAAATCCACATTGTATGTTATTATCTCCTTTGTTAAGTACTAATTGACCATAAAGGCGTGGGTTTATTTCTGGGTTCTCTATTCTAGTCCGCTGATCTATATGTCTGTTTTTTATACCAGTACAATGCTGTTTTAATTACTATGTCAGTGTAGTACAGTTTGATAGGAGGTAGATAGATGGCATCCACTGGCCTGTATTCATTCCCTAGAGTACCTTCATAGCCCTCTAGATGTGTACCAAACCTGAGGCTGTTCCCTCAGGCCGAAACTTCAGTACGAGCAAGTAGACCTCTTTCCCAGGGAGACAGGTGGTGGTTTTCGGTGATGCTGTCTGTGTGGTACCCTATGAGTGGTAGCCTGTCCAGAACGGTCCCTCCAGTTCCTTGGGACTCAGGGACACAAGCTCAGTGGCCACCAGAGCCAGGTGACCAGGGGTTCTCCCTGGGCAGTGGCCAAAGAAATGGAGCACCATCTACAAAACCCAGGGCACCAAACACCCATAAAAGTTTCCCTGTGAGAGATACTAGTGCTGTGGATCACAGCAGAGGTAGAGTGAGAAGATGGCACTCTCTAGCCTGAGCCAGGTAGAGGGGGAGTATAAAGATGGTGGCCACTGGGGGGAAAGAAAAATAAAAGGTCTAGGGTGTAAGAAATTAAAAAAAAAAAAAGACACAAGAAGGTGGCACCCATCAGTTTCAGCCTTTGGAGAATATCCCAGCAGGCCAGTAGATATGTGCTAAGTTAAATGTCTGCCCTTAGGTCTATGCTTTAAGATTAGCAAAGGAGCCTCTCTCACATAAGTCTTGGTACAATTGGGTACCCGTGTGCTGGGCCCTATGGTAAGTTTATTGCAGCACGTGAGCCTTTTAAGAGTTATATCTGTGTTCCTATGGTAAGTTTATTGCAGCACTTGAGCCCTTTAAGAGTCATATCTGTGTTCCACCATGTTGCCTATAGGTCTTGTGGACATAAGCCCCATTAGTTTTTGAAGGTAGATGTTTTGGGCACTCGTCTCTCAGTGCAGGTCTTAAAAGTTGGGATGCCTAATGTGAAGTTTAAACTCTTTGCTCCACAGTAAGAAGTTCTGGGTTTTGGGTTCCCTGAGTTGCTGCACTAGGGGTGGGGTTTATGGCAAGACTGTGTCCCAGCCTCTCCTACCCACTTTAGTGTGGGTTTTTTCTTACTTGCCCAATGTGTAGTTATGAGTTGCTCAGCTATTTTTAGATTTTTTTTTTTGGTAGGTGTTTTTTTTGTTTGTTTGTTTTGTTCATAAGAAAATGTTCTATAAGTAACAGTAGATTCAGTGTGTCCTTGGAAGAGGTGAGTACAGAATATTCCTACTTCACCATCTGAGCCCTTTGTTAGTCTTTAAAATCCAATCCTGGACCCCAGCTTTAAAGATCTGATTTGATATGCAATTTACCAAGACACTCAGGTGATTCAGACAGCCTCAGGATTGCACTATAAATTCATGCTACTTTTATGGTAGTATAAATGCATACTGAGGCATAAATGGTTTGTAGCAAGCCTACAATGCATTTTCTTTCCTTCTTGGATGGAGAAGTTAAGCAGAGAATTACCTAGGGAGGAAAGAAAGTATGACACCAAATCTTCTTAGAAACATGCCAATAACATAATAGATCTCCTGTCAGCTCTAATCATGCTATTTGCTAGGGGGAGAACCCTTGTCTATGAGGTGCTTTTAGCAAGATGTACCTGATCTATTTATAACTCCTCATGGTAAACAAACCCAAAACACCACGGGTTTCTGAAACATGGCTCCCTAGAAAACATGATATAAACTAGGTAGCCCTGTGAGTAAACAATTGAGATCAAAATAAATACGAAACAGCTGTCTTTTGTGTAAATGTAGCCACATATATTAATTAAAGACTTCGTATGTTGCAGTGATTCTCAACCTTTCTAATGCCGCGACCCTTTAATACAGTTCCTCATGTTGTGGTGACCCCCAACCATAAAATTATTTTCGTTGCTACTTCATAACTGTAATTTTGCTACTGTTAATGAATCGTAATGTAAATATCTGTGTTTTCCGATGATGATGGTTGAGGACCACTAGCAGGGTTGCCTAAGACCATCAGAAAACACAGATATTTACATTATGATTCATTAACAGTAGCAAAATTACAGTTATGAAATAGCAACGAAAATAATTTTATGGTTGGGGGTCACCACAACATGAGGAACTGTATTAAAGGGTCGCGGCATTAGAAAGGTTGAGAACCACTGTGCTAGAGGCTCGAGTGCATCCTGACTCGGCAAGAAAGGACTGGCAAGCTGTGTCCATGGTCGCAGATTTCTCCTTTGGGCATGTGCCCCCTAATTAATTGTACCCTCTAAATGATTAGTCAGTCTTGGTGCTAAGCAGGACCTCTGGTTTGTGTGACCATGCTTTCACATGGTAAACACAGAACCCTCCATGTCTGGGTCCTGCTTCTGTCATATCCCCCAAAACCTGTCCTCTATCCACCCGCCATATCACACAACCGCCTGGAGTTGTACAGATGCACCATGATGCCTTATCTTGAACTACATTCCTGTTCTTTACTTTGCCTGAAATTGCTCCTTTATCCACAGCTGATCTCACAAAACTCAGCTCAAGTGTCACCTCTCTCAAATGTCTCCCTAGGAGAAGTGACCACTCCCTGCTCTGGTCCACAGGATACCAGGCTGTGACAGACTTCCTTTGAGGGCCCTCTATCCCTTTACTACATTTATTTTTGTCTAATATCTATTTCAGAATCTGACTTGATACTTAACAGTAAGTATAATAACCTGATGTTATTATGAGAAATAGGTACAGACATTTGTACATCCCAAGTCTTCTATCACTAAACTTCATATTGTCCTGAATCCTTAATCCAAACTCTAGGCTTTGCTATTATTTGTAATTTTATTTTGTTTTTATGTGATATTAAAATGAGGTACATTTCTTATGTGCTGAGTCAGTGTCATGCCTCGTTGACCTTTGTACCCTGAGTGCTTTGCACACAGAGGAAATGTGAGAGGAGGTGAGGGCTAGGGAAAGCAGGGCTGCTCTGTCCTTGGACCTGATTCAGGGCTCTGGCCCTCATGGAACTGATGGGCAGGAAGACTCCATCAATCCCTGGTAAAGGGCAGTCCTACAGCCACATGGAACTGCATGGTCCAATGAGCACAGCTTCCTGGGAAATTCCTCCAGATTACAGGTTGTTACAGTCAAGTGCCATGCCTGCTGTGTATTAAGACCACCAAAGATTTCCTGTGGAGACAACAGCATTATCAAGTGTTATACCAAAGGAGAATTTATAAACTGCGACCTTGACCTTATGCACTCTTCTGGGGAAAATACGCCTTTGTGAACACATTCCCTTTCTGATTTGAAAAGGATTCAGTTGCTGTGGACCAGTTCTCAGACTGCACAGTCAGAGGAAATTCAATGAGATGGATTTGAGTGCATGCAAGATGCCAGTAGATAGCATTGCAAACACAAGCCATTGGCTTGGGCAAACCCAGCCCGGAACTTTTGATATACCAGTGCTGCCATTTCTGTGGGCAATTTCAAGGTTCCTCAGAGATCTGTTTATAAAACTTGAATGAATTTGGGAGTCCTGCCTTGGAGGTATGATGCACTAGTTAGAGCAGACAGGAATCCGGGGGGACCCTCAAGTCTATGGCTGTGATCACTAGACTTAGTGCCATCCCACAGATGTCCTCCAATGAAAGTGTGTTTTTGTTTCCTACCATGTTCCCAGCACCTAGCATAGCACCTGGTGTGGGAGCACACAAACACACACACACACACACCCTCACACCCCTCTGTATTTTTATTTTGATTGAAAGATGGAATGAATAGATGGTCAGCCAGAAACAGCTGTTGCTGAAATCATTTTCTCTACTTACCTGGGTTAGCAGAAAATCATTGCTGAATGAAGCACAGGAATACAAATATTTATTTATCTGTTAAATAAATATTTAACAGATGAGTAAATTGGGCAAATATTTTGCAAATGTTTGGTTTTGGATGGAGCATGCCTGGAGAGGAAATGAGGAGTGAACAGTGGCAGAGGCAAGCATGTGGAGGGCCACCAGAACACAAGATGAGTGAACTTCAAGCTAGAGAAACCCAAGCACATCATCTTTCACTGCTAAACAGCTGTGAATATAATTAATGAACTCCTGGAAGAAACACACACAGGATTAGGGTTGTTGCTGTCAGTTGCAGTTTAGCCAAATTTAATACTTAGCTTCCTGCATAAGCAGGCATTTTATTGCTCATAACAGGGCATCGGGCTTTTTGCAACAGACAGAAAATGTCTCTGTGAAGGCATCCAACATCCATGTCACACCCTTGGAAAAACACATTAGTCGTTTCCCTGGCAAGAAAAAAAAAATGAAGCTAGGAAGCAGAGTGTGATATTGTGATTTATAGTAAGAAATGTTGACATAAGAGCATCCAAATCTGTAGAAAATTTTTATGAGTTTATTAGAGTGTATTTAAGCCAAACAGAACACAGGCCTGAAAGCAAGAGCTTAGTAGTTGTAGAAAATGCTCCAGAGAATGACAGTTTCTTTTACACATTTGGAATTTAGGAAGATTATAAGAAAGTGGGAGAAAGCAAGGCAGAGATTAGATTACAGGATAGTTAAGATTCTGTGGTCTCTTGAGGATTGTTAGGTTTCTGAGGCATCTGGAAAAGAAGCTATTCAGAGGTGTGTTAATGTTGGTGCAGGCGAAAAATGGACAGGCCTTGAGACAGGCAAAGATGGACCTTTTCCTAAAGAAGTTATAGGCCGAGGGCATGACTGCCCACCAGCACCTGCCCAGTTAGGAATTTATGGCCAGATCATCTTGTGAGGTTACTTTTGGTCACTGGACTGGTCACGTGTATTATAGAGCCCCTTTTCATCCACAGGAATATGGATTTGGTCTTCATTCCTCCATCGGCCAGTGCCTGCTTCCCACCCCCAGAGCTGTTTCTTGTTCTGTCCTCAGATTTCAGCATAATTATCTTTGCCACTTATGATCACTAACTTAGTGACATTTGCATCTTATTTGGCTTCCTGACCCTCAGAACAGTCTTTTTTTGTAATGGCTTTTCTCCTGGGAATAAGGGAAGGAGTTATTCAATGAATTGAAATACTGTGAAAATTCTAGTGAAATTTCCAATGTTAATTCACTGACAGTTACACTTTCTAGAATAAATGCCACTCCAATGCCAATTCTAATTTGTCTCTCTGAGCACCACTGTAGTGAGTCCAGTTAGTTATAACTCCACATCAGGCTGCAATCATTTTTAAAGACTTATGCTGGAGTAGTAAAGCTGTTAACATGCGATGGATGTCTAAAATGCTCTGGACACCTAGATGACACACCAAAACAGAAGAGGATGGAGAGCTCTGGCTGGTGTAGTTCAGGGTTGGAGTGTCTGCCCTCAGACCACAGGGTCTCGGGTTTGATTCCTGGTCAAGGGCATGTCCTGCATTGCAGGTTTGATCCCCAACCCTATTGGGGTGCCCTGGGGAGGCAACCAATTGATGTGTTTCTCTCTCTCTCCCTCTCCCTCCATTCCACTCTCTCTAAAAAGCAGTGAGGAAAAATATCCTCAGGTGTGGATTAACAACAAAAAAAGATGGAGATGACACTTTATTTCCATGAGTCCATTAACATGGCAATAAAAGAGGTAATTAACATAAAGAGTTTAATTTTGCATAAAGCCCGAAAATAGAAAGCGTTCAATATTAACTATTGCTATTACTTTTAATTATTTCAAGACCATTAGAATAGTAAGTTAAGAAAATGCCCTCTATAATGACTATGGGCTGGAAGTAAGGAAACAGAGATAAATATACAATGACCTGGAAATAAAAGAGAATAAAAAATTAAAAACTCTTGACCACCTATGTTAAGTATCAGTGAAGGTGTGTTGGACTAGGGAGATGGAGTTTTGAGTATGGAGAAATTTTCTGCAATGTTGGTTGGGGTATGAGTATGCTAGGGCTGCTGTGAAAAGGACCACTAACTGAATGGCTTGAACATCAGAAATTTACCATCTCAGTTCTGGAGGCTGAAAGTCCGAAATCAAGGAACTGGCAGGGCTGGTTCCCTCTGAGGCTGAGAGGGAAGGATCTGTTCTGGGCCTGTCTTCTGGGCTTGTCACTGACGGTGTTCCCGTGTCTCTTTATAGTGTCCCTCTTCTGTGTGACTGTGCCCAGTTTTCCCCTTTTAAGAAGGATAGCAGTCAGACTGATGGGGGGAGCCCACCCTATCCTGGTATGGCCTCATCTTAACTTACTAAGTCTGCAACAGCGCTGTTTCTAAAGTCATGTTTTGAGGTACTGGGGTTAGGACTACAACATATAAATTTTGGGGGACACAATTTAGCCCATAACAGTTGATGAGACAGAACAAAATGCTTTAAAATAGACATAGCCTCAGATACTAATTCAAAGTATTAGGCACACAAATATATGATAAAAATTAGCAATTATAATATTCTTTAACTGAGAAATACTGACCCTAAATAGTAATAGGCATATGAGTATGTCAATCTCAGTATGCACATTATAGTAAAATCTGGAGTCAAATTTTTTAAAAGAAGTTGTTTGAATATTCTTATCTGATAAAAACAGAATTAGCAGTTATTGTTCCATTTGGATTTTTTTGCCTATTCTTTCTCAGTGCCAAGCCCAGTGCTAGACTTTTCAGGGTGCAGAAAAAATATTAATATTGTCAAGTCTAAACAGTATAAAAGGTGAGGGGGAAAGTATATTTAATGAAACCTTAAACATGAATTCTTTTTGGTGAGGGCATGTTCACACAGATTTGGGTTCACCCAAGCCTGGCCAGCTATTTTTCTTTTATTGATTAAAGCAGTCTGCTAGGTGTTTAGGTTTACATCTATGATATGCTAGCAGTGTGTTAAGGCCTGGCTATAAATTACTGGCATTTTCACTCTGTTTTAGTTTGACAACTTGAGTGGAATAAATAGTTAAAATGGTCCATCAGTTTTCTGTGGATGGAGGTAATAATTTCATACAGACTGAAGGTAATGCTGATATTGAGAAAAATTCTCTTTTTCTGTGACTGTTCTATTGGGATAGATGGGTAGTGTTTAAGCCTTAATAGAACTCATGTAATTTCTCTCAACTATCCACCCAGATGAAGATAATATCAAAAACAGATGAACTATAAGTCAACATAAGACTCAATTTCATGCAGAACATTTGTGATTGCTGTATTTCAAAAGCCCAGGATGAGGATATCTCCTGTATTTAAGAACATTTTCCGGTGATTAATACTACTACATTCAGAAAAATAGATTCAATTTGCTTCCATAAAATAAACCAAAAACTTTTAGCAACCTATAAACTTCTTTGTCAAATATTTCATTTGGCTATCCTCGGAACAGAGAAAATATGCCTGCAGTAGGTGATTTTATCATAACCCATTACCTTTGATTTTCAAACTGTATGAAGATTTCCTCTTCCTTTCAAAGAACTTGAGTAGAATCAGAATCGATGATAGAAGTACATAGTATTTCACTAAGGGAAAGTAATTCTGAATAAGCGGTTCCCAGGGTTTTGCCTACTCAGGTACCTAAGATGAACATAAGCTGTGTGCACACTTGTTTGATCATGTAGACAGTGGTTCATTCGCCACAGAGGGGCCATTGGACAATGTCTGGAGACATGTTAATTGTCATACAGGGAGGCTACTACTGGCAACTGATGGGTAGAAACCAGGGATAATGCTAAACATCCTACCTACAATGCACAAGGGAGCCCTCCACCAAAAAAAAAAAAAAAAAAAAAAAAAAAAGACTGCTCCAGATATCAAAAATATAATTAGTGCTGAAGTTGAGAAATCCTGGTCTAGATATTTTCCTCCTCCCAAGTAGGTGAATGTCAGAATAACTAATTGAAGACTTGTACAGTTGGTTGAGTCTTCAACATTTTATGAGACCAAATAAAGATCAAGGACCCCATTCACAGGAAATATGATTTCGATCTTCTTGAATTAATTTAGACTTGTTTTGTGTTCTAACATGTGGTCTACACTAAAAAATGTTTCATGAACACTTGAATGTATATTCTGCTGCTTTGGTGTGAACTGGTCTGCAAATATCAATTAAATTTATCTGGTCTAGTGCGTCATTTAAGGACACTGTTTTCTTGTTGATTTTTATCTGGAAGATCTATCTTTTGATGTCAATGGAGTGTTAAAAGCCCCTACTATAATTATATTACTGTTAATCTTTCTATGTCCATCAATATTTGCTATATAAATTTAGATGCTCCTATGTTGGGTGCATAAATATTTACAAAGGTTATATCCTCTTGTTGGAATGACCACTTTATCATTATGTAATATCCTTCTTTGTCTCTTATTATAACCTTTGTTTTAAAGTCTATTTTATCTGCTACAATTATTGCTACTCCAGCTTTTTTTTCCATTTCCATTTACATGCAATATATTTTTCATATCTTTACTTTCAGTCTTTGTGTATATTTCATTCTGAGCTGGGTCTCTTATAGACCACATAAATATGGGTCATGTTTTCTTATATATTCAGCACCCTATGTCTTTTGATTGGATCATTTAATCAGTTTATATTTAAAGTGATTATTTATTGCCATTTTATTCTTTATAACTGTATTTCTCTTTTTTCTTCTTAAAGAAGACCCTTTAGCATTTCTTATAATACTGGTTTGGTATTAATGAACCCCTTTAGTTTTTCTTGTCTGGGGGGCTCTTTATTTCACCTACAATTTCAAATAATAGCCTTGCTGGATAGAGTAGCCTTGGTTGTAGGTCCTTGCTTTTCATTACTTTGAATATTTTATGTTAATCCCTTCTGGCCTGAAATGTTTCTGTTGAGAAATCAACTCAGTCTTCTAGAAACTCCCTTTTAGTAACTTGCTTTCTTTCTCTTGCTTCTTCTAAGATTCTGTCTCTGTGTTTGGCCTGTGCAATTTGAATTATGATGTGTCTTGGGACTCTCTGGCTTCATCATATTGGAGACACTCTGTGCTTCCTGGATATGTGTCTCTTTTTCCTTTATCAGGTTAGGGAATTTTTTAGCCTTTATTTCTTTAAATAGGTTCTCAAACCTTGCACTCTCTCTCCTTCTGGTACCATCATTAAGCACATATTATGGTGGTGTCCCAGAAGTCCCTTAGACTATCCACATTTTTAAAAATTGCTTTTTGCTGCTCTGATTGGATGTTTTCTACTAAATTGTCTTCCAAATCCCCAATTTGATTCTCTTCATTTAGCCAGCTTTTGATTCCCTACTGTATTCTTCATTTCAGATATGGTGTTCATTTATGACTGGTTATTTTTCACTAGAGGCCCGGTGCACAAAATTCATGCACGGGGGGCTGGGGGTGTATGTGTCCCTCAGCCCAGCCTGCACCGTCTCCAATCTGGGACCCCTTTCACAATCCAGGACTGCTAGCTCCCAACCACTTGCCTGCCTGCCTGATTGCCCCTAATCACTTCTGCCTGCCAGCTTGATCATCCCTTAACCACTCCCCTGCCAGCCCGATTGATGCCTAACTGCTCCCATGCCAGCCTGATTACCCCTAACTGCCCTCCCCTGCAGGCCTGGTTCCTCCCAACTGCCCTCCCCTGCAGGCCTGGTGTCCCCCCACAACTGCCCTCCCCACCAGGCCTGGTTGCCCCCAACTGCCCTTTTCTGCCAGCCCAGTCACTCCTAACTGCCCTCCCCTGCAGGCCTGGTCCCCCCCAAATTGCCCTCCCCTGCTAGCCATCTTGTGGCAGCCATCTTGGACCACATGGGGCTGCCATCTTGTGTGTTGGAGTGACAATTTGCATATTACCCTTTTATTAGATAGGATGATTTCTTTGCCATTTTTTAGTTTTGCTCTTTGTTCAAGTTCTTACTAAGTTCCTTGAGCATCCTTATAACCATTGTCTTGAAATCTGTATATGGTAACTTGCTTGCCTCCATTTTTTTAGGGGGGTTTGGTGGGGGATTTCTTTTGATCTTTCATTTGACACATATTTCTTTGTCTCTACATTTTGGCTTCTCTGTATTTGTCTCTGTGTTATGCCTCTCAATCTTGGTATGGTGGCTTATATAGTAGGTGTCTTGTGGGGCTCCGTTTTCCTGAGCTGGGTGCTCCAGGAATGTCCTTTGTCGGGTTAGCCCTCCTGTTATAGTTGAGTCTTGATTGCTTTGGTTCCATATGTGGGTGGGGCTTCCCCTACCTATGAGGATTGATCTTGTCCATAATGTATGAACTATTGTGCAGGGCTCATTCTACAAAGCTGACTTTGCTCCAACTGGGTCTGATGCCTGCCAAGATCTCTTTTGTGGAACTAATTAGGTCATGTTCTGATGTGATCTGAACCTCACCACTGGGTGTTGGTTCTAGGGCCACTTGGGAGGGACTCCAGTGCAGGTCAATATCAGGTGCTGCCTGTGACCACCCCTGGGCTACTTCTTTGGAGCCAAAAAGTGATCCATAGTTTGTGGCTGCCTCTGCTGGGCCTCGGTGTGCATTGAAACTGCACACCAAGGCTGGTTACCACCAACACTGAGCCCAGGCACAGGTCGGAAAAAGGCCCAAGACTCATTGAGATCCATCTTCACCTGCTTCTTAGGCTCATTCACTGAAAGAGCTTCGGATAGTTTGTGAGTTGCATGATGGAGGCTCAGTGAGTGACCTGGTAGGAGCCAGTGGTGTTTACCAGATTGATACAGGTTGAAGCTTGGCACCAGTGCTGGATCTGAGGCCACTCATCAACAGTCACTGGGTGCACCAAGGTCAGCTACCACCTTCTGTGTGCCTCAGAACTTTGTGGTGGGACAGAATCTCAGGGAATTGCCAGGGTGAGGCCAGCAGTGTTCATCATGCCCAAACAGACCAAGATTTGGGCATGTGAAGGAATGGCTCTGCTAAGGAACAATGAAGTTGGTCTGGTATGCAAGGGAAGCATAGTTCCACCCAAGAGCCACACAATCCAGTTTTTCTCAGTCTGCCCAGATCTCCTGGAGAGTCTTCTGCACCATGGAACCAGGCAGGCACAGCCCACTTATAGTACTGTAGAGTGCAAGCTGAGCAGGGAAGGGCCACCAGGTGTCAGGTGAGTGGAGCTAGTGGTTCTCCCCTGGTGGGGCTGGTAGATCTCCCATGGGTGTGGGGCACTGCTACTCTGGGAGGTGGGAGGGCAGGGAATTGGCCCCTGCCCCAGAGCCACACAATTGTCTGACTCTTTTGTGTTTGCCCTCCAGATTCCTTCACAAAAGTCTATACCACAGGCTCAGGCATCAGACTCCTCTGCAGGGCATGAGCTTGGCTGGATAGGGCAACAGAGGTCTGGGAGAGTGGGATATGTGCAGTTCCCCCATGCCCATGAAGTTTGCAAGGGAATGCTTCACAAGGAAAGATGGCATCTGTGGGCAGTGAGGGCAAGGGACTGGGCACAGGGACTCTGGTGGCTGTTTCTTCAGCTCTTTCCCTAGAGGCACACCCAGTCTGTCCTCACATGACTACAGTCTGCTCTGATTCACCTTCCCTCCACCAGAGCCCAGCGTTAGTGGCTATGAATGAGATTTTGTGCATTGGCCTTCTAAGAGGGCACTTGGGTTTCTAGCAGACATATTCCCAGGTGATTTTCACAACCAGATATTATGTGGGTGCCTCTTCGTGGCTCTGGTGCTCTGGGCCAGGGAGCCCAGCATGGGGTTGAGACCCCATATTCTCCAATGGGGACTTTTGCAGCCCAGGTATCCTTCCAGATTCTTAGCAGAAACACGTCGGTATGGGGCCATCCCTTTCTGTGTCTCCGCCCTTCTTAAAGTGGCTTTTTCTGTAGAACCTTGGTTATAAGATGCCTATTCAACTACTCTTCAGTTGGATATTCAGGTTGATTGTTCTATAATTTTGTTCTATAATTTAGTTCATGGTGGTGGTATTTAGGTATGACATCTGTAACCACACATGGCCCCAGCCACTTGTTGTGGGTATGTGTACATCAATATTCACCCTGATCAAGAACATTATTGAGAGCTGCCAATCCATAACACACAGAGCAATATCTAGAAAACCCATTTTTCTCCTTTTCTTATTCAGACTCCTGTGATGGATGAGAACTATCCCTAGAAACTCCTTGCTCTAACAACTTATGTTGCCAAAACAATTAGGGATCACTAAACCAGAAGTTTTAGAGGTGTTTTTGAATATTAATCTTTCCAGGAGGGTTTCTGCTTATGCCAGATTAGATAATGTGGTAAATGGGTTAGAAAAGAATAAATCCAGAACATATTTGCATTTATGCTTCCTATTTCCTAGAAATGTTTCCCTGGTTAATTGTTAGCCCAGGGTAAGCAAGTTATCAATTAATTGCTGAAAAATGCAGTGTATTATTTGGTCTTTAATTACCTACAACTTTTCTTTCCCATTAAATGATAATTTTATTGTTAACATAAACAAAGCTATTAGAACTGTAGTCAACTCTTTGGAAAAACTGTTTAATACAAATTTCACTTAAAATAATGAATCCATTTTTTGTATAATGAATACACCTCAGAGATGAACTTCTGTTAATTAAGGGAGTTCTAAAGGAAGAAATGTACCTAAAGCCCTAAGCTTTCCTGAGAATAGTAAATTCCTCGTTGTACTAGTGTATACATTTTTATAAATATGTAATATTTATTCAGAAAATAAGTAAACTTTTAAAATAGTAGTCTTCAAGCATTAATTTAAAAAGTGACTTGTTGCATAGAAAAATTAAAAATATAACTATTCTTGCCCTAGCCAGTGTTGCTCAGTGATTAGAGTGTAGGCCCTTGAACTGAAGGATCATGGATTAAATCCTGGTCAAGAAATGTACCTGGGTTTCATGTTCCATACCCAGCCCTGGTTGGGGGACATGTGGGAGGCAACCCATTTATGTCTCTCTCTCTCTCCCTTCTACTCTCTCTAAAATCACTGGAAATAATATCCTTGGCTGAGGGTTAATAATATATATATTCTTACTTTTGAAAATAGAGAATCACAAACAAAATTTAATATTCTTTATATTTTTGGAGTATCCTTTGCATGTTTCTCCAAGTCACAATAATTTAGGATTAAATTTATTTTGTATCCATATGCCTATTTTTAAAATTATTTTACTTTTAAAGTGTCCATTAAACTGACGATATCCAATTTCTTGGGTATTGGCCCCTTATCAATAAACAGCACCTTCCCATTATGGATTCTTAAGTTAAAAAAAAATTCAAATGAGTAAATTTTAAAAATCTTATTGGCTTTATTCAGTGATTCATGAGTCTGGCAGCATAGAAAGGAGCTCCATGAAACTGTATGAAATGAGAGACATATAGGCAGAAGGGAACAGGGACAAAGAAGTTATAGTAGCAAACAGTGAGTTGGTTATTGCAAGATCACCTTCCTAGAAGAGGGCAAGGGTCTAGCAGGCAGAGTACCTCACTTAGTGCTGATCAGGCAATTCCTGATGGACTGGTTTAAGATTCCATTTCTAGGAGAAAAACTTCAACTAAGTCTTGGTTTGGTGACATAAGGCTTAACATGAGTGACTCCATTTTGACCCTGTTGTCCTTTTTTTAAACAATTTGCCCTCCTTCCCGCTTTGATCAGACTCTCAGACTTAAGACTTAACTGTGAGATGTAATCAAAACTTAAGGCCTTAGTGCTGCTCCCAGCTACCACTCTGCTTCTGACCTCTTTTTTTTCCCCTGAACCTCTGTGTGATATCCTATTCACAGGTTGGTCGTAATATTGGGCTCACATTCTTTAAGTTACTCATTGGCTCGTTCCTTTTCTGATGTTCCAGTTTCAGGGAGATAATTTGCCTGGTGATTAGTGGCTGTGAACATGCATTTAAAGCTTTTGAGAGAGAACAGTGCACTAGGGAGACTGCCCTAAGCATGATAATTCCAATATCTGGAGTGCACTTCAGAGCCATGAATCCCCAAACCAATCAAAGTCACTTTTTGAAGCCAACTGGCTTAGTTAGTGATCTTATGTAGTTGAGTTGCACCTTCCCCAGAAATGTCAATCCAAATGGCGTTGGTCACAGCACAAACACCTCCCTACTCAACGAAAATATAATCAAGGGCTATCATATCATCAAGAAAGTCAAAGTTTTAGCAGCAGGCTGTCTAATATCTTCAAGAGTTAAGAAGAGGTTCCTGATCATAGCTTCACATGCATTTACTCCTGGCCAGGGAAGTAAGGATCTGCCAGAGGAAGCTAATTGTGAATCATGAATGCCTCCTGATACTTCCCATTTGAGTCTATGCCTTGGGACTGGAAAGGTGACAGCTATGGAGGCCAGTAAATTTAAGGGTCTGGACATTGTCCCTTGCCTTGTATACCCCCAACCCCCGTTTTTGTGGAATACAGAACCTGGATATAGGTTCCCTGGGCTGTTAACCAGAGACGGGAAAATGAACACCCAGGGTAAGGGAGTCTGACATGAAAACAATGAGGCTGAGTTTGTTCTAGAGAAAGTGAGGTATAAGCTATCAGGAAGAAGTTTTGTAACAAGCAAAACTACAGGATCACCAGTATTGTGGCAAATCCAACAATTGTTTGGAAGTTGAATAACCCGTTTTACAGTGGCCTGAGATATGTGAACAATAGCATTATATTTCCAGGTCATATCAAGGCAAAAGATGGATAGAAACATTTAAAAGGCCTTCAAAGAATTAGGGTGGAAAAGGGTCAGAGGGGGAAGGAATAATGGAAAGAAATGTGACTTCCATTTCTTGATCTGTTTTATTGGGAGGAAGCAGTCTACCTCAATGCTAGCTACTTCTCTTCCCAGTCAGTTTGATTTTGAGGTCTCCAGCATTTGCACAGGACCATATGTCAGGTGGAGTGCAGCTGTATCAGTGACCGAGAGTACTTGGTCGGGTCCTTTCCATGAATCCCACTTTTGCAAAATCTTCAGAGTTAAAGAATAACTGTATGTAAAAGACAAAAAATACCTTGGTTAAAGATCTGATGAGAAATCATTATAAGGGAATTGACAAGGAAACTTGGTTATTGTGTAATATATAGCATCTATATATATAAAAGCCTAAGCTAGTGGTCGGCAAACCGTGGCTCGCGAGCCACATGTGGCTCACGAGCCGCGGTTTGCCGCTCTGTTGACTAATGAGTTTGCCAACAACTGGCCTAAGCAACCAAACAACCGTTCGACTGGTAGCTATGACGCACACTGATCACCAGGGGGCAGACGCTCAATGGACAACATGGAACAGACTGATGAATCTCAGAGGGACGGGGGAAGGGGGTAGGCCAGGAAGAGATTAAGCAAAGATCTTATATGCCTACTAGGGACCCAGTGCACGCATTTGTGCACTGATGGGGTCCCTCAGCCCTGCCTGTGGGGATGGGGCCAAAACCAGCAATCTGACATCCACTGAGGGGTCCCAGATTGTGAGAGGGTGCAGGCCAAGCTGAGGGACCCCACCAGTGCACAAATCTGGAATTATTATACCAGGACATATCAGATTTCTAGGACTTTTATAAAATTTCTAGAACACATTTTAATAACATGCATCTATACAAATATAACCGAAGGAGGTTTAACATCAGTTCTTATTTGATAATGCTTCTTAAGTAATTTAATATCAAAAAAAACATAATTATTTTAATATTTTACCAGCTGAAAGACAAATCCTTTAAGATTTGTCCAGGGGCCCTCTAGGAAATTGAAAAGTTAGAGGTCAGAGAAGCATCATTTATAATTGAATTTGGAAAAAATGTCAAAAGGTTCAAATATTTTATTTAATAGGATCATAGATCATTTTAAAATAATACATTATTTTAAGGCAAATTCAGAGTTACACAGTAGTGAACAAAACTTAGCTCTTTATATATTAAAAAGATGGGATATTCTTAAGTAATCTGATAAAGACAACATGAGGCACACTAAGAACTATTTTAAGAAAAAAATCGTTGCTGTCCATATACATGACTTAAGTGTAAATAAACTCTTATAATCTCTTATCAAAGGAGGCCAATAAACTTTTATAATCTCTTATCAAAGGTAGACCAATAGTCCAAGAAAACTTTTAACAGAAAAATTAATTTTTTAAAGTATAGTTAAAGTAAGCACACTGTCATATTAGTTACATTAGTTTTGGAGGTACAATATAGTGATTCAATGTGATCACCCCACCAATTACAATCTGTCATTGAGCAAACTTATCACAACATTATTGATTATATTCCCTTTCACCTTCTTCACCTATCCTCCCACCCCCCCTCCCTGTTGGCAACCATTCCTTTGGTCTCTTTTTGTTTTGATTTTTAGATTCCACATAGAAGTGAAGCCATAAGGGATTTGTCTTTCTGTCTGACGTTTCACTTGGCATAATATGCTTTAGATCCATCCACATTATTACAAATGGTAAGATTTAATTCTTTTATTGCTTCATTATATATATGTTATATAGATATATACATGCATGTATATATACCTGATCGTCTTTATCCATTCTTCCGTCAATGGACATCATATCATATCTTGGCTACTGTAAATAATGCAGCAATGCACTTTGGGGTGCATGTCTTTCTGAATTACTGTTTCATTTTCTTCAGATAAATACCCAGAAGTGGAATTGCTAGGTTGTATGGTATATATATTTTTAGGTTTTTGAGAAATCTTCCTACTGTTGTCCATAGTGACTGCACCAATACGCAGTCCCATCGACAGTGCACAGGGTTCTCTTTTCTCCACATCCTCGCCAAAACATACTTTTTGATAACAGCCATTCTGATGGGTGTGAGGTGATATCTCATTTTGATTTTGACTTGCAATTCCCTGATGATTAGTGACATATTTTAATATGTCTGTTGGCCATCTGTATGTCTTCTTTGGATAACATTTCTTTTCAAGCCCTCTGCCCATTTAAAAAAAAAAATTTTTATTGGTTTCAGAGAAGGAGAGAGAGGGAGAAAGATAGAAACATCAGTGATGAGAGAGAATCAGTGATTGGCTGCCTCTTGCACAACCCCTTCTGGGGATGGAGCCTGCAACCCAGAAATGTGCCCTCACCAGAAATGGAAACATGATCTCCAGGTTCATAGGTCGACGCTTAACCACTGAGCCACACTGGCCATGCCTCTGACCATTTTTTGACTGGGTTGTTTATTTTGGGGTATTGAGATTTTTGCTTTTTGTATACATTTTGCATATTACTCTTTAATATATCACTTGCAAATATATTCTCCCATTCAGAAGGTTGTTTTTTGTTTTGTTGAAGATTTCCTTCATTGTGCAGAAGCTTTGTAGTTGGATAAAGTCACATTTGTTTCCCTTGCTTAAGGGGATGTATCCAAAAGGATATTATGAAAACTGATGTCAAATAGTTTACTATGTTTTCTTTTAGGAGTTTTATGGTTTCAGGCCATATATTTGAGTTTATTTTTGTTTATGGTATAAAATTGGTTCAGTTTCATTGTTTTGCATGTATCTATCCAATTTTCCCAATACCACTTTTTGAAGAGACTGCCCTTACTCCATTGTATATTGTTACCTCCTTTGCCATACATTAGTTGACCATATAAGCAAGGGTTTATTTCTGGTCTCCCTATTGGATCCATTGATATGTATCTGTTTTGATGGTTATAGCTTTGTAGTATAGTTTCAAATCAGGGAGCTTGATACCTCCAACTTTGTTCTCTTTTTCAAGATTGCTTTGGTTATTAGTGGTCTTCTGTGGTTCCATATAAATTTTGGGATTATTTCTTCTAGTTCAGAGAACAATGTCTTGGGTATTTTGATAAGAATTGCATTGAATTGGTAGATTGCTTTGGGTAGTATGATCACTTGAATTAATCCTTCCAAGCACGGAATATACTTAAGTCTTCTATTATTTGGGGGTTTTCTATGTATAGTGTCATGTCTTCTGCATATAGTAACAGATCTACTTCGTTCTTTCAAATTCGGATTCCTTTTATTTCTTTATGGCTAAAACTTCCAATGCTATGTTGAATAATAGTGGTAAGAGTGGGCATCCTTCTCCCTGATCTTAGAGGAAAAGCTTTCAGCTTTTTGCCACCAAGTTTGATGTTAGCTGTAGTCTTGTCATATGTAGCCTTTATCAAGTTCGGGTTAAGTTCTTTCATACCCACTTTGTTTAGAGTTTTATTATAAATAGATGTTGAATTTTTTTCAAATGCTTTTTCTGCATTTATTGAGATAATCCTGATTTTTATAATATTTCATTTTATTAAATTTTCCAATTAAAATGGGCATTCAATATTCTATATTAGCTTCAGGTGTACAATATAGTGGTTAGACATTTATATGATTTACAAAGTAAACTCCCTGATAATTCTAGTACCCACCTGTTATCATACATATTTATTAAAGTATTATTGACTATACTTCCTATGGTGTACTTTACCTCCTGTGACTATTTTGTAACTATCGATTTGTACTTCTTAATCCATTCACCTTCTTTACCCCGATCCCCTTTACTCCTCAAATCTGGCAACTATCAGTTTGTTCTCTGTATGTATGAATCTCTTTCTATTTTGTTATCCTTAGTTTAGTTGGTTTGATGAATCACAATTGTTTTACAGAAGTTGAACCACCCTTGTATCCCTGGTATAATTCCTGGTTGATTATGGTGATCCAACAATACTTTTACTATATTGTTGAATTCAGTTTGCTAGTATTTTGTTGAAAATTTTGACATCTGTGTTCAGCAGTATTGAACTGTAATTCTCCTTTTTGTAGTATCTTTGTCTGGTTTGGATATCTGGGTAATGCTGACTTCATAGAATGAGTTTGGAAATGTTCCTTCCTCTTCAATTTTTTGGAATAAGTTGAAAAGGATAGGTACTAACTCTTCTTTAAAGAGTTGATAGAATTCATCTGTGAAGCCACCTGGTGCTGGGGTTTTGTTTCTTGGGAGTTTTTTTTTTGTTATTGCTTTGATTTTATTGCTAGTAATTGGTCTGTTGAGATTTTCTGGGTTTTTTTGTTTTTGTTTTTGTTTTTTGTTTTTTTGCTGGTTTAAGTCTTAGAAGGTTGTAGTTTTTTGGAAATTTATCCATTTCTTCTAGATTGTTGAATTTGTTAGCATATATTTGTTCATAGTATTCTTTAGTGATCTTATCTCTGTGGTGTTGGTTAAAATTAGAAAGAGGAGAGATTACTTTTATTTGTGTTCTCTGTTTTGCTTGATGACTGTTGCTAGCATCTGATCAGATTGATTTATTCCTTTAAGGAAGCAGTTCTTAGTTTCACTATTTTTTTTCTATTTTTCTATTTCCACTCTGATCTTTATTATTTTCTTCCTTTTACTTACTTTGGGTTTTGTTTATTCCTATTTTTCTAGGTTCCTGAGGATTTTCCTGCTTCTTAAAGTAGGCTTGTATAGCTGTAAACTCTCCTCTTGTAACCGTTTTTGCTGCATCCCATATATTATGCAAGATTGTGCTTTCATTTTCATTTCTCAAGATAGATTTTTATTTCCGTTTTGATCTATTGGTTGTTTAGAAGCATGTTATTTAATCTCCATGTATTTTGTGGGGTTTTCTTCCTGTAGTTGATTTCTAGTTTCATGCAATGTGTTCATAAAATATGCTTGCTATAATTTCATTCTTCTTTGATTTACTGAGGCTTGTTTTTGTAGGTTAGTATGTGATATATTCTGAAAAATGTTCCATGTGCACTTGAGAAAATGTGTAATAGGCAGTTTTTAGATGAAATGCTCTATAAATGTCTGTCAAGTCAACGTGGTCTAAAGTGGCACTTAAGGGCATTACTTCCTTAATTTTCTGTCTAAATAAAGCTCCAAACTTCCCTTGAATTAGGCAGCCCCAGTTACATGTGTAGCATTGCCCCACTATCTCCGCTCTCCCTGGACAGGGCAGTCCTGCATGAATTATGGCAACACTTGCGCCAACTCTACACTCTCTCCAGTCTCTGCTCTTTTCTGGACAGGACAGTCCTGCCTGAGGGTGCTACAGTGCCTTTCTAGCTCTGCACGCTCTCCAGATGGGGGAGCCCCGCTTGCGTGCCTCCCCGTGGGTGCTGCAAGCATTGCCCTGCTGCACCTGCTGGATCAGTCTCTGGGTAATGGGACCCCTTGTATGCCCGATCTAGCACCCTCCAGGTTTTACTGGATCTAGCTCTAGGAATGGTGGCTAGGGATGCGCCACAGTGCCCTGCAGGTTGGCTAGAGAATATGGATGGAGCTCCCACCTGCTATCCACAGTAAAGGGAAATGTAAGCAATGGTACTCACCATTTTCTCCAGTCCTGGGTTGTTCCCTCAGCTCCCCAAGAGCTCTCGTGGTTCCCCAACTTTATCCATCTGATCCCTCTCTTTCTTGTTGTACAGAAGTTTCAATTGGTTCACAGTGTATCTCAGGAGGATTTGCTCTAAAGATAGATGTACATTCAATGCGTTCTTGTGAGCTCAGAGTCCACCTATGCCAACTTGGATCTGCCTCCTCCAAAATTTTAATTTTGTACTAGTGTAGTTTTTTATCTTAAAATATTAAAAAGACTTAAATTCCAATCTTAGCCAGCTTGACAACACATAAAATTCCTTTCTGATTTCTTTTCTCCACACCTTCTACAACTTTCTTTATAAAACTTTGTATCCAGTCACCCTCATCATTTCTAATTAGTTTAATTACATGTATTGATTAGAATTATTAACCCCTAGAACACTAACTCCTAGTGAAAATTAATACTTAAGCAACTACGGACTGCTAAACTTACACATTTCATAATCTCTAGAAATATATACAGTCTTTCTCATAGTAACTCTTTCAGTGTGGCATAAAACATGATTACTAATAGACCCACATATCCCACATATCTTTATTCCTCTGTAAAATGGTATCAAAAGTGAATAAACCTATGTTCAATAGTAATGTTTCAGAATTTTATCTTACTTGTAAATAATCTAGATGTGAAATAATTATCCATCATTTAACTTACCTCAGAAAGATTTTGAAATTTCTAAGTAGGCATATCATAAAGAGTATTGTTGAAAAGTTCTTTATAAACTTTCATCCATCTTACATCTATTGAATTTACTTGTTCTTAACAATTACATATATAGATAGATAGATAGATAGATAGATAGATAGATAACTCATGAGACATTAAATAGCTAAATATCATCTTGTTATCTTTTTAAGGACATTCTGTAACAGATAACATGAATTTTACTTTTGTTAAACCTCGGTAGAATAAAAGCATATCTAATACTTATAGTTCTGAAGACATGCCTATTTTAATTAAAACAAACTTAAACTAGATTTATTTACTGAAGATTATCCTAGGTCACAGGAACTTGGAAAACATGTGGGTTAGTTTTTATATCTCTGAGCGTATTACACAGTGCTCGTTTATTTTTCAGTCAATGAAATAGAGTTCTTTACTAATCAATTTTGGCAATACAACCTGGAGGTAGAAAAAAATCACACATCTGTAAAATACATAAACATAGAGATGCAAAAAAAAAATCTTGTGGCTTTTGTTTTAAATGTTTAGCCATAACTGTTGGACGCAAATTATGTTTCTGTAAGATAGAATAAATTCAGGTTATCTGCTCAGACATTTTACTAGTATTTGTGGCAAAGATTTTTCATAAGCCTGGTTTTCAAATAGACTTTTTTTCCCCTTTTGATAAGAATTGTCTTGGTTCCTAAAGAATACCTGGTTGAAAATTGACATCTCAAAAGGCACACAGAAAGAATGTAAGTTTCAACAAGAACTTCTGTTCCCTAAGTCAAGATCTTTTACAAGAGGCCTTTTGAGATAAATAGAAAAGGTGGGCTTTGAATTGCTTTTAGAGCTATATTGCTGTTCTTGTAAAGACTCAATTTAGGCAGAACAGTTGTTTCCAATTCCTCAAAGAACTGGTGGCACAATGCCAGCATGGCTCAGTGGTTGAGTGTTAACCTATGAACCAGGAGGTCACGGTTTGATTCCTGGTCAGGGCACATGCCCAGATTGCAGCTCAATCCCTAGTTGAGGTGTGCAGGAGGCAGCCAATCAGTGATTCTCTCTCATCATTGATGTTTCTATCTCTCCTTCTCCTTTCCTCTCTGAAATCAATAAAAATATTTTTTAAAAATATAAAGAATTGGTGGCAACCTGAATGACATCATGGGGCTGACACACCCATCCATCTGCATTATTTTCAATTTGCTTCTTTTTATCAGGGAGATATTCAACTAAGATTTGAAAAAATAAAAAAAGATTCCTATGTTCTAGATTTAGAACTGTTTGCCTTTGGACTGCTTTTTCTTTCCCTCTAGTTTCATTTTAGCTTAGGGGAGAAGGTCTTTATAAAATTCTTCTGAATATCGGCTTCTGATTTGGCCAACTTCTGACCATAGAACTACCTTAAAAATCCTTTTAAGTATCTGTCAGGTTGCAGCTGGAAAAACAGTAAAAATTCCTACCAGTGTTGAATGACCTCAGATGAAAAGGGCATCCACAAAGAGGTGCAAAAGATACTAGCTTCCCAAGTCAGAGAGTCACTCCCAAAGAAGGAAAATTTCCCTTAGAGTTGGCAACAGTCTGTAGGATGCAAATGGAGTGCAACCCACATTTCTGTCCGGCATAGTTTTGGGGACACCCAAGCCAAGTTCTCAGGACTCAAAACGATACAAGTAATATGTTAATAGCTATCCCAGAGATCAATAACCAATGGATCTGGCGTTGAAAAGAAAGGGACAATGTGAAACTTTACCTTCCTCTCATGACTGGGCGCTGTGGAAATTGAGAAGAGTTGACTCTGGAAAGTATTCTCACCCTTTGCTGGTTTCCGCCCATTTTTCCCAGGGTCACATCTACAGGCTCCAGAGCGAGAATGCTGTAGAGTGGAGCCCAAATATATACCAGAATTTGGCAATGTTTTTCATGAATTTTAATTTTTCCCTTGGCTCTTTAAGAGAAAAACTAGTAGTTTGTCAGAATCCCATCAAACCTGGAAGAAATTAACATGGGGGGCATCTAAAAGACCACTAACTTGGCCAACTTTTGTTTAGGATCTTACAGCCTCTTCTGGGGGAAAAGGGAATCCAGATAGAGAATTAGTAGACTGAGTACTCAGGTAAAGGAGAGTAGAGGGGAGTAGCAGTAGTCACATCAGTCTTTTGTTGAGGTATCTCTTTTGTCTTTAATTTTTCATTAGACTTTTACAATGAATCATTCAAAGAAACTATTTTGGAATCCTTTGGAGGTTTATACATGCCAATTAAAATAGGTATTCCATTCTGTTTGTTTAATTTAGGAGTTCTTACTTTCAAGTGAACTTTTAAATTAATAGTTTTGTCTGATTAGAATATTTCCCATAATGACCATTGTGACTACAGGTTGTCATTTTCCATTTTTGTAGATATTTATGGCTTCTAAGACCACAATTCTCAGATACAAAATGAAAAGGAGTTGTAGCAATCAGTTATTTGAAATTTGAGGATTCCGTTTCTTTGGCTCAACCTTAGGTCTCTTGGATACAAATTAATACTTAAGAGGAATGTGCCAGTAGGTTCAGGGCTGTGTGGTGTTTTACAGTGAGCCTCATTGCATGGAAATCTGTTTGAGGTTCTTGGGTGACCTAGTGTCAAATCTAACCCATTCTGTGACCAATTTTTCCTAGCACAGGAGTCTTAGAGCTCAGTAGCAAGTGCTCTAACAGCTTTTAAGTTCTGGACCCAGACCTACCAGTATTGTAGTTTTGGCTTCCAAGATTCCCATTAACAACAGATCTACTGCCTGGCCTCAGTGGTTGAGTGTCGACCTATGAACCAGCAAGTCACAGTTTAATTCCCAGTCAGGGCATATGCCCAGGTTGTGGGCTCGATCCCCAGTAGGAGATGTGCAAGAGGCAACCAATCAATGATTCTCTCTCATCATTGGTGTTTCTATCTCTCTTCCTCTCCCTTCCTCTCTGAAATCAATAAAAAAAAAAACAGATCTGCTGTTCCTTTACTTTATTGTGCACATTAGCAGAAACCAAGAGTAACCAAGGAAATGTAACTGGATTCAAAGAGTGAGTACTATGGACTGGCTAAGAGAAGGCCTTATGTGTACACCACCAGCAGATGCCAATAGATGGAGACTATAAACTAACCAAGGGTTAGGGACTTGGGTTCCAGGTGGAACCACCTGTCAACTCCAGCTGACCCCTTAAGCCCTGGGCTGGGACCACAGACTAACCTGGGCTAAGAAAGTTCTGCTCTGCTGGAGCCTCCCATCAGTCTGACCATGAACCCTGAACTGGAAATACAATTATACTGGGAGCTGAACACAAAGAGAGGAGATCATGGATCTTGGAGAAATTGACTCTCAGAAATAGTGAGAGAGACAAAGAACTCTAAGAGTTTATGTGTATTTTATTTATCCTTTTATTTCTCCTTGGCCCCAAAGCCATCAGTAGTCTCCATCTCATCCTATCAATGTCACCAAACAGGAAAAAAAAAATCAACTGAGTAAATTTTAAAGATTTTTTCAGCTTTATTCAATGATCCTTTGATTGGGCTTATATATGGAATCTTTAAAAATGAACAAACAAAACAGAGACAGAGTCAGACACAGAGAACAGGCTGATGGTTGCTAGAAGGGATGGGTAGGAAAGGTGAAAGGGACAAGATACAAACTTTGTTATAAAATGTCAGTCACAGAAATATAACGTACAGCACAGAATATAGTCAATAATATTGACTGTACAGTGACAGATGGTTACTAGACTTACTGTGGTGATCACTTCTGAAACTATGATTGCATATCAACTATATTTCAATAAAAAATAACAAATTAAGCAAATATTTTAAGGCATCTTATATAAAGCTCAAATAATAGTTGAAGCTTTTGCTAAAGTATCTAAATTTACTAGTATATATTCTCCACAAGGTTTGGGTCACTCCACTAGTCCAGGCCAGATGATTTTGCATGATAAAGAAAATAATTTTTAAAATTCTGCAAAAGTTTTGTTATCTTCACTTCCCCTTTACTGCAGGAAAGTACATAAAGTTCAGCTTATCCATAGCAACTAATATAGCTGCTCAATTCCATTAGACCAGTGGTCGGCAAACTCATTAGTCAACAGAGCCAAATATCAGCAGTACAACGACTGAAATTTCTTTTGAGAGCCAAATTTTTTAAACTTAAACTTCTTCTAATGCCACTTCTTCAAAATAGACTCGCCCAGGCCGTAGTATTTTGTGGAAGAGCCATACTCAAGGGGCCAAAGAGCCGCATGTGGCTCGCGAGCCGCAGTTTGCCCACCACGGCCTTGGAGCAATTCAACCTTAACTTAAGAGTAAAAAAGAAAAGAACATGTCTCAAAAAAGACATGAGTCTGTTGGGAAACTAGGAAAAGAAAACAGGTGCCAGAAATAGAGATATCTTGAGACATAGGGCATATTGGTCCATTTTGGAAATATTTTTTTGGAAATCTGTGTAAGGAAGATAAATGATATTCACACTCAGATTTTCTAATGCACAATAGAAAAGTGTAAAAGATGACCTATCATTATAGTAAGGTTGGACAGAAATTGGAAGCTCATGAAAGGAGAGTCCAAATGCTCATGAAAGAGGGGATGCTGTAAAACAGTGTGGCTAATGGCGTTATGATAAGGGAAATTTTTAAGTATTTAACTCAATACTCTTAGAAAGTTAAGAAGAACAGACTAAATCCTAAAATTTATCAAAAAAGTGTGTGTCCTATAAGAATATGCATAAGAAGACAAATTAATGGACAGTAATAGTAAATGACTCAGAATTATAAAGAAGTCATTTCTCCCCAGTGACATGCATAATTTCCATCAATATATTACTGTGCATTTTTTCTAATTTAAGAGTTACTCCAAATTTCATCTGAAAAAATAAGTGAATAAGAATAATTAATAAGCCCTAACCAGTTTGGCTCAGTGGATAGAGCATCAACCTGTGGACTGAAGGGTCCCAGGTTCAATTCCAGTCAAGGGCATGTACCTTGGTTGCAGGCACATCCCCAGTAGGGATGTGCAGGAGGCAGCTGATCGATGTCTCTCTCTCATATCAATGTTTCTAACTCTCTATCCCTCTCCCTTCCTCTCTGTAAAAAAATCAATAAAATATATTTTTAAAGAAAGAATAATTAATAAAATTATAGGGAGAAAAGTGAAGGATACTTTTTTTTATAATAGGTGGATGGTGAATGTCAGAATCATGTCAAAATCATATTTTAAAACTATGGTAATAAGAACTATCTGTCTGGTTGAAGCTGAGAGATACCCAAGATGAGTGGGAAAATCATTCACCCTTGGATATCTGAGCCACCAAGTCCAACTACCTTGAAGCCACCGTGCTGAGGGTCCACATGGAGAGATGATGGGCAGAAGGCCTGAGACAACATGAAGAGAGAGATGCCTCTAGCAACCCGAATCATCCCATCTGTGCAGAAATAATTCCTTCTCTCTGAGCTCTGTCTAAACTAACTGTTGTTTGTATTAAGTCACTAAGTGTTGAAGGATTTGTTACACAGCAATAAATAACCAAAGCAGCCGCTGCAAAAACAGGCTCTTTTCAGCTCTCCTGATGCCTCTCTTCTTTCCTCCAACTCCAACTCAAGGTCTCCTTCAACCTGTTGGACCCATCCCGACCCACAAGCAGAGATAGATACGCACCTGAGCTGAGTGGAGATGAAAATTAAGCACAATCCCAGCTGCAGTCATAAAGAAGGTAAAGGTAACAAAAGAGAAAAAATGTGGTATTTCAAATTAAATGATAGTGCACATGTGAAAGTCTTCTCCACTTCTTAAAGGATGTATGCTCCTTATAATATGTTGGCTGATTTCTATTCACTGATGAGAATCTTCTTTAAAAAAATTTTGGTTCTGAATAACAAAAGATACCAATTTCTGTCACAAGTACAAAAGTATAAAGAAACCTTAATGTTTCTTTTATGTTTTATGTTTACATTTAAATATATTCAAATATGGTAAAAATCAGCTTGTTCAGTAATCTACACAATGATGTGGTTCGATATATAGATTTTCTTCCTCTGGATGAGATTTCTAATTTATAAATGTGAACTTGTTGGCGAAACAGAATAGCAATCACATTATTGGCACAAACGCCCTGGACTATTAGTTGCAAAATGAGACAAATTGAAATAAAATTCTAATCAGGGCTTTAGAGAGTCATTATCCTGGAGGGAAAAGAAGCCTTGGCCGCATAAACTGTGACTCCTGACCTCACGTCACTGACCATTTACTACTTTGCACTCTGTTCACTCCGAACCCACTGATGCCTTTGGCAATAGGTTTGGTGCTTTACTTTGTGTTGCGCTTGACAGAGTTCTTGGTTGTTCGGTACAAAACTTAATTCTTTGTGACTCCCATTGACTTCCGTTCTCCTGGACTGTGGATTGTCTGATGGGATCCCCCTACAGGATTTGCCTCCTATTTGAAGCTAGTTAGTCCCCTGACCCTGTTATGATTCACACAACCAGCCTTAAAGTCAAATCCGGGGTGCAGATATGTTACAACCGAAATGTGGGAAGGCTGCTCTGGGAAGTTCAGATCACAATGCCCCTCAGCCACCTGCAGGCTTTAAAGACCCAGTTGTGAGCTTGAAGGGTTCATTTCCAGCAATGAGACTTAACTATTAACAATGTTTTCCTCAACATGCAGTTTAACCACTGGACAAAAAACAAACAAACAAAACTGAATCAGCCTTCATCCCTGAAATTTAAACCAAGACTAACAAAACATTCATATACATAATTGGCAGGGCTCAAATGCCCTGGAGTTCTCAGATAATCTCAGATATTTGCTCTTATGGACCCATATCTACTAATATATTCTCACCAGTCATATCATGCATGCCAGGTTTAAATTCAGAAAATATAGCCACATACATATATATTAGTATAACATGACATTTTAATTATAAAAATGATAGGTTTTTAGTAATTCAGAAAGCAGATAAGCTTTAGGTAGTAAATCTTTACCAAAAATATCTGTATAGAGTTACTATAGGAATTTTCTATATACACCTAGATTACACATTTTACTAAAACTTCATTACATTTTTCATCGACTCTGAAAAAGTGCTGGCAATGCTGTCAGGAGCTCTGAGTAGGCCACCACACAGGCACAGCCTCGCCAGCGGCCTTGTGAACTCATGACAGGAGTTAGTGAGGGCCCACATCACCATGTATGTCATCAACATCCCCACAAAAGATCCGGTTACCGGGCTCCATTGCTTCAGAAATGCCCAAAATGTTGATAAAGTGGCTTCACTTCACAATATGGTTTCTTCCCTAAGGTAGAAATCCCTTCCTTCTTCTGGCTTACAAAAACAAGTAAAAGGAGAGAGCTATGGAGCTATAGGTTTTCAAACAATTTAGAACCCTTTATCCAAAATCACCGGGACAAATGCACCCAGGCCTGGGGAAAGTGAAAATGCCTATGGCTAATCCTCTCTCTCAGAGGTATGAAGAGGTTCCTGTGGAAGTATTTCTCTAAAACTTGCCATTGCCTCCCCACCCTCAGCCCCAGGGAATGGCTACAAAACAGAGTAAGTGAAGGCAAGACCGTGGTTTTGGGGTCTCAGCGACCAAATTCAGAGCAAAAGTTTGAAATTTTATACTCCTGGTTATCACCCAGGTATAAATATATTTATAATTCTGAACTAGCATAACCCTCTGGCACAAAAAGAACATAAATCAATTCATAAAATGCTAAGTTTATTTACATGTTTGTCCAAATTGGAAAGAAAAAAAACACAAGAAGTTTAAGATAGTCTGTGACCTCAACCTCATTAAATAAAAATACATACAACTCCTTTAAGGCAGACCATTTGCATGATAGCTAAGTCATACATTGTTATTGACATCTTCTAGGTGGGAGAGAAGACAGAAGATCTACCTGCACTCCAGGTAATTCCTAAAATATTCCTACCAAAACTCCCCAAAAATCTAAAATTTTAATTGCAATACCATATTTGTTCCATGCCAAGTTTACAAAGGAAGGCTGAAACTTCCCAAATTAACAATAGGACCTTGGGCATTTTCAGCACTATCATATTCACCAATATAGTCAACAAATATTTACCAGATTCCTTCTAATTATGAGACACTGAATAAGACACAAAGACAACGATTAGCTCACCCTTTAAAAAGAGATTTTCTAAAATGCCTTCAGTCTCCTGTCATATAAGACAGACAAAATTTTAAAAGATAGCAGTGCAAAAGTGTGTGTTTTTCCCCAAAAGAAATTCCTGAACTTTTCTTAAATTCAAATGCTTCCATTACAATGAAATGTGCAGTAACAACAAAAATCTTATGAGCCACATGTGATCACATAAAACTTTTGAACTTAAGCATCAGCAGAGTACTGAGGGATTACGTTCATTTTCTAGGAGGTTAAATTTCTACCACGCCATTCACATTTCCAATGACAGGCTCCTAATGACCAAGGCGAATTAGTATAAGCCATATGCTTACCTACAACAAGGTCAAGGCCTACAATAGCAGCTGAGGCTACCAGAGAATCACCACTTTGTTCCATGACTGATTTCTATGACAAACAGAATATGGCAAAAGTGGCTTCTATGTTTTGGTCCTAAGACTGTCACTTCCATCTTGGCTTCTCTCACCTTCACCCATGCTCACACCCTCTGGTATCACTCACTCTGGGGGAAGCTATATTAATATAAGCAGTCAGTCATCTGTAGAGTCTCACATGGTGAGGAACTGAAGCCTCCTGCTCACAGCCACCTGCATGCCTATCCCAGTCCTAGTCGCATCTTCAGAGACTACAACAGCCAACAGCTTGACTACAAGCTCATAAAAGACACTGAGCCAGACCCATGCAGGTAAGCCACTCCCAGTTTCCTGAGTCTTACGAGACTTAACATATGCTGTTTTAAACTGCTAGACATAGAGATAAATAACTGATACACAATTATTTGATGAATATTATCACGTTCAAAAAAGGCTAACTGTGCTTATTAGATATATACCCAATGCCTATCACAGTGTTTGGCACACAGACACTCAACAGATACTTGTTTAATGAATACATGAATGAACAAACCCCACAGTCCTCACATGTCTACTGAAAAGAAAGTAGGAAGTTTACATGTCTTACACTGCATGGGATAGCGTGGGTCATTCAGCAGCAAGGTCTGTTAACACAACTTTAAATGTAAACCGTCCTTCATTCACAAACATTAAAGAGAAGAAAAAGCAGTTCTCATATTTTTAGTTAATAGACCTTGCAACTTGACAACCTGAAAAAAAAGTAAACTCAGATGTCTTAGATGGAATGGGGAATGGGAAAGAGCGACCATTGCAAATAACGCAGAACCATTTCTTTGTAGAAACTGACACCCCTGCTAGTCATCAGAGGCTGGAAGAAATGAAAAGGACAGAGTGACAGTGAAGCAGAAACTTATTTGGGAGAAATATACTTCATGTCTATCATTGTGACAGACAGGTTTCTCATGACAATAGCTCAAATCTAATGGATGCATTTTTTACTCCCTTAATGAAGAGACACTGTTTAAATAATTATCCAAATCCAGGGATGATAAAGAAAAAGAAAAAAAGAAGGGGAAAATGTGACTAAATTAAATAATTCCTGGAAAGCAACTGCTTTAGCATGAAACTTTGGTATTGAGCCATTAGAAAAGAAGGCAAAGTTACAAACCAAAATATCAGCATCTATTTCCCTTGAAGAATGATGTTAGTGATACCATTGTAATTAACATATAACAGGAAAGGAGCAAAGGGAAGGCCAGATTTTATAGGTATGTTATTTGTGCAACTTGGCCAGGAAGTTGCAGTTTAACACTCTCAATGAGCCATGGATCTGTTCCCACATATCGCTGGGGAAAGGGACTGGACAGGGGGAAACAGACACGCCCAGTAAAGTCTGGGTGAAATAGGGAAGGTACTTGTTTGTCAGTCACACCTGAGAACAGGTCATTGGCCAGAGCAGGCGTGGCCACTGCGAGCACAGGAAGATTTGAGATACTGAATCTCCTCAACAAAAATGTTGATTCTCTTGATTTGTTCTTGCTCTCTTGGGACTCTTGGTTGCCTGGGGTGCACTCCCTTGGCTCCCCTGCATGTGCCCACATATCTCATGGCCATGTGGACCCCACACAGAGGACTAATGGACTGTAACTAGCCTGATGCTGTACCAGACCCAATTCCAACATGGAACAGGAACTCTGGATGCTGGCTTGTTTCTGGCTCTCCTGAAGCCTGGCTGCACACCTTCCAGGACTGGATTAAGGGGGATGGGACTTTAAAAACCAAGGGTTGTAATTCCACAAAAATAAAGCTTTCTACCACATCTCATCCTCCCGTGGGGGTCTCCAGAAATGCTTATTCCAGTGGTACACCAAGAATCCACTCCCACTAGCAACAAAGAAAGACCATCCATGCATTTCTCTGATAACATTACCAGTTCACAAACACTTAAACCAGCTTTTCACCTAGGCAAACAGGTCTCTTCTAGTCTCCTCTATTGTACTATCTAACTCCCTGAATATGTCTTGGATCAATGTATCATGAAGCTTATAACACATAGATAAAGAAAAAAGAAGGGGTATAAAACTTGAGGTTGGAAATATCAAAGCAGAATTCCCGAGAGATAATGAAAGCAGGACTGAGACCGCACGCTTGAAGATGCCAAATGGCAGAATGCATGGCCCACATAGGTAGTGTAATATATTTGTACTCTGTTCACACACTGAGTACAACCGGATATACACATACATATGTTATTCTCTGCTCCAAGTTGCTATATGCCCACTGCATGCTAATAATATTTAAAAAATCAAGCTGGGACAAGATTTGAAGCATAGACTGTTAGAGAGGAAAAGGATCTTACATCTATTTTTAAAACTCACATTTTTAGAGGGGAAAATACTGAGACACCAATTCCCCTATGTTATTTCTCTTGTCCCTTTCTGTTTATTCCCCATATTATCTGACTCTTAGAAGGTGTTCCTCTGAGGGAAGGTAGACACCAGATGGCAAGAGTAAAAGCCAGGCTGAGGTATTCAGACACAGACCAGGGAGGGATTGGAAATACTAAGGATACTAGGAAGGAATCTGCTGTGGGGTATGGAGATTATTCTGAAAGCAATAAGTAAGGTGGGCTTAAAAACAGAGTAAAGAGGAAGATTAGAGCAGGTAGGGTTAGGAGGAGGACAATAAGCAACAAAAACTGACTTGAGCAACTTAAAGAAAGGAATTGGGTAACTTATCAAAAAGATGTTTTCTGGGTCATAGAATCCAAGAGGAAGTGAAGGACCCAAGCATAGGACAGGCCGAGATCCATAGCAGCTCTGGAAAGTCAGGTAAGTGGAAGTGTATAGGCACATTCAAGACCAGGCAGGGGAAGATTACGGATCAATTGTTTTTGGTCTTTGAGTCGCTCTTCCAAAATCTTGGTTTGAATGTTGGGTCTTTGGCCAGGAGAGGGAGAGCATCCTGACTCACAGTCCCTTTGAGACTTGATGTGTTTCTCCTTGACTTTAGAAAGGAGGTTGGATAAGGTCTTTTTAAAGTTAAAAGGCTGCTGGGCAGACAACCAAATGGCTGCTCGAATGAGGACATAAGATGGCTGTTGTCCTAAGCAGTCCTAAGGCAGTGGTCGGCAAACTGCGGCTCGCGAGCCACAGGCGGCTCGAGAGCCGCAGTTTGCCGACCACTGTCCCAAGGGATTGAAATGATTGAGGGTAGGGACCAGCCCAGGGGTTACTGGCCAGCATGCTTCCTACTGTCTAAACTCAAGATCAGTTTTGGATGCCGATTCGATGGGAAGGACTGTTCTCAGCACTGGTGGCAGGAAAGCGCCTCCTGTGCTCCGGAGTCCCACTTCCTGTGCTTGGGTTACAGTCACCTGCACAGTGGACTCAGCTGCACTGAGGCCCTCTTGTCAGTGCCAGCCTGTGGGCCAGTGGTTCCCAACCTGCTTTTGCCCATGCCCCACCTACGCATCTCTAAAATCCTGATGCCTCCCCCCATGACATATAATTCTTATTCTAAAAAGTAAATTCCTAATCACGTGGAGGAAGCCTAAAAGGCCATTAACTTGGTCTAAACATGCTTCCAAAGAACATGGCATCCATGAAACAGAAAAATATAAAAACAAGAGGACTGTTGAAGTACTGAGGAAGAAATCACTAAGAAATTGTTTTCAAAGTAATAATCATATTAAGTGATATGAAAAAATAGCAAAGTTTCAAAACATATAATAGAGAGCTGAAATGCATAAATATGCCACAATATATATTTACATACTGTATATGAGGCCCCTAGAACCCTAAGAAATGCAAAACATTCACTGTTAATAACTCATTCTTGAATTGCCCCCTTAAAAAATCAAACTGCCCCCCTGTTGGGCGTGTGCCCCACATTGGGAAGCACTGTGGTGGGCTGTCCACTGCTCTCAGCTGTCACTTTGCATTTCTTTCTTAGTTTCTCCCAGTGGTGGGAATTACTGGTGAGTATTGGGAAACAAGCCTGCCTGATGCCCAGGAAAGCAGAGGCTGCAGAATTGTTGCTTGAGTCTGCTTTTCCCAGAAACACAATGGTTTATAGGGACCAGGGAAGTGCCAGAAGCACCCTGTGAACTCATTTAGGGAAGAGACCCCTGAATGAGAGGAGGGGCCCAGGTTCTCAGATGCGGTCTCCATCATTTCCCTAGTCTTAGAACAACAGCTCCGGGAGCCCCAGGCACAGTCACCGCTGTGGCCCACCAGCAGAGGAAGGCAAAACTCTGTCTCAGCCTGACTATAATGTCAGAAGATTCCACACGGTTCCCTAATACCTAAAAAGTCGTTTATTTTTTAGGTTACATTTAAAAAACAGTGTTTGTGTGAAAACAGAATAAAGGGAAAAGAACAAGGTTTAGGTAAATCTTTTTTATTCTTCCAGAGAAAGAGAGACACCCTGTGGATTTGAAGAAAGCCTAACAGTTTAATATTCTATAAAGGAAAAATATTGTTTAAGGAACTGGTAGCAAAATAAAGCACAAAAACAGACAAAGAGGAAATTAAAGTGACCAGCATAGGTAACAAAACTCTGTAGCTTCATGGTGTTGAGCAGAAATTCCTCAGAGATTGTTTTCCCTTATTGTGTGGCAGAACCGGTGGAGAATGTGAGGGAACCCTACTGGTTTATATAATTTGAAAGCAAAGCTTGGAGAGAGTTCCGAGTGCATCCCACGTTCCTTCTGCCAATAAGGGTACAGCATTTGTGGAGACAACCTGGAAGCAGAGCCCAGGGACCAATGGAGCGAGGAAGGCGATTCTGATTCATCAGCTCCCCTGTAACCCTGCCTCAGGCACCGGATGACAGGACCATTAGGGGACGCAGTAAAGTAAATATACTTCAATCAGGTCCCACATAACAGATATTTTGACTTGATTTGGATCAGCACTGCTGAGCACAGAACCTGCTTCGAATCTGATCTCATATGACATGTATGAAGATGCTCGAGGAGAAAGCAATTTAGTCTGCAGCTCCCTCCAATCCTGCCTGGGAAATGACTGCAGAGGGGGGGAGGGAAGCCAGGGCCTGGAGGGGAGAAAGTGGGCAAGGAAGGGAACAGATGGCCTTCCACGCTGGGCCCAAAGGAACTCGAGCCTTGGGCTTCAGGGGAACCTGTTTGGATATCTCATCTGCAGCTGCCAGGGACACTGACTGCTCTGTGATTTAACTCTGCCCCGCAGACCTGCAAAATAAGGGAGTGTGCATTTATGCCATTAGCCCTGCCACTGTTCTCCAAGAGGATTCATCATATGTGATCCTAGGCTGCCTGCGCTGCTCAGCTTCTCCTTTTTATCCTTGCTTGAGGAACTTCTGATCTGGACCCAGAAATCAGTTTGTGAATATAAAGCAAAGTCAAAAAATAACATGCACATATGTGAATATGAGCATTCTTGCAGTCAAAGTGCAGTATTGCAGACACTATAGGGCTGAGAGAGACAGAGCCATAATTCCCATCCCTAATTTTAAAAAAAAGAACAAAGTAGACAGGGACCACAAGGCTGGGCTGAAGCCAGACAGCAAGAAACGAGTCCCAGCTCTCTGCCCTTCGTCTGATACAGTTCCATTATAAGGAGTGGCAAGTCATTCTGTGCTTAGACATAGAAAGACATTTTCTAAGTCAAAAAATCATAGGAAAACTCTCGATGTTCCTTAAGCTTGCTTACTGTATGTGAAGAATCATGCCAAAAACAATTTTTTAAAGCTTTAACAGATGAACCATAATTTTTTTTATCTAATATATCCAAAGAGGCCTGCTCTTTAATGGTCATTCCAGGAAGCCCATTGGGTTGCTGTGGTTCTCCACATTTTGGGATTTTACACTAAACACTGTCATCAAAGTCAGTATTGAGCCACACAAGAAAACAGCTCTCATTACCTTAAACTCCTATGTTGCATCTATCAGTCCCATCAGGAAAAACATTCATCTCGATGGCTCGCATGAAAAGATCTGAAGGATGAGATAACCTAGAGCGGTGAGGACAGGCTTAGGGCAATGAGGTGCCCGAGACAAGAGAAGTTCCCTGTGCTGAGATCACAAAGCCATTGGGTGACAGCACAGGGAAGAAGTCATGTCCTTAAAATCCAGTGAGAGATGCCACCACGGAAACTTTGTCACCTCAGGGATATTATAGTCTTGGAAGGTGGTAGTTACTGATACAGATGTACTGTCTCCTCCTGCCTCCATACTTCTGCTGGTGCCTCCATGGGAAGCCTGCTGGCACGTAAGCCCAGGTGGTCTCACCCCAGGGTCCCACTTCAAGGCAGAGAGATAGTCTCTACTAGGACAGATAGCATGTCTGGGATGCAAATCATTTCTGAATCAAAATGAGTTGGTTATCCATCTTTTCTGCACTCCTAAGTTACCGCCTCTTCCAAAAACCAAACCCACTCCAGTTTTCAGGGAGGAAATGGCCCTAAGTGTAGTTGTATTGTTTTTTAATTCCTCATGTATGTTAAGCCATATCATGCCTGAACTGAATGGAAACAATTTGTAGACCAGTGGTCGCAATCCTATGTAATAAAGAGGGAATATGCTAATTGACCCTCACGCCATCCCAAAGATGGCAGCACCCACAGCCAATAAGGAGGAAATATGCTAATTGACTTCTCCGCCCTCAAAGATGGAGGTGCCCACAGCCAATAAGGAGGGATTATGCTAATTGACTATCCCCCCTCAAAGATGGCAGCACACACAGCCACAAGATGGCAGTGCCCAGTCCCCTCAGCCCTGCTGGGGCCTGCCTCCAGAGTCCCCCAGTCCCTACAGTCCCCCAGCCTCCCAGGGCTGGCCTGAGGCATAGGCAAACCTCGGATGGCAGCTGCTCAGCTGCCCAGGGCCAGCCCAAGGCGCAGGCAACCAGGGCCAGCTGGCAGTGGCAGCAGCAGAGGTGTGATGGGGCATCTCCTTCCCCTGTTCGCCAGGTCACCTCCCACCTGAGGGCTCCTGGACTCCCGACTGTGAGAGGGGCAGGCTGGGCTGAGGGACCCCCCCCCCCTCCAGTGCATGAATTTTCATGCACTGGGCCTCTAGTTTCAAATAAAAGGTTAAATTCTCTAGTTCTAATGCATTAACCATAAGTACTGTACATAAAGCACTTGCACAGTAACTAGCACATAGTATAAATGCTTTGGTACTTTTGGTTTTTACTGCAGGCCCCTGTACATGAAGTAAATTATTTCAAACAAAATGAATCAGCACCTTGGTATGTACGGCCCTTCCCAGCCCATCCAGGCACCATCTGTGGGAGGTCAACGGTGCTGGTTGAAAGTCTGGGAATGGATCCACATTGGAAGCTTCTGCAGTGCTGGGAGGTACACCATGAAGTCCTCCCAGGCCTGGTCATCATGGACAAGCTGCTTTGGCCACAACCCATTTGGAATGCAGCACCATGGAAGGACTGCGGTGTGGGGGATAAGTTCTCATTCTAGCTCAGTCTCATCTTAGGCAGGTCACTGATATCCTTAGGGCCCCAGCCTCCTTGTCTCAAAAGTAAGCAAGCTGAAAAGACTTCTGAGTTCCAACCTTCTTGTTTCAGTAGAAGTGTATTGTTATATAAAACACTGTAGGGACAAGCAACTTACCAAGCAGAATCAGATGGCTTTGCTCGGGCTGAAGAAGGCTGAAGGGGCCTGGAATGCCCGTCACTTTTCCCTTCACGCCTCCCTTAAAATTCCCAGGGAGCACAATAGAAAAACTGCAAAACTGGATGACAACTAAGGCCATGCCTAGTCTAATTTCTTCAAATTTTAGTTTTCCAAAATTTTATGGAGGTGTAGGAGGGGAAAAGCTTAATTTTGCTCTCATAAAGCATAAAATCTAGCAGCAAACTTTTATAGACTACAGTGCAAATGGTATAATAAGTTCATTGTCCCATAGTGTCTGCTACATAATTGTGTTCATTCCCTTTGTGTATTTTCATAATGAGCGTATAATTGTCAGTGCTTATAATACATATAATCTCATTACTGTCACTCCCATTAGTATGCTTTCACTTCAGCCCATACACAGTGAGCTCCACTTTCCCTCTCATTGAAATACATAAATATTTCTCCTTCCCTGCAACCAGATTTCAGTCTCATTCCTGACAGTTGCCATGGCTAATCATTGAGACAAGGCTGCCTGCCTGGTTTTTAATATGTTTAATCTACCATTTTGACACAATGCCAAGAAGTCATCACTGCAGTGGCGTTGAGTTGCCACATCCACATCCTGGCCTTCCCATAGGATGGCTGAGGCTTATTTGGAGAAGAAGCTAATTTTGACATGCAGATGAACACATTCCTGACAGAGACTGTGTGTGCAGAGCTGCAAGATTAGGCTCAATTACATCCTGCCTCGATTCTGTCATTTGTCAAAGGACAAATTTGGCCTCTGTTATTCTCCTGGATGCCTACTACTTCTAAATATTCTTATTCTCTATAAAAGACTCAAATCATAAACCTCTTTTTAAGTAATTCCTCAAAGTATTGCCTGCACAGTTTTACAAGTATTAAAAGATGTATAAGACACCCCTCCCCACATGCAATGACTAGGTTCTCTTAATTAGTTCTGAAATTTAAAGATCTTTCCATTCTATATAAATTGCTAATTTTAAATTTGTGTGTTTCAGGCACCATCTCTTGATCTTCTCTTTGGTAGGTGAGAATGTAGCTCTCTCCCATCAAACTCCTTCCCCAAACTCCTGGTGGAGGGATATTGCAATTTCATTTCATAGGGATTCTGCTGTGCATATCGGAGTGTTCATGGTTCTATCTTCATGGTCTCAGAATCTTACAGTCTACCATCCATTTAGCCAATTACCTCTTTCATCTATCTACTTTTCAGCTCCCAAAATATATGGATTTAAATCTATTTTTTAAATATCTTTATGACAGTTTTTAGTGTATTTTTGGAGAGGGTGAAATTATATATATGTATGTATTCAATATGCCATCTTCACATGGAAACTCCACAAATTTCCCTTTTAATCCATACTACCATAACACAGATCAATTACATACTCTTTTTTTAATTTTTAATCCTCACCCGAGGATATTTTTCCATTGATTTTTATAGAGAATCAAAGAGAGAGGGAAAGACAAAGGGAAATAGCAACGTGAGAGAAACACATCGATTGGTTGCCTCCTGCATGAGCCCCAACCAGGGCTCAAGCTGGAGAGGAGCCTGTAACCAAGGTACGTGCCCTTGACCAGAATCAAACCTGGGACCATTCCATGCCTAAACTGACACTCTACCCACTAAGCCAAATAAACTAGGGCTCAGTTCCATACTCTTGGTCATACCTTTTATATGCCTCTCAAATCCATCCTCTCAAGGATTCTAATATCATAATTTTGTGACTGAGTATCTAGACCCTTCTACAACTTGGTTTCTGACCTCACTGAAGTGAGTAGGCCATTTTGCAGTTTAATCTCTGACTTTATGGGACCAACTACATTCTTTGCATGGTATGTTCACTACTACTTGTTTTATTAGTTTACTTTGCAGACTCCAAAGGAAACTGAGAGGTTGGTCCCTTCTTTGTGAGACCCCATCCCTTTGCTAACCATGTCTGATGACTCCAACTCTTGGCTATATCCCACGACTCCACCTGCTGACCATGAGTCCACCAAATCTACCCATTGTTCTTACCTCATATCACCATTTTCTGACTGCTAAGTAAGCAGACTCCTGAAAATCCAGTTGCCCCACCAAACAGAAAATGAATGAGATAAATTTATGGTCTTGTTTCCCTAACAACCCAGCCTTTTGATCAGCAGCTTCTCACAACTCTGCCTTTAAATTACACTTTTTCTAAAATCCTCACCTGAGGATATATTTTTTATTGATTTTAGAGAGAGAGAGAGAGAGAGAAACAATGATTGGTTGGTTCCCTCTCATTCAAATCCAAACTGGGGATCAAACCCACAACCTTTTGGAGTCTAGAATGATGCTCCAACCAACTGAGCCACCCAGCTAGGGTAACCCTCACCTTTAAAACCCTTGTCTTATTCTTCCCACTTTAATCCTGCTTTGGTTCATGGCTAAGCCTAAGTTCTCTGATTTTCAAATTATATCAAAATAAAACTCTCTTTTATCCCTCAGACGAGTCCCACGGAACTTTTCATTTATAGTCTCTTCTCCACCGCTATCCTCATAGTTCATTTTGCAAAAATGAAAAGTTACAAAAATAAAAGTTACAAAAACCTCTTCAATGGTATGGGCCATGGGGGATGTCTACTACTCTCTAGACTCGGAGATCTGGACTTTGTACTATTTAGTTTCACACAAATATAAATGAAATCTTGTGTGTGGGGTAGTAAGGTGTTCGAACATCCAGGGTGTCATTCATATGGAGCATATCAGATGAAGAGTGAACTACATTTAGCACTTACTCTGTCATGTCAGACAATCAATGAAGTAGGCCTCCTCTGAGGCATCCTCTAAGGATACCAATAAGAATCACTCCTCACCTGGAGTCTAACATTCTCAAAAAGCCTTATTAACTTAAGAAAATGAAACTTTGGAGTAAGAATTCAATGAAATAAAAGCTTGGGAAAATCTTAAAAAGAAAGGTAGATGTGGTAACTGCCACATTTAAACAAGTAGAAGCAGAGAGATGAAAAACTTAAAAGGTCTTAAGAAAGTTATATTAACCAAACATAATATAGCTGATCTAAATGTAACTTACAACTTTTTACGAATTAAAACAACCTTGGGCCCCCACCACTCCATATAGGCAGGAAATAGATTAGTATGATTTCTAGTCCGCAAGGGGGCATGCTTGTTTTTAGTTCTTATTAACAAATGCCCATGATCAGACATGACAAGGAGAATACCTTGCCACATCACTCTAGATTCTGGACATTGAAGCCGGTGCAATGACTGTGTGGGAGTTTAAGTTACCTCTGTGAGGAAGGGTGACTATGTTGAGTGGTTAAAAGGAACAAAGAGAATCAGAAACTCAAACTGTGGTGGAGATATGGATTGCTCTCTCAACATCCCAGTGCTTCCCCAGTTTCCCAGCTGCCTTGCAATTAAGTGGAACAATACGGATAGTTCTGGGAGTAGATGTGACCTGCCTCACTTCTGGGTTGAAGCATTTAAGAACTTGTATGTACTCCTTCAGCTCTTCCCTGCCCTGTCAAGGCATTTGTGGAGGAAAAGAGAGAGAATCAACTCCTGAGTCACTACATGGAGAAAGGCTGTCCTAGCAAGTCACCCAGGTATGCAACTTTTGAATAAGCAAGAAAGGAACTTTCACATGTTAAACCAAAGGGATTTAAGGATTGCTTATTACAACAACATGGCCTAGCTTTTCCTTACTAATAATGAGATATATTTCAGCTCTATATAAATAGGACTCTTTAATAGAGATATCAAAAAAAGGCACATGGAGTACTGAGTTTCTCATCACTGGAGACATTTAACAGGGAAAGATTAAAAAGCAGTCTTTGCAACAGGCATCTCTTATCATAGCAGGGCTGGGTTAAAGAGCTCCTGATTTCCTATTATTTTACGATTTCTTGCAACCCCATGCTTCTACTAAAATGAATATCATGCAAAGCTCAGGTTCTTCTCATCTTTATCATCTTACTTGGATTATATTAATTCTGAAAGAAGACAGAAATAAACTTTCCAATAGTCTTTCATTTGCAGGATGAGGAGAGTTGAGGCAGAGTTCCTGAAACAGGAATTTAAAGACAAGAGAAACACTTGATGGTAAACAGAAAAGAGGATAGAAGTGGTATGAAGAAGCACACAGCTGGAGAAATGATCAATATGGACTTTAATAACCATATATATATATACATATATATATATATACACACACACACATATACACACACACACACACACACACACACACACACACACACCAATTTGGTCCATGAATGATAACAATCACACCTTATTAATGTAAAGTACTAATAATAGGGGAAGCTGGGTGAGGAGTTTATGGGAACTCTGTACCATCTTCACCATTTCTCTGTAACTAAATCTGTAACTGTTCCAAACACTAATGTTTATTTTAAAAATAAAACAACCAGACACAAAACAATTGATACTTGTGTAAAATTTCATATGTTGTGGAGAAACCAAAAATCTAATGGAGAACAAAGTACAAATATGACCAAGTTCCATATACCCATTTGAATAACCACGATACATGCAAATAATCTTCCAATACTATTTGGTTACTTGGACTGGTCCTGAAATGAGTCCACTCTTAAATTATTCAATCTTGGGGGCAAAATGTCATAATAACACTTTTCTATCACATAACGATAAATTTTACCCTCTAAAGAGCATCAAAAACTTTATTAATATTGCAACTAGTCCTGGCTAACTTTATAAATAATGCAACTACTCTTGGCTAAAATTAGAATGCACCTGTTCAGTCATAACCATAGGCCCTGTACGCAGCTTGACAGAGGGCAGATTCAAGGGCAGTTGATCCTACAACAAAACCCCTGTCCCTTTATCCAAGCGACTTATGCTACTTTCCTTCCATGCAAGTTCCTGCAAAAGGAGATAGTCCCTAAGTTAACTCTCTTACAAAAGACTCTCAGTAAGACACCAAGTCACATAATGTGGAACACAGGTGTCTGCTGGCACTGTTAATGTAGAAGAATCATTAGTCTCAGGTGATTTTTTTCCTTCCTCAAGGAGACAGAAGACAGTAACTCAAGCCTTGGGAGCTGAAATGACTTTGTAGCAATATTTGAGAGCAATATTTTTAGAACTCTTGAAGCCTTCAATGGAACTATGGAGAGAAGACTATTTTCTCAAAAGTTGTAAATGCTGGTGTGAAAACAGAGTGGGCATTTCAGCTTCTCTCCTCCTTGAACTCCTGAGAGCATGAGTGCCAAAGGGGTCATTTCATTAATGGTAAGATTAATTTTTAAAAACTAAAAAGCTTCTAAAATACCTCTTAAAAGAAGAAATAGCTATTAATGGGGGGGGGGGGAATACTTAGGGGAACAGCTACAAAGTCAGTGGTCTTAACTTGCTTCATCAGCAGCGTTATCTGGAACACCAGAAACTGAGAAAGAACCTGAAACCTGCAAAATCTCTCACCATGCTGATCTCAAATTAAAACTTAAGGAGCCACGTTAGGTAATGCATAGCTAGTGAACTCCAATTACATGTTAGGAGTTTTAAAAATTGGATACTAAACATTTGCAATGTCCCAGTATATAAATCTTACCATAGGAAAGGAACTATAAACAAATATGAAACTCAAGCCAGTAGGTTTTCTTTTCATAGTAATATGGTATTCAGCAATCCTGAATCTTCTTTTGCTAACTTCTAAACTTGAACAAATGAGTATGTATATGTACTCTGTGATATTGGGTTGGACTTTGAAAAATGGCATTAACTTGTACATTTAATATAGACAGACAAGTAGATTGGTATGTACAAATATATGTGTATGATTATAAATGGATACCCACACACATAGGTATATATTTCCTAGTCCTTTCTACTGAAAGCACCTAGAAGCAATGACAGACCAATAGCAATGCCACCTAGAATTCTTATCTTCATTTCAGAATATTTCTCCACTTGATGGAACCATGTAAATAAACACTTGATTACAGGGCTAGGGCAGGGAAGCACAGACCTCTTGTTTTACCACAAAGGTTAAGGCATGGGATGTGTCAAAGGGATACAGAAGCCTGCCTGAGGAAGCTCCTGCTAGCCACATCAGGGATAGTTAATGCAAGTCCTTTTGATTTTGTTCACTCACAATGTGTCAGTCTTATGGGTAGCAGCCAGTCTCTAAAACTACACTCTTGAATTGTCATCATTCATATCATAGATGATTCCTTAAAAAGTAATAGAAATGTGCTCCATATCAGAACAGGAGACAGCAACCCACATGTATGGCAATTAATCTGCAAAAAATCACTTCACTGCTCTAGTACTGGAGTGAGAGTTTTAGCTGAAACCAGAAATTAGATGTTCCACCTTCAGGTTTATACAAATAGACAACATTAGGTTTCATAATGTCATATCTTCATTCATTCATACACCCACCTACACATTCATTTATTGATTTTTACCAATATGTGTATGTTTATTCATTCATCCATTTATTTATTCACATTTATTTATTCATTAATCCATTAATTCCTTCAATCATTCCTTCAATCTTTCAGTCTAGAAATAATAACTGAATCCTTACTATGTACCAGGGATATTTCTAGAAGCTAGAATACAGAATTAAAACCGATATTTATGTCTGCCTTCATGGAGCTTACCTCTAGAGCAGTGGTCAGCAAACTGTGGCTTGCGAGCCACTGTTTGCCGCTCTGTTGACTAATGAGTTTGCTGACCACTGGGATAGGGACTTAATCACAAGGAACAACAACAGCCTGTAATTATTGGAATCGAGAGTCAAGGTCAGTGGTCAGCAAACTCATTAGTCAACTGCTCTAGAGCAAATAATATACAACAAAAACAAAACGTAAAGTGTATTAAAAAGTAATTAGTGATTAGTGCCAAGGAGGACAAAAATAAGGAAGTAGAATAGCAAATGCTAGGTAGGAAGATGGTGCTAAAAATTTAGCTATAAAGCCAGAGAAACCTCACTGAATAGGTGATTTTTTAAGTGACTTTTAAATAAAAGACAAAAGGGCAAAGGGAAACAAATAAAAAATACATGTGCATACATGTACCTACACATACACTGAGTGTCCAGATTATTATGATCTCTGAACACATAATAATCTGGCCACTCAGTGTATATCATATATAATAAAAGGCTAATATGCAAATTGTCCCCTTGACCAGGAGTTTGACCAGCAGACAGGCAGCCAGCCGCCCATGTCCCCTTCCCCTGGCCAGGTTGACCAGACCCCACCCATGCACGAATTCATGCACTGGGCCTCATATATATATATATATATATATATATATATATGTATATGTATATATATATATGGCCAGATTATTATGCATTCAGAGATAATAATCTGGCCACTCAGTGTATATAGTCATACACACATGCATATATAAAATATATATATATATATATATATATAGTATCCCCAAAAAATGTATACATGCTTTAACAGCTGACAACTCACTTAATTTTCACTCCTTTTCAGGTTTAACTGAAGCCAGACTTAGCTTTGAACAAAGAAAACTTATCCTAAAGTGCCACTAGACTTTCTTATAGGGATACATAAAAGATAAAGTTTACAGTACAAAACTGGCAACAATCAATAAATTGAGGGCACACAAATACTAAACAAAATAATTCTTGATGTTTGTGATTCCATTGCTTTGCATTATTAGCAGTGCCTGGACCAGAAGGGTCATCAGTCTGAAAACACAAGAAACTATTCATTTATGTAGAGTCTTTTAAGCTTTGAAAATGAACTGTATCTTCATAAACACTGACTTTATAATCATTCAAAGTGCATATACATTTTGGGGGGACACCATGTATATTTGTGTACACATAGATATATGTATGTGTGTGTATGAATTTATATATTAGTATATTTCAATTGACACACACACACATATATATGTCAATTTCTCACCTTCTTTGTTGAAAATGTGTTGCTACTATAAATATATGTTTATATATCAGCTTAATTAAACAGTACCTAGTGGCATTGTTGATTTTATTCTGGGACAGGTAGATAACCAGTAAGAGTTTGTGGCCTGGCACTGAACACACTTCAAGTAGCATTGACTTAAGGCATTGGAAGTCCAAGTAGTTTTTGAGTTTTACAAAAATAATTGCAGAATTTTGGACAGCAGAGAGACATGATTGAAATTATGTCTTAAAAATTTCACTTTCATTTCAGAGATGTAGGTTCTTGAGATGCAAAGAAAAAGCATCTCCATTCTACCACCATCTCTTCCTGAAAGCTCATATTAAATGGAGATACTTCTGTGTACTCAGGGGGCACAGGACCCTGAACAGGGTGTCATATTTCAAAGCTTGCTTGCAGGTGCATAGACAAGTCTGCCTAAGAAACTGAAAAAAGAATTAAACCAGCTCAAATCCCTGGCATCCAAATGTCACCTGGATTGAATTCTCTGCCTCTTCCAATGACATTATCCCTGCATCTCATTTCTATCTGCTTTGTTAGCAAGGAACTGCATTTGAAACCAACATTGTGCATCTTGGGCTTTGGAAACTAGCCTGCCATCGAGAGAAGTGGAGTTAATTACTTACACAAAGTGACTGAATAACCAAGGGAATGTACTTGCGATGGCACTAATACATCAGCTTTATTGTAACAGGATTTTGTTGGTCCCTTGATGAGACACTGTATAATACACAAAAGGCAAATTGTGAGCTTAGAAATGTCAAAACAGCAGCCCACCAAAGGAGCTATGACATCTTAATGAACTATTTTGGGAAGCTCATTGCTCCAGAAGTACGACCGACTGCATTTTTATTCAATGCTTAGTTCTTTGAGCTCCAAATAAAGGAAATTGGACTGGGTTGCTGTACCCTATCTGCACCTGAAAACAAAATAAACCTTAGCACTTCTTCATCGGGCTCTATTTTCACTCTTACCCTTCAGTTAATCAACAGTAACAATACTTCCTATGGAACTGTATCATGACTACTTACCTGCCAGGAAAGCATCAAATGTATCCAATATCTCTGATAAGTGTAGTCACTGAGAAATACAGAGCCATTTCCAGTCCCTACCTCTCCTAGTCCCCATGTCCTGGAAAGAACTAACCATAAAAATATACCTTTGGAGACGCTAACAATATAAAGCTTCCCTGTGTTTTAGGAGAAAGGGAAATGATCAGCTCCTTTTGGATGGCCTACAATATACCATAGAGTAGGATAATGCCCCTACTCTCCCTCCCACCTTACTCCCAATATCCCCATGTCCTAATCTCTGGAACCTGAACATATGTTGCATTACATGGCAAAAGGGACTTTATAGATGGAGTTAAGGTTATAGACTTTAGGAAGATTATCCTGGATTATTTAGCTGAACTCATTGTAATCACACAGAACCTTTAAAGTAGAAGACAAAGGCAGAGAAGTCAGCTAGAGAGGCAGGAGGGACTGGACACATTGATGCGTAAGAGGGACTCCCAGGAAGGGGGCCATGAGCCAATGCATCTAGGCAGTCTCTAGAAGCTGGGATCAACCCACAACTGGTAGTTAGCAAAGAATCAAAGACCTCAGTCCCAAAACCTCGAGGAACCAAATGCTGCCAACAACCTGAATAAGCAGGAAAGAGATTCTCCCCTGGAACCTCCAGAAAGAAGCACAGCCCTGGTGACACTTTGATTTTAGCCCTTTGAGACCCCTGTTGGACTTCTGACCTACAGAACTGTAAGATAAGAAGTTTGTGTTGTCTTAAGCCTAAATTTGTAGTAATGTGTTATGGCAGCAATAGAAATCTAACCCACGGTCTATAAGAGGCAGATTCTTTGATAAAAGGCACTCTGTGATGTTTAGAAAAGTATGACAATCCTATATAATAAAAGCCTAATATGCTAAGTGTCCTACCTTTTGACCAGTCACTACAATGCTCACTGACCACCAGGGGGCAGACATTCCTACTGGTAGGTTAGCTTGCTGCTGGGTCCAGCCAATTGGATGGGGACTGGGTGAGACAAGCCCGACACACCCTGGAGCCCTCCTGAGGTTCCTCCCCAGCCATGATCATGCACCGGTGGGATCCCTTGGCCTGGCCTGCACCCTCTCGCAATCAGGACCCCTTGGGGGATGTCGAAGAGTCGGTTTTGGCCAGATCCCCGCAGGCCAGACCAAAGGACCCCACCAATGCATGAATCCCATGCACCAGGCCTCTAGTGAAAAAATAAGCAAATGCAATGGGGTTGCATCCTATGCCCACTTCCTTTTGCCAATTTAGGTATTTCATTATACAAGCTATGGTGGAGAGAGAGAGAAGCTAGGGGAGAAGAGAGGTTGGGAGAGAGAAACATGAGGTGGAGATAGAGACAGAAAAAAATAACAATTTCTACAAGTGGTCTTGTGACACCAGCATTCCACTCAATGAGCACTTACTCTAGAGGGAACTGGAGTCCAGTGCTCTCCAGTGAATCTCAGGTCCCAGGTAACTCTCATAATATGAACAGCTTGTTACATTGAGTGTGATGTAGAAGTATAATCCTAGCATTTAACAAAACATATTTTTCAGGGGGAAAAAATAGCCCTTAAATACAAGCTAACTCCATTAGTGGGCAGTACCGTACAAAAAGTGGGATTCCTTCTAATACTATGGAAAAGTTGGCTGTCCTGGACTACATGTTGCCCACATTGTTCTCTAACAGAGCACCTTGCTACAGAACATTAAAGGCTAATTGTCTATTAAAATGTTACCTTAAAACCTAACCTCCAGTAAATGTGATTCCATTCTAAAGCTAAAGAATGAGCTAGAGCAGCAACTCTTACAGAAACTTTCAACAATGAATTTTAGTTTGAACAAAAATTCAATTATTTCTGTTAGGCAGAGTTAAATAGAGATACAGCTGAGAGTTTCACCAGCTTCCAAGACTAAATCTTGACCTGAAATAAATGTAACCAAAGAGGTGAAAGACCTGTCTCTGAAAACTCTAAGACTCTAAAGAAGATACAATAAATGGAAGAATATACTTTGTTCATGGGTTAAAAGGATTAATATTATTAAAATGCCCTTTCTACCTATACAGATTCAATGCAATCCCTATTAAAATACCAATCACATTCTTCTCAGAAAAGGACAACTAATCCTAAAATTTATACAAAACCACAAAACCCTGACTAGCCACAGCAATCTTGAGAAAAAAGAACAAAGTTGGAGGTATCATTCACCCTGATATCAAACTATACTACAAAGCTAATCAAAATAGTATGGTGCTGGCATAAAAATAGATATATAGATTAGTGGAGTAGAATAGAGAGCAGAAGTAAATCCTCATTTATATAATTAATTAATTATAACAAAGGAGGCAAGGATATATAATGTTGTAAAGACAGTACCTTCAATAACTGCTGTTGGGAAAACTGGACAAAAAAAATGAAACGGGACAACTTTCTTACATCAGATACAAAAATAAATTCAAAGTGGATTAAAAACTTAAATGTAAGATATGAAACTCCTAGAAGAAAATATAGGCAGTAAACTTTTTTGCATCATTCTTAGTAATATTGTTTTGGGTATGTCTCTTCAGGCAAGAGAAACAAAAGGAAAAGAAAACAAATGGGACTACATCAAACTAGAAGGTTTTGCTGAAGAAACCCATCAACAAAATGAAAAGATCTACTGAATTGGAGATGTACTCAAATGATATATCCGTTCAAGGTTCATATCCAAGATATATAAGAAATTCACACAACTTAACACCAAAAGAACAATCCAATTAAAAAATTGGCAGAGGACCTGAATAGACATTTCTCCAAAGAGGCATACAGATATCCAACAGACATGAAAAGATGCTCAACATCTATAATCATCAGAGAAAGGCAAATTAAAACCACAATGAGATATCACCTCACACAAGTCAGAATGGCTGTCATATATATATATATATATATAACTATACTCTTCAAACATTTCCTTCCTAAGCATCACAATTAAGATCCTCCCACCTAGAACTTCATGTCTTTGTACTAGTCTAATTTTTGTAACCTGATATTAACAGCCCAATAATGCACATTAATGTCTAAGCATGACATAAAAATCAATAAATTATTATGGAGTACCCCACACACAGAAGCAGCAATATAAGAGTTCATGGTCACACAACAAATCATAAGAGGGAATTCCTTTCTGCAAAAAAGTTAGAGTCTACTGAGGAGTACAAGATGAGAATCCTCAACATGGAACACAGGAAGACAGAGGAGCAGTTACATCCAGGCAAGAAAATGCAGGTCGTAAGCAAAATAAATGCTAGTTCAGAGGAAGGATGCCCAGAGAGGGTAGCATATGACCTTGATCTTCATAATGGTTAGAATAGGGCTAACCTGGAATGGATATCTAAAGAATTTCTAGGAAGTAGAATAGCATGATAAATATAAGTGAGGAGGTAAAACAAAAACAAACAAACAAACAAAAAACCCAAGATGCATTTGGGAATAATAAATGAATTGATTTGACTCTATATGGGACTGAGCCGTGTTTAATGGGGGTGGGGGTAGAGCATAAAATTATTCAAATTTGAGTAGGGAAAGCTTTTCTAACTTGAAAGTGTTGGCTAGAAAGTAAATTCAAGAGTTTTGCCTCTTCTCCTTTGATACTTGCTGCCCCCATCACATCTAATCCCCAGGTGAATACTTCTCCCTGTGAACAAATTTTCCCTCCTCAACCTTTACCATAGGGCTACCTGAAGCCAGCTGGACATTAAATCTATAAACTTTCTGTAGCTTGACGAATGAATGCCAAATTTTTCACTTACATGCACATTATTTCAAATGTGTGCAAATACTTTAATATAATTCAACAATATCATCAACCAGGCACAAAATCAGTTATAAAAACTTTTATGTCCCTATGTTCTGTTTTCAGACATTCCAATAAAAACCTTACATAAACATTTTTCTCCAACATGGCAGATGCAACAATATTTTGAAGACATAACCAACCAAACATATAGTCAAATCAGATAACAGCGTGTCCTACAATTGTTGAGGATGGAATACAGAATGAACATGACCTAGACCCTAAGTACTATTACAAGGTTAGACATCCAGACTAGCTATATTCTTTACCTTGTTCATGCAATAGTGAAGGAGCCTATGTCAGTGGTCGGCAAACTCATTAGTCAACAGAGCCAAATATCAACAGTACAATGACTGAAATTTCTTTGGAGAGCCAAATTTTTTAAACTTAAACTTCTTCTAACGCCACTTCTTCAAAATAGACTCGCCCAGGTTGTGGTATTTTGTGGAAGAGCCACACTCAAGGGGCCAAAGAGCCGCATGTGGCTCATGAGCCGCAGTTTGCCCACCACTGGCCTATGTAATCTCTCTAGTCAACCACACATGCCAATCACCAGCGAAAGTTATTTCCAATATCTCTTTACTAACTAACAAACCTTCTTGTATACATTTTAGTAACAATATATCGATTTAATTACAAAGCCCCCTTTATAGTGGAATTTCATTTAGGAGTATGTTAAGGTAGGGCTTAAAGTTATGTTATACATAGACACAAGCCCATAATACTTTTTCATATTGATGCATTTTCATGTAATTTACCACACATATAATTTAACACATTCCTTTTAAGAGTAAGAAAACCCCACTCAGCTATTTTCATATTCCATTACCCAGAATTTTTATGCCTTCCCTTACTTAATCAGTTATTTACAAGCTTTACCCTGAAAGCTAGAACAGAGGACAGAGTCCCTGGAGGGCCTATCCAATGAGAAAAGGGAAATAAAATGAGCATTCGGATAGAAAAGAGGTGGGGTATCAATGGTTCTAGGAATAATAACCCACAATTACCACCATATCCCAAACTCCTCTTCTTTCACTGGAAAATTATTTTGCCAAAACGTACTCAATCCCACGTACTCTTGCTTCGCCAAAACATACCTAAGAGTAAGTCCTTATGTATACAAACTCAGTTGCTTCACAAATTGCAGCAGGGAGATCAGTTTGCTTTGCGAGGTCAGTAGGGGAGATAGTAAGAGACAGAGGATCAAGGAGCTTGGGGACCAGTCTTCCTACTTTAGGTAATTACACCAGAACAAAATGGCAGAGGGTCTAAGAGCATAGGGTTCCCAACTCTGTTTCTCATCAGTTGTGTGGCCCTGAATAAGTCACTTGAGTGCTCAGATCCTCGGTTTTCTCATCTACAAAGCAGATTATCATAAGAGTTGCTGCCAGCATGAGATACATGTAATCACTGAATAAAAAAAAATGAAGCCTCCATGCTGAACACTGTAGCTGACACTCTAGTGAGCATTCAATTAAGGTAGCCCTGACCAGGTAAATGACAATGTTTCTGAAAACAGCCATTAATCACCACTGAGTAGAGAAAACTTCTCAGTGTGATTATATGCCCGTGATAGCCTATAATGGATGATACAGAGCTAGGACTGGCCATCCTCTCAGGAGAAATGCCCACGGGGGCTGTGCTAAAGCAATCCAGGTAGGGGAGAGTGTGTGTTGGGGGGGGGGGGGGGGTGCTTATGTGTGTGGGGAAAGTGAGGTTGTGCAGTGGTAGGCATTCTGATGACTCCTGGAGAACAATACAGTGAAGTTCAACCTAAGCTGTCAGTCATTTTTAAATTGCTCCTGACACAATAATTCAGATTAATGGGCTGAAAAATGCCCACTTCAAATGCTTGACTTATATGCACAAAACATTCGAGTATCTGAAACCAGAATTTCACCACATGTTGACTGCTAAAAAGGATCTACAAACCATGCATTGCTTTTTTTAAAATCACCTTGGGATTTCTTCCTCTGATTCCTTAAACTGGAGGGTTTGCCAAGGCAGGACTTCTTTCTCCTTCAAAAATCTAGTAAATAGGCATCTGTCACCAAAGCAACAAAGCAATCTTAATTACAGTTATTCAAACAAAGCCACTGCAATTCTCTATTTATTCCAACAAGAAAAATACTCAGAAGACGATCAATAAATCATGTTTTCTTTCAGAAAATTCTAAACAATTCATTAATGTTTTCCAATACACTATTTGGAAGGCAATTTCTGATTCAGGCTAATCAGACAGTCTTCTAATGAAATTTCAGATAAGATTGAACTCCACATTCCATCCTCAGAGAGCATCTGGGATCAGGGCCTCGAGTGCTAGCACACAAATGAGGCCTGTGGGGAAGGCAGCTGGCTCTACAACAGCTCAACAACCCCCACAAACTGAAACTGAACAGTTTCTGACTCTGTTGAATCATGTTTGCCTTTTATTCTCAACTCAGTATAAGGAGGCCCAATAATCTGACCTGTCAGCATGGGAAAAACAATAAGTGATAATAAATTACAAAGATTAAAATACATACCCATGTCCACACACATACAAACATAAAAATAAAATCATGGGCTATTCTGAAATATTAACTGGTACAGCATTTTTTTAAATCTTTTTGTTGTGAATCCTCACCCAAGGTTATTTTTTTCCATTGATTTTTTGAGAGTGGGGGAGAGAGAGAGAGAGAAACATGGATGTGAGAGAGACACTTCGATTGGTTGCTTCCCACACCCTGACCAGGGCTGGGGATGGAATCCACAATGCAGGTACATGCCCTTAATTAGGAATGGAACCCACAAGCCTTCATTGTGTGGGCCGATGCTCTCACCACTGAGAAACACTGGCCAGGGCAGTTGTGTTTTTTTTAATCTTACATTATCTTATACCCAGGAGCCCTTCCCCATTCATCCATATTAGACTAGCTTTACTCCTTGCTTCAAGCAAGAGGAAGACAAGAAGAACAACTAAATATCTCCTCCTAGCTTTGCCTTTTAGGGATTTAGGTCCTGCAGGGAAAGAGAACAGCCCTGGCAAAGACTACGGATTTGGGACACATGTAGTGAGTCAGAGCAAGGCTTCCAGCCTCCCACAGACAAATGATGATTCTCTAGGTGAGAGGGGGAAGAGAATGTAAAAGGGAGAGAGGCGAGCTGAGAACCAAAGGGGGGAAATGTCTAAGTGAATATTTGTATATGTTATAACAATATATTGTTCTGTGTTTATGAAAGCCAACACCATCTTGGAGAATATGTGATGTCAGATGCGATTTTTTGTAGCCCTCAAACTAGATGCAGTGTCCCTGGATTTGGAGGTACTGAGAGACAGAGACAAGAGGAAGGTGACCTAGATACTGAGGGGCCCCCAGGACAACTCCTATACTTTGTCTCCCAAGAATGATTTCATTTGTTTATGACCAGCCCAGTCTAACAACAACATACACTCAATGGAATTGGGTCATTCCTTAGTTGTTGAACAGATAGGTGAATAAATCAATAAATTAGTTATTTTCAGTATTTCTGTTTCTTATACTTGAAAGACAGTGGTTATAAGTCTGGAATTCCGGGTTAATCCTGAGTTTAAATTGGTAATCTTCTGCTATCTAATTATATGATCTTAGTAAAGACATTTAATTACTTAGATTGTTTCCTCATCTGTAAATGGTGACGATACTTTTGCTGTGAGGATTACGTGAGAGGGTATGTTAAGTGCACTGTGCCAGGCACATAATATTAAATGGTACTACCACTATGGTGACTAGTTATTCTCATCAAAATACTTTGGAATTGCCCTGGTCAGTATTTCCCAGTGGGTAGAGCATCTGCCCATGCACTGAAGGGTCATGGCTTTGATTTCCAGTCAAGAGCATGTACCTGGATTGCAGGCTCCATCCCGGGCCCTAGCCAGGGTGTGTGCAGAAGCACGTGCGGGAGGTACCCAATCAATGTCTCTCTCACATCTCTCTCTCCCTCCCTTTCCTTCCTTCCTTCCTTCCTTCCTTCCTTCCTTCCTTCCTTCCTTCCTTCCTTCCTTCCTTCCTTCCTTCCTTCCTCCCACTCTCTAAAAATCAATGGGGGGAAAATATCCTTGGGAGAGGATTAACAAACAAACAAATACTTTGGAATCAACATTTCAAACTAGTCAGTTTAGTCAAGTCAGAGCAGAAGACATGGTTTACAAAGTGGAAGTCAAGTAGCTCAATACCTGCAACCTCCTCATTTGTCCTGGGGACTGTGGCAAAAACTGAGGATGAGGAAGTGCTGGTGTCTGTCCTCAGGAGTTCACGCTGGAGTGGGAAGGCGAGACACCCACACGAAGCACTGAAATACCTCCTTGTGGGTGCCAAAGGGAGTGCTCTACAATAACAACGAGTGAGCAAGGAGCTGCAAGGAAGAAGGAACCGCTGTGAGTGAGAGTGCCTGGACAAGACATAGGGAAGATGGCAGCCATGCGTCTGCCATGAATGGACTGCAGACATTCTCAACGTGAAGAAGAGAGGCACAGTGGAACATGGCACATTTCTAGGATTCTATGGAGAAACAAGGTGAAGACAGGTGTCTCACCCATATCCTTGTGGCACTTACCAGAAGCTGCCTTTCACCTGCCATCCCCTGTGACCCTGTGCCTGGGGGCTTCCTGTGACCACCCGTGCAGGCAGCAGTGGTAGGAAATTAATATTCACCTCTGGAAGCTCTCAACATATGGAAGGTAATGAATAAATATCCCAGCTCCTTCACCCTCTCCCTCCCGAGTTGTCCTGAGTGGGGTTAGGTTCCAGTTGCCCACAGTGATGAGTGTGGAGTAGAATAAAACAGCCTTGGTCAGCTCCCTTCCCTGCTCTGTCTCCCTTCTCTACTCCCCTATGGGAATTATTAAATAGATGACTTCCACTTGAACCCTTGTATCAAGTCAAACCAAGACTGGCAGGTGATAGAGTTCAATTCAGCCCAGATCTTAAGCACTTTCTATGGGTCTACACCAGGCCATCCACTAGGATTCAGAGAGGAGCAGATGTTCTATAAGTCTTCACAAGTGCTTTACAAAAATCATCTCATGGAAATCCTCACTGAAACCCTATTAAACAGGAATCACTGTGCCCACTGAACAGATTAAGAGACTGAGGCTCAGAGAAGATGTATCATTGTTTGCTAGGTTGCTGAGCTGTGGTTGGATGCAGTGCTGTCAGATTCCACATTTTTTGCCCTCAATAGCTCTACCATCCTGCCTTTTCTTCCCTGTAGCCAGGTAAGCAGGTTGTAATCAGGGGAAAATGCAAGATGAGAAATCTGCCTTCGTGTCACCAGGAACTGACCCTATGATGCAACAAAAATGTGGCTACTAAGTGTCTTCAAACACTTCCTGGACTCTAACAATCAGAATATGTGCTTCATTGCTTATAATCCTAACTTCCCTGGGGGATGCAACTACAGGGAAAGGAGGTACTCATTCCTTAACATGATGTGAAAGAAAAAAATGAGAACCCAAAGCACTGTGTGGAGTCTGTTTCCTTTATCTCAGTTTATGGATGACAAAGAAGTCCCAAAGAGGTCAGGTGACTTGCCCAAGTTTCCAATTGTTCTCTGTCCCAGTCTCCTCTAACAAGCCATAGCAGGCAGCTCCTTCAAGGGAGAAAGGCAGATGCCAGCACCTACCAGTAAGCCTTTAGTGGATGAAATGTAGGCAAGGAGATGGGGAACGAGCCTCATGTGCTGCTCTTGGGCAGCATTTCTCAAACTGTCCAGAGGGAAGAAGCAGTGTGGGTTTTATCTCGTTAATTTCCAATCTATTACAGATGAAAACTTCTGTAAAATACTAGATGCCACAGCAACATCAAACAATGGTTTAAACATTTCTAAACACACGCTCAATTTCTATACTTGTCATGGACCAGGAACGCTTGTGGTTCGGCACTGGTTCTCCAACCCCATCCACTGTGAGCAGCACAGTCCCCGGGTCAGGACAGACAGGGGCTACACATAAGACAGCATACAGGCTCAGCGTTGCAGGAGGTGGTATGGTGCTGTCCCTCTCTTTTCCTCAAATATAACCCCTCTGTCAGCAATGCTTCCCGGTGCCACATCTGAGCCCCCATCCCAACTGAGCCCTTACGCAGTTTCTTGCATGCCCAGAAGTCCTTCTTAAAAGTCTCCTACACCTGGCTCTCCCTATAATCCCTCAATAAAAATGCCCCTGTTGCCCTGCTAAAACAGAACACAAGGCAATCCCAGGATAAACTTAATATTCTGAAAACTATAAAACAACAGCTCCTAAGGTAGAGTACTTCTGTCCTGCGGGCATGCAGAGTGACCAACTCTGGAAGATGGCAGCAAATATAGCTTCTGTTTAGACTGATCTTAATCCTCATCCTTTAAGCACGTCTCTTTGTAAGGTGCCATGTACAGTGTACTTACTATATCTGCATAGTCCATATAACAAACATATATATATCAGGTGACAGGATTTTTTTTCCAGACAACAGTGCTCAATGAAAACAGAATTGCTTTGTAAATTTTAATTTCTCTAAGATTCACTGCAATGCCTTTTTTAAAAAGTAGGTTCTGTGATCTCTGTATATTCTAGTTCACTGGGTCTGCAATGAGGCCCAAGAGTGTTGATTTTTAAGAATTACACGCCTCCCCCCGGCCCCAAGTGATTCTGATGCAATTATCTCAGGATCTCCCTGAACCATCCTCTGCGCATAAACAGGTAGGACATTTCGTCAGAAGAACTGATATAGTTTTGTCTTATGTTAGTTAATGGGAACTCATGAGCAAGAACAGAGTGCTGAGATTCCTTTAACAGTGACATTTTAAAGTAATTAAGTTCTATACTTGACAACATGGTCGCTGCCTCTAAAACTCAATGCTCGTTAAGATTCCAAATGTAGAAATTCAGGGAGAGCAAGTCTTTGATTCTGCACAATGCCAGCATCAAAGAGAACATGCTGTACTTTTGGAGATGAGTCCGAATAGATGTCACGTTGGCCTGCAAAGAAACCATTAAAACATGGTACAACTGAAGAACGTGAAGCACGTTTGACTGACATGAAGCTGAGCTGACAGCAAACCAGGCAATTCTCAACAGCCCAGGATTGGAGAAGGGGTTTGTTTCCAGCATGGGCCGTGCATCTGAAACCTTCCACTCAGGAGATGGAAACCACAGGAAGTGTAGCTAATGGGATTGGTATGACATCCTGAGAGTACGGCAGGTGACAGTTCCAGCTGTGATTAGTGAACGGACAGTCTAGCAAAGGGTAATGGAAAAGGTGGTGAAGAAAGGATGTTCCTACAATAGACAGCAGGAATTCAGTCGCTGGGCTGAGGTGTGGGGACCCACATGTGCTCTTGACATTGGGGCAGCTTCTCCATGCTGAGTTTGTGAGAGAAGGGGGAGATTATCAAAGCAGGGACTCTAGGGCAGCCAAGAAAGGCTGCAGATAGAAACTACATGACGAAGGAGGTGGAATATCAGTTGCTTGGTCTGAAAAACCTAATCAGATTTTCTTTCTATTGTCCTGCCCCATTGCCTCCTACGAAGGCAGGGCTGGAGGGCAGGTCACAAGTTGGAACAGCCTGTCTGGGGCAAAGACTGCAAGCCCGTCCACATCATGTTTGTGCCTTTGAAAGATGGCCCAGCGTGTTCCTGAAAATGAGTAAAACAGCTCGATAAAGGACAGCTATGTTTCTCTCTAGGTTTAAAAGGAAGTCGAGGAGTGCTTCCCTTCACATTTCCGATTGGCAGAGTGAAAACAACTCTACTTAGAAACCACGTTCATCCTAATAATTAGGCTTTTCTAATGGGGAACAGACTTTGGAAGAGAAAACACTGTGATCTCTCAGGCATCTCTTTTCCCCTCCAGTTTGATGTGTATTTCAGTCCTTCGGAAAATATGTTAAACGTTTGAGGTTGTCAGTGTGAGGAATGGACCTCCCTTCTCTACACTAATGGACAGAATCTGCACTTACTGCTCTTAGAGAACATCTAAACATTTCAAGGTGGCCAAAGAGAGGAAATCATTTTATTTTCCATTAAGCTTGTTTGTGGAAAAATAGCAAACTCTTGGCCTCAAAACTGCTTTTCATTTCCACCGACAAAACTTACTCATGCCAAATTGTTTTACAATAATTGCAGCTTTTCAAATGGTTTTTCAACAACACTCCAAGATGCATTTTCCTATGAGTATTTGTATTACAATTGTTGAAAAACAACATTAGGTTGGATGGGTCTACACAAACAAACCCATGGTACAGACATTGCATTAATTTTCTTTAATCCCCAGAAGGCAGACAACCATCTTCATAAAACTCCTATGTGCACAATTTTGCAAGCCATCTCAATTGGAATCATTATCCTATAATAAACATGTCCTCCCTGTCTACTCTGCTATAACTAAAGAGCAACTTCACCCAACCTCACTCCCCCATGTAACACTCAGGGAAGTTGGTGATATATGGCCCACATCCCCTTGATATGTACTCTTCCTGAACTTGTGGACAGCCGCTAAAGGCATGTGGTCATAGCTCTAAGCCTGAGGGCTTTCCTTGGCTGTAGAAGGCTGCTCAGCCCTCACTTGGGGGAAAACAGAAGATCTGCAGAGTTATGACCTCAGGAAATACCTTCAACCAATGGACAGCATCCTTGCCCTTTACATGCGACAGCTCTGAGACATGATCTAGGTGATGTCTCAGAGGACCCACAGCAGTAACCTGATCATTAACCTTCCCTGAAATGGCTTCCTTTCCATCCACACCTCACTTCCCCACCCCACTACTGATGCTTCCTGGGTTACCTCACAGTTTAACTGCTTTCATGTCATCGTTTCAATCCTTAGATTCTGGAAAATCCACTTGAGGCAAAGACATTTTCCAAAAGAGTTCCAATGTGTCATTTTTACTTCGAAACTATGCTTAGGACCTGTGCAGAAAACAATGACCTTTCCGTTTTCACAGGTGATGAGTTCAAAAGCATGAAATGGCAAAACCTTTTTGGATGCCAACAATGCATGGCAGGTCCTGGATATAAAAAGATAAAGGGACCCCGCCACGGCTTTCATCAACATCATAGTCTCAACCCCATGACAACAAATTTCAGGCTTTTTCTCTGTGGATTTCAGAAATGGGGAAAGGTCCTACATTTTGCCTTCTAAATTCCACTTCAAGGTCTCCTGTCCTTCCATGAAAGACTCCAGACCAGTGGTGACTGTCTTTGGTATCACAAACTCTGATAAAAACCTAATGACATCTTTTCAGAAAAATATACTTATGCATCTGCACACAACATGGTGCAGATACGTTCAGAGATCGCTCACTCTTCTAAAACTGTATGTGCAATTCCCTTTAGAGATCTCTGGGCCCAGATAGAAATCCATGCTCAGGACCAGGGCTGTCCAATGGAAATACAATGCATGACACATATGTAACCTTATGTAATATTTTCTAATGGCCACATTTTAAAGAAACAAAAAACAGATGAATTAGGCATAACACTATATTTCATAATTTAACCCAATACATCTAAACTATCATTTTAATATGTAATCAATATAAAAAATATTAAAAAGCTATTTTTATAGGTTTTTTATTCGATGTCTTCAAGTGTCAGTCTGTATTTGACACTTATGCACATCCTAATTCAGACGAGCCACATTTCAAGTACTTGGTAACCACATATGCCTAGTGGCTACCATATTGGGCAGCACAGTTCTAAAGCAACAAGTAGTAAAGTCAGTTTTCCCAACCTTCCTCTTCTCCGTTCAGACAGCCCTTCTGCCCTAAGAGCATCATCTCACTATGGAATATTCTGCGACTCTCACCCATCTCAAGTCAAAAATGATCTTACTGTCTTTCACCTTCCTGCTGTGAAATGCTCCTACTTAGCTTTCCTGTTAACAAGAATTAAAAAACCCATTTATGCTTTAGTGCTAACAATTGACAAGTTTTAGAGTAAGTATTGCAAGCAATCTTCTATTCAAATATCAACTCTGACCATTATCTTATCATTTCCAGTGTTGAGGAAGGTTCTGAGGCTGCACTTTGGACTTAGCAGGAAGGAATGTTATGATTTATTAGTCATGTTGTCCATTGGTAAATAATTGGGTGGATAACATATGAGCTACATTTGTCCTGATAAAAGGTACTCATATTTTATCTGATGATTCTTAAATAACCCAAAGAAGGCAGTCTTCAGTGAAGAAATTTCAGGTATGTGCACTAAGCAATTATTGATCAATGCTTTGATTTCTATGGTCTCTGTCTTAAGAAATTTGTAGACTATGCAACATGATTAAATATATCAATATGGATAGATATGGCTATGGATATAAATGTAGATATAACTTCTCTAGAAGGGGGGTAAGCTGATTTCTGACTTGGATGAGAACAGAATTTTGAGAGGAATACAATAAGCTAAAGAAAGTTATATGGAAAGTTTTTGTGCTAACAAGGATCAGCAATACCACTAAAACGCTCCTCTGACTACCTTCTTGAGAAGTTATGAAGTGGGCCTCATCCATTCTTTAATTTAATTCTCATGACAACTTTATAAAGTAGATTGGAGAGGAGAAATTGCCCAATGGCCAGATGAAGATCCTGTAAAATGCAAAGTGATTGGTATTCCCAATGTAAGAGTTTTCATGCCCTCTGGGCACATTCTTTCCGATAGATTTCACCAACACTTCTATTACAGTCTCTGTTTGCCTCTGGGACGTCATGTTTTCTACCTTGGTTTGAAAGTAGAGTTAGAAACCCTGCAAATGGCCTTTTGTTCTCGAGAGCAGAATCAGGTAGTTAATTGGTTCTAATCATGGTAATTAAATCCACACATTTTCCTTTTCATGTGAAAGGAGGTGTTTCCAGGCAAACCTCCTCCTCTGCCCCACACAGGCTATCAATAAATGAGTTTTCTTTTTCATCTTATTTTTAGCACTATTCTAAGGTTGTGCCAATGAGAAACATAGGTGGAAGGAAACACTTTGAGGTTCAAGGACGAGAAATATTTGCTTCCTGCAGAGCTAACTACAGACCATTAGGGAAGCAAGCAGAGCCCAATGTCAGCTGGGTTCACCCGGTCCTCTACAATTGAAATGAAGTTGGTTAGAGCTCCATCTAATGACTAATGGGACATTTGTCTACTGCCCAGAATGCTCTGGGAATTTGGGTAGTGATGTGTAGATTTCTCCTAATCAACTCTGACTGAAAATTCCTGAATTAATTGTAGTACTTTTGCTCCAAGACTCTCCATAATGAATACCACCCCCTATTTTTTACCCCCACCCCCGCCAATTCCACTAGCACTGGGCTATGTGTATAGTAGACAAGCGGGGGGAGGAGAAGAGGGGAGGGGAAGGGTATGCAGCAGAAAGAAGGAAAACTTTCCATTACATCAAATAACAGGACTGAACGAGACATCCCTATTTGGAGGACTATAGGACAACACTCCAACAGGAATTCTGTTTGATCCTCTGTGTGTTTGGTCCCATCTCTCCATTTTCCTGAACTCTTCTCTCTTACTGTATGCCCCATCATGAAAGCTCCCATACATTTATTACACAGGAGAGGTGAACTACTTCATTGTGTCAAGATCTTCTTACAGACCATGTGCTAGTCCTTCAAGCCCCACCGGAGGGGGGCGGGGTGGGAAGAAGGGGGGAAACAACAGATCATTCTATCACTTACCTCTTTAAACAGTTGAAGTTCCCAACTGGTGCCAACTATTTAAGTAACAGAAAGTGTATTTATTTTTACCTTGTGTTGGATCAGGTTCCCCAGAGGCAGATCCTGGGATGATAGTTTATGTGCAAGTAATTTATTAAGGAAAAGTCTCCAGGGGAGACTGGTAGGCACAACAGGGAAAGGGAAGAAGTCAAACAAATGTGAGATCACATGTGAAATCTTTCAGAAGCCTGGGAGCTCTGAAGCATTACCTATGCCACAGAGTAGTCCTCAGCACGGAGCACCTGTGAGCTTTTGGCTGTGGACCACCCAGCCACTTCCTGGGCATTTGTGAGTCCAGAGTAGCTCAGGTAGTCTGAAAGGAGACCTTCAAAGATAAGCTTGGGTGCTGGTTGTTAGAATCAAAATCATTCAGGGAAAGAATGAACAAATATATTAAATAGGAATCCCACAGGATCTAGATAGAGCACTAACATTGCCCATGGCACCCTGCTTTCTAAGAAAATTTTAAGCAGTTAAAATATCTTGGCATATTTTTCCTCCATATTCTCAATACACTACCATACACATACCCAGGTACCACACTATCCAGACCTATCCTTCCTGTTTTATACCCCCCTCACCACTCCCTCCTGTAGAAAATTTTACCCATCCAGTATCGGGTAACCTTGATATGTCCCTTGAAACAGCAAGCTCACCCCATCTTCAAGTCTATGTACCCGGATGTAAAGGTGTGTTACTCCCCAGATAACATATATTAATTAATGCCTATTCCAGAAATGTATTCTAAGGCAATGACTCACTAAAATGGTGTCAAATTATAGACAACCTAATGCAAAATAAGGGGAACAGTTTTGAGTAGATAGACTTTTTTTATTTTCTTAGTGCTAGAAGCAAGAATACCTTGGGGCGAGTAAATAGACTCTTTTAATGCTATCTTTGAAATGATCAAATCCTTTCCACCACAAATAATACCTTGGTAGCCATAGAAAAATTCACCATGGCTCACTATATCAAAGCATGATGCTTAGATAACTGGATCTCATATCATCTTTACAACAACCTTGAGGTAAATCTTGCAATTTCCATTTTGTAGAGAGGAAAACTGTGGCTTAGAAAGATGAAAGAACTTATCAAAGAGTAGGAGCTAAAAAGTAGTGGACTTATTATTCGAACCTTGACAAGTACGCAACCAAAGTCCTTGTTGGTCACAATACTATCCTGTCCCCAGAAGATAACTTCCAGCACACAGAACCATTATACTCAAAACCACAGAACAAATCAGGAACCAGATATCAGGGGTAATGAAAGAAGCAGAAGATTGTCACTGTGTGGTACTCATGAAAATCCTAATGAACAAGTCAAATTTGAGCTTTTCCATTAAATATACTAGTAAATGTGTGCTTACGTTATAACTGCTGTGCACTGCTCTCTCTTTCTCTCTCTCCCCCCCCCTTACACACACATACACACACACACACCACTCTTCACACTCATCTTATAGAAATACAAGATAAAATTATGTAGGAAAGGTAGGTGCAAAACAACTTTCCCAAGAACATTTCTTAAGTCCCTAGTTCTCTAAGCTAACTAAGATGAACTGAAGAAAATGAGAAAACAATATCCAACTTTTCCATATTTTGTTAAACTCTGAGTCAAAGAACTTATTATATCTCCACAACTTACAGAAAACTGTGTGAGCACTTGCATGTTATAAGTATCCACTGTGTAAATTTTTAGAACACAAAATTTCAGAAAAATAAATCCGTAAAATAGTATAAAGCACAAAAGAATTGACATGCAATGTTTGTTGCTGCTGGGCAACTGACAGCTGCAGAACAATATACAGAAAACGGGAAATAATTTCCAGAGCCTCCTGAAGTGATGCCCCAATGATAAATGTTTAATAAAAATCACATCAGTGTTAAAGAAATTGATTATTACTGGCTGACCTTTCACCTTAAACTGCACTATTTTTAATAATGCTGAAAACATTTCAAAGGGAGCACTACAATATATCTTTTTTATGGCCTTTAATCCTTTTCATGAAAGAAATTTCATGGTGATGAATGGCAAAAGGAGAAAATAGAGAACACAATTCTGGGTATTTGAATGACATCTCTATCTGTATGAACTGAGAGCTACAGTTATTAGTGTATGCGGTTGAAGGTGGTTGCTCATCCACTGGAGAATCTTACGGTGATCAAGTAGCAAAGAGTAACTGTGAAAGAGTCTTCATGGTTTACAAGATCTGGAAATAGTTGTTAAAACTCAACTTCTACATGAGCAAAACCTTCTGATTTCTTAAGAATAATCAGGATCACTAATATTTGCTTTCTAGAAGGAAAATATAACCTGAATTCCAAAACACGAGGGAGGAATATACATGATCATGTCCCTGGATGTGAAAGAATGCATGTTAGTGGACTGAGGAACAGGGAAGAGGGAGGGTAGCTTTAGATCTTATGATATTTTAACAAACATAAGCTTTTATTTTTCCAAGAACAATATTTGTCTGTGTTCCAGGCACTTGGATTGTATAACAAATCACTCTCAAGCACCAAGTTATATAAAACAATCATTTTGTTACGCTCATGAATTCTGAAGATCAGGGTACAACTGGAACGGCTGACTATGCCCCACATGTCTGGGGCCTCAAATGGGAGGCAGGAGGCGGCACATTTTTCTGTAAAAAGCCAGTTAGTATTTTCAGCTTTGTGGGCCATAAATACCATCCCTGTTATGACTACTCAATTCTGCTGTTGTACAGTAGAAGCGGCAATTGATAATACATAAATAAATGCATGTATGTAGCAATGTCCCAATAAAACTTTATTTACAAAAACAGGCAACTGGCTGGATTTGGCTCCCTGCGATCACTAAAGGCTCATTGACTTGCATCTCAGGAGTTTGATCAGAGCTGTCAACATGGGGGGAGAGGGGAGGAGAGGTGGGGGAAGGATGTGTCTCGGTTCTTCTGCATGTGGAATACTCCATGGAGTTATGCTCCATTTGGGATTGTTTGGGCTTCCTCTCAGCATGAAGACTAGGAGCTGGGATCCAAGGATGTGTCCTGATCCTAGGAATGGAGGGAAGGAGGAAAAGGGGGGTGGAGAGAGAGACAGAAAGATAGAGAGAGAGAGAGAGAGAGAGAGAGAGAGAGAGAGAGAGAGAGAGAGAGAGAGACCCCGTATCTATCACCACTTTTTATTACTTAGTCTCAGATATCATGTGATATGATGCTGCCTCATTCTATTTGCTGAGGCCAAGTCAATCTCAAAATCCAACCCAGGTTCCAAAAGAGGGGAAACAGACCCTGCTTCTTGCTGAGGAGGGGTGAGTTTTGAAAAGGACACATGGAACTGAAAATATTGTTCTGCCCATTTGGGGGAAATACAATTTTCCATGGTCTCATTCAACAGACCAACAAACCTTTATGAGATACATACTGGTTATATATAAAAGGCCTTAAATAACAGCACAACAGGGTGAGAAAACAGCTTTGCAAAGACATAGATTTGCAAAGATAATTTGATATATAATATTACCAAGATATAAAAAGCAGAACATGAGGAAACTACATAAAGTAATGCCAACATAGTCCTACACTGTAACACTTACACTGGGTCTAGAACACGGGGCAGAGAACTACAGCCCATAGGCCAAGTCTGGCTGGCCGCCTGTTCGTTTGTGTGTGTGTGGATTTTGTTTTTTAAATGAAACTGTATTAGCCCACAGACTAGCTCATTTATTTCCTTGTTGTCTGTGGCTGCTTTTGTACTATACAGCAGAAGTGAGTAGTTGCAACAGAGGCCAGTTTGCAAAGCTGAGCATTTTCACTGCCCGAGGTTCGTAACAGAAAGCAGTTTGCCAACCACTGATGCAAAAAGAACAGTTTTCCAGGAGTCAGACAGGAAGGGACAGAGGGAAAGCATGTGCAAAGGCGAAAACTCCTGCCAGGGCTGGGCCCTGCGCAAATGGCGTTTCCTGAACTTGTTAACTGTCAACCGAGAACTGTTCAACTTTTTACTTCTTCATGACAATGCTCAGACATTTCATTTATGCTGAATGCAACATTTGTCATCTGCGGACTAACAGAGCTGTGTGTGGAGAAAGATTCAGAAATTCATAGGAATTGAGAAAGAAATGCTTAATTATCCACCAGAGATAAAGAAAAAAAATGCTTGCAAGGAACCTTTTTTCTGCCAAGGGCCATTGGATATTTATAACATCATTCATGGGCCATACAAAATTATCAACTTAAAATTAGCCTGCTGTATTTGGTCAAACTTTTAATTAACTCACCCCTAATGCCTTGGCAGAGCCAGACCAAATGATTTCACGGGCCTTATACGGCCCAAGGGCCGGACGTTCCCCATCCCTGTGCTAGATGCTTGCCACGTTGGATGTATATCTTCTAGAAGGCTAAAAGGCTTTGCTGATCTCAGGGAAAAGCTGAATCATACTTTCCCCTACTTGTTACCCTTGTTTCTTGATATTTTTTCTCCCCCATCCCACTCCCCCAAAGGATGAGTTATGGAATCAGAAAACACAGGTTTAAACCCCAGCTCTACTACATACTATGGGATAAACTTGGGCAATTTACTGCATTTCTCAATGCCTCGATTTTCTCCTCTCTAAATGGGGACAATAGCAGCATATTCTTTGCATACTAAGCATTGAAGGCATAGTGAAATAAATGTGATGTCACCTCACTATACTGTGTCCTTTTTCTCTCTCAACTGCACAAAATGCTTGCAGTTTACAACCCGTGCAGCCCTCTCAGGGTCTTAGTGGTGGTGACATCTCTGTGCTCTGAACACACTGGGAAGATTTTAACCCTAACTCCAGCACCTGCCTCTCTCCAAGCCCACCTCACATTGCCCACCCTGACCACTTCGCTCCACTGCCGCAGCCTTCCCTCAGTTCCTACGACTCACATTTTGCCCTTTGCTCTGCTCCTCTTGCTCCTCAGTATTCACCCTCTTGCTTCCTAAACTCGACCGTTCAAATCTCAATGCAAAGGATCCTACTCAAAGCAGCCTTCCCTGACCTCTGGTGCTCAACTGTAATAGTGCCTCTGGCCAACCCTCAAAGAACCCATGATTTTTCTTTATTGTACTTAACAAAATGGACTTTTGTCATGTATTTATATGTGCATTGAATTAATGCTTGTCTCTCTCACTAGACCAGGATTGACACACGTTGGCCTATAGCCAAATCTGGCCTACACCTGCTTTTGTGCAGCCTGGGAGCTAAAATTATTTCATTTTGAGTGGTTATGTATCTGCATATTATCCTCCATTTTCCATGAGGCTCACAAAGTCTTACATATTTACAATCTGGTCCTTTTCAAGGAATGTTTGTTGACACCCCCTTTTAAAATTTCTATATATCAGCACCTGGCACAGAGTAAAATAGATAAGATACACAGGCAGATGAGTAAATAACTAATAAAATATTGAAAAGCTCTCATTTTTAGCACATTCTCTGTTCAGGACATGGTTTGTTGAATGAACGCTGATTGTATGAACAGAGTTTTAAACCAAAGCATCACAGACTGATACCATGTCTACAGGAACACACCTTGCTGATTAATTATTAAATATAAATCTGTGGCTTCGGAGAGAAATTAGCCCTGTCTCTGCTCATCTGGTTTTTAAATCTTTGCTTCCTGCTGAAATGCCTTGTCCCTTCCTATATCCAAATTCCACTTAATCTTCAAAGTCAACCTCAGCCTCATCCTTCCCAAGCCTTTTAAATGAAACTTGAATGATAAGGTCATACTGGGTCTGTTCCAATCTTTTAACACCATGGTTCTCAAAGTGGAGTCCCAGGACCACCATTGTCATCACCTTATCCAGGGCCCCAATCCCAGCCTGACTGAATGAAGATGTGGTCCACATATACAATGGAACACTATTCAGCCGTAAGAAAAGATGAAATACTGCCATTGCGACAACATGGATGGGTATTGAGAATATCATGCTAAGCAAAATGTCAGACAGAAAAAGTCAAGAACCATGATTTCATTCATATGTGGGATATAAAACTGAAAGCAACAAATGAACAAACAAGAAAAACAAATAAAAACTCATAGTATGGTAGTTACCAGAGGGAATGGGGGTTAGGGAATAGTAGTAAAGGGTAAAGGAGGTCAAATATATGGTGATGGAAGAGTTGACTTTGGGTTGTGGGAACATGATGCAATATATAGACGATATATCATAGAATTGTACACTTTAAACCTCTATAATTTTGTTAGCCTGTGTCACCCCAATAAATTTCACAAAAAAAAAAAAAGAGAAACTCTTGAGGATGGAAAGCACCAAGGAAGGGCAGTGATTTGTGATGTTAGCAAGCCTTCCAGGTGACCCTGCTCCCAGGCAATACCTCTCAACCCGAGATGCGTATTATAACCATCGCAAACACATTTTAAAAATATCTATGCTATGTCCCACCCCACAAAAAAAAATTTTATTTAAAAGGATTGTGTAGAGCTTAGGTATAATTATTTTTACATAAATATACACATGCATTTGTGTGTGTGTGTGTGTGTGTGTGTGTGTGTGTGTGTGTGTGTATATACCTTCTACCTCCAGGCCTTCTAAAGAGCAACCAGAGTTGAGAACTATTATTACATGTTCACAATCTAAATCACTGACTCATCTTTACTAGAATAGTAAACAGTTCAACAGCCTTATAGTAGAATAATACTGTTTATAGGCAAATTATTACATAAAATAAAGAAACAAAAATACTGACAAGGACATCACATCATACACAAAAGAAAAGAAAAACTGTTTAGAGGAATCCAAGATGGCGGCATAGGTAAACACCTAAACTGCTGCCTCCCACAACAATTTAAACTGCAACTAAAAGACAAAACGTCTATCACCCAGAACCACGGGAAAGCTGGCTGAGTGGAAGTTCTACAACTAGAAGGAAAGAGAAAAGAGCATTGAGACGTGCACGAGCGCTGAAAAGCTGAGGTACGGAGGCGCGTGATCCGGGCTGGCGGCGGGCGACTGGGTGCATTGCTTTTTTCAACCTGAACGGAGACAAACCCCTGATTGCTCTGAAATCCAGTCTCTGGGGAGACGCGGGGGACCCAAACTCCTATGGGGAGAAGCTGGACTGTCTGCCAGTGAGAGTGGCTTGCTTGCAGAGCTGCGCACAGGAATAATTGTTTACGGCACTGGGGCACAGGACTCCAAGACGGGTCGGGGACACAGAGCCGGCTTACTAGCAGCCATTGCTGTTTGCCACGCCCTAACCTAGTGACGCCATGAGACCCCGCCCCACACAACCTACAAACCCACCCAAGCTCCAAGCAGCTCAATTAGCATAAGAAAGCCTGCCCTATCACAGCTTAACCTAGAAAACTTGCAGCCCGGGTCAGACAGCTCCAAAACCTCCAAACCCCAAGCAAAGAGGAAAAACTGCAGCTCTCACTGTAGCTCCTGCTGGGTGGCCTCAGACAGTAGCTGACCTGCATCCCATTGGAGATCCAGAAGCCAGTGTACCTAGTGGTCAGTGTGAGACACCAGATTTCAACTCCTCACATCCATAAGTGACACATTCAAGAGGCAGACTCAGTGAGCACCAAAGCCCCACTGAAACAAGTCCTGCCCCATAAGCGTGTCTTCAGTGCAGCACTTCTTCCATTATAGACACAGGGAGTGCTCACAGCTAATTGGCCTGGAGGTCAATTCCTCCCAGCGTACCAACAGCAATTCAGGCTTAACTACACCAAGACTTTGCACTCAGCCCACAAAGGGGTGTACCAAGAGCATCCACATCAGGTGATTGGGGAGGCTGAGCTACTGCCCCCTATAGATCACCTACCACACAAAGCCACTCCATCAACACAGGGAAGCAGCCAAAATGCAGAAACAAAGAAACATGTCACAAATGAAAGAAATGGAGGAAAGCAAACTACTGGATGACATAGAGTTCAGAATCACATTTATAAGGTTACTCAAGAATCTTCTAAAAACCGCCGAGAAACTTGATGACACTTCTGAGGAGCTTAGTGAGACCTTCAAGGACCTTAATGAGAATGCCAAAAAAATGGAAAAGGATCAGTCAGAAATGAAGCATACACTGTCTGAAATAAAGAATATACAGAAACTCAACTGTAGATCAACATACCCCAAGAATCAAACCAAAGATCTGAAATATGTGGAAACAAAAAACATCCAACCAGAAAAACAAAAAGAAAAAAGAATCCAAAAATATGAAGATAATGTAAGGAGCCTCTGGGACAACTTTAAGCTAAACAACATCCGAATTTTTGGGGTGCCAGAAGAAGGGAGAGAGCAAAATATTGAAAACCTATTAGAAGAAATAATGACAGAAAACTTTCCCTACCTGGTGAAAGAAATAGACTTACAAGTTCAGGAAGCGCACAGAACCCCATACAAGAGGAACCCAAAGAGGACCACACCAAGACACATCATAATTAAAATGCCAAGGGCAAAAGACAAAGAGAGAATATTAAAAGCAGCAAGAGAAAAACAGTTAATTACCTACAAGGGAGTACCCATATGACTGTCAGCTGATTTCTCAGCAGAAACTATGCAGGCCAGAAGGGAGTGGCAAGAAATATTCAAAGTGATGAACAGCAAGAACCTACAACCAAGATTACTCTACCCAGCAAAACTATCATTCAGAGTTGAAGGTCAGATAAAGAGCTTCACAGACAAGAAAAAGCTAAAGGAGTTCATTGCCACCAAACCAGGATTACATGAAATGCTGAAGGGTATTCTTTAAGAAGAAGAAGAAGAAGAAAAAGGTAAAGATAAAAATGATGAACAACAAAATGACATCAAATACATACCTACCAACAAGTGAATCTAAAAATCAAGTGAATAAAAAATCTGAAGAACAGAATGGACTGGTGAATATAATAGAATCAGGGACATAGAAAGGGAGTGGACTGACGATTCTCAGGGGAAGCAAGTGTGAGGGGTGCGGGAAGAGATTGGACAAAAATCTTACTCCTATGGATGAAGACAGTGGCGGGGGGTAAGGGCATGGGGTGGGGTGGGGAATCAGGTGGAGGGGAGCTATGGGGGGGAAAAAAGTGGAACACCTGTAATAATCTGAACAATAAAGATTTAATTAAGAAAAAAAAAAAAACTGTTTAAGATAGCAACAACAACCAAAAGAGACCAACTGGAATACACCTTCACTTTGCATTATCATCTGCACTTTGCAAACTAGAATTTACCTGGTTCAAATGTGCCAAAAACTTTATGCACTCACCACTCACCAGGAAGCAGAAAAAAAATGTAGTATTCAGCTTAGCTAAATGGCCACTTCAATCACTTAAAGAAAACATTATCACATCACTAATACATATCTGCTATTTCCATGAATACATTTGTCCTTCTTGGCATTCCAGACATTTGTCCCAAGTTCCTCAAGTACTGGTTTTATAAGCATCCTCCTTATTGGGATGGAAATGTTTGCTTTTGAAAACATAATCTTCCTTCAAAATCTCTTGGAGATGGGGGTAATATACTTGCCAGGAAAATCATTTTTATAACTCATCATGGTGGACATACCGTAAAGAATACAAATCTGGCAGGCATTCTGTGAACTTGACTAATGTCCTCTATTTCCTAGGTAAGATCAAATCAATTAGTATTTATAAGTTCATCCAAGATTTGAAGGGAGGGGTGAGGAGGAAAAGCACTGGGAGTATTATCTTTCAAAGAAGTGATAACTTGCAACAATGAATTCGCTTTAGCTTACTGTAAGCACATAATAGAGTTTTCTCTGCCAAGTGATAACAAGTGATATTTGCACATGGTATTTTGAGGAATAATCAACCTTGAGACTGCCACTCCTATTTAGAAATGGACCAGGACAACTCATAGAGAGATTGGCACAGAGCTGGAATGATCTCTTGGGAGTACTAGAATTTGGCCAACTCTCACAGGGGAGCCCTTCCAGAGTATTTTGCCATCTAACAAGAAACCTTCACTGACAAGGGTGATCTCCTTGGCTTCCTCTAAAAGTACCATTTCCTCCTCCTATCCCTGATCTTTTCTGATCAGTTATCCTTCCTCAGGAACCTTTTCTCAACCAGCCTAGACCACTGCTTCTCAAACTACCTGTGCTGATTGGCCAGACTTTTGTGTCTTTTTTACTATTTTAATCTCCAACTCATCACCCACCAATACTTTTGTAGCATCTGATTAAAATTAACTACTAGAAAAATTGTATTTTTTAAAAGGTATATAAAATGCATGTTCAATTTACAAAATTACACCAACAGGCATAAACTTGTTCTGTTCAATTGCTACACTTCTTCAAGCTTACTCTCAATATCTATACTTATTTCTGTGTAGACTAATAAAACACAGTTCATGGACCAGGACCCATTCATCAACTGCATTTTGAGTGGTGCTGTTCTAGATAACATAGGTATTATCTTCTCTACAATCTACAAAACACATTTTGACAACTTTCCACACAGTTATTGGCTCTCCTGAATATGTCTTATACCTCATACTATAAGAAAACCTCTTGAAAACAAAGACCATGTCATTGAAGTTTTGGTCAAAGACTCATTATCAGGTCCCCTCAACTTTAGTAATCCAAACAAAACAAAACATTTTCCTCCTCAATGAATTAGCCAGACTCAGAAATATGTAGATCCCAGTGTAGGTAAAAGGGAATGACTTACTTTCTGATTCAATACACATTTTCTCTAATGCTACCCACAGCAAGTTCTGAAAACCCAAGTCCCACAAGATGCTACACCTAGGCATAGAACAAATAGGCCAATTTTCTAAAAAGTCATCATTCACAAAGTACTAGGTACTAGAAACATGCGAAGATCATGAAACAATTCTCTGTATTCAAGGAGATAATTATATTTGTACTAGAGGCCCAGTGCACAAAATTTGTACACAGGTAGGGTCCCTAGGCCTGGCCAGTGATCAGGGCCAATCAGGTTCCCCCACCTCCCCCACCCCCCCTCCCTGCCTGCTCCTTCCCTCGCTCCCTCAGTGCCCCGCTGCTGCTAGTCACCTGCCATGTTCCGTGCCACCCCCTGGTGTTCAGCACACATCATAGTGAGTGATTGGACCCCCATTCTCCTGGTCGAACTTCCAAGGGGACACTTTGCATATTCGCTTTTTATATATATACTAGAGGCCTGGTGCATGAAAATTCATGCACTGGGGGCAGGGTCCCTCAGCCCAGCCTGCCCCCTCTCACAGTCCAGGAGCCCTCAGGGGCAGGAGACGATCAGGGGAAGGAGATACCCCCATCACACCTCTGCTGCTGCCACTGCCAGAAGCACAAGCCTCAGCCAGCCCTGGTTACCTGAGCCTCAGTCAGCCCTGGGCAGCTGGGCAGCCACCATCTGCAGCTTGCCTGCACCTCGGGCCAGCCCTGGGAAGCTGGGGGGCTGAAGAGACTGGGGGACTCTAGGGGCAGGCATGCAGGGCAGGCCTGCCCGTGCCTTGCACCTGCTGCCCCAGCGGGGATGAGGGGACTGGGTGCCACCATCTTGTGGCTGTGGGCACCGTCATCTTTGAGAGCGTAACATTCAATTAGCATAGTCCCTCCTTATTGGCTGAGGGTGCTGCCATGTTTTGCGAGGGCATAACGGTCAATTAGCATATTCCCTCTTTATTAAATAGGATAGATTAGTCAAGGGTCTCCAGAGAAACAGAACCAATGGGATGAATATGAATATAGAGAGCAACTTATTTTAAGGAATTTGCTCATGTGATTATGGAGGCTGACCAGAAAAAATCTGCAAGGTGTGTGGCGGGCTTGAGACCCAAGCAGCAGTCAGTGTTGCATCCTGCTGCAGAATTCCCTCTTTCTCAGGGAAGATCAGTCTTTTGCTCTACTCAGACTTTCCACTGATTACACAAAGCTCACATAGCATATAGAGGGCAACCTGCTTTCCTCCAAGTCCACTGATTTAAATGTTAATCTCATCCAAAGACACCCTTCAAAGAACTTCCAGAATGTTGTTTGATCAATGTGGTCCAGATAAGCTGACACGTAAAATTAACCAGCACAATCATCACAATCCCGTATCCTATCTGAAGCCATAAATCATGTGCACAAAAGATAATAATACAAAGGAGAATGAGTTAAGGGCCAATGAACAGAACAAAGCCTTATGGCTTCCTCCTATTGCTTTTAGGATAAGGCCAAATTCTTAATATGACCTTCAAGGTTCTGCATCATCTGGGACCCAGTTCCCTGTCAAGCCATGTCTAGTATCACTCTATCCCTTACTCTCTGGGCTCTAGCCACTGCCTCTCTTTCAGTGCTTCTATTAGTCTATGTCCTTTCCAGTTATGGTACTTAAATCCTGTCCCTCTATCTGGAACACTTTTTCCTTTTGTCATCTACCCCCTACTCCTCCTACACTCTCAGCTCAAACTGTACTTTCTCAGAGAATCTTCTCTGACCTTGAACCAAGGCACCCAGTCTAGGTTAGGATACATTAGTTTACTTTCGCACTAACCTGTGATATGCTTCTTTGTTGCACTAATACCAATTTGTAATTACAGGTGCATTGTGATTAGTGGGTGAGTGCCTGTCTCCCTCCACTCAATTATAAGCTTGATGAGAACTAGGCCTCTGACGTCCTGCCCACCATTGTAGCCCTAGTGCCCAGCTCACCACTCTGTCCCCAGAAAAGCATGAACCCAATAAATATGTGTTCACTGAATAAATGAGTGAATAAACATCAGAAAATAAATATGTTTCATAGGTTTGCATAGCTATTCAGGATGAAAGGAAAGGGAAGGGGAAAGCAAAGGGAGTTGCTAGAAAAATAATGGAATGGGATTCCTCAAAAAATAAAAATAGAACTTCCACATAATTCAGCAATCCAATTTTGGGGTATTTATTCAAACAAAATGAAAACAAACACACATACATACACATGTACACACACACACACACACACACACACACACACACACACACACACACAAATGGAATCTTACTCAGTCTTGAAAAAGAAGGAAATCCTGCTGTTTACAACAGTATAGAGGGACTTTGAAGGCAATATGCTAAGTGATATAAGTGAGACAGAGAAAGACAAATACTGTATATCACTTACATGTAGAATCTAAATCAGCCAAACTCACCAAAATGGAGATTCAAATGGTGGTTACCTGGGGTTGGGAAGGTGTTGATCAGAAGGTACAAACGTGCAACTAGAAAATAAGTAAGTCCTGAGAATCTAATGCACAGCACAGGGAGTACAGTCCACAATGCTGTAGTATATCCTTCAAAGTTGCTAAGAGACCAGATCTTAAACACAGAAAAGAAATGATAATTATGTCACTTGATAGAGGTGGATATATAAATGTATATTGCAATATATAAATGTATCAATCAATACAATGTTATGTCAATTATATCTCAATGCAAATAAGTAAAGTTTAAAACTATAAGTAGGGTTACTTTCTTATCTACCAGTAATATCCTCTCACCAAGGACGGCACCTCTGAGTTCTAAGATAAACTAGCTGTGTTCCTACTCTGTGGCAGAACAAGCCTCCCAGAACGGCTTCATCCCCATCTCTTTTCCATTTCCCAAACAAGTACTAGGTCATGAAGTTCTTCAAAATCACTTATCTTTGGTTTATTTATATTTTTAATTATCTTGTTCACATTCTGTTAGCATGTTTTTAAAAACTATGAATGCTTGCTAATTTCTTAGATTAAAGATGTAAATCTGAAAGGTAACTGTAACAACCCATCTGCCAGATTAAAAACACGCTGCAAATGAACAGTATTAATAGCATACTAGAAATATCAGCTATTGCGCATGTATGTCAAAAGATGACAAGGATAATAAAGCTCCACGGTATTGTGCAGCAATAACATACCCAGGAAGGCAGTAAATGAGGCCTCTTTAAATAAACTACTTTCAGAATAAGGACCTGCTGTTGTAAATTACAATATCAAAAATGCAGTAAAGGAAACTGGATGTTCTAGAGGTGTGTAAATTACAGCAAGAATGAGAACTTTAAGGATTGCTCATTATCCTGGCTTCACAGAGCAGATCTGGAAGGTCAGTCACAATAACCGAGCGAAGGTACAGAAACACTGCAGAACCAGGCTCCAGGAAGAAATTACTGCTGATGGGAAAAACACCCATCAAAGGCACCCAGAAAGTTGTTTTTCTTCAAGTCTAGATGGTAGGATTATAGGTAATTTTATCTTCTTTTGGATGTTTTTCCCCATTCTCATTTTTCTAAATTTGAAAAAAATAATAAACGTGGAAAAACAACAGAGAAGCAATTTAGTACAACACACACAAAAAAAAAACAAACAAAAAAACACCACATTTCTATGAAAATACTTTTCCAGAAAATGCTTTTGATGCCCTTTCATTTCTTCATTTGCTCGCTTCACATTTAATTTCTGAGAATCTCTGGCTTTGGGGACATTGTCCTAAGTCCTGTGACTACAAAGATGCCACCAATTCCCTGCTCTCTTCCATCCAGGGAAGGAGATCTGGACACTGAACATGGTGAAGGAAACCAGCCCTGTGATTTTCTCCTCCAACCACTGCTCACAAATTAAATCAGAGAAGACACAGGGTTTGAATCCAGGCAAGCAGGTGGCCCAGACTACTGTGGTGCTGGCTGTTGCCCTGCTTTCCAAGTAACCTGAAGGCCCAGCTCATGAGAGCATTGCTCACAGTTGCTGATAACAGGGAAGAAAGGCAGAAAGCCCTGAGCAGCTCTCATCCTCTTCCCAACAAGCTGTGTGTTTGATCGTGGTTCTGGACAAGCTGTTCCCTGTTCCCTAGGGCAAACCGGGACACTCCACTTTTCACAAAAATATGGTCGTCCTGAGTGGGGCTTCTATTTTTAGATTCCTGGTAATCACACTGACAGATGCCTGTGGTTCCAATCAGTTCAAAATGGACAGACAACAAGAGGGCGGGGCATAAGTGGGGGGTGGGGGGTTATGGAGGAATAAGAACACATATGTAAAAAATAAAAATTTTAAAAAAATTATAAAAAATAAAATATTAAATCTAATCCATACTAGTGGTCACCATAACCTTAAGAGAAATTGTTTCATGTGACAAAGATTTTTAAATAAAACTCTGTAGCCCGAAAATTATTTTGGAAGGAAACAAAGAGAAGTTTCCTTCAAAAGTTGTAAGGATTGTAATTGAAAGTCAATATATTGGCCTCTTGAACTAAAGTAAGTAATTTGTGTTTTTGCCTCCCTGACAAAGTTTATATAAAGTTACAAAAAGAAATTGATAGCCAGTTTTAAATTGAATTGCCATGGCCTAGAGCAAAGAATATCCTTACATGATATTATTCTACAATGTCATTATAATTTTAGATATTTTACAACAGCATATTGTACAATTATCCCAAACAAACTTACAAACTAATTCTTTGAATGGTTGGCAGCAATTTAAAAAAAAAAAAGACAAGAAAGGATTGAATCCCTTTCAGAAGGAATTAAGGCACTGGGAAGGCACTTGAGCATCCTATATTTGCCCTTCTTGCCTTTTGTGCCAAGAGAGACCCTCTTCTCACAATCCAATTGCCCTCAGCTGTTGCCTGAGCTTTCTGTTCGTGCTGAGCTTGATTGCCCTCAGCTGTTGCCTGAGCTTTCTGTTCGTGCTGAGCTTGAAGCCTCGTGGTGGCTGGTACCATGGATCTGTCTCACCCCCAATCGTGTGAGCTGGGCCCTCACTGGAGAAGAAACCCGAGTTCCCTGAGATATGTGATCAGCACCGGGACCCCCGCCAGCAGGCCAGGGGATTCCAAGGCAGGTGCTGGGCGTGGAGGCCATGGGGGCATAGGCTACCAAGGAGACAGAACTGAACCTCACATCACCCTGCTTGGCCCCGGAGGATGGCTGGTTAGCCAGAGATGGGTAAGATTCCTCAGGGAAGGAACAACCTAAGACAGGCACAGTCGCAGAGAGGCCATCAGGAGAGAACTTGGGGGGCAACAGAGGTGGGGTGCAGACCCTCACTCCACCAACCCTGAAGGGGTTGAACCCTCACCCCTTCTAAGGGAGGTCTCCTGCCCCCATAGCTGCTTTGCTTCCCACACCCAGCTCAGATTGGGATACAGGTGACAGACAGAGACTTGACCCAGCTCAGATCGGGACCCAGGTAACAGACAAGAGACTTGGCCGACAGCAGCTGCCCTACATCTAAATCCAGCTTAGCTCCAGGAATGCTCAGGGCCTACTCAAGAATGCAAATAATCCTTCCCACTAATATTTACAGGGTAAACTAAGAGTGTTAGTAGAGTATTAAATTTGACAGTAAAATAGTAATCAAGTTTTCAGATTAATTTAAATAGGCTAATTGAAATAAGTAAATATTCAAGTAAATTTAATTGTACTGGACAAAAAGCTGTTCTTAAAGTAATAACTAAAATTTCTATTGGTAGTTCATCTCATGGTAAAATTCCTAAACATTCAATGAACCTAAAGCAGTCATATTTTTTAGCCAAAAAAAAAATAAAATGTAAAGTTATCAAGACTGCATTATAAAATTTACAAAAGCCTCCATTAATCAAAAAAAAAAGGGGGGGGGATAGTAGGGTAATATCATGTAAGGAGAAATATCCTTTAAGTAAATTATATCTGGAAAATTTTTACTTTACAAAATTAATTTTCATTTGTAATGCTAACAGCAAGATATCCATGAAAAACACACATGGTGTCTAAATAAGACAAAGAAAAATCATTTGGGCAAAAATAAAAAGGATACCAAATCGATTATACAGAAAAGATTCCTTTATTAACTTTTGGCTGAGAATATGTTCGTATATTTTCATAAAACGACTCCAAAACCATGTGGATTTCTGCAACAGAGAGGAATTGACAGGTGTGCTCCAACCACGAAGACAAGAGGAAAAACAGTCCAGAGATGGAAGACGCTGACGACACCACACTAGCAGCCAGCAGCTGTGCACCGATGCAGGTTGCCTAGGACCAAACCAGAGAGGGTCGGACCTGCATTGCCACCATGTGCCCACCATCCAGATATCATTGCTGACATGTACACATAAGAATTGTTTAACATTGAAACAGGGACTCAGAACTGTTGGACATTGAAATTGGGACTCAAACATTTTTTGTTATTATATGTTTATTTCTAGTCTGCAGAGGCAAGATTTTTTAAAGGAAAGAAATGGGGGAAAATAGATACAGAGGCAAAGAAGCATTGAACAGACTGTCAAACTACAGTGGGAAAGCAGGTGAGGTTGGCAGGGGTGGGCTGTAAGAGATCAACCGAAGGACTTGTACGATTGCATATAAGCATAACCAGTGGATACAAGACACTGGGTGGGGGGGCAGGTAAAGGCATGTACTGAGGGGTAGGGGAGGCCGGGGAGAGGTCAATGGGGGAAAAAAAGGAGACATATGTACTACTATTTGTAATACTTCAAACAATAAAAACAAAACAAACCAGTGCTTTTCTACTGCTCTACACAAGATGAAGTGTATCACAGACTTCAGACTCCACCAGAACCACCTCAGGAGCTTGTTAAAATGCAGCCCCAGGCTTTATCACCAAATCTGATGTTGGTGCTGGGAGTAGGCCCAGGTGTCTGCCTATTTAACAAGCTCCCTCGGTGATTCCAGAGTGTCTATGCCAGAGACCACCCTGAATGACACTGAGTGGTCAAAGATGCAGGCGCAGGAGCTGGACGAACCTGGGTCTTCATTCTAGCTCCACCTCTACGACATCTGTTCCCCTGAATAAGGTACCTCTGGTTCTTACTTTATAATCTGGGGGTAAAGTGCCTATCTCATAGACTTGTTGGTAAAGCCTAAAGAAGATAATCCATGCCAAGCACTCAGCACAGTGCCCAGCATACAGTAGTTACTCATTACATACTGTAAGCCACGTTCTTACTTCCATGCTGTTAATGATGACTATCACCATCGTCTAAATTACACTGATCAGGAAAGAAAAAAGAAGACATACTATATCCGTGCCTTCTTCTTCTAAAACCCCTCTGAGGTGTCTGAATTGTAATCTAGATTGTCACTTTGTATTCAGTTTTTTGGAAAATGAAAGTGAGTTTTAAAAGGTAGCATCCCCCTCCCCACCATGTGGGTGGGGCCATAATGAAATGGCTGGTTAGGGGGCTGCAGAGGAAAGCAGATAATCACCAAGTCTCAGCTCACCTCCAGGGCATGGTGAGGGTGGGAGCCATAGGGGTGGCATCACTGGATCCCACAGGTGTCCGTGGAGCTATGGACAGTGATAATGGCAGCGAACAAGTTGTATCAAAGTGCAAAGTACAAAGTAAATGTAAGCAGTGACTCTCAAACTCTTTTCATTTGTTTTTGTTTTTTTTCTTTTGTAAGATGTTTATGTTTGTTTTTTAATTTATTTTTTTTATTGTTTTAAGTATTACAAATAGTAGTACATATGTCTCCTTCCCCCCCCCCCATTGACCTGGGTCTTCATTCCAGCTCCACCTTCCCTACCCCCCAGTACATGCCTTCACCTGCCTGCCCTCCCCCCCACCCCAGTGTCTTGTATCCATTGGTTGTGCTTATATGCATGCGTACAAGTCCTTTGGTTGATCTCTTGCAGCCCCCCTCGCCCAACCTCCCCTGTCTTCCCAATGTAGTTTGACAGTCTGTTCAATGCCTCTTTGCCTCTGTATCTTTTTCCCACCATTTCTCTCCTTTAAAAAGTTTTGCCTTTGCAGACTAGAAATAAACATATAATAACAAAACAAAACAAAACAAAAAAATGTTTGAGTCCCAATTTCAATGTCCAACAGTTCTGAGTCCCCGTTTCAATGTCTAACAGTTCCTTATGTGTACATGTCAGCAATGATATCTGGATGGTGGGCACATGGTGGCAATGCAGGTCCGACCCTCTCTGGTTTGGTCCTAGGTAACCTGCAGCGGTGCACAGCTGCTGACTGCTCCCGTGGCAAGGCGTTGTCAGCGTCTTCCATCTCTGGACTGTTTTTTCCTCTTGTCTTCGTGGTTGGAGCACACCTGTCAATTCCTCTCTGTTGCAGGAATCCACCTGGTCTTGGGGTTGTTTTCTGAAAATATACAAATATATTCTGGACCACAAGTTAATAAAGAAATCTTTTCTATATAATTGATTTGGGATCCTTTTTATTTTTGTTCAAACGATTTTCCTTTGTCTTATTTAGACACCATGTGTGTTTTTAATGGTCGTCTTGCTGTTAGCATTGCAAATGAAACTTAATTTGGTAAAGTAAAAATTTTCTAGATGTAATTTACTTATAGGATATTTTTCCTTGCATGATATTTCCCTACTATTCCCCCCTTTTTTTTATTAATGGAGGTTTTTGTAAATTTTATAATGCAGTCTTGATAACTTTCAATTTAATTTTTTTTTTTTTTTGCCCACACATATGACTGCTTTAGGTTTATTGCATATTCAGGAATTTTACCATGAGATGAACTACCAATAGAAATTTTAGTTATTACTTTAAGAACAGCTTTTTGTCCAGTACAATTAACTTTACTTGAATATTCACTTATTTCAATTAGCCTATTTAAATTAATCTGAATACTTGCTCAGATCAGGACCCAGGTAACAGACAAGAGACTTGGCCGACAGCAGCTGCCCTATATCTAAATTCAGCCTAGCATCTGGAATGCTCAGGGCCCACTCAAGAATGCAAATAATTCTTCCCACTAATATTTACAGGGTAAACTAAGATTGTTGGTAGAGTATTAAATTTGACAGTAAAATAGTAAACTCTTTTCAATTGAAAGAAACTCTGGGAAGTGGAAGGTTTGGACATTTTGGATGATGTATCACATCACTCAATTACCTAATCATTCCCAAGAATTAAATTTAAGAATATAAAAGGAGTTTTATTTCATCAGGGATGGTTTTGAGAAGAAAAATATGGATGGATGGATGGATGGATGGATGGATGGATGGATGGAATTTTGTTAGATAATAATTTTAACTCATTTTCCTGCAATGTTATTAGCCTTCAAAACTGTCCTGCTTTCTCCCAATAAAGAGAGGTGTACATCTACCACTACACTAACCACTCCCTCTGCACAGAAAGCTCAGTTGTTCTCCCTTTCCTGTTCCTTCATCAAGAAAACATCCTCCAAAATATGTTTCATAGCACATCAGGATTACAAATGACGGTCACGATGTACATCCTACACTTACTTACCAAGGCAAGTAGTGCCACAGACACCCGCTGCCAGCACAGGTGACTGTCGATCTTTGACTCTTTTTCTCAATTTCAAGAAGGGAAATCTTCTCTGCCTATGTCAGCTCATTACTTGGAGTCCCCTGTGTCTCTGATCCCATGTAAATATCAGAAGCCATTCCCCAAATAATCAGCCCCAACAAATTCCCTTTAGGAGAAAACAATGAGCTATTCAAGCCCTTGCGTCCTCATGTCATGGGTGGGCTACAGTGCTCTCACTGTATCTCTGAGACCTTTCTTTTCTCCATTATCTGCACACAATGCCTTCTGCAGTGCCTGTTCACCAACCTCAGCTGAGTTCTGCCACCAAAACATTTCACCAGAACGCCCTGTCCAAAGGTAGAGCTAAGATACCATATGGATTCATCCCACACGGGCATTGAGTAGCATCTCAGGAAGGGAAAGAGAGAGGCTCACATGATGGAGTGACAGTTCTTAGCACAGGTTAGCTGAATTCAGAGAGAATGAGCTCCATAGCCCGACTTGCCTTTTTCCCTTGGGGAGTTCTGCAAAACTTCAGATAATAGTATCCTTGTGTAATTACGTTGTTGGGAAAACTGCATGAGAAAATGTGGGTCTAGCACAATGCCTGCAAAATAATAAGCACAGACTAAACGGTAACTATTATTAAATTTCGTTAATAAAAACAGACTCTGAATATGTAAGTTACAATTCCCCCCACCAGTAGCAGAATACAAAGTAAATGGTTTTCTCTCCAAAGACTTTACTTTATTGTCATTTTCACAGCACACGGTATCATATAAGTGACTGGACTGGGTCAATTAAGAAGCAAGAGGTCATTAAAAACATTAGTAGCTGCAATAGTTACTGTTCACTAAAATCAGATTTCTATGTTCATGTTGAATTGCTTTTCTGTATTTTTCCTTTTAGTTGCATCCTAATTCCTGGAGTGAGCTTGGGGACGGTGGGCGGGCATCATAACCGTTAGCAAGCACATCTCCACTCTCTGGGTCTCCAAACCCCCTTCATTTCTACAGCCTGGGGCCCTTCAATGGGCAGGCTGACGCTTCTTTCTGAGCAGTCACCAAAACTAAGCTTGGACATAAAAATCGGTCCATTTCATATGAGAATCACTGACCAATCTATTATCATTGTCACCATAAACGCCTAAGCATGCAACAATGCTCTTTAAGTATCTATCTAGGCTCTAATCCTATTATCATACCCCTTTCTGCAAATAAAGGGCTCATAGCATCTTTATTTTATGACCAGTTTCTTTCACTTATTGATTTTTCTGTATAATATGCACAATACTGCATTTTGCATCATATAAAACTCATTTATGAGAGGCTTTCTAAATGTAAAGTGGCTTGGTTTTCATTTCTCTGTAAATTTTCATGCCTTGTTGTTTTTCTATGTGGGTGGGATTTTTCCTTTCCATTATTTGTTTAGTTTTTAAGAGGTAGTCCTTTCAACAAGGCTTAAATATCCAAATGTACAAAAAGGTCTGCAATGAAAAGTCTCCCTCCTACCCCAGGAGATCAGTGTTGTTCATGTCTTTATCATTCCAGAGATTTCTATCCCTATACTGGCCAATACAGACAGATGTTTGTTTCTTCTCTTCTTACACAAACCGTGGCATACTATACCTGCTGTTCTATACTTTGATTTTTTTCATTTAAATATTATTTTTAAAATCTTTCCATATGAATGCATGTTGAGCTCCCTTATGCTTTTTTACATTTGGATATTCCTCCAAGGTAGGAATCTGGCATAACTTAGTCAATGTACTGTGATGGGCTTTTAGGCTGCCTAATCTTTAGCTTTTACAATGATGCAAATGATTTAACATAGATCATTTCATGTGTATTCGAGTCTGGTCATGGGGTAAGTTTGTTGAGGTGGGCTTGCTGGGTCAAAGGGTATACACACACATAAATTTCCACATAGACCACAGGCCCCGACAGGGCTGTACCAATTTATACCCTAATAATCGTGTGTGTCAGTGTGTGGAGCCCTTTCTCAGCACCTCCCTCACAAAATATACGAACTTTCTGGACTTTTGACAAGTTGACAGGTGGAGATTTATCTCTCACTGTGATTTCATTTACATGTGTCATATTACAAGTGAGTTTTTGCATCTTTTCAAACATTTAAGAGTCATGTTTATATCCCTGTCTCTGACTTGTATATTTGCAAAGTTTGGCCTTTTCACTGTAAATTTCTCCTTTATATGAGTAATATTAACTCCTTTTCTACCATATGAGTTTAAATGTCCTCTTTTTTATTTTGCTTAATGACTTTTGAAAGGGAAAGGGACAAGTACAAGTTTATTTTGTTTTCATATTTAATGTAGCTTGTCTTATCATTATTTTATGGCTTCTGAATTTTGAGTTCATATTAAAAGTCATCTCATCCTGAGGTTTAAAACATTCTCATATTTTTTCAAATAATTTTATAGTTTTATTTTTTTTCCACTTAAGACTTCGATCTATTGGAATTGTTTTATTTTTGTGTGTTTTGTTGTGAGATTCTTTTGCCTTTCAATTTCTTCATGTTTTCTTCATAAAATTCTTGTACATTTAGTGTGAGTTCCTTGGTATTTACTGTTTGTGTTACAATTAAAAGCAAACTTAAAAAAATTTTTCTAACTGATTTGTTTAAATATGTGAAAATTACTAACAATGCATATACTAATAACTTACCGAATTATTCTTTCTAGTAGTTGATTCTCTTGTATTTATCAAGTATACAGTCACATAATCAGGATATAAAATTTTAGCTCTACCATATACATTTGTATACCTCTAATTTTGTTCCTGATCTAATTGTTACCTATAGCTCTCCTGTAATAAGAAGTATAGAATGGTACATGCCTGACTGCACCACCTGCCCCCCATAGCACCTACCACCACCTGCCCCCAACAGCACCTACCACCACCTGCTCCCCCCAGCACCTATCACCAACTGCTCCTGACCTCAGTGGGAAAGCTGCTAGTGTTTTTCCCATGAGTATCACATTGGATTATAAAATGAACTGTTCCTTAAGATGATAGTTTATCAACTTAAGAACCCATACAAGTTTTATTAAATGTTTTCTGAAAAGAAGTTCAATTTTATCAAATGTGTCTTCCACATACATAAAGAAATTCATGACTTACCTTTTTAGATCATGACCAATCCAACCTTACATAAGGAAACCTTTCAATAGTGACTATTTATTTATAAACTAGAGGCCCGGTGCACGAAATTCGTGGCTGAGGGGGGAGGGGGAGGTCTCTCAGCCCAGATTGCGAGATGGCGCAGGCCAGGCCGAGGGACCCCACCAGTGCACAAATCTGTGCACTGGGCCTCTAGTATGCATATAAGATCTTTGGTTAATCTCTTCCTGCCCTCCCCCTTTCCTCCTTCCCTCTGAGATCCATGTTTCCATGCTCATGATTTCCACTCCGGCATTAAGCGTCTGTCCCCAGTGGTCAGTGCACATCATAGCTACCAGTTGGACAGTCGAATGGTTGAATGGTCAGCTGGCCGGTAGGTTAGCCAGTCGCTTACGCTTTTATATATACAGATTTTTTCTGTGGACACTTTTGGAAAATTATTTTTTTCTACCGAAATGTCCATTTAATTATCATTAATTGCCCCACACATGCACAGAGAGAAAAAAAACTTCTGGAAAAATTGATATTTTGTATGATTTTTATGGAGGCTCATTCCCATCAGTTTCAGAACCACACTGTGTCCAGATGGCTTTGCTGTCACCTAATTCTCCCGTTTCCACACCGAATGTTCCCACACACTACTTTTTGCTTTTCATGTGTGCTCTTCACCTTCAAGAACTAGTGATAGATTCTGGGCTCTGCCAAGACTGGGCTCTTTCTCCTATGCTTTTCTCTGATTCTTCACACAGGCTCTCTGCATATACTTGGTTTGTTTGTTTAAGTCTTACAAATATTTTGGATCTCTTTTCAGTTTGATCCAAAAAATAAAGTTCATATCTCTGTTTTGCATTTTTCTTGATGTTTGGGATGTTTTCCAGAATAAAAAGAGTTAGGAAATGATTACCTTTTTTTTTAATCGAATTTATTGGGGTGACATTGGTTTGTAAAACCATACAGGTTTGAAGTGCACAACTCAGTAAAACATCATCTGCACACAGCATCATGTACCCATTGCCCCAAGCATTTTCATAGCAGGTATCCACTTTTTTTCCTCCTTCCTAATCATTTTTGTGGTGCTAAATCATTTGGAGTTACTTTTACTAGTAAACTTGAAAATAATTAGAATTGTATTTTAGAAAAAGTCTACAGATCTAGGAAAGAAACTAAAACCATGAGAGAGAACTCCATTTTTAAATAGAACAGGGTAAAAAATGCCTCTTTTACCCTTGTCTAGTCCAGAATTTCTATATTTACACAGAATGGAGGCCATAGATTGAAGCTGAACCTCAAGAGTGTAAGATAAGGGAGAGGGACCATTCTTACTTTGTAATTATAAGGAAATTATAGGCTGGTTGACAGAATACAATCCTCTAGTCTTATAATAATATCATTCTTTTTCAGACACTGCCCACACCCTTCTCCCCAAGCCCAAGAAAAGAAAAATAGTTGCCTCTGACACACTGATCATTCCCCTAGACACATCAAGGCAGACCTCTCTATTCACCACTCCCTAGGCAAAGCTCTCAAATATTGACCATCTCAAAGCCAACCTCTGGTCATGGAATACTAATGGTGCTTGCAGAGGAAAAATGGAGATTGCTCAGAAGAACTCGGGAAATGGGGAGGTGGTGATGCATTTGATAAGGTAGCAGCAAGATATAAAAGTTTCTTGACCCATAAAGAGATTGGAAGCAACTTGGTGGGAACAAACGCATTAATCAGGTTTTCACAAAGGCCTATCCATCTCTGTCCTCCCCATGTGTTTCCTGCACAGCACAAACTTGCTGATTAATGGGCCAGACTTTCATAATTCCTCCCACTCCCTATGGGGACGAGGGTGGCCCGGCACTTCCAGAGAAATCAGGAGGCACAGAATGTGCTGAGCCTTGGCAGCTATGTTGATAAGTTGTAAGGATGAGTTGCTAGATCTCCCACAGTTCACTAGTTTATCCTATTTGAAAGGGACCCTTAACCCCTTACTTAATATTTGTTGTATCATCTGGGGTAAGAACCTGGCAGGCAGAAATCAAATGTAGAAATTGACATGTTTTGTTGTTGCTGCTGCTGTTTTAACCCAATAAGTAAAAACCCCAAGCCACAAAACAGGGTAGTTGGAGGTAAACATACTACATCATGAAAATGTTTTTCTATTAAAAAAAAAAAAAAGAATTAACTACAGAAATTCTTCTGAAGATCCTAGTCTTCTAATATGTCCATTTTTTCAAATAATCTAAAAATTTCCAGAACATCTCTCTAACATGCATGTGAAATTCTAATAGCAGTATCAGTTACCAATAGTTGGAGGAAACAACGTGTTAGGATCCAATCTGATTTTGAAACCATTATAATCAATTCTGAATTCTATATTCATCTTTAGCAAAAACCTTTCCTTCTAGTCCCTCTCTCTCTTAATGGCAATGAGATATTCCCAATTTTTGAGGCTAAAAGCCACACAGTCATCTATTTGCCCACTTTTCCCCCAATCAGTTGTCAAATCCTGATTATTCTTCCTTCCCATCAGCAGTCTAGTCCTGCTCCTATAATGCATGTAATGTTTCATTAGCTTTCACTTTCCTAGGCCCTTCCTAACAGATTTCAGGCTTCCAGCTGGTGGAGGTACTGTCTGTTTCACATTCCAGCTCAGACCTGTTCAGTGCTTTCTATTTTCTATTGCCAAAACCCTAAAGCCAACGCTTGACTTTCAAGTTTGTGATTTGCCCCTACTTCTGTTTTCAGCTTCTGTTACCACTTTCTTTTACTCTGCAACTGAATCCAGTTTCAAGTACAATATGGCTCTTACTAGGCTTCCCCATTCAAGGGAATTTTAAAAAACTATAGCAAGAATGGTTTTGCCAGGAGGCTTGCAAATTCTTCTTACATATCTACCTGTGGATAGAATGATTATATAAAAAAAGACCATGGGAAAGGAAGGGCACAAAAATTTGCATTTAAATGTGTCTTATGTTGCAAGTTCTAAAACAGGGCAAATATATGTTTGTATACTTAGAAAATTACACATATGTATAAAAATTGAATACAACAAATTTAAAATATATCCATTTTTTCAAATGCTTTTTTTCTAAAAATATTTCCATTTATTAGAGATAAAAATGGTCCAAAGAGGTACCTATCTCCTGCTAAATTCTGTCTAATTTTGTGCCCCATTTTTTTAGCCTGTCAGTGGGAGGTTCCTCTCCTCCTGTTTGCTTGAGGCAACTGAGCTTATGTTCATGTTATCTACTAAACAACAACACAGATACAACAGACCTTAAGCTAAAGCAAGGAGAGTTAAGTGACTTGCCAAGCGGCAGCTGATGAGAGTTAAGTTCTTTGATTTTCACCTGAGGACTCTCTTTCCCCATGTGATGCTACCTTCGTGAATCCAGTGACAATCAATCACAACACCTATAGTGCTCTGTCCAGTTACAGAGAAATAACTGAAATGCCAATCTGAAGTCTATGAGCCCCCTGACTATATTACAACCTTGGGCTGCCTTTCAAAGAGAAACATAACACAGTCCATAATATTCCATCAAAAGATACGTTTATCTTGATTGGGTATAACACTGCTTACATCAAGACAAAAATGTTGTTTGTTTATAACTGACATTATCAAGACAGTTCTCTTTACGTGTCTACTTTTTTTGCCAATATGTAGACACCCCAGGAAAGAGTTAGGATGAATCTTCTGTAAATGGGTCACCGAAAGTTAATGCCTCAAAGTATGAGCCCTTATCACTAAATGTGGCTCTTCGATTTTGGAAGGAAAAGTGGGGTTTCAAAAAAAAAATTGAGTGAATGGAGTGTGGAGCTAATTCAATTACAAATGCAAAGCAATGAACACTGTATTAAATATTTATAGTCTAAGTCACACCAAGCAAGATCAAATACTTTCTGATAATATGAAGAAGCTGCTTGAGAGAAAACCAAGATGGAGGCATAGGTAAACACCTAAACTGCTGCCTCACACAACAATTTCAAAACTACAACTAAAAGACAAAATGGACATCATCCAGAACCACAGAAAGGCTGGCTGAGTGAAAATTCTATAACTAGGAAAGAGAAAAGCACACTGAGACTCAGAGGAGCTGCAGGAGGCAGAGGTACTGAGACACGTGTGCCCTGGTAACCGAGTGCACGGCTGGCTTTCTCAAGCGGGAGGGAGAAAAAAGCTCCTAACTGCACTGAACTCCAGTTCTGGGCAAGACTCTGGGAACCCAGACTCATGTGGGAAGAAACTGGACTGTCTTTCAGTGGGCAAAACTTGAAGGTGGCTTTCTCTCAGAGGTGCTTGTAGCGATTACCGAGGGACACTGAGACCCAGGGGCCTCTTAGGGCAGGGCTGACAGGAAGCCAAGGCTGTCTGCTCCACCCTGAGACTCCACCCCATCCAAGCTGAGCACAGAGGCTTTTACAAGTCTTGTCCCATAAGGATGTCTCCAGCACAGAAGTTCTCCCAGCGTAGACACAGCTGATCCTCACAGCCAATTGGCCTGGAGGTCAATTCCTCCCAGTGATACCAACAAGAATCAAGGCTTAACTACAACAAGACTGTGCACACAGCCCACAAAGGGGTGCACCAAGAGTGTCCACCTCAGGTAACTGGGGGAGGCTGAGCCACTGGGCCCTATAGGACATCTAGCACACAAAGCCACTCTATCAACTCAGGGAAGCAGCCAAAATGCGGAGACAAAGAAACAGATCACAAATGAAAGAAATGGAGGAAAGCAAACAACTGGATATAGAGTTCAAAACCACAGTTATAAGGTTTTTCAAGAATTTTCTAGAAAAGGCTGATAAATTTAGCGAGACCCTCAAGAATATGAAAAAGGACCAACTAGAAATTAAGCATACACTGACTGAAATAAAATATATATAGAGAGAGATTCAACAGCAGACAAGAGGATCTCAAGAATCAAGTCAAAGAGTTGAAATACAAAGAAGCAAAAAAAAACAAACAAACAAACAAAAAAACACTCAGCTGGAAAAGAAAAAAGAATCCAAAAATATGAAGATAGTGTAAGGAGCCTTTGGGACAACTTCAAGCATACCAACATCAGAATTATGGGGGTGCCAGAGAAGAGAGAGAGCAAGATACTGAAAACCTATTTGAAGAAATAATGACTGAAAACTTCCCCCACCTGGTGAAAGAAATAGACTTACAAGTCTAGGAGGTGCAGAGAACCCCTAACAAAAGGAATCCAAAGAGGACCACACCAAGACACATCATAAATAAAATGCCAAGAGCAAAAGACAAAGAGAGAATATTAAAAGCAGCAAGAGAAAAACAGTTAGTTACCTACAAGGAAGCACCCATACGATTGTCAGCTGATTTCTCAACAGAAACTATGCAGGCCAGAAGGGAGTGGCAAGAAATATTGAAAGTGATGAATAGCAAGAACCTACAACCAAGATTACTCTACCCAGCAAAGCTATCATTCAGAATTGAAGGGCAGATAAAGAGCTTCACAAATAAGAAAAAGCTAAAGGAGTTCATCACTGCCAAACCAGTATTATATGAAATGCTGAAAGGTATTCTTTAAGAAGAGGAAGAACAAGAAAAAGGTAAAGATAAAAATTATGAACAACAAATACATATCTATCAACAAGTGAATCTAAAAATCAAGTGAATAAAAATCTGATGAACAGAATAAACTGGTGAATATAATAGAATCAGGGGCATAGAAAGGGAGTGGACTGACAATTCTTGGGGGGAAAGAGGTGTGGGGGGTGCGGGAAGAGACTGGACAAAAATCATACACCTATGGATGAGGACAGTGGGGGGAGGGGGAGTAAGGGCAGAGGGTGGGGTGGGAACCGGATGGAGGGGAGCTATGGTGAGGGGGGGGGGGGGAAGAGAAACAATTGTAATAATCTGAACAATAAAGATTTATTAGAAACAGCCAAAAAAAATAAAAGAAGCTCCTTAATTATTAAGAATTCATCCTTAAGCCCTAGCCAGTTTAGCTCAGTGGACAGAGCATCGGCCTGTGGACTGACGAGTCACAGGTTTGATTCCGTCAAGGGACATGCCTGAGTTGTGGGCTCGATCACCCATTGGGAGCATGCAAGAGGCAGGCCAATCAATGACTCTCTCTCATCATTGATGTTTCTGTCTCCCTCTTCCTTCTTCTCTGAAATCAATAAAAATATTTTTAAAAGAATTCAGCCTTAAATGAAAAAGGAGGAATTCAGTAAGACTGAAAAATTACAAAATCACCCAACATATAGTCATTATAGTTTATATTTCTAGTAAGTAATTTTGGTTAGGGGTGGGGATAAAACATAAATTTAGTTGTCCGGACCACTTGGCTTCCTGTATTAAATACAATGAAAAGAATAATTTGTCCTTTATCAATAACTGTAATGTGCTGTGACTTTAAATCCCCTGAGGGCAATAACTCTTATTGTTTCTCTGTAGTGTGAAGACTCCCTCTGAAGACTTTATACATCATTCAAGCAGATGAAAGATGCACTCTGTAAATGTGCTACCTATGCCTTATTTGTAAAAAATAGTTTTCAGTGAAAGAAAATCATACAAATATTTGTCATGTTGTTTTGGCCCTAAGAAGCATTGTGTAAGCAAATTGTCAGCTAGTCACAGACTTCCCTCAATGCAAATAGAAATACAAGAAAAATTATCTGAAGAAGTCTCACTATGTGAGAGTTTCTGTGTATTTATGTATCACATCCAGTGATTTTAGAACCCATATAGGGTCACAGTGGCTTCATAATTTGCCATGACTAGGAGAGGTGCCCAATAGTGAGTGCTCTAGAAAAAGAAGGATGCTGGTGCCATCTCTGAGGGAGAGTAGCATAATGTACTAGAGGCTCCCAATCACATTAAGAAACCCTCAGACATCTTAATGGGCAACAGAGAATATGTCTATCTCTACGTACAAGTTGTTAATTACTCCTTTAACTATGAATAAAATTGGCCTGAAGCATAATTCAGATAGACAGAAAGCCAGAATCCCAGGTAAGCTATTTGATTCTTCCAGCTAGGACATTTGCACAGGAAAGGAGATGTTTTGTAATAGTGAGAAGTCATCTCACCATAGGAACTGCCAACTTCAAGTCCAATGGCAGGCAACTCTGAACCAACAAAAAGGCCTAAGGGGAAATAGGGAAACCAAAACTTTCTGCTTAGATTTTATTATGAAACACCTTTTCAAGTGAGAAATTTCCACAATTCACAAAATAAATTTTATATATTTATATTTATAATGTATATAAATTTTATATATAAAATAAATAATATATAGTTTAACTCCTTAAAATTGATAATTAACATGGTAACTCAAGAACTGAGTATACTCAACCAAAACACATGAATCCTAATTCTTCATTCAGTCATTCCTTCAACCAATATTTATTGAGTACCTTCTATGTATTTAGCACTTGCATAGCAATGAATAAGATAAAAATCCTTACCTTCATGGAGCTTACATTCCATCATCTGACCCATCCTAGATAAGCCAGAGTTACCTCATTTGGACTTGGATCAATAAATGTTCCTTATTTTCAGAACTTTGCTAACATAAGTGATATCTCATTGCGGAAGATGACAATATCCTCAATTCTGAAATATACATGCAGAAATAGCAAATGATCACTAATCCTTCTGCCGAATTTAGCTCATTCATATTTTACAAACTTAGCTAACAAAACCATTTCCTTCTCAGACCCATAAGTTTTCTATCTATGAAAGCTTGAACCTGACAGTAGTCAGTAAAAATAGAACAGATATACCCAACCAGTGTAGGTGAGTGGTTAAGCATAAACCTATGGGCCAAGGGGTCACAGTTCCATTTCTGGTCAGGACACATGCTCGAGTTGCGGGCTAATCCCCAATGGGAGATGTGCAGGAAGCAGCCAATCAGTGATTCTCTCTCATCATTGATGCAGATTCTATCTCTCTCTCTCCCTCTCCATTCCTCTCTGAAATCAATAAAAATGTATTTGGAAAAAAAAATAGAACAGATGTAACAATAAAATCAAGTCTTTCCAGAGAGCTTTATCTTTTGGGCTAATAGACGATGCCCTTCTTCTTACTTTTTATCATCACAATAAAAAGTCTCAGCATTAGCTTGTTAAAGCTTCCCAAAGGAAGAAAGAAAAAAACAGAAATAGAGAAATGGAACAATAAATAGAAAGACAGAAACAGGAAAAGAGAGAGACAGAGAGATAACAGACCCAGGAAGACAGAGGCAGAACAAGCCAAGGTCATTCTATCTACAGCTACAGGGAACTGGGTCTAGTTGTAGACCAATGGGCTTAAAAGGGGTTATATCAGGACTCTTCAACTGCAAATCACAAAGTACCTGCCCAGACGCACTTCAGCCAAAATAGGAATTTATCTGTTCGAGTCTTTAATAGTTCAGGAATATGGTTGGCTTCAGATACAACTGTTTTCAAATCCTAAGTGATATAATCCAAACTCGGTTTCTCTCATCCACTCAGTTCTGCCTTCCAGGCTATTAGCTTCACCCTCAGAGAGGCTCCACCGCTGTGGTCTCAAGGCCACTTCAGCAGTTCCAGAACTCACACCTTCTCTTGTTGAAGTCCAGCTAAACAACAAGAATATCTTGGCCAGGGTTCCCAGGAAACAAATCCTACTGTATCTTTTTAATCCTGGTTGGGTCAGGGTCCCCTGCGGTCAGGGAGCATGAGGTGCTGACTGGCTTAGATCTAGTCTGATGCACATATCCCTGCCTGAGCCCCTCCCAAATCTCCTGGGAAAATCAGAGAACAGTGACCAAAAGGGGAAATGGATGCCAAGAGGCCAAAATAATTATTCATGTCCACCAAAGACAGTGTTTATTTGCATACACTAGTAGATGAAGAAACTAAATTAGGATTCCTTTAAACTTAGACTCATTGAAAGACCAATAAGACAACACCTAGTTACAATGATGACTGGGAGATAATTGGGTAGAAAAGAGAACAAATTAAAACCATGGAATTAGGTATCAGATCTGTTGCTTGCATAAACTGTGCCTTGTGTGAATTATAAAAAGGTGACTACTCTGGGTGGGCAGGTTACAAACAACAACAATTCTGCATGGATGAATTGCAAACACATACTCCTTTCTGTGGGCAGGCACAGCCATCCAGAACCCTGGCTGGTAAAGGGAGCGCTGGTCAGATTTCAACATCCCTTTGGCAAGACACCTGGTGCAGTGTACAAAATGGCAATCAGAATGGGTGGCCCTGCCAGGAGTCCCTCTCTAGAGGAAAATGAATTGTCACTGAATGGGAAGGAAACTCGACTTTTCACATCTTGAGAAAAGTAAGTTGTTGAAGAACTAACAGCATTCCTCAACACCTGATAAGGGGGATCTTGAACCCCGCTGGACCACTTTACGAAGTTGAGCACCATATCTTGTCAAATCCAAGACACCACTAATCCTAAAATGGTCTTATGTGTCACTAAGAAAGAAAGAAAATGCTGCCAATTAGTCTGTGGCATAGCACCGATTGTAAGATGTGTTAAAGTAGGAAAAGTATGCATCTTAGCTCTGATTATATATGGTTTTAAAAGAATATAAAAAACCAACTATCAATTAAAATAAAGCATCACCTAAATTAGACAGGCAATGGTTGTATCTCATACAGGGTATGATTCTGGTCTTTCAGAAACTTGAAATAATTAATCATGACTATGATTTCATCAGGGGCCCATGCAAAGCTTAAGATGGAATGCAAACATCTGTTTATTGGTTAAATGTGAGTTCTTCTGAAAAGAAGTTTTTTGTCATTCACCAGACCAATTCTCATCAGAACAATTTTTCTTTGGTCCTCAGATGTTTATCAATCACTGCTTATAAACAGTCAGAGAAAATACTTTTTTTGATTCCAGACAATTATAATTTAAATCCTAGGAAAACCAGAGGATTAAAACTAAAGGCCAATGTTGTCCAAGAGAAGGAATTAGAAATTGTCTGTAATAAGAATGACAATAGAAAATAGTATCCACAATAATAATAATGGCTGATACTTATTCCATGCTTATTATATGCCTGATACTGTTCTGTATGCTTCTACATGTATTACCTCATTTAATGTGTTCAGGCTAAGGGTAAAAATGGAAGCCACAGGAAGGCTCACCAGGTTGTAGGCAACAATGGCTTTCTTTCAGACGATGGAACTCTGCAAGCTCACTTTCTGTCTTGGGGGGAGGGGTCCTGTACATGATGTTCCCTTTGGCTAGAATGTTCTCCCTCAGCTCTGCCTGCATGCTTTTCCCTTTTTAAGTCTCAGTCCTTCTCAGAGCACTTATTCCACACCATCTAAAGTAGACCTCTACTTCATATCATTTACCCCAACGCAAAATTATATGTTTATTTGTACATTTATCTAAAACAACAAGCTGCACTAGCACTTAACCTATACTTTAGTGTGTGCAAACAATATTCCAAATGTTTGGAATCTGATAGCTCATTTCAGTCTCACAACAACCTGTGATAGTATGATTTATAATCATATATATATATATATATACACACACACACACACATATATATATATATATATATATATATATATATATAACCTTCATTCCCATTTCTGGCACAAAACTCCTAAAACCCTGAGAATTTCCTAAGTGATAAGAGCAATTAAAAAGTGTCTTGATACTTTCAAACACAACTGCGGTTATGTTAATGAAGTGACTCTGTGAAAGCAGCTAAGGATGGGACATGTGATTTAGAAGGTTGGAATTTTCAGTTCCATCCCAATCTTGGTAAAGGGAGAGTAGCTGGAGGTTGAGTTTAATCATCAATGGCCAATGATTTAAGCACATGCCTATCTATGAAAGCCTCAAGAACAATGCTTGGAGAGCTTCTAGGTTAATAAACACACAGAGATGAGGGGAAAGTGGCACACTCAGAGAGCACGGAAGTGCCCCACTCTTCCCCTGCCTATGCGCTCGGCATCCCTTCTACCTGGTCATTCCTGAGTTGTACTTTTTTTAAATAAACCAGTGATCGCCCTGGCTGTGTGGCTCAGTTAGTTAGGGCATCATCCCAATATGCCAAGGTTGTGGGTTCGATCCCCCATCAGGGCACATACAGGAAGCAACCAATGAATGCATAAATAAGTGAAACAACAAATCTCTCTCTCTCTCTCTCTCTCTCTCTCTCTCTCTCTCTCTCTCTCTCTCTCTCTCTCCTCACTAAAGTCAATAAATAAAAATTTTAAATAAAATGGACCAGTGATCTAGTAAATAAAATAATTAATGGAACCCAAGGTGGGGGTGGGTCCACTGGGATCTCCAATCCAGAGCTGGTCAGGAAAGCAGGTAACTACCTGACTTGTGACTGGCATCTGAAGGAGGGAGGGAGAAGTCTTCAGGGGACTGAATCCTAACCTGTGGGATCCTACGGTACGTACAGGTGGATAGGATCAGGATTCAGTTGAATTGTAGGACGCCCAAATCGTGTCAAAGAATTGCTTGGTGTGGGAAAAATCCCACACATCGGAATTGGAGTCAGAACCATTACAACCCTACAAGTTATTTTTCACAATTTATATATAAGAAAGCAGAGGCATGTGGAGGTTTTGAAATTTCATGAAGGTTGCTCAGCTAGCTAGTGGAGGTATTGGGATTTGAATCCAGGCATCCTGACTCCCAAAATATTAACAACTTGTTGAATGGCTACCCCACTAGACAAGGTTACATCTTTCTTCTTCATTTCTCTATTCTAGGCCTCTAACAGTTCCTGGCACATCCATATAAAAGGCTGCTGAAAACATTTGTTGAGTAAATGAGCATATACATGAGTTAATAATAAAGGGAAATACAGCATACACCAGAAAGTTCTGTGATTTTAAAGGAAAAATATGAAATTGATGAATGTATCCATTATTTTTTTCCTATTAAATTAAAACTGTTCGTTATTCACTTTTAATAGCGGAACACTTTAACTCACAGAACACAAATTTTCTTTGCCTGCATAGAAACACTGGACTAGATAAAATTAGAGGTCGCGAGTGACTGTGAATCCAGTACTCGTGGCTAAAAATGACCAGCCCTGCCCAGCCCATGCAGATCCTTGCTGGACCTGCTGCACAGGAAGAAAGTTGCAATGTGGTCTTCAAACATTTATCCCCCAGAACAACCACAAAAGGCCCCATTTATCCCTTCCAGAACTCTCCATGGGCACTCTCAGATGCTTTTATACCAACAATATGGCACTGAGGTAAAAAGCAGTAAATGTATCAGTTCTTCAGACTGCTGATGTCAAGCTCTGAACAGCACCAACACTTGGACTAAGCAGCCCATTTCCCCAGCCCCCACTCTCTGCAGCAGTAACAGTTCTAACCTGAACTTGGAGACCAAGATTGACATGTACCACCCTTCTGTCTTAACCCATCCAAGAGTTCTTCAGAGACCATCAGCAAAGGCTATTCCCAGACCTAAGGCACAGGAAACTGTTTTCTTCAAAACATGACGTAAACATAAAGCAGAAAACAGACAATATGAACACAAATGGGTGTGGCTGCGTTCCAATAAAACTGTGTATAAAAAGGGCCTGGTTGGTCAGTTTGCTGACCCCTAAGCATAGACCGTATTTCATTAACAATTGCTCTAATACACAAACAAAACTGTTGGCCAGGATGTGGAGAAATGGGAACCCTAGCGCACTACTGGTGGGAATGCAGACTGGTGCAGCCACTGTGGAAAACTGTATGGAGGGTCCTTAAAAACTTAAAAATGCCTTATGACCCAGTGATTCCAGTTCCAGGTATATAACCCATGAAAACCAAAACACTAATTTGAAAGAATGTATGTACCCCTATGTTCATTGCAGTGTTATTTACAGTAGCCAAGATATGGAAGCAACCCAAGTGTCCATCAATAGACAAGTGGATAAAAAAGTGGTGGTACATATATACAATGGAATATTACTAGATCATAAAAAAAGAATGAAAACTTATCATTTGCAACAGCATGGATGGAGCTAGAGGCTATTATGCTAGTGAAATAAATCAGTCAGAGAAAGACAAATACCATCTGATTTCATTTATATGTGGAATCGAAAGAACAAAATAAAGGAACAAACAAAAAGAAAACAGACTCATAGATGCAGAGAACAGTCTGACGGTTGCTGGAGGGGAGGTCCGTTGGGAGACTGGGTGAGAAAGGTGAAGGGATTAAGTACAAATTCATAGTTACAATATAGTCATGGGGATATAAAGTACAGCATAGGGAACAGAGTCAATAATCTATAATAATAAAAGCATAATATGCTAATTAGACCAGGCAACCGAGCAACCTTGCGCACGTCCTTCCGGATGACCTTCCAGACAGAGCCAGGCTATGAGGGCCGAGGCAAGCTGCCACGGCTGAGAGAGCCAAGTCCTTTGCACGAATTTTGTGTATCAGGCCTCTAGTTTATAATAACTGTACACTGCCTGGTGGGTACTAGAAATAACAGGGGAACACTTTGTAAAATGTATGATTATCTAACCACCATGCTGTACACCTGAAACTAACACAATATAATACCGAATGTAAACTGTCATTTAAAAAGAAAATGAAAATAAATAAATAAATAAATAAATATTTGTTTTGTTTAAATTTTCCTCTCCTTTGGTTAAATTTCCATGTCACCCTCCTTAAATTTTCAAGCTGTTCCACTCTCTCTTCTTTGGAAAATCTTGGGAAATGCATTGATAAAAGAGACTGAGAAGATGCAGACAGTGAAATAGCATCTGCCTGTAAGCATTCCTATGGCTTGCTCTTTGCCTGTCAAATAAGACAATGTATGTGTTGTTTTCTGAAAACACTAACTGAGAATTTTCTCCATTACTTTAAATAACATATTGAATGTTTATTGTTGAATTTCTTCCCTTGTTAAATACATTAATGAACTAAGAAGTGAAGAGAATAACTATAAATTTTGTTAAATCAAACCCTGAATGTACAAAAGATAATTTAATATTCCAAGTTTTATGATTTACTATTCTATAGAAATTCCATTCTATGGATAATTCATGAAACTGAGGTCATATTAATTATGCATAATTTTGTAAGATTTTATCCTTTTTAAGAGCTTTAAGAGGCTGAGGAAAACAGTCAAAGGACATGATTTTGCTTATATACAGAAATAGTAACATCATGGTCTCTTTTTAGTGACTGCAGAGATGGTGTTGGCTGCTTAGAGAGGTTTTAGATTGACATAGTGATGACCTGTCTTATTTTCAAATACCCTATTGGCATTTTAAAAAAAATTACCATCCTGTCTTTTTTAAAGTATTCCTGTACTAAGCTTTTGAAACAGATCCAGTACAAGACACCCTTTGAAGTCTCCACAGAATCTACCTACAGATCTTACACCACGAACACCAGGGTCCCTGAGACCCAGGGGTACACCCTCTCCCAGATTCCCAGGGATATGGAGCAGGAGTAAAGGAAGCCAATTAACACCCAATGAACAGCATTCTAGCATTGTGCCCCAGAGCTTTACAAGCATATGCTCACATGGCATCATTAAGGCCAGTAAGAATAAAATGACAGTTTCCAGTCACCTGGGAAATGTCATATTGTCATATTTCTCAGCATCCGTTTTGCAACAAAGGTGATGACTAGATGGTTAACTGGCTTGAGAAATAATGGCTATTGGCTTTCTAAAATATAAACAGGCTTTTCTCACTGTACATCTTATTTATAGGCCTATTACCTGGGTAGTTGAATATCTTTGTCAATTGAAAATAAGATAATGCATGATAGTTGGATTCCCAGGGTGTCCCCAAAATACCACAAATACTATGGAAAGACAAATGTAGCTGAAGATGTGGACTTATAGTGTTAGAAAGAGGTAACTGGGTGTTACAAAGAATCTGTTCTGTTCCCAACTCTGTGTTAGGTTTTTCCATTTCTCTACCTTTCTGTCCCTAAAATAAGCACTAACTTTTGCAAAGATATGGGACTTATAATGGCTATAATGTGTTTCATACTGCCTATGTATGTGCCAGGCATTGTGTGAACTGCTTCATGCAAACCCGTGAAGTGGAAATCATTAACCCCATTTCCCAGATGAAAAATCAGAAACTCAGAGAGATGTCGTGATTTGAACAAGATCACACAGCTAGACAGCTCTGTCTAACCTGAAGCCTGTGCTCTTGACCATGGTGTTATGCTTCTCTTAACAAAATGTTTTAAGAGCACAATACAGAATTTGTTAACTATAGTCTCACTGCTGTACAGCAGGTCTCTGGAGATTACTCATCACTGAGGTCTTGATGGTACCTGAGTCCCAGCATTCTGTGAGTGGTACACCTGTCAGCTCAAGAAGAGTCTGTGCTGAAGTCCCAGCGCTTCAGACTACACAAGACAAACTCTTCATCCAGCAACCACCACTGCCATCTGTCCTGCACTCCACCTGCACTCCCCCTGTTCTCCCACCCCAACCTGCACTCCCATCCCACCATCAATGGACCCCATCCCTACCTAACCTCCCACTCCCACCCATCCTCCCACCCTACCTGCACCAGACCCCGAGCATCCACAAGAACACCTCCTGCATTAAGAAGTCATGTAGCTACGGCTACGGTTTCCCCATTTTATGAGATGAATGACCTTGGGAAGGAATAAAACCTGAGACCTCCATCTCACCGACGTCATTCAAACCAACCTGGATCAGGGACCAGAAAAGCGCTTAATAAAATGAGAAGGAATCCTTGACTCCCAGATGCAGAATTAGGTTCCATCAGAAGAGAAACAAACAAAAACCCAGTAAATTAATGTACAGCCATGGTTAGTTGTTCTAAAATAGGATTAAATGACTGGTCCCCATCAGCTGGCAAACGCTTCAGAGAAGCAGTAGTTATGCTGAGAGAATGGTTGAGATTTCAGCTATCGAGGCTTTAAAGACAACCTTTCTGTTCACTTTTGATGTGCAGATTTCTCCAGAAAATGTCTACTACAAATCACATAAGAGTGAATTTCCGTGATTTCCCCCAAAGAGCTGGGGCAGGTGTTAAGCTCTGAGCAAATATCATGCTGAAGCTAAAGAATTCCCATTACTTTTTGGATTTACTCAGTGTTTCCCTAAATTCTGGGCCCTGGAAAAGGAAGTTAGGTTAGCAAAACATCAGTGAGAAGTGCTTCTCAAGGGGCCGGCCGCCGCTAGCAGCTCTGTTTCAGAGAAGTGTGATTAGTCATGCATTGAACTAATCATGGCAATTAAGGACAGCATGAACCCATCAGCACTGCAAGTGGAAGACAGTGATGCCATTGTCTTAAGCATCTGTATTAAACATCTTTGTGCCACTGTTAGGAAGCAGAGACTTGGTGTTGGCCCTTAGCCTGCTTTCTGTCTAATATATAAGACAAGCAGTACTTGTGCCCATTAAATGCACGTGGGAGGGACGTATTAACAGACACAAGGACACATAATACTTGAAAGCAGATGTTGATAGTTCACGTGAATTTGAGGCTACTTCCAGGGCATCCCTATGATTTCGGATAAGATGTTTTTGAAGTAAGGGAAGGTGAGTTACCAGGGGAAAAGCAAAAAGGACTCTGAGAAGTAAAGAAAAAGAGAAGGGGATGATGATAAACTTGGCAAGCAGAAAGCAATAAATATGAGTTTGTCCTCATACGCAGTTACTTGGTTGTCACATATTTTTATTTTCCACGTTCCATTTGTCCTATCCCATATATTTTTGCTGAATCATTTTGTTTAAAACATACTCATATTATCTACACCATGGAAAAGTCACAAATCCTAATAAGTGGAATGCAAGCTGGATGAAGCACCGGATAAGCCTGTTTACTATTTGGCCTCAAGACCCCCTGCCGGTAGCTTCTCACTGTCCTTGGAGCTTCTATATTTCCTCCTGGTTCAGAACGCAATAGATACTATTTCAAAAATGTCTTTATTTGCTGCTTTTAACTTGTCAACTAAATGTACTCTGCAAAACCCTACAATCCAGCAATCTCACGCCTAGATGTTTAGCCAAAGGAATTGAAATTAGTATATTGAAGAGATATCTGCACACCCTTGTTTGTTGTGGTGTTTGTCACAATAAGCTAACATACAGAAACAACCTAAATGTCTTTGATGAAAGAAAGGATCCAGAAAATATGATATATAATACAACGAAATATTATTCCCCCATAAAAAAGGAAGGAAACCTTGTCATTTGTGACAATATGGATGAAGGGCATTACGCTAAGTGACAGGAGCCAGATAAAGACAAACACTTCATGCATCATATATGTGCAATGTAAAAGGAAAAAAAACATCTCACAGGAACAGAGAATAGGATGGTGGTTGCCAGGAGCTAGGAGGAAGGGAAAATGGGGTGATTTTGGTCAAAGGGTACAAATTTTCAACTATAAGAAGAAAAAGTTCTTAAGATCTAATATACAGCATGGTGACCATCTATACTAATAAAAGGGTAATATGCTAATTAGCCCAGGAGACCTTCCGATGTCCTTCCGGACAAAGCCATGGTGGCGGGGCCGAGGCACAGGCGGTTAGGGGTGAGCAGGCCAGTGGAGGGTGAGGGCAGTTGGGGGCGATTAGGCTGGTGGGGGGGGGGGGCAGTTGGGGACTATCAGGCTGGCGGGGGGGGGGGGGCAGTTGGGGGTGAGCAGGCCAGCAGGTGGGGCAGTTGGGGGCGAGCAGGCTGGCGGGGGGCAGGGGCAGTTGGGGCAATCAGAACAGAAGGGGGACAGTTGGGGGCAATCAGGCAGAGTGGTTAGAGTCAATCAGGTAGGCAGGCAGGTGAGCGGTTAGGAGCCAGCGGTCTCAGATTATGAGAGGGATTCCCAACTGCCAGTTTAGGCCTAATTCCTGTGGAATTACTGGCAGTCAGATATCCCCAAGGGGTTCCAGATTGGAGAGGGTGCCAGCTAGGCTGAGGGACACTCCCCACCCGCATGAATTTCGTGCACCGGGCCACTAGTAGTTAATAACATGGTATTATATACTTCAAAGTTGCTAAGAGAAGATGTTAAGTATTCTACACACACACACACACACACACACACACACACACACACACACACACACACACACGGTGATGCATGTATTAATTATCTTGACCTTGGTAATCATTCCAAAATGCACATCAAGTCATCACAGTGCATATACTTTAAATACATATAGTTATGTTTGGCAATTATTCCTCAATAAAGTTTTAAAAAATAAACCCATTTCCTTCAATATTACCATTCCCTTAGAAATAGTGTTAAAATGCAAGTTGCCCAGTGACATTTAAACTTGAGATAAACAACTAATTTTTTTAATGTATGCATGTCCCAACTATTGCATGAGACAGAGTCTAGTTTTTAATTGTTCTTGATATTTTTTACTTCATTTTAACTTGTTTTTGCTATATGTGGGAACCCTCCTTAGAAGACAAAACTTACTCTGCCCTCACAATAAACTGCACTGAGTGCTGAGGGGCTTAGGCAGGGTTGGAACGGAAGGAGGAAGCGTTGGAGACCTGGTACAAAGAACACAGGTGGGCAAAAGTAGCTTTGTAGTTGTTCATATGGGAAATAATACAATAATTAACAAATAACAATACAAGAATAGACTCTGTGTTTCATGTACTCAAAAATGTAAAGCTACTTTTGCCTCACCCTGTATAAGTGTATCTGAATATGAGTTGAGGACAAAAACATATGAACCTGGAGATGAGTATTTGCTATCTTCACAACCTTCTTCTACCCTCAGACAACAACTGTGAATTTTCTATTTCCCTTTCTTCACTTTAATGATGGGGAGTCAGAGAGATGTATAAGGGGAGACAGATCTTGGAGAATTCAGGATGAAACTATAAATCAAAGCAGGAAGTGCAGAGATTTTCCTGGAAAGAGAAGAGAAATATCAGAAGAGGTAGGGAAGAGGGGCTGGGGTAGGGGAAAAAGAGTGCCAAGGACTTGGTTTAGAGCTGTTTCTTTTACAATTTTGAGTGGGTGAGGTAGAGACCGACATTTTGGTGGGGCAGCTGTTTCCCAAGTGAATGGCACTGAAAGTGGCAGCCATAGGGAGAAAAGAACTTGAAGATGTTTGGATGAATATAGAGGTGTTTTTTCCCAGCAGTAGATTTTGTGATAGAGAGCAGACTGAAGGGCTCTTAACTATGTTTAGCCGAGTAACTTGCAGTTACAAAATAGTCACAGGGAATATAATCAATAATATTGTAATAACTAAGTAAGATGCCAAGTGGGTACATGAAATATTGGGAGGATTACTTTGTAAATTACATAACTGTCTAACCACTATGTTGTATACCTGAAATTAATATATAAATAATATTGAATGTCAACTACAATTGAAAAAATAATTTTTTTCTAAAATGGAGCTAAGAAAAGGAGAAGGGAGCAGAATTGCTCGGGGAGTACCAGGGATATCTGTGGGCGCCTTGCTATGAAGACACTTCTCCAGTTTATGGCTTCCCTGCACCAGGGAAAGGACGATAACTCAATAGCAGAAGAAAGAGATCAGGTGAGAGGAGAACCAAAGCAAGGTAGCATGCCTCCTTGTTCTGATAACCACACCCGGTGTAATTTAATGGAAGAAAAGTAGAAGTTCTTGGGCAACTAAGGTCAACTTTCCTTTAAAAAATCAGAATAGATCACATACAGATTTCAAAAAATAAACTAATGTAATACCTTCATATGTGCTGTCAATATTCACTGGTACACTAATCTATTTTTTAACATGTCACATCCTGCAGTTTGCTAAGAAAAAAAGTCAGCTTGCAAGCTACAAGGAGCTGAGAAAATGCAAAAACACTTACGCAATTAACTAGTACAATGATTTTGATATAATTAAATCTATGTAAAAATTAGCTTTGACACAAGCAAGACTACAGATATTTCAAGGCAGAAACAATTCATTCCTTTAAATATCCATAATTTTCCTTAATTTAACACCATTTCTAGTTCACATTGACCTCCTGCAGGTAAAGTCCAATCCCTCTGCCAGACACATTTTGTACACTGTGTGCTCAGAAGTATAGGAAATGATAGGAACAGAGAAATGAAAAAGGCAGAAATGAGGCCAGGAGAGGGGAAAAAAACACAGCCTGCAAATGAGACAGAAAGAGCCAGGAAGGGGTCAGGTGGTTAGTCACTGGGTAAAAAAGAGTGATCGTTACAGTCCTGACAAAAATAGGACCAGGAGGTAAGGTGTTCAGATGTAAAGTTGAAAGTGAAGTATAAATAGCTGAACAGGTATTATTAAATCCTGATTATCCTCAAGAGAGAGCACAGTAGCCCTGTCCATAAACCCAGAGGCTGCGGTGAGCAGAGAAGCACAATGTTAAGGAGAAACTTTAGTTACGGGGTGGGCTGTAAGGTCTTTCTATGTTCGATTCCAGTGTCTTGACTGGGCTCTCTTTGTGTGACTTGGCATAGTTTAGGAAACAGAACTGTGACATGTGTTCATCAGATCCCAGCCACACTGTTGACATGAACGCTGTTTCATGAGCAAGGAGAGAGAAGCACTGGGAGCCATGCCAGACAGATGATCCAGATGGTGAGCCTGCAGAGCCGCCATGTATCTGACTGTGGGTATTCAAGCCTGTCCCTGCACTTCTGTTGAGAAGCAGTGCCCTTTTGAGCCCCCCCTTGGAGAAATCTCTCCTTTCCAGCCAGAAGTTCCCCAAATGGCAAAGACCATCAGATTTTATGCTCGGTTCCCAGCCAGGACTGGCTTCATGGTGCCCAGGAACTCTCTAGGCTCCCTTCTCCCTCAAAATGTACATGCTTAGTAGCTTACTCCGACAACAATGTGAGCAAATGTGGACACAGAAAGGGACTTTTAATGGGGTCTAGGTGCTGTTACTTATCCAGGGTTTTATATCGTTCTAAGACCTGTCCAGGTGTTCTGGCCATATCAGTTGCTGGGGGTGTGGAGGGGAGGTGGTTGGGGCGCATTCACTGGCATCCTAAGCCCACCCATGATTGAATGTCAATCCAACTTGAAAAAGAAGGCTTGTGTCTAGGGATGTTTCTCAGAGGCTCTGGGAAGAAAACAAGCTCCTTAAGAAAGCAGCAGCGACTCCTCGTGAAATTAACATTACCATAGAATCAATCCATTTCATCCCAGGACTCTGCCAGGAAACCCAGCCGGCTTCAAGTGGCAGTGCCTCAGGCCACTTCTAGAAAGCACGTGCCCTTGAGGTAGGGGTAGGAGTGTGAAGTTTTCTCCTCTGTCTGAGAATCCCTCCTACATGTATCTAGCCATCAGAACCTAAATAGTGATTATTTCTGTCATTTTTTTCTCCTTTACTTCTTATTTCCTCCATCCAGCCATCCAAGAAAGCTATGATGGCTTGGGCAGTCTACTAGTTCCTGGGAGAAGAGCTAAACAAGCTCAACAAGGCAGCTGCCCCTGTGGAATTTATATTCTAACTAGAGGCCCAGTGCACAAAATTCGTGCACAGGAAGGGGGTCCCCTCAGCTCAGTCTGCACTCTCTCCAATCTGGGACCCCTCAGGACCTCTGGCTCCTAACCACTCACCTGCCTGCCAGCCTGTTCACCCTAACTGCTCTCCCCTGCCAGCCTGATCCCCCTAACTGCTCTCCCCTGAAAGCCTGTTCGCCCTAACTGCTCTCCCCTGCTGGCCTGATCCCCCTAACTGCTCTCCCTTGCCTGCCTGATCGCCTCTAACCTCCTCTGCCTTGGCCCTGCCAACATGGCTTTGTCAGGAAGGACGTCCACATCCAGAAGGTCATCCGGAAGATGTTCAGTCTAATTAGCATATTACCCTTTTATTAGTATAGATGCCACCTTGTCCTAAAAATTCAGGTTGTTCCCAGGTTTTCCTATCGTGGAAGGGGAGCCCACAGTAGCATCCTGGGTCCTGACCAGGGCTTATGCGCTTATGCTTTATCTCAGCAGATGCGATTCCTAGTAGAAGACTCGTGGATGTACCTTTGAACATTTCTATTGAATTTGCCAAATCATCCCCCAAAAATGTTGAACCACTTTAAACTCCCACCAGCAACCATGCGTATGCCCTCTGTCCCACTTTGATGCCAATATCATTGATTTCTCCCTAGAAGCTTCCCTCCCATCAGCCGAGACTGCTTGGTACTTGAGCCAACTTCATTTTTCAGCTGGGAACATGATTTCCTGAGATAGAATTTTGAAGGAGGAAAAATAGTTCTCCTCTACCTTTCTGAGTTCTTAGTGGAGGCCCTTGTAATGAAAGACAGATCACCAAGAGAAAAACAAAAGTTCATTAACATGTGTACCTCATGTATATGTGGGAGATCCCAGGGAAAAATGAGTAACTCCCCAACATGACTTAGGATGCAGATTTAAATACCTTCTTCCTAGGGAAAGGGGACGGGAGATGTAGGCCTCTTAGAGGAGAGTAAATGATATTTAGGAAAGATGAATGGGGGTGGGGGTAAATAGTTTGTAACAAAGTTTGGGTGTGATGTCAACTTCTACTCTCCTGTCCTGTGACAGGAGTCAGTCTTCTCTGCCTGATGACACTTCTCCCATCAAGGGGACCTATGACATTTAAGCTCCTTTTGGGGGGTCCGATTTTAGGAAGATCAGGAGACTTCAGTGAAAGCCTTCACATGCATTTGCTGTTTTTCAAGCATCTGCAGCTCAAGATCATCAATATAACAGCACAGCATATGTTGGGGTGGCATGTTCTCTGACCCTCAGAATAAACCCAACAAAAGCTTGTTTCCTCTCTTAGATGATTTGCCACAGTAGCGTTATTCCCTGGAGACGGTCTTCTGACCAGACCTTCCTGGGAGTGGTCATAACATACACTGTGCTTGTAGAAAGGTGTGGGCCACATCACTAAATAAACCAGGGGCAGTTTTCTCATCTTGTGGAAAGGCAAATAAAGTTATGATAGTTTATCTCCCTTTCCAGAGGTTTCTTACAGGTTTGTGTCTCTGCTGCCCCTCCCCCACCCTCCCAGCAGCCCCAGCGCCTTGGCCGTGGGCCTTGGGGCTGCTTTGTGCCAGGCCTGTGGGTTTGTGTCTCCTATCTGGCCCCCCACAGCCCCAGCACAGCAGTGGCTGGCAGGGTTTGGGGCTGCTGGGTGCCCGCCTCCCTGCGGGTTTGTGTCTTCTATCCGGCCCCCCGCAGCCACAGTGCAGCCATGGCGGGGCTTCGGGCCGCTGGGTGCCAGCCTCCCTGCAGGTTTGTGTCTCCCATCTGGATCCCACAGCCCCAGTGCCGCCTGGCCACTATGGGCATGGCCATCTTTGTTGGGTTAATTTGCATACTCACTGTATGCTGGTAGCGTAGCAGAGTGGTCAATTTGCCTTTTTCTTTTATTAGTGTAGATGAGGGAGGGTGTAATTACAGAGTTTAAGGCTATAAACAAGGCAGTAAGATAGAAAATAAAATGGAAGGAGCAGTGACCACTCTCAAGAGGGTACTCAGGGAAGGCTTCTCTAAGGAAGTGAAATTTTAGCTGAGACACAAAGGAAATGGTGTTTGACATTTGGGGAAGTTCCAGTTGGAAGGAGTGATTTCTCCAAGGAGGAGCACAACAGGCACTGCTTCTGGAGACTGGATGATCACCATCTAATGTGGAAGGATTTCATATTTATTTTTTTATTGACTTTTTACAGAGAGGAAGGGAGAGGGATAGAGAGCTAGAAACATCGATGAGAGTAAAACATCGATCAGCTGCCTCCTGCACACCCCCTACTGGGGATGTGCCCGCAACCAAGGTACATGCCCTTGACTGGAATTGAACCTGGGCCCCTTCAGTCACCAGGCCGACGCTCTATCCACTGAGCCAAACCAGTTAGAGCAAGGATTGCATATTTAAACAACAGCAAGGTTGAACCAGTGCATTGTAGCTGAAGAGCAACCTTATTTATAAGATGTCCCAAGTGGTGACTTTGAGGGGTGATTTTACCATGAGCTATGAAAGGAGTGTTCACTGCCTTGTTACATATTACTTCTCTAACCAGCGAGCAGGGATGTGTGTGCAAGGTGGGGGTGAGGGAAGAGGCTGTGTGCATGGAGGAGAAAGATAAGCATGTTCCACAGTACTTCCAGAGATTATTTTCCAAAGAATAACTCCAACCATATCACACCTGTTTAAAAATCAGTCATGCTTTTTCACCGCCCATATAATATTAAAACGTCATAACAAGGTAAGAAATTTCCTTCACATCCTAGTTTTATGTGGACCTGTCAAACTGAAGCAATGACAGAAATTTAGCACCAATACTACCCTTTCCACTCCTATACTCATAGCAGCATCACCAATCAATCATTCAATGCCCTCTTTCCAATTCTGTGCATATTAACCTTAGATTCTACCTACCATTATGCCCCAAAAGACTCCTGCCATTTAAAGTAGCTGACATGAGAACTAATACCTTCTTTCCTCTGCTCCAGGTCATGCTGAACCATGATGCCCCAAATGTGCCTTGATCTTTCTTTTGCACCGACATTCCAACTACATAGATTGTCTATCCTTGATTGTCAGATAAGCTTTTATTCATCCTTCAATAACTCAGTTCACATGTCACCCCATCAATGAAACCTCACTGTGATTCATTAATCCCAGACTTTTAATGCTTGATGCCCCAATAACATATTGTTACTATCATGGGAGACCATTTTCATGATGTACTGTGATTTGGGGATGGCATTCCTATCTCCTGGCTAATATTTGGACTCTGTAGGCATGTGGACTTGAACTTTTAGAGCCTGCAATCTGGATTTAAGCAGCACATTGTTATAAGTTACACATATGGCAGCCAATGGCTTCTTGCAGATGGCCAGCCACCTCACTGGTGACATGCTGGAGACCATGTAACAGTAACTGCTTTGTCATTATTCCTACTTGATAGCTCTTCTCTCAGATCCAGGCCTGTGGTGTAGTGCTCACTAGTTGAGAATCTGGCTTATGTAAAACAAAAATACATTTGCCTCCCTCTCTGCCCCTTCCCTGGAGCTTCTGTCTCTTCATCCCCTTAATAGAACAAAGACTGACCTCCCCCAAGCAAAAAGGAATTCTGCCAGCAGATGGCCTTTGGACTTGAACTACAGTTCTTCCCTGGCCTCCACCTGCCAGCCTCCCCTAACAGATGTTGGGGTCACCAACCCTCCACTGTTGTGTGAGCCTCTTTCTATCTACACACACACACAAAACACACACACACACACACACACACACACACACACACACACACACACACCTGTTGTTGGTGTTTCGTTGGAGAATCCTGACTAATACACTTAGCAATGTTGAAGCCAGGTTTCAAACCCAATTTTTTACTTTAATACTTCACCACTAGGCTTTACAGCTTCCCTACAAATGCTTTGTTGACACATTTTTGTTGACACAAAAAAAGTCATGTAACCTTCTGATAAAACTCATTTTGCCTATACATATTGCCTTTTAAAAAGTCATATTTTATAGGGATTTCTTATAAGTAAAAAGTCAAAATCAGACAAAGGTTTATGTACACAGCACTTTTTTTAGAGTAAAAAATTTAAATCAACATTAATGTCCAATGATGAAAGCATTCAATAAATTACAATGTGTACATAGAGTAAATGTTAGGCAGTTATTAAATTATGTTTCTAAATTACTCAGGAGATAATAAATGTTAAAAAATGAATGTGTATTCATAGATATTCAGAGAAAAATCTGGTAGTAATTATGTAAAATATTTTTTCTGGGCAGTGATATTCATTTTCTTCTTTATAATTTTATATATTTTCCAAGGACTTTGTAAAAACCAATCTTTTGGGGTCATTTATTGTTGTTTGGGGATCAAATCAAAAAAGGTGCCAATGAGAAGCACAGGCCTTCATGAGAGAAGTGTGTGGTACATTTTACAATACTGCCAGCAATTTGTGAGCGTTCCAATTCCCTTTAATGATTTAACTGTATAGTTTTTGAGTTATATTCTTAGTGGTTGATCTAATGTGTACAAAATGTATCATAACTTACACACTAACTGAATTTTAGTGAGGTAGAGAAACTTTACTTTTATATAGCTCTATCCATCACTTCCCTTTGAGTGCTATTGTTGTTATACATATCACATTGATATATGTTACAACCCCAACAATACATTTTTATAAGTATTTATGTAATTTTATGTCTTAAAGAAGCTGAGAGAAGGACAAGTATGCAGTTATAGTTTGTTACATTAACCTTCTTATTTGCCATTTCTAGTTATCTTCATTTCTTCCTTTTTGTTCAATTACTGTCTGCTATAAATCCCTCACTCCAAAACACTTAGTTCCCACCGTCGCTGAGCTGCTATTTTCAAATATATTACATTTCTATACATTATGGAATGAACAATACAACTATATACATATTGTTTATGCAATTGCTTTTTAAACCAGTTAACAGGGGGAAGAGATCATTATATACCATCTTTTACTGGCCTTTACTGGTTTCTTTGCTTATTTGTGTGGATTTTAATCTGAATCTGGGATAAGCTGCATTCAGTCTGAAAACTTCCTTTAGTATCTCTCTGAGTACAGATCTACGAGCAGTAAATTCCCTCATGTTTTTCCCCCCTGGGAATGTTTTTATTTAGTTTTCACTTTTGAAAATTGGTTTCACTGGATATAGGATTCCTGGCTGACAGTTGCTTTCTTTTAGCACCTTGACAAAACCATCTCAGTGCCTTCCCATCTGTATTCCCCCAGATAGGTCACCTGTTAATGTTTTTGAAGTTATCTTGGCAATAATGAGTCTTCTTTTCTAGTTTCTAAATGTTTGCTGTTGACCTTGGCTTTCAACATATGCCTACCATGAGTCTGGCTATGGATCTCTTTGCATTGATCCTACCAGAGGTCTCTGAGTTTCTGGGATGTTTATATATGCATGTTTTTCATCAGAGCTGGAAAGCATTCAGCCATTATTTCTTTGAACTTTTTTGGCTTCTTATTCTCTTTTTTGCACATATGCTGCTGTGCTTAATCATGTCCCACATTTCTCTGAGGCTCTGTTCATTTTTCTTCATTCTCCCTTTCTCCATTCTTCAGATTGTATAATCACTATTGATTATCTTCAAGTTGCTAATTCTTTCTTCTGGCAGCTCAAATCCACACCAGAGGCCCTCTAGTAATTTTTGTTTTTCATTTCTGTAGTTGTATTTTGCAACTCCATGATTTCCATTTGGTTATTTCTTGTAATTTTTATATTTGTATTGATATTTGCTATTTGAAAAGTCATAACCATCATGCATTGCTTCAGTCTATAGACATGTGTTCTTTTATTTCTTTAAACATATTTATAATCTCTGCTTTAAATTCTTTGATAAATCTAGGTTTCCTCCCGGACAAGTTTCTATTGTCTGCTTTCTTTCTTTTCTGTGTATGAGTCACACTTCCCCATTTCTTCACATATCATGGAAAACTGGACATTTTAAATAATATATTATAGCAACTCTGTATATTGACCCACTATCACGACCACCACCACCCCTCCCAAGGCTTGTTATAGTTTTCTTGCTTGCTTCTTATTTGCCTCTGACCTGGGTGGACTATTCTATTGAAGTCTGTTTCACTCCCCCCCCCCCGTGTTTAACCTCTGAAATCGCCCCATGGAGGGTAAAGTCTTGGGGATGCACACACTCTTCCTGGGCATCTGAGCTCTGTGCCAATCTGGTATCACACCCAGCTGTTAGTCTCCATGAATTGATAACTGGTTCCTCTATTACGTCTGGCAATTCTCTGGGGTATAAATGGCTTCAGTCTTATCCAATTAAGTCAGGGCCCATTTTCAGGAGCAGAGTTTTGCTAGTCCTTGAGGCCGCTCAGCTCTCAGGAGGGCTCTTCTTAGTTGTTTCTTGCACAGATTCTCTCTGCTCAACTTCTGGCTACCTTGCCATTTTGCTTGTTGCTATAAGTATCATGGGGCTATCAGCCTAAAAAAAACCACCACTAAGTGGTCACCACCCAGACCTTCATTGTTTTAACAATACCCGGGCATGAATTTGCCCACTCTTTGTTCCAAATAAAGCCAGACCCCTTTGGGAGATCTGTGGAGCTCTCTGTTCTTATAACCTGACTATGCCTCTGTGCAGTACGTCTGTGTAAATGCACCATAGCAGGGGACATGACAATGTCTTGCTTCACCCAAAATAATACCCTGTTCTATGAGCAGGGCTTTGGGCAAGGATAGTGCCCCGGATCTTCTCAGCTTGCACTTCCTGCTATAAGAAAAAAAAAAAAACACCCTATAAGCAAGCTGCAGTGGGTGCTTCAGTGACCAGTATTCTTGGCCTGCCATGCCTGGGGGAGAGCATCTACCCAGGAAATGTGCACTCATGGGGGCAGGGAGACCAGTCCTCTCAGCAGCACCTGCCCAGAACAGAACCCCTATAACAGGAAGCTGGAAGGCTCATGAGTTGCCAGGGGCAAGGCCCTCCTGGGGCTCATCCTCTCGGATGCACCTGCCTGGAGTATAGTTTCTGTCACACTGAGCTGGGGAGAGGATGGAGGGAGAAGGTCATGCTCAGATGCTACAGATTCTCACTGCTCTTACCAAGGTTTAGTAGGTTTTTAAATATTTCTCCATTTTTCTATATGCCCATAGGAACATTCCCTTCAGCCATTTAACTGCTGAAGATGACATAATTATATAAAATATATTTAAATATTTATGTTTATAATTATATATTTACCATACATAATTATAATAATGTAAGTATATTTATGATTAGATATGTGCTACATATTTATATATATATTCCTATCATATATATAATTTTTTCATCAGCTACATGTTTGCTTTGCTGGGGAGAGGCTCCACCATGCTCCTCACATCACGGTTCCAGGAGTCAATCAGAATGAGGTTTGTAAGGAAAGAAAAGGCATGGCCATCTGGAAGCCAAGAGCACCTGAAAGAATCACAGCGCCTAACTGCCGGCTGTCCAGATGAAGGGTGAACATACTTAATGGGAAAGTCATCCTCTTGACAGCTTTTTACAGCCCACTGCTCTCTCTCATAAACTAGGTGCACAGGCCAAAAGAAAGAATGTCACTGAAATGCAGTTAGGAACCAATCAAGAATTCTCTCCTACTTGGAAATGAATCCCCCCAATACCTAACTATAGGATTAAGCTATTCTGATTACAACCGCCTGCTAAAGGCTGCACAGAACAGAGCAAATAAAGAATTCCATTTAAACGTCATGGAATCAGACTGCTTTACTATAACCCCAGAACCTAAAAGTCTAACAAATCCACTTTGAAGTTTCACAACTGAAAAAAATCACATACACCTTTCAACAGAAGCCCTTCAAGGCAATGATAAAAAGCCCATAGAGAAAAACGTTTTAAAATCTTTTAGGGGAAAAAAAATGGGGAAGCAAGTAACTTAAATGTCAGGCAGAAAATGCTGGGTTAGGTCATTTGGAAGCTTGCAATTTATATAAAATCAAAATCTCAAAGTCAATTTTATACTTTACCTCAAGTTAGAGAAGTTATCACAGCATAGGGAAAAATACTGGGGAAGCTTTCCTCTCCAAGCACTGTAATTTAGCTACGGCATACCTAACTAATGGCAGAAGAACAGCAAGGAGTAGTCCAGACGACGAATGAGAGTAATAGCGGTAAGGCAGGCCACCAACACAGGGAAATGCTTCCAGAGCTACCGCTGAGGAGGCAGTCCTGGGCGCAGGGGGCTGAGAAACAGCGGGCACAGAATACATGTCTGATTCACAGGCTCTTCCACGGGTGGCCTGGAAAGACCACCACCCCTGAGGAATCAGGTCCGGAGAAGGATGCTGTCAGCATCGCCCCAAGAAGGCAGAAACACAAGCTCTCCTCCTCGCGTTCCTGCCTCAGGCATTATCTTTGAACCAAACATTTCTCGGCTTTATCATGAGCTATGACTGTGAGGACAGATGTTTGAGATGTGAGGACCGAGCCCAAGAAAGTGATTCTGATCTTCCACACCAGCTGTTATCACCAAGCATTCAGCGTAGTCTTATTTGAGGGGATAAAGCCAGAAAAATATTATGTAGGGGTAGTATTTTAAGGTTTTAGTATCTACGCACCTCTTCATCTTCATCGTGAGCACCCCCCAGGCACCCAAACTGCATCCAGGGGGACTACATGCCATATAGGCAGAGCAATGCCTCCACCCGCCAATGTCTATGTCCTAATCCTGGAACCTCTGAATGTGTTACTTTGAATGGTGAAGAGACTTTGCCGATATAATTCAGTAAAGGATTTTGAGATGGGGACATTATTTTACAGTTCTAGGTAGGTGCAATGTAATCACGGGGTCTTCATAAAAGGGTGAGGGGGGCGGGTAGAAGGGCCAGAAGGAAATTAGAAGATGCTACACTGATGACTTTGAAGATGAGGAAGGGGCCATCAGTCAAAGAAAGCAGGCAGCCTCTAGAAACTGACAAGGCAAGATATGGATTCGCCCCTAGGACTTCCAGAAGGAACACAGCTGCACTGACACCTTAATTTTAGCCTCGGGAAATTCACTTCAGACTGCTGACCAGAGCTGTGAGATAATACATTTGTGTTGTTTTAAGCCCTTAAGTTTGTGGTAATTTGTTACAGGAGCAATAAAAAAAATGCAGGCCCCATTCTTCAGAAACATAATTACCTGATGTTCTCTCACTTCGCAGAGAGAGAAAATACCTGCCTTCAGTAACAAAGATAGACATTCTGCCCCACAGACTGGGCCAATAACGATTTATGTGCAGAGAAATACACATGGGCATGCATTCCAAAAACAGTGGTTCTCTTATGAAGAAATAATAGGTTGATGCCCTGGCCAGTTTGGCACAGTGGATAGAGCATTGAACTGCACACTGAAGGGTCCTGGGTTCGATTCCGGTCAAGGGCACATGCCCAGGTTTCGGGCTCAATCCCCAGTAGGGGATGTGCAGGAGGCAGTCAGTCAATGGTTCTCTCTCATCATTGATGTTTCTCTATCTCTCTCTCCCTCTCTCCTCCTTTCTGAAGTCAATAAAAATATATTTAGAAACAAAAAAGAAATAACACGTTGAACATTCATGTTCTTCTAATAACACTGTGTTATTGTCTATATGTTTGGGTTTTGCCTCTGTAGAAACATGTGAACATTTCAATATCACCAGCTTTGTGCCTGGATTATACCTGGTCCTTTAGGTTTATTCCTTCATTTATTTCCCTTCATACCCATCCTAGCCCTGTGGGTCAAATGTTCCTCTCTCCACATTGCAGAGGAATAAACTTAGGGTCAGGGAGGTCAGTTGTGTTGAAAGCCAGGATTCAAACACAGACTGATCTCCCCTGCCCCAAGCCCATCACTCTTCCTCTGAACTACTTAGGGATTTCTAACTACAAGCCCCCTCCTACCTCTTTCCACCATGCCACCCGTGCGCCCCCTCCCCCCCCCCCCTTCATTCCTCCTACACATACACACCCTCTATTCTCCAATTACAATGAAAATCTTCTTCACCCACATGGCTTCTTACTACCTGGGCTTTATACCTGCTGCCTCCTCCCCCTCATTTTTGCCTGGTATTCTCCTTCTTACCCTCTGGTTTTAGCATACATGGGAGTCCCCAACATCTCTTCCTCTGTCCCCAACATCTAACTTCTGTGAGGGTCACTTTGATCTTGTCTACAACTATATGCTGGGAGAATATGACAGAGCCATAACAGAAACTTAATATTAGGTAATTAGGAGCAAGGATCTCTGCTTTTAGTTGTTACAAAAGTAAACATATTAACTTATATAACAAATGGGTCTTAGAACTTTCAACTGTTCACTAAAAGAAAAACGCTCCCTTCATGTTTCATTGGGCTATTTTTTTCTTGGTAATCCCAAAGACTGACTTCTAGGCTTGCACCCTGGCTACCTTACATCATTACTGTATGCTTGAAGTCACGTTAGCTGATGATGAGACCTGCAAGAAGTCTTATTTCCTGAAGCAAAGAGTGATAAAGGCACGCCTTCTAACTCCACTCTCTTTCACCAGAGTTAAGACCTTAAGGAAACAATTTTTTCCACCCCATTTAGTTGTCAGTCTGTGATCTAGGGGAGTAAGGAGCAAGATTCATATAAAACATTCTGTGAAAGTAGAAGCAGGAAAATCCTCTCTCATGTTCCAGGAAACAAAAATACTGCTCTTATACCAGTACTAGAGGCCCAGTGCATGAAAATTCATACACTGGATTTGGGGGGGTGGAGGGGTCCTCCAGCCCAGCCTGCCCTCTCTCACAGTCTGGGAGCCCTCAGGGGTGGAAGGCCACCTGGCAATCAGGGGAAGGCAACACCCCTTCACACCTCTGCTGCTGCTACTGCCGGCAGTGCAAATCTCAGATGGCCCTGGTTACCTGAGCCTTGGGCCGGCCCTGGGAGGCTGGGCAGCCACCATCCAAGGCTTGCCTGCACCTCCAGCTGGCCCTGGGCAGCTGGGGAGCTGTGGGGACTGGGGGACTCCAGAGGCAGGTGCCGCCATCTTGTGGCTGTAGGCGCTGCCATCTTTGAGAATGTGGCAGCCAATTAGCATATTCCCTCATTATTGGCTGTGGGTGCCACCATCTTTGCAATGGCATGAGGATCAATTAGCATATTCTCTCTTTATTAAATAGGATAAGCTACAGTATATGTGCTGCTCGGTGCTGTGTGGCCTTAAAGACATGGAGGTAGCTTTCAAGAGCTGGTCTTTCAAAATGATCTGCCAGGGTGATTGGCTTGTGCAGCAAGAATAGCATAATACCAGAGATGGTAGTGATGACAGTAACTGCGATTATGTAAGAGAACACTTCCTATGTGGTGGGTACTGGACATTATACGCTGTATATCAATTACCCTTCACCATAGCCCTAAGAGGCAGACTCTATTGTTATCCCCTTTTCACAGATGGGAAAATTGAGCCCAGGGAAGACAGAGAAGCTAACTCAAGCCCAGATAATTTTTACTCCAAGCCGTGTGTTCTCCACCACTAGGAGAGCTCTTCCTGTTGGCTATGGGTTCCTGATCAGCTTGAAAACTGAATTTGCTTAGTGCACCAGTTCTTGAGTGTAAGCATGGGCTTCTTCTTAGAGAGGAGTTACTGTACAAAAGATTGTACTTTATACTGGTCTTAATTGTATACCCATTAGTATGAGTGTTTTTAGTCTGTGACTTTAAAACATAAAATTAAGATGTTCAAGGAGTAATGAATCAGAGTTGAAACCAATTCAAACAAATTATAGTAACAATAGACTTGGCCCCACCGGTGTGGCTTCGGTGGTTGAACATCAACCCGTGCACCAAAAGGTTGCCAGTTTGATTCCTGGTCAGGGCACATGCCTGGGTTTCAGGTTCAATCCCCAGTAGGGGGTGTGAAGGAGACAGCCTTTTGATGTTTCTCTCTCATCAGTGATTCTCTCTCTCTCTCCCTCTCTCCCTAAGAATCAGTAAACACATAAAAAGAAAAACAATGAAGACTTGAGCAACTGTGCAGAGGCATCACTCTAATCTAGAATAATGGGCTTTACTCACTATGCAAAGGCTACTGTACCAGACCTAGAGGCAGAGGATCTGGATTTGAATTCTGCCTCTCCACTACGTCTGGTACAAACCTGGGAAGACAGGAAAACATCTATCTTGGTGTGTTAATTTAATTTTAAAATGTTAATAGTATAAAAGCTCAGGACTCAATAAAAGTGAATTAAATCTGACTTCACATTGCATCTAAGAAATGACATATTCCATAGGGAAATAATCCTGACTTTTTTTTCCCTCAAGAATATCTGTTTCCACCAGAGTATTTTTCTAGACATTGTTGGCAGGTACTTAACAGGTCATGAAAGAGTAATGTTTTGGGTTTAGAGCAACAGGAACAAGATAGTTCCCAAAAGTCTACTATCAAATGGAGTTTGGTATTTTCAAAACATAACATCAGTGCTCTATAACATATATCTATTGGTCCAGATTTAAATTTCAATTAATATTTGACATTTTCAAAGTCCTCTCCTGTGCCATTGTTTCTACAAGTGTAAAAATAAGCATGTCCTTTGCTAACCCCCCTCCACAGCCATCATATACATTCCTCACCAACACAACATTTGCTATCTCATTTTAGTGCGCAGTTAGCCGCGTTAACTCAAGTGTTTTCTTGCTCGTCACTGAAATCCCTCATTGATAGAAAATCCTTTCCAAGGAACAAGAATGTCTTGGGCATCTAATGTGCACAAAATTCCGCGGCAGGCTCTGGGCAGTATAGCGGAACAGGACAATTCACAAGTAGCTCATTGGAGTTAAGAAACTCCATGTAGTATAACCCAGCCCCACAGACCAAGTGAGCAATTGTGTATCAAGTTGCTTGTGGGCTATGGCACCTTTGGTAAAGAACAGTCCCTGGGGCCAGAAGGTGACATGTTCATCCAGGCTATCTCATTTAGTCAGAGAATATACATCTACAAGAAAAGCTGAAAATGACTGTTTGTGCCCCACCCCACACCCATGCTGCCAACCCCTAAAACAGTAATAATTACTAGACAGCCCATAGAGAGAACAGATGTCAATCCTCGATGAAACCTGTGCGTATTCTGTGTGCGATTTATGCATTTCAGAGGAACCAGATTAGCCAAGGGTGAAATGACAAGAGGCCAGTAAATAACTTTAAAAGATCAGAATCAGTGCCCCTGTGGCTAATATGGAGACTTTTCAAATGGTCGGCACATTTCGGGGAATCTGGCAAGACTGGTGGACTGACTGCCACTGACAATCCCCTGAGTAATTGGTGTTTTTTTTTTTTTTTTTTATGGCAATACCTTGTTCTATTGCACTCCGCTTTATTACATTCAAAGATGTTTTTAACAGCATGAAGGCAAGACCCTCCACTCATAGAAAGACTACAGCCCCCTTTAGTGCAGTGGTCTGGAATCAATACCCGCAGTGTCTCTGAGGTGTGCCTGTACTTTGTGTTAATATTTTGTTATGTCCGGGCCAAGAGAACCTGTAAGATCAGGCATGTGAGTAAAGAGCACCATGTAACAGTTAATGGGTATGGCACCAAAGAAATGTGGTTTTCTATGTATCATATATTAAAATTCATGAAAACTATTAAGATCCCATCAATAAAGTTACCTGAGACATGCTATAGTAATATCTACGCTACTTCCATACGTCTCTGCCCTGTAATAAGCAATGTGTGGCTTCCCGGTTTTTCTTGCTGGAGAATTATTTGACCCTTAAGGCACTAATTCATTCTGATATCCCAGGTTGGCACCGATATGATATAATCTTATTCTTTTCCATAAATCCAATTCTTTAAGTCAAAACTAAATGTCATTGTGTTATCTTTGTTAGGCTTTTTTAGTGAAACAAACTCATAAGCTTTTTGACTACCATGTGCCCCAAAATATGGTCATTTTAAGAATGCTAAGACATTACAGGTACAGAGTAGTCACTGAGGTCGATGGTGCTTACACACATACCTCTAAGATTTCGTAACTAGGCAGCCCAATGACCCAGATAAACAAGAGCCATTTGGATTCTGCTGCAAGAATTTGTTTTCTGCTCTTTCACTCCTGGGGTGAAAACACACGTGCATAAGCAAACCAATCACAACTTTCGGCAAGAACTACCTGAAATTGTAGACCTCACCGAGGAAGACAGAATATAGAGTATCGACAACAAGAAAGAAAGAGGAAGGTCTTATAATGACAGCTGAGAATTTAGTTCCCTAAGAAATTATCCAGTTAAGTCAAGATTAGTGGTTCCATGTTATCATCACCAACCACCACTCCCTGGGGGATCCCAGGGATTTGCCAAGATACAGGTTGAGTGCTCTGTCTGCTCCCCACATAATTGCCTGCTTTCATCCCTGACAGATACACAATAGTCTGATTTGGAAAATGGTTCTAAAAAAAACAAGCATTCTCTACAGAGAGAATCCCTTGGGCAGCAAAGATGTGTCCATATTAAATGTTTATCTGTTTAAATAAATAGTTTATACGGTTTATGTAAGGACTTCAAATGGGATAGGGCCAGTCTCACACCAAAACCATATATATCCACAAAAATGTTTATTGGAAAGATACAGAGGCATATCACTGAAACACAGGTGTATAAAACCAATGTATCTCAATGAGTAATTGTTGGGATAGTTTAGGGCAGCAACGATCCAAGAAATTCATCAAGGTGGGCCATCTAATAATAATTAAGTATCTTCTTCACTCTACAGTATCTCCTTTAAAAAAAACAGACTGCCAGGTGGCAGAATTGGTATCTTTATTCACAGCAATCAGAGGATGATTATTGATAAGGAACAATAAGGACAGATAAACAAGGAAAATGTCATTGAGCACCTCAATAAGGGTGCTGCCTGGTCCTTCCACCCCAATTTTATCAACTCACCTGGTGACCTAGCAGTGACATGATCTATTAACGCATGAATGTTTATGCATTATCCACTGAAATGGGGCACTGTCAGTGAAGACAGTTCCAATCAGAGTCCCCACCTTCATCAGAACCCAAGCACATATTAAACCTCAGGTCCCCTTTGCCATCCTTGTAAGCTACCACAATGTTAGGGAACTCACTTAGAGACAGCGTGGTACAAATCCATATGAAAATCCAGAAAAACTCAATTAATGTTCACATGGAAAATGAAGTAAGTTAGAAAATAAAACATTGTCTGGAGAGATTGACACTCGAGCACAACTCATACCGAACCTTGAAGACCATGTGAAGGATTTTGTCCTACTTCCTAAATTGGTGAGAAACTATTAAAGTTTTATAGCAGGGCAGTAACATGATCCACTTCTCAAACTTCAGAGATGTTTCTAGTTGAGTGGGAGGAACGCATTAGAGAGAGTAGAGTGCCTCATGCATGTGGGTCATCCCTTCTTTTTGAAGCTCATTATCAAAAAATAATTAATGTACTTTTTCTGAGGGTCTTCCAACCTTGACTGAAGGATATATGAGGGCAATAACTCATTTCAGTACTTATTTTTTACCTCTGCAGTGACTCCCTAACTGCATACAACTGGACTAATTAGTTGATGTGTTGTTTACTTGTCAAAATCCTCCAAAAGACGTGAGAGGGGGCCGAATTGTTTTCTCATATTGGAACCAGACCTCTATAAAATACACGCAGATTCCCAAAGCCTGGTCTCTGTAAAATCGTTTTCCATGTTGAGCTAGCAAGTGGTTATTGAACCCTTATCTGGAATTTTCACTCTTTGGGGGAACCTATACATTAAAGATAATCCTCCCGATAGTCTTTTCTCTTATTCTGATGACATGAACTCTTCTTTCCACCACCTCGTTAGTCCCATCTCTAGACTGATAAAGGTTCTCTCCATGACCAAACCCTAGGTAGGCTCTCATGAGCCTAACTAGAACCCACCCTTAGGCATTTCCCTTAAAAGCCCAATTTTAACAAGAATCCTTAATTAGTTTAGCCAGAATTCCCCACCTTAGGTATGTGATTACCCTGGATATCTGTTTGGGTTCCTCATCCCCTCAACATCTCCACAGGCGATGTCTCACCACCCTGACCTGCCTTCAGCAAGAATCCTAATAGGTCAGTTTAGCCAGAATCCACTCTTCAACTGGTGTTTCCTCTTTTTTTTTTTTTTAATTTTATTTTATTTTTATTGTTTTAAGTATTACAAATAGTAGTACATATGTCTCCTTTTTTTTCCCCCTTGATCTCCCCCCGACCTCCCCTACCCCCCAGGACATGCCTTCACCTGCCCACTCTGCCCCCCCGCCCCAGTGTCTTATATCCGTTGGTTGTGCTTATATGCAAGCATACAAGTCCTTCGGTTGGTCTCTTACAGCCCTCCTCGCCCAACCTCCCCTGTCTTCCCGATGTAGTTTGACAGTCTGTTCAATGCTTCTTTGCCTCTGTATCTTTTTCCCACCATTTCTTTCCTTTAAAAAGTTTTGCCTTTGCAGACTGGAAATAAACATATAATAACAAAACAAGACAAAACAAAAAAATGTTTGAGTCCCAATTTCAATGTCCAACAGTTCCTTATGTGTACATGTCAGCATTGATATCTGGATGGTGGGCACATGGTGGCAATGCAGGTCCGACCCTCTCTGGTTTGGTCCTAGGCAACCTGCAGCGGTGCACAGCTGCTGACTGCTCCCATGGCAAGGCGTTGTCAGCGTCTTCCATCTCTGGACTGTTTTTTCCTCTTGTCTTCGTGGTTGGAGCACTCCTGTCAACTCCTCTCTGTTGCAGGAATCCATCTGGTCTTGGGGTTGTTTTCTGAGGTATGATGTTCTGATCGACGTTTCTCAGCCTCTGGATCTGTTCTTGTTCATCCGTCTATGTCGTTCATTATATTCCACAAATGAGCGAGATCATGTGATATTTATCTTTCTCTGCCTGGCTTATTTCACTCAACATAATATTCTCCATCTCCATCCATATTGTTGCAAATGGTAGGAACTCCTTCTTTTTTACCGCAGCGTAGTATTCCATTGTATAGATATACCACAGTTTTTTAATCCATTCATCTGCTGATGGGCATTTAGGTTGTTTCCAAATCTTGGCTATGGTGAATTGTGCTGCTATGGTGTTTCCTCTTAGTACTTTTCCATGCACTGACCCCCCACCCTGCTCCTTGGCTATAAATTCCCACAATTCCTTGTGGTATTTGAGGTTGAACCGAATTCCCTCTCCTACAATAAAACCCCATTGTTGTGGTCCCTGTACCTATCCCAACAGTCCCCCTCAATAAAGTTTGCCTTACCCTTCTTTAACAAATGTCATGAGTAACTGTAATCTTTAACAGTACACAAGGGGAGTTATAGTATTTCCATTGAAACAAGTCAAACCTTTCTCTTTCCAGACTAAAAACAAATGATTTACAGTTTCTGATGAAAAAATGTGGGTCTGGAGGGAGGGCATTTGGATACATTTTCATATCAGGGCATGTAGAATAAACTCTAACCTATTGGAATCTTCAATTAAAACATTCTGGGATCAGGATACACTCACCCAATATCCTACACTAGAGAACCGGTGCATGAAATTTGTGCATGGGCGGGGTCCCTAGGCCTGGCTGGTGATCAGGGCCTATCGAGGCAGTCTCGCCCAGTCCTGATTGGGGCCAGGCTGGCCGGGGCCTGCCAGATAGGGGGAGGAACTGCAGGAGGTTTGCTAAGGGGAGGTTGGCTGGCCATGAGAGGTTGGCTGTGGGAACACACTGACCACTAGGGGCAGCTCCTGTATTGAGTGTCTGCCCCCTGGTGGTCAGGGCATGTCATAGCAACTGGTTGCCCAGTCGTTCCGGTCGTTTGGTTGTAATGGTCATTTAGGCTTTTATATAGAGAGATTATTTTCAGCACAACCATCCCTATTCAATGAGAATCTTATGTAGTCAATAGCCAGTAAATAATTGTTGACAGTGAGAAATCTGGGAGCTAAAAAGCCTTTCAGCTTTCCCTGCTCATCTAAAGGCATATTTTACTTTCAGGGGCAGGGAGGAGAACTGACACTTTTCAGAAAGATTTCCAACAAGATTTAAAGAGCAAACAAAAGTGTTTCTGCTTCAGTATGGTAACTGAATGTTTGGTTAATGAAAACATCCTATTTAATGTAAAATTTTTTATCTACGTTTTTCTCCATCAGTGAACAAAACTTATTTTCCTATCAGATACAAATTCTTTATGAATAGACTTTTAAAAATGTTGCAATCATAAAAATTAGGCAGAAAGTGAAAGATTAGTGAGATTATAAGAAAATAAAAATGTAGGGAAAAACACACTTGGATAGAAGAGACATCATCATGAATGCAAACACCTATCAAACCAATGGGGCATTAAAGACAGCAGCCCAAGGCCCTTATGTTTGAAAAGACTCATGAGGCTTGATGTCCAACCCAGCATAACACTTTGCTTTGGAATTTCCCTCAGCAGAAATCTTATAAAATACAAAAATTACCCAAGCCAGTTTTTCTCAGTGGTTAGAGCATTGGCCCACAGATTCAGGGGCCGAGGATTCAATTCCAGGCAAGGTCAAGTACCTTGGTTGCAGGCTCGATCCCCAGCCCCCAGTTGAGGTGCTTGTGGGAGGCAACCAATCAATGTCTCTCTCTCTCATCAATGTTTCTCTCTTTGTGTCTCTCCCCTTCCTTTCCACTCTCTCTAAAAGAAAATCAATGAAAAAAAAATATCTTTGAATGAGGATTAACAGAAAAAAAATACAAAAATCCTTCTATATTTTATTTTTCTCCATGGTATCCACAAGTATTCCCATGAAATGTTCAGTAACAGATGATTTTGGTGTCTTTGGTCTGTTAATGATAACCGAAGGCCTACCACAATATCAGTCTTAATTACCTTTTATTTATAGAGGTAGCTTTCAAAAAAATGCATATAAAATGATAACCAATCCATTCATGAAGTTTATCTATCAGGGTGAAAATTTCCTGCCATTCTTTGACTATGTCTTGTTCAATAAAATAAAGTGTTATAAAATATCTAGGCATTACTGGAGGGAAAAGAGTCCATACTGCATTACCACCATTTGTCCGCCATCCAGAACTGAAATATCATTGCTGACATGTACACATAAGGAACTGTTTGACATTGAAATTGGGACTCAAAAGAACTGTTGGCCCAGAAAGAAATTCACGACAGACTGATTCATTTGCCTCTCAGCATAACCATTATTGCTTGTCTCATTTTCGGTTCTCATAAGGGTATTTCTAGTATCACGTGATCTCACTCATCTAGGGGAAATAATGAACAACATAAACTGATGAACAAAAACAGACCCGGAGACAGGGAAGCATCGATCAGACTGTCAAACCTCAGAGGGAAGGTAGGGGAGGGTGGGGATAAGGGGGAGAGATCAACCAAAGGACTTGCATGCATATAAGCCTAACCAGTGGTCATGGACAACAGTGGGGTGGGGGCATGCGTGGGGAGGGGTTTGGGATGGGAATGGGGGGATGAGGACAAATATGTGATATCTTAATCAATAAAGAAATTAATAAAAAATAAACAATAAATAAAAAAGAAGAAGCATATAAGATCTTAGGGTTTTTTAACAGCTTCATTGATATATAATTCACATACCTATTTAAAGTATAAAATTTACCTATTTGAAGTATAAAATTCAATGGTTTTTAGTATATTAGTGAAGTTATACAATCTTCACCACAATCAACTTTAGGACATTTCATTCCCTAAACCCTCATTTCCCTCTCCGCCCAGCCCCTGGCTATCACTATTCTTTCTGTTTCTGTAGATTTGCCTATTCTACAAATAGATTGATGTCTTTCACTTAGCATCATGTTTACAGGGTTTATCCACATTATAGCCTGTCTCAGGACCTAATTCCTCTTTGTTGCTAAATAATATCTAATGCATAGATATAACACATTCCACTTGTCTATTATCACCATCAATGATACACATTTGAGTTGTTTCCACTTTGGGGCTATTAAGAATAATGCTTCTGGGAATAATTACATACAAGCTACGTGCACACATGTTTTTATTTCTCTTGTATCCATACCTCGGAGTGGGATTGCAGAGTCACATGATAACTCAATGTTAATAATTTTGAGGAAATGCCAGGCTGTTTTCCAAAATGGCTGCACCATTTTACATTCCCACCAGCCGGGTATGAGGACTCCGGTTTCCTTGTGAGAGGTTTCTAATCAAGAATCCATGTCTAACATTCAAAAACTTCTTAAAATAAAGTTTTAGGTGGATATTGAATAGCTTAGGAAATAGCCTGCTTGCCTAGAAATTTTTCTCAAAATTTTAGACATCATATTTCTCCACCTTTGTCTTCCTCCTTTAAGACAAGATATATTACATCGTGTAGAAAAGCATTCAGCTAAAAGACAAGCTGAAAAGGAGGTATCAACCAGGTGTCTGTTTTTGAGACAAGTATTTCCTCTGCTAAATGAGGTTCAAAACCATACCAACTTGATTCTATGGAGCTGAGTACTTGTACTTCCAGACTGTGCTTAGGCTAATAATAATCATTTTGAGACTTCATGTTTAACATCAGTATTACACCTGTCTTGTCATTTATCTCTATTTAATTAGATTTAAACACACACACAAACACCCTGCTAGGTTCATTTTCACCTGTTCTCCCTTCATAGTCCTCTGTCTCAAAGTGTCTGGACCATGATGCATTTGTTTGGTTACAGTACTTTTTTGAGCAAATTACTTATATTAGTTACATGAGAGAGATCAAAATGCTTTCTTATCTGAAAATACCTTTCACTTGACAGGCAAAGGATTCTTTGACTGCATAGAGGAGTCACGTTCTTTAGTAGTTACAGGCATTCCCCTTTTCCTCATGTCCAGGATAGCAAGTGAGACGTCAGATGCCAGTCAATCTTTTTTTTCTATGGAAGTAACATATTCTTTCTGTCTGGAAGAGTCTAAGATCTCTTCTTCATGTTCAAAGCTGAAGAATGTCACTAGGCATGTTCCTTCTCTTCTTAGCCCTGCTTAGACTCCAAGCACCTCTCTAATCTGATTCATCTGTCTTTAACTCAACAAAATGTTTTTCTAGCTCATATTTAATATGCCTCCCCTATCATTGCCCTCTCCTTCTTCTGAAAGGGATATTATTCACTGTTGGATCTCCTGGATCTGACTTCCAAGTACCTTATCTTTCCTCTCATAATTTCCACTAGAGGCCCGGTGCACAGATTCATGCACCAGTGGGGTCCTTCAGCCTGGCCTGTGCCCTCTCACAATCCAGGACCCGTTGGGGGATGACTGCCAGTTTTGACCCAATCCCTGTAGGCCTCTGGGGATCAGGCCAAAACTGGCAGTCCAACATCCTCTGAGGGATGTAGTAGTGCACAAAGTGGCAGACAGTCAGAAAGGAGCCCAAGCCAGGCCGGGCGCCGCTCCCACTCATCCCAACCCCACTGTGCCTGCCACTGCCATTCAGTAGTGCACTGCTACTCAGTAGCATGCTGCCGCTCAGTAGCATGCTGCCGTGGAGGCGGGAGAAGCTCACACCACCACAATTGCACTCACCAGCCAGCTGTGAGTCCAGCGTCTGGCACCAGCCCATCAGTCAGCTGAGCTGTGCTCCCATTGTGGGAGTGTACTGACCACCAGGGGCAGCTCCTGTATTAAGCATTGCCCCCTGGTGGTCATGTGAGTCATAGCAACCAGTCAAATGGTTGTTTGGTTGTTTAGTCACTTAGGCTTTTATATATATACTAGAAGCCCAGCACGCAAAATCACGCAGCCCCACCCACCTATGCACACCTTGCTGGCCTCCTGGTGATCAGTCTTTGGTCATTACGGCGTTAGGACCACTGGGTTTTTATAATATAGATAGACTAGAGGCCCAGTGCATGAAATTCATGCATGAGGGGGGGTGGTCCTTCAGCCTGGCCTGCGCCCTCTCCAATCCAGGACCCCTCAGGGAATGTCCAATTGCTGGTTTAGGCCCGAGCCTGCAGGGCCTAAACCGGGAGTCAGACATCCCTCTCACAATCTGGAACCACTGGCTTCTAACCACTCACCTGCCTTCCTGCCTGCCTGATCACCCCTAACTGCCTCTGCCTGCTGACCTGATGCCCCTAACTGCTCCCCTGCTGGCCTAATTGCCCCCTAACTGCTCCCCCCTGCCAGCCTGATCACCCCCTAACCGCTCCCTCCTGCTGACCTGATTGCCCCTTACTGCCCTCCCCTGCCAGCCTGATCACTCCTAACCACCTCTGCCTCAGCCCCCACCACCATGGCTATGTCAGGAAGGATGTCCAGAAGATGTTCAGTCTAATTAGCATATTACCCTTTTATTAGTATAGATGTGCTTGGAACTTCAATCTATGTTTTCAATATTTCTTTCACTAAGTCATCAAGGACCCTAATGTAAGTCTCTAGAGTAACCATCCTCCCTTTCGATTAATATTTCTGTTTGAGAGCCATGAAAGTGAACAGGTATAAGTGTCTGTAAGCGTGAGTTTGCTACAGTGGAATCCACATAAGTGCTCTATTATTTGCATGTTCACATTATCTGTCTCTTACAACAGTTCTCTTTTTCAAGAGGTAATTTTGCCTTGATGTTTTGCCATTCTCTCTCTCTCGGGCTGCAATGTCCAGGGGAATATGTTTTATTTTCTCAGAACTAGTCCCACCCATAGACAGGCAATGCACCAGCTCACTGCCTGTCCCAGTCAAATGCAGCAGAAGCAAACCCTCTCCTCTCTGGTTCTCTCAAGTATGAAACAGCCATCTTCCTGCTTCAGCAATGATGCCTTCTTAGCCCACTTAACCCATAACAATCATGCAACCCTTTCACACACAGAGCGTGCCAGGGGGCCCTCCCAAGAGCCATTCTGAGGATATGGCCCTTATTTTGAGGGCTCTATCAGTGGGTCCCCAAGCCCAAAATCCATGTGACAGCTATATCTCCTTTCAAAGCTAGAGCCTGAAGCCTATTCCTCAGCATTCATTCCCCACCTTTCTGCAAACCAGGGAGGTTCCTCACTCAAGATAGGCAAAAATAATATTTTCAACAATGACAGCAATAGGTAGAGTTTCTGGAACACTTGATACATAATGTTTAGTAATAAACTGGTGGGTCTTCCTATGGGTGCATATTTATCCTTCATTAGTCAGCCCAAATGCACACCACAGATACCTCAATGCAGTCACAATGCCTCTGCAAATAAGTTAAGGCAGAGCTGGGACAAATTAGAATGTGGCATGGAGACATTTTAAGGCTTCGATATTAAAGATTCAGATAAACTTCACACAGTGGAAAAGTACAATCAAGGTACAGATTCAGACACATAAGCTTAGTGATTTTTGCTCTTGATGACTTTATTCTACAGAGAAGGAAACTGAGATCCAGAGAGGGTGAGTCGCCTGTCCAAGGTCACACAGCAAGTCAGTGAGAAAACTGGGATGAGTGGCTGTAGTTATCACCATCATCCTTGGAGCCAGATGGAGATGAAGGTGCGTGGTGAGGCTGCTGCTCTGCTGATAGCTCCGCATCCTACAGTGGATGCTTCCTGTGGGCCACGCCCTGTGCCATGTTCCACACATTTTATCTCATAAAATCTCCTAGTATTTTTGTTCATTCAATTAGCTCCAAGTAAAGCAAGTTGGATAGGTGGCGGGGGGGGGGGGGGGCGGGGGGGGCGAATTTTGTCCAAAGTCACATGGCCAGTGAGTACTGAAACCCACATAACTTCCTATCCCTGTGTTAAACAGTTCAAGAGCAAGCAAAAATAACTGAGCTATGTGCTTCCTTCGAGAAGAAAAGGTGATGAACCAACCAAAACGGTATGTTTTTGTGACTCTCAGCTTGCTTGGCTACACTTTCAAGAACCTCACCCACTGTTATGTTACAGACTCTGCCCATTCCCAACCAGTCCTGCTCCCTCCCTACACCTCCTGCTTCCTTCTCTCCGGCCTGGCCCCTGCCCCACGACATAGCTCTTCCTACTGTGTATGTTGGGCAGTGGGGCAGGGTGAGGGAAGGGCCTGACCCACACCTCAGAGACCTGGGGCCTCAGTTTTAAGGACAGCTCCATTGCCACTTGGTCCAAAATGTTTGTGCTGCACTCCCAGTGTCCTATCACAGCATGTTCTGTCTGTCCATCCATCTCTGCTGTCTGTACCAGACACTGTGTCTACTCAGCCTGGGAGAGAGGTCATGAGCTCCAGCCCCTAAGTAGCCCAGGCAGAGGTACCTGGCTCGGGCCCACTCCCCACTTCTCCCATCAGGCAGGTCGCATTTTGCTCCCCAACACCATTATTGGGCCTGAGGACCTGAGATCAGGCCTGGGGAGTTCCTGAGTGGGAGAAAGATCTCAGCAGGGGCGAGGTCTCTGGGTTGGGGGGAGAGGAGCATCAGGGCCTAGGTGACCTTTGGTTGTCAGATGCCCTCAGGAGGCAGTGATCAGTCTGTGAGGCATCGGGGAGAAAGGGAACCGATGGGGCTGTAAGCCCAGAGGGCCCGGGACCTGGAGGGGGTGGCAGGGAGAAGGGGAGCTTCCAGGGTGGTTTGGGGACTCGGCCCCAGATCTGTGTGAAACCAGCTTTAAAAATCGCCCAGCCCCTGTGCTAATGTGCTTCAAGTGTCTTCCTCTGACACCTCCCTTCAAGGCGCAATGAGGAGTCCTGTGAGGTCATGTTCTCTTCCTGCGGGAGGACTGACAAACCTGGCTTTGCTGGGACATCAGGTTATTCCAGTGGCTTTGGGGATCACCATGAGCGCATGGCAGAACTGGAGCTCAACCCCCGATATGCTGCCATACCTAGTCCATGACACTAATCATTGCGTGCTATCTCCCTCTTCACCAAACTGCTGCTTCTTCATCACTCAACACAAATGTCACCTATTTTAACAACCTTCCTAATTACCGAGTCATATCCAAAGGCCCCTGACTCTCATTCCTGACATAGCCTCTGTTCACCATTCTCATGTACCAACCACACTGCCAATAGGCTGCATGTGGCATAAGAACGGGAATCATGCCTTCACTTATTCACTCATTTATTTCCTCAGTAAATATCTTTAAAGTACATGCTATGTGCCAGGTACTTCATAGATTTTATTTTTATCATGTTAGCACATAGAAGTTATTCAGTATATATTTACTTAAAAATGAATAGATAGTTGAGAATGAATGGATAGGAAGATGAATAAAGCTATAAAATAATCTACTTTGTGGGAACAAGCTGAAGACATCCCATGTTGGGCTGGGTTGCCGTTTGCGCCCAACAATTCTTGCAGACCCTTGTTGGAAAGAGAAGGAAACGAGGAACACATGTTATTTTTTTTTCCTAGCATAGAGTGGCAGCTAATGGCTCTGCACAGGAAATAAGACTCTGTCCCTCTTCTTCCTACAGAGCAGTGTTACAGGCCAACAATTCGTGAGAAGGGTTTTCTGCCGGTAGCCTGCGCACATTACTGAACGGTGCTCCACCGTGGCCTCCAAAGTTCGGTACTCAGTTCCTACGACGTGGGAAGCCAGTTACAGCCTTTCAACCTCAGCCCAAGTCTCCTGCCTCTCACCCACCTGGGACCCCTCCAAACAAACAGGAACTTGAGGGTACCCAATTTCAGGAGAGCCCTGAAGTTGTTTGTCTCTCTGCTTTCTCCACATGATGATCAAGGTGACTATTACAGAGAAAGATCCAATGTTAGAGACAGAATGTTGGCATGGAACATTCTCAAATTACTAAGGAGGACATTGCATGAATTCTTACCGTCCTATAATTCTTCCCTTATTGCTTCCTTCTTTCATGGGCGTGAGTGAAGATGCTATGCAGAAGACTTCTCAAGATGGAAAATCCAAAGAATGTTTCCTCCCCCAATATCTTGGGACACAGCCGTCAGTGGTGCCAAGAATATTAGAGAACAGGATGGGCAATATCCATCACCTTTACCCCCAACAAATCTTCATACTCACACCTTACATATCTATGAAGAACTAACTTGGCGCATCTCTACCTCCTTCCCTAGGACCAAGGCCAGAGGAACCATCACCTGCCTCTTCACCTTCTACGGGGTTGGAAGATGGTTATGTCTATGAGGCTAAGAAAAGAACAGTCGCACTGGATGTGAGCAACTGAAAGACAGGAAAGTGAAGAGAAATAAATCTCAGGAAAACAAAACACAACAACAGCAACAAAAAACAGCAGGAAACCAGCCGTGAATGTCAGCAGGGGTTTAAAGCCATGTGCTGACTCCAGCTTCCTCAGCAGAAAGGTCACAGCTCACTCCCTTAAGAGAAAAGAAAAATAGGACAAGTGGCAAATTCCTAACTTCCTTCAAAAATTCAGATGACTGAGGTCACAGGGCAACTAACTAAACCAAAATTTCAGGCACGTGTGAACAGAGGCAGCCCACCAGCGCTTGCTTCCTAGGGGAAGACACCGTGGACATCAGTGAGAAGTATTTACCGAGAGTGTATAACAAGCTAGTGCTGGGCAGCAGGTGTCAGAGGAGCTCACACCCACTTGCAGGAAAAAGATTGGCAAGAGCCTGAGAAAGAATCCCTTGGGGAGCAGGCCTGGGGGAGGGAGCAGCAGCCCCAAGAGAAAGGCAGGAAGCCTCCAGGCCCTGCCAGAACATTCTCCTTCAGGCAGCAGAAGCCTCGCGGCCTGGGAAGGGCAGCAAACACTGTTACTGGGGCCACATCAGGGCTTCTGGGAACTTTAGGCACTTTGCCTTCATGGGTTTCTCCATAAAAATATATATTAAACATTATATTTGACAACTCAGTTGGTTTAAAAATATATAATGCAGGCAGATATGTTATTCTATATGCATTTTCTTATGAATTAAAGTTAGAGTTAAAGCATCTATGGGGAGCCCTCAAAGAATGATGGACTGTAGACGGACACTGTGGTACTGGGACTAATGGAACACGTCAGCCTGCCTGTCTCCTTTAAGACACTGGAAAAGTCACTGCAGGGTGGTGGGGGGGCAGAAAAAAAAACCCTAACCCCTCAGAAAGGGACAAAGCTATGGCTGGGGGCACAGCAGGAGCTGGAAGATGTCACAGTGGAGACCCAGGGACATGATGTCAACAAGACTAAGCCTTCATGAGAACCACAGAACTCCCCAGTTCAGAACATGACCAGCCTTGCCCTCCAGCTGGTACCAGTGGTGCATGAGCAAGAGCCACTTCTAGGAATATATCTCCAGAAACTAGAAACACCAATCAGAAAGGACATATGCACCCCTATGTTCATAGCAGCACAATTCACCATAGCTAAGATTTGGAAACAGCCTAAGTGCCCATCAGCAGATGAGTGGATTAAAAAACTGTGGTACATCTACACAATGGAATACCATGCTGCTGTAAAAAGGAAGGAACTCCTACCATTTGCAACAGCATGGATGGAGCTGGAGAGCATTATGTTAAGTGAAATAAGTCAGTTGGAGAAAGATAAATATCACATGATCTCACTCATTTGTGGATTATAATGAACAAAATAAACCAATGAACAAAAACAGATCTAGGGACAGAGAAGCATCGATCAGATGCTCAAACCTCAGAGGGACGGTAGGGGAGGGTGGGGGTAAGGGGGAGAGATCAACCAAAGGACTTGTATACATGCATATAAGCCTAACCAATGGACATAGACACCAGGGGAGTGAGGGCATGAGTGGGGGGGATGGGGGTAGGGGTAATGGGGGGATAAGGACACATTTGTAATACCTTAATCAATAAAAAAAATGGGGGGTAATAAAAATTACTATTAAAAATCAGTATTTTAAACATAAAACATAAAAAAAATAAAAAATAATCTACTGTAGAGAAAGAAGAGAAAAAGAGCAGGGAGAAGCGCTCTCTGGGGGGAAGCAAGGGCCGGGGTGGAGGACAGGTCAGTGGCTGCCAGGCGCCGGGGTGGGAGCCAAGTGGGGAGGTGTTGGCTCCAGGAGCAGCAGGAGGGGTGTTTCTTGATTGTGGTGGTAGATACAGGCCCTCTGCATGTATCAAAACTCAAAAAAACCGCACACCAAAAAGAGTGAGTTTTCCACTATGCAAATAAATTACTAAGTCCATTTCAAATAGTAATAGCTAAAACCACACTCATCCTCTCTCTCTCAGCATCCTGAACTCTGCAGGCCCACAGCACTTTCCACACATCCGCCACATGCACACCGCCTGCCGATCAGGAAGGGAGGATGTTCAAGGAAAAGTAAGACAAAGGTCCGCAAAGAAAACGTCAGATATATGTGAGTAACTGAAGCCCTGTTCGTGGCTGAGACAGTGTTGAGGGGAATACAATACTCTGAACACATTCTCATTATACCGATGGTCCAAATCTCCCTATATCCCTTTCATGTACTGCTTGGATAAAGAGCTAAACCAAAATTATTAATGGGCCTTTGCCATAAATAATTAACCTCATCATGGGAGAAAGTGGGAAAGCTGATTTAAAAAAAGAACACACGCACTTCCTCTAACAGTAACTGTTATTTATTTCTTCTGTTTCTCTAACTATTAAAAGCTGCTCATAACACTATCATCACTAGAAGAAAGAATATTTCATCCATCATAATCCCAGGTGACTTATATAGAGATTATAAAGGGGGTAGTCCCTCTCTTTCGCGATTCATAAAGTAGTAAGCTTGCAATAAATCACTCAGCAAAGATTTCCATTCAAGTGCCATCTCCTCATGTGTTAGTTTAAAGGAGCAGGTCCATGATGCCATGATTATAAATCAAATCCCCATTCGTGTGATTGGACCCATGTGTTATTCGTTAGCAGATGTCAGATACGAGTAAATATTCCATTCTCTGCTCAGGCTGTTCAGGAATAGGACCCTCTATTTATTTACAACTGACTCAAGTGTCCCCAGTCTCCCCAGCGGGACCGTGTAGATGGAGTTACTTACCAATAATAACCCATATGGTATGGGCCCTTGCCCACATGTGCTTATACGGGATCTCTGGTCACCTGTAATGATTCACCCAGGGATCTAGGGCCCTCACAATTTGTCGTACGAGTTTACCAAGTCCAGACTGTCACCGACTGTCTCCAGAAGGCATCCTCTGTGTCCTTTTCCCTGATCCAGCCCTGTCCTCTGCCCATGAAGAGCCTAGAGAGAATCTCATCACTGCCACTGCTGGTGGGACCCCCCATGAGTCCCCAACCCTGTGCCAACAGCGACGGACCCCGCCAAGGCTCCCTAAGCCACCAGTTCTCCTGCACCAGATGGTGTTCTCCAACCAGGACTCCCACCCCACTCCGATTCGTACCATGTCTAAGTCCCCCGTGATAATAACAGCTCCTTTTATTCCCCCTAAAATCTCTCTGCTAGGCAAAGCTGGGACAGACAAATGCCACACTTTCAGCCCAAAGCCCCGCCTCCAACCCAGTCCCTCGCCAAACCTGTCCCTAGCTTTTTTTTTTAAATAATTTATTGGTTCACACAAGTACCTCTCTTTTTTCCATGTATTTTTTATTGTGGCAAAATATACACAAATTTTACCATCTTAACCATTTTTAATGTACAGTCTGTGATATTTAATACATCCATAGTGTTGTACAATCATCTTCATAGCTCTTTGAATCTTGCAAAACTGAAACTCTGTACCCATTAAAGACTTACTCACCATTTCCCCCTGACCCCAGCCCCACCCTTCCACTTTCCCTCGCTATGATTTTGAAGATTCTAAGTATCTCATATAAGTAGACTCATAGAGTATTTGTCTTTTTGTTACTGGCTTATTACACTTAGCATAATGTCCTCAAGGATCATTCTTCCCCAGTATTTTCAACCAAAACCAAAAACCTAATACAAAACCTCTCAAGGGGCTGTCCAACAACTCACCGACTAGGTCTGAATATCGGTCTGGGCCCCAGATAGGAGACACAAATCTTGTAAAATCTTGTATATAAAGTCCTTAGGTTTCAAAGCCAACTTCTCACTAATGCTTTCCCCAATGCCCCTACCTCCCATCACTCTCTATCTTACTCACAGTTTTATTTGGAATGTTAACGAGCATAAGCTTCTTAAATGACCCAATGATAGGATATTACATTTTCTTTTCTAGTATTCTTTTGTGAAGTACGAACACCTGACTTGCTGCTTTTCGATCTAGTGATGAAATTTCTGAGACTTGTGTACTGCTATTTTTTATAGCACGACTAGGGGCCCAGTGCACAATTCATGCACTTTGAAAGGAACTGTGGGCCACGAAACTGCAGTGGGCACAGGGGCGGGTCTCGGCCCATCCTCCGCGCCCCAACCTGGCCCTTCCCGCCACGGTCCCAGGCCTTCTGTCTGCAGGCAGCTCCACTCCTACCACCACTGCTCCCACGTGCTGACGGCACTGAGCAACCGGGACTGGCACCAGGCACCAGGCACCAGCAACAGGTGCAAGCAGCGGCTCTGGCACCAGCCAGCAGCAGGTGCGAGCAGGGCTGTCACCTGCAGCAGGTGCGAGAGGCAGCTGCCAGCCCTGATCACCCCTCAGGAGCAGGGGGAGGTAGAGAAGCCCTGAGAGTCAATCAGGGCCAGCAGCCACCACTCACACCTGCTGACGGCTCCAAGTAATTGGGGCCGGCACCAGGCACCAGGCACCAGCAGCGGGTGCAAGTGGCAGCTCCGGCACCGGCAGCGGGTGTGAGCAGGGCCAGCACCGGGAGTGGGTGCGAGCACCCGGTGGGACCATGGCACCCAGGAGCAAGAATTTTCAGTAACCACCAGAGGCTTGCCCTGATGACAGTGACCGGCACCCCACCTTGGTCTGGTTGCCCCTGCTCACCTGTTCCACCATCCCACCATGGCAATGCCCACCATGTTCCACAGACCGCCCCCTCCCAGTGGTCAGCGCACATCATAGCAACCGGTTGTTCGGTTATTCGGTTGGTTGTTCCACTGTTCAGTCTATTTGCATATTAGGGTTTAAATATATAGATCATATGAATCATTTGATATAAGCCTCACCACAGTCCTATAAAATAAGGCAGAATAAGAACTATTTCAAACACTACTGAGGAAACAGTCTTCAAGAGGTTAAATAACTCGGCTGAGGCCACACAGCAAATCTGTTCCTGAGTCTAAACTAGGCGTCTCCTATCCATAGAACACTTCCCTCCATCAGCTATAATTCATGATATCTCTCTTGATAGGAAACAAGGGGTTATGACCCAAAGGGTATTAAAATGTCCTACAGCTGCTCTAAGCCTGCTTTCTTCCTTCTTTTTCCTGGCCATTTTTTAATGGGATATTTAGATTTCCAATGCTAAGAAAAAGGAATGGGATGACTTTCATTGGAGAAGCTTAACTCTCAGAAATTCTAGCTGCAGCAGCAACTGGAAGGCAATCTTTATGTAGCTTAAGAAGTATAAGAAATTGCCACTATTTCCTTTTAAATATAAAATGTTTATTATCGAGTACCAAGACCCATAAAAATAATTTACAGTATTCAATAAAAAGTAATTTCTCAAGTCATAAGTTGTATTTTGCCATGCAGTGTTTATAATTAACTTTTAAGAAATTATCTTGGGAAAGATCCAAGATGGCGGCATAGGTAAACACCTAAACTGCTGCCTCCCACAACAATTTAAACTGCAACTAAAAGATAAAACGTCTATCACCCAGAACCACGGGAAAGCTGGCTGAGTGGAAGTTCTACAACTAGAAGGAAAGAGAAAAGAGCATTGAGACGTGCACGAGCGCTGAAAAGCTGAGGTACGGAGGCGCGGGATCCGGGCTGGCTGCGGGCGACTGGGTGCGTTGCTTTTTTCAACCCAAAGGGAGACAAGCCCCCGACTACTCTGAAATCCAGTCTCTGGGGAGACGCGGGGGACCCAAACTCCTACGGGGAGAAGCTGGACTGTCTGCCAGTGAGAGTGGCTTGCTAGCAGAGCTGCGCACAGGAATAATTGTTTACGGCACTGGGGCACAGGATTCCAGGACACGGTCGGGACACAGAGCCGGCTTACTAGCAGCCATTGCTGTTTGCCACGCCCTAACCTAGTGACGCCCTGAGACCCCGCCCCACACAACCTACAAACCCACCCAAGCTCCAAGCAGCTCAATTAGCATAAGAAAGCCTGCCCTATTGCAGCTTAACCTAGAAAACTTGCAGCCCGGGTCAGACAGCTCCAAAACCTCCAAACCCCAAGCAAAGAGGAGAAAACTGCAGCTCTCACTGTAGCTCCTGCTGAGTGGCCTCAGACAGTAGCTGACCTGCACCCCATTGGAGATCCAGAAGCCAGTGTACCTAGTGGTCAGTGTGAGACAACAGATTTCAACTCCTCACATCCATAAGTGACACATTCAAGAGGCAGACTCAGTGAGCACCAAAGCCCCACTGAAACAAGTCCTGCCCCATAAGCGCAGCACTTCTTCCATTATAGACACAGGGAGTGCTCACAGCTAATTGGCCTGGAGGTCAATTCCTCCCAGCGTACCAACAGCAATTCAGGCTTAACTACACCAAGACTTTGCACTCAGCCCACAAAGGGGTGTACCAAGAGCATCCACATCAGGTGATTGGGGAGGCTGAGCTACTGCCCCCTATAGGTCACCTACCACACAAAGCCACTCCATCAACACAGGGAAGAAGCCAAAATGCAGAAACAAAGAAACATGTCACGAATGAAAGAAACGGAGGAAAGCAAACTACTGGATGACATAGAGTTCAGAATCACATTTATAAGGTTACTCAAGAATCTTCTAAAAACTGCCGAGAAACTTGATGACACTTCTGAGGAGCTTAGTGAGACCTTCAAGGACCTTAATGAGAATGCCAAAAAAATGGAAAAGGACCAGTCAGAAATGAAGCATACACTGTCTGAAATAAAGAATATACAGAAACTCAACTGTAGATCAACATACCCCAAGAATCAAACCAAAGATCTGAAATATGTGGAAACAAAAAACATCCAACCAGAAAAACAAAAAGAAAAAAGAATCCAAAAATATGAAGATAATGTAAGGAGCCTCTGGGACAACTTTAAGCGAAACAACATCCGAATTTTTGGGGTGCCAGAAGAAGGGAGAGAGCAAAATATTGAAAACCTATTAGAAGAAATAATGACAGAAAACTTTCCCTACCTGGTGAAAGAAATAGACTTACAAGTTCAGGAAGCGCACAGAACCCCATACAAGAGGAACCCAAAGAGGACCACACCAAGACACATCATAATTAAAATGCCAAGGGCAAAAGACAAAGAGAGAATATTAAAAGCAGCAAGAGAAAAACAGTTAATTACCTACAAGGGAGTACCCATACGACTGTCAGCTGATTTCTCGGCAGAAACTATGCAGGCCAGAAGGGAGTGGCAAGAAATATTCAAAGTGATGAACAGCAAGAACCTACAACCAAGATTACTCTACCCAGCAAAGCTATCATTCAGAGTTGAAGGTCAGATAAAGAGCTTCACAGACAAGAAAAAGCTAAAGGAGTTCATCGCCACCAAACCAGGATTACATGAAATGCTGAAGGGTATTCTTTAAGAAGAAGAAGAAGAAGAAAAAGGTAAAGATAAAAATTATGAACAACAAAATGACATCAAATACATACCTACCAACAAATGAATCTAAAAATCAAGTGAATAAAAAATCTGAAGAACAGAATGGACTGGTGAATATAATAGAATCAGGGACATAGAAAGGGAGTGGACTGACGATTCTCGGGGGAAGCAAGTGTGAGGGTTGCGGGAAGAGATTGGACAAAAATCTTACTCCTATGGATGAAGACAGTGGCGGGGGGTAAGGGCATGGGGTGGGGTGGGGAATCAGGTGGAGGGGAGCTATGGGGGGAAAAAAAGTGGAACACCTGTAATAATCTGAACAATAAAGATTTAATTAAGGAAAAAAAAAAAAAGAAATTATCTTATTTCAATCTGTACTGGCAATTCTGGTACAAATCAAAAATTCTCATTTAATGTAGAACAAATTATGTACACTCTACACATACTGTCTGACACCTCTTGGCAATGAGATATTATCAGAAGTAAAATAGTAAATATAATAATAGTAAGAGCCATGATTCAATTTTGAAATGTTAATATGGTAATTACTTTAATGTCCACTAGGTGGCAGAAGAGGCAACTTAGCAGTAATGGGGAAAAATGGCTAAAATTCTGGCAACACAGGTGCTAAAAGGGTGGTTTGGAATATGGTTTCATCATTTTACAGATATAGTGGTTATAGTCCACTTTTCCTTTTCCTCTGTGACAGCAGCAAGATGAACTCCATAGTTTGCTTACCGGTAAAACAGGACAAATTGTGTCTACCAAGTTGTGTGTTTATAAGATGGAATATGTAAAAGCACTTAACCCAATGCTAGCGCACAGTAGCATTAGTTTTATCTAAAGAGTTGTTAGCAGAGCAGAAAAGAGAAAGTGGATCTACTGTCTGAAATGTCAAAATTATTATGATGTTTAAATTATTTTTAATATGTTTTTATTGATTTCAGAGAGGAAAGGAGGAAGAGAGAGATGGAAACATCAACAATGAGAGAGAATCACTGATCAGCTGCCTCTCACATGCCCCCTACTGAGGACTGAGCCCACAACCTGGGCATGTGCCCTGACCAGCAATTGATCCGTGACTGCCAGGTTCATAGGTCGACGTTCAACCACTGAGTCACATCAGCCAGGCTGATGTTTAAATTATTAATGAGCTGGGATGAATCTCACATTTTGTCACTTACTATAGGTATGTGTTTCACATGAGCTGTATGCTCTCACTTAAGTTATTCCTTTTCTTTCTTTCCTCATCTTCTTGAGAAGGACTAATACTTCTTTAGAGAACTATTTTTGCAATTTTAACTTTCAAATTTCTTTGCCAACACCTATTTATGTCCAGCTTGAATCTGTTGTCACTTCCCGAAATTTGACAAGCACCAAAGGAGATATAAAGTGGCCTTTGAGTTGAAACTAATAGCATTCATCCCTAACACCTTCTTGCTCTGCAGCAGGCATTGCACCAAGGGCTCTGTCTGTATTAAAACATTCGGTCCTTACGACAAACCTCTGAAGTATGTACTTTTATTCCTCTCATTCTACAGATGAGGAAACTGAGGCATTACAGTCAATTACATAACAGGATGTTCCCAATTACCTCAAAATTATTCTTGTTTTTAATAAAATACATGAAAACTGGTCATCTTCCCAAGGATCAGACTCTCTAGAACAATTTTCCTTCTCTCAGTTAGGAAGCTGACACCATTTGTAATCACTTTGTAGGCCAACATCAACAATAATATGAACCAAACAACCAATATTAGTGTAGTCTTGTCTGAAGCATTTCCACAGACTCTCAACTTACTTCTTTTCTTAATGGGATTATATATAATATTTATACATTATGTTGTAATTTTATATTATAGCATTATATTAATATTACATATAATTTATTTAAAATTATAAACAATTGTAATATTTAATAAAGACCATCATTCTTCACCAGTTGATGTGTTGTTATCCTGTTATTTTATGGCATAATAATGGCAATGGATCACCTCATAAATCTCCTGATTTCCCAGGCCAATGACCTTAATCAGTGCTGGGATTTCCCCCAAATTCCTCTATAGAAATCTAATCAGATCTTCATACAGCCTTTAGGTAAACTAACAACTGCTCTTCTTAGCTCCCCAGCCACCATGCTTTGGTCTCTCCATTGCTTCCCTTCTCAAACAGATTTAAACTCCTTAAGAGGAGGTATAAGATATTTTAGTATTTATGTTTTCCCTGGGCCTCCTAATACCCAATGCTCCCTGATTCTGACAAGACAATAAAGGACCAAAACAGGAAATATCAGGAATCTAAATCATCTAGATCTTGGCTTGGTTCTGTAGCCAAGAATTGTCAACTATCTACCAATCCTTCACTTGCTAAATATGTTGTCCAAGGAAACCTAGAGCAAGTTGATGTAAGTCATAAGCATAACAAGACTTCCTTCAACACTGAAATATAAATACTGTGTTCAGTCCAAACAAACATTGAATGAGCTTTTACTATGTGTCATGAAGTAGGCCACATGCTAGTAACTCAATGGTGAGTCACAGTCCTGCCTTTTGCATCATATACACAAATTTTAAAAATAAATAAGTAAAATGTTATACGTGAGTAGAAGGACTGAGTTTTATGATACCTTTACCCCTTGGTCCTTTTTGATCTTTGCCCCTCGTGACAAAGGGGTATAATAAGACAGCAATGTTATGCTATGAAGGGGAATAATCATTGAGTACTCGTGGATCAAATGGGGCCCCTCATACTTATTCAAGAGCAATGCTATGAAAAGAATAATGCAGGCTTCAACACAGGGGAAGGGGCAAGATAAAGTGATGGGCCCTAGAGAAAGAGCAATGGAGACCAAAGAAGACTTTCATACCCAAGGAAAAAGGGCCTGACAGTAACTGAAAACTTAGGAAAGACTAAAGAAACGTGCATATGCTGGATTTCAGGCATGCTGGCATTCAACTGCAAATAAGAGTAGCTTGTTAGCAGAGTGAGCCTGACAATACAGCTTGCCATTGTGAAATTGTACGGCAAATACATATCACAGTAATGCTAAAGAGAGATACAAAACACAGAAGCAGTACTGAAGAGGGAGTGAGTAATGTGGCTCTATACACCAGATGATGAGGGTTTCTCCACCTCAGGATGTGATGGAACGAAATGTATTTCACGTGAATTCATATTGTCCCTAAACTCAGAGCTATCACAGCAAGTAAAACTTAACTAGCAAAAGAGTCAGCCTCGATCCTCACCGCCAGTGTCATGAGCTGAATGGTATCCCCCATAATTCATATTTTGAAGTCCTAACCCCCATTTCATCAGGACATATTTGGAGATAGGGTCTTTCAGGAGGTAATCCAGGTTAAATGAGGTCATTGGGATGGTCCTTGATGTGACGTGAATAGTGTCCTTGTCAGAAGAAGAGATTAAGACACAGATGTGCATAGAGGAAAGACTGTGTGAAGATACAGGGAGAAGCCAGCTATCAACAAGCCAAGGAGAGAAACCCTCAAAAGAAACCAACCCCACTGACACCTTGATCTTGGACTCTAGCCTCCAGGATTGTGAGGAAATAAAGTTCTGCTATTGAAGCCATCCAGTCAGTGGTACTTTGTTATGGTAATGCTAAAAACCTAATACACCCAGTGCCTACAGCGATCAGCTACTGCCACCATCATTCTAAACACCTAAGGATCACTTTTTGTGCAAAAGTTGCCTTGTCAAGCTCTATTACACAGCCAAAGCCCATAAAAACTGCAAGTCTTAGCTGCCTCAGAACATAAAATTTCATTTTCGTTCTTGTTACTGACATAAAAGTGCATGCATCGCTAAGCTAATTCACCTTGCAACATGTACCTTCTCAGGCATGTCATGGGAGATCAACTGGTTTTTCTCAAAAAATAAACACTTAAGTAGGTTTTAATAAGTTTTCCTCCCAAGATTTAAATCCACAGGGTTAAACATGAAAAGACAGAAGCATTTAAAAAAATCACTTGCCTTAGATTATGGGATGTAGCTAATCAGCAATAGTGAAAAAAATGCTTACTTTTTTCATGATGAAAGGAATAATTGATAAAATCAGCCTCACTGTTGAGCTGAGGACAGGCCGAAATACCGTTAAGTGGCTACGTGTAACCAGTGGTTTTATGAGACAGAAGCCACTGGCATATTAAAATCTCAAGCACTGCCTTAATTGTCAGCATCCATAGCAAACTCCCCTGTGCTCTTGGAAGAGAGGGCAGTATCTTATACTCCCTATTCAAATACACAGTGTCTGGCATGATGACAAGCCCAAAAGAAAAAAAAAATCAATGAACATGACCCAACCTATGAGCAATATCAACTGCTATGGCAGATCTTTCTAATAAATAGGGGACTGAGAATGTCCTACCCATGATAATTATAGGTCTTAAGGAAGAGCGAATATTTTTGCTAAAGCACTGGGAAATCCATACATATGCAAGTAAAATACTGCTTCCATGAAATAGTCAAAACCAGATATTCAGATAACCTGTACAAGATTATCTAATCCTGTTTTTTGGTAAAAGCACAGATTTAGACTTAATTGCATATCACCAACATCATTATAAAACCAATAAAACAAGGGATGTCATATGCTGCCTAAAAATAAAAATGTTGAAACCTTCTAATCTTTTTGAAACAAATTCAACATACATGGCCACCAACCTGGTACTGTCACACTGGCTACACTTCACCCCAAGCCACGAAATCCATGTGGAGGACTTCTCCAGACAGTTTGCAAGGAGAGGGAATTTATCTATCTGACTCTCTGCCATCTTGCATTGGTTACAGGGACAGATAACTTTCCTGCACTTGCAGGCTGCTTCATCCAGCCCCTCAGGACCACTGAAGGCGGCCTGATGTTTCATTCATGTCCAAAAATCAAGGAAAACAAGCTCAGGTAGGATGACAACCAAGGAGAGAACAAAGAAAGAAATGCTGACGAGTCTAAGTATACAAAGTTTGTCTCAACCCAAAGACTAAGCAAAGAAGCACCCCAAACAAATATTAAGCATATGATACACATATTTTTTATTTATATATAAAATTTTGTGGTATTTGCACAGACCAAAAGAACAAGATACCATATCCAGAAATAGACTTAATTACATATGGGAGTTTAATATATAGTAAAGGTAGCATTTCAAATAAAAAAATAAAAATATTAAATTTCAAATAGTATGCTAGAAAAACTTAATAGCAATCTGAAAAAGAGTAAAGTTGGGTCCCCTTTTCTTGCCTTACAACAAGATAAAAACATAATGGATAAAATAAGTAAACAAAAAAGAAATCATAAGTAGAAACCACAGGGGAATTACTTTGATAACACCAGAATGGAAAATGCATTTCTAAGTATGACAGAGAGCCCAGAGACATACAAGAAAGGATATGGGTTCAACTACACAAAAAATTTAAATATGTACACAGCAAAAAATAATTATTCCAACTCATATCACAGAAGACTAATTTATACAAATAATTTTTACAAGTCACAAGGTAAAACCAAGAATAGAACTGAAATATGGGTAAACAAAATGAACATCTGCTTCAGAGAAAAACACAGCTGTTACACACATGAAATGGTTCTTAAACTATTCTTGCAGAGAAATAAAACTATAATGAGCTAGCAAAACTGTCAGTTGTAATGTTAATATAGATAATTTGGTAAACATCATGTTGGCAAGGCTGCGGAAAAGTGTATTTTTTATGTGGTTCTTGGGAAAGTAGTATGGTAAACTCTTAATGGCTAGAAATTTATTGACATCTTTAGCTACCAAACTTTAAAAGCATATATCCATTCTTCAAGGAATCTTATGTTTTGCAATGTACTAAATACATCTTTAGATAGATAGATAGATGACAGATAGACAGATAGAAAAAATTAAAAAGGCTATATATAAAAAGCTTAGAAACTTGACCTGACTGAAAAGAAGAAATGATGGAACTTGAAAACATCTTCAGGCTTTCTCACTGCACAGAATATAGTCAAACACTGCTACAGTTAAATATTTTATCATTTGTTCTCCCTGCATGACCTATAATAATAATTTGTTTCATGTTGGTATTTCCTGCTGTGTTGCTGACAATTACCTAAAAGAGAAGTTGGAGTATTTCACTGGGCTGGAAAAAGTTTAGCTAAGCCAGAAAGCAGGTCTAATTAAGCAAGTTTGTTCTATATCTATAAAAGGCTAAGTTGACTCACGCATGTGCAATACATATAAAGCTCTCACTGGCACCAATAGCACATGTGTGTTTCGATCTGTTATTGTCAATTGTGAATTTGGTTGACACTTCTATTATGGAGAAAGGAAAAACAGCAATATTAAAATATTTCTTCTAATTAATTTCCTTTCAATGTGCATGAATCTGTGCACCAGGACACTAGTATATATACACTGAGTGGCCAGATTATTATGATCTCTGAATGCATAATAATTTGGCCACTCAGTGTATATCCTATATAGTAAAAGGCTAATGTGCAAATTGTCCCCTCAACCAGGAGTTTGACCAGCAGGCAGGCCAGCCAACCACCCATGTCCCCTCTTCCTGGCCAGGCTGACTGGACCCCACCCATGCACGAATTCATGCACTGGGCCTCTAATATATATATAATACACACACACACACACACACACACACACACACACACACACAGACTGAGAGGCCAGATTATTATGCGTTCAGAGATCATAATAATCTGGCCACTCAGTGTATAAAATCCTATGTACCAGATAGTCCTTACAGCAGTATTTGTAACAGCAAAACCATGCAAATAGCCTAACTGTTCTTCAATGGGTGATCAGTTAAATAAATTATATTATATTACATACATATAATGAAATAATTGTCAGTTGCTCAAAGGCATTATCCCTAGCTATTGAAATGGAAAATTCTCTGAGATACTTAATTACATTTTAAGGACTAGGATAGGACAATGTTTAGAATATATACAGTTATATTAAAAAATGCTTAATCCTGAATGTGCACAGAATACATTCTGTTCTAAATACAAATATACAATAAAGTGTTAAACTGTTATTTTTAGGGGAGAGAAAAAGGTTTGGAGTCACGGTGCTGTGTATGTGTGTTACCTATTCAGAAAAACAAACAAGATTTGAATTCCCTTTGTCCTCTAATGTATACAAACTTCTTGTGGACTCCTCCTACTTTTTCACAAGGACATTCCTAGTTACATCTGAATCCCAACAGAGATCCAATTTACATATATTCATGAGGGAGAGAACTGGAGACGAAAAGCACCAAAATGTTAACTGTAGTTATTTCTGTGAGGTGGGATTATGAATAATTCTGGTTTTTTTCTCCTGTATTTTCCTAACCTTTTATACTAAATATATATAACATCATTTTATAAACTGTAAAAGAACTTGTAAGTTAAAAGATTTTATATGCTACAGTGAAAATATTTAGATAAAGATACACTATGCTAGTACTAGTCAAAAGAAAGCTGGCGTATCTATATTAATTTCAGACACAGTAGAATTCAGACCAAGGAAACTTCTCAGGGATAAAGAAGGAAATGACATAATGATAAAGTGGTCAATACCCCAAGAAGATATAATAATCTTTAACATGTATGGCTCCAAACAATAGAGCATTAAAATATGTGAGGGCAGAATTGATAGAACTTCAAGGTGAAATAAACAAGTCCACTATTATAGTTGGGGATGTCAAACACCTCTCTTTAAGTAATTCATAGTTCAAGCAGACAGAAAATCAGTTACAATAAAAAAGACCTGAACAAAACTATCATTCAACTTGATCTGACATTTACAGAATACTACATCCAACAACACAGAATACACATTCTTCTCAGACTCACATTGAATATTCACAAGAGAGATTGGACTGTAATACACACCTTAACAAATTTAAAATAAGCAAAGTATGGTCTCAATTAATAACTAAACTAGAAATCAGAACAGAAAGATAGATGGAAAATCCCCAAATATACATGCTTATACATAGTATATGGGTCAAAGAAGTCTCAAGAGAAATTTTTAAAATATTTTGAACTCGAAAATGTGCTTCCGGGAGAATCCAAGATAGCAGCGTAGGTAAACACCTAAACTGCTGCCTCCCACAACAATTTAAACTGCAACTAAAAGACAAAACGTCTATCACCCAGAACCACGGGAAAGCTGGCTGAGTGGGAGTTCTACAACTAGAAGGAAAGAGAAAAGAGCTTTGAGACGTGCACGAGCGCTGAAAAGCTGAGGTACAGAGGCGCGTGATCTGGGCTGGCTGCGGGCGACTGGGTGCGTTGCTTTTTTCAACCCGAACGGAGACAAGCCCCCGATTACTCTGAAATCCAGTCTCTGGGGAGACGCGGGGGACCCAAACTCCTACGGGGAGAAGCTGGACTGTCTGCCAGCTAGGGTGGCTTGCTTGCAGAGCTGCGCGCAGGAATAATTGTTTACTGCACTGGGGCACGGGACTCGCGGATGCCTTTGGGGACACAGAGCCGACTAACTAGCAGCCATTGCTGTTTGCCACGCCCTAACCTAGTGACGCCCTGAGGCCCCGCCCTGCACAACCTACAAACCCACCCAAGCTCCAAGCAACCGAGTTAGCATAAGAAAAGCCTGCCCTATCACAGCTTAACCTAGCAAACTTGCAGCCCGGGTCAGACAGTTCCAAAACCTCCTAACCCCAAGCAAAGAGGAGAAAACTGCAGCTCTCACTGTAGCTCCTGCTGAGTGGCCTCAGACAGTAGCTGACCTGCACCCCATTGGAGATCCAGAAGCCAGTGTACCTAGTGGTCAGTGTGAGACACCAGATTTCAACTCCTCACATCCATAAGTGACACATTCAAGAGGCAAACTCAGTGAGCACCGAAGCCCCACTGAAACAAGTCCTGCGTGTCTTCAGCACAGCAGTTCTTCCATTATAGACACAGGGAGTGCTCACAGCTAATTGGCCTGGAGGTCAATTCCTCCCAGCGTACCAACAGCAATTCAGGCTTAACTACACCAAGACTTTGCACTCAGCCCACAAAGGGGTGTACCAAGAGTGTCCACATCAGGTGATTGGGGAGGCTGAGCTACTGCCCCTATAGGTCACCTATCACACAAAGCCACTCCATCAACACAGGGAAGCAGCCAAAATGTGGAAACAAAGAAACATGTCACGAATGAAAGAAACGGAAGAAAGCAAACTACTGGACGACATAGAGTTCAGAACCACATTTATAAGGTTGCTCAAGAATCTTCTAAAAACCGCCGAAAAACTTGATGACACTTCTGAGGAGCTTAGTGAGACCTTCAAGGACCTTAATGAGAATGCCAAAAAAATGGAAAAGGACCAGTCAGAAATGAAGCATACACTGTCTAAAATAAAGAATATACAGAAACTCAACTGTAGATCAACGTACCCCAAGAATCAAACCAAAGATCTGAAATATGAGGAAACAAAAAACACCCAACCAGAAAAACAAAAACAAAAAAGAATCCAAAAATATGAAGATAGTGTAAGGAGCCTCTGGGATAACTTCAAGCATACCAACATCCGAATTTTGGGGGTGCCAGAAGAAGAGAGAGAGCAAAATACTGAAAACCTATTAGAAGAAATAATGACAGAAAACTTTCCCTACCTGGTGAAAGAAATAGACTTACAAGTCCAGGAAGTGCACAGAACCCCAAACAAAAGGAATCCAAAGAGGACCACACCAAGACACAGCATAATTAAAATGCCAAGGGCAAAAGACAAAGAGAATCTTGAAAGCAGCAAGAGAAAAACGGTTAGTTACCTACAAGGGAGTACCCATACGACTGTCAGCTGATTTCTCAACAGAAACTATGCAGGCCAGAAGGGAGTGGCAAGAAATATTCAAAGTGATGAACAGCAAGAACCTACAACCAAGATTACTCTACCCAGCAAAGCTATCATTCACAGTTGAAGGTCAGATAAAGAGCTTCACAGACAAGAAAAAGCTAAAGGAGTTCATCACCACCAAACCAGGATTACATGAAATGCTGAAGGGTATTCTTTAAGAAGAGGAAGAAGAAGAAAAAAATAAAGATAAAAATTATGAACAACAAAATGACATCAAATACATACCTACCAACAAGTGAATCTAAAAATCAAGTGAATAAAAAATCTGAAGAACAGAATGGACTGGTGAATATAATAGAATCAGGGACATAGAAAGGGAGTGGACTGACGATTCTCAGGGGAAGCAAGTGTGAGGGGTGCGGGAAGAGATTGGACAAAAATCTTACTCCTATGGATGAAGACAGTGGCGGGGGGTAAGGGCATGGGGTGGGGTGGGGAATCAGGTGGAGGGGAGCTATGGGGGGGGGAGTGGAACACCTGTAATAATCTGAACAATAAAAATTTATAAGAAAAAAAATATTTTGAACTCAATGAAAATGTAAATATAAATTACCAAATTTGTAGAATGCAGTGAAAGTGGTGCTCATAGGGAAGTATACGCCATTAAATTCATATGTTATAAAATAATAAAGAATAAAATCAATAATCTCTTCCAATTGGAAAACTAGAGAAAGAATAACAATTTAAGCAAGCAGAAGAAATAATAATAATTAAAACAAATAATAAAATTGAAAACAGTAAAGCAATAGAAAATAATTAGTGACCAAAGTAACTGATTCTTTGAAAGAATCAATAAAATTAATTAACGAACCTCTGCTCAAGCTAAGGAGGGAAAGGAGAGAGGAGGTGAAGGAGGGAAGGGGAGGAAAGGAGACAAGTTACAAATAACAAAAACAAAGGGGAGTTATCACTGCTGGTTCCATTGACACTAAAATGATAATAAAGGAATACTATAAACAACTCAGCGGTTACAAATTTGATACTTTAGATGAAATAGACCAATTACTTGAAAGAGCTACCAAACAAGGAGTAATAGAAAGTCTGATAAAGCCTAAATTTATGAAACAAATCGAATTGATCATTAATACCATTACCAAAATGAAAGCACCAGGCCCAGAAGTTTTTACTAATGAATTCCACCAAATATTTAAGGAAGAAATGATGATAATCCTCCACAATCTCTTCCAGAAAACAGAAGTAGAAGGCAGACTTCCTAACTCATTCTAGAAGAGCACTGCTCTAATATCAAAAAAAGATGAAGACATTATAAGAAAAAAAAACCTATGGATCAATATCTCTCATAAACATTGATATAAAAACCTTTAGCAAAATATCAGCAAATTGAATGCAACAATATATAAAAAGAAATTATACACCATGCCAAGTGATGGGATTTATTCCAGGTATGAAAGGCAAGGTCAACATTAAAAAGAACGATCAATTTAACCCATTACATTAAAATTCTAAAGAAGAAATGTCATATGATCACATCAATTGATACAGAAATAGCATTTGACAAAATACAACACCCATTCATTATAAAAAATCAGGAAAGTATAAACAGGGGGAAACCTCCTCAACTTGATAAAGACTATCCACACAGAAAATGGAGAGCTAACATTATACTTAACTAGAGGCCCGGTGCACGAAATTCGTGCATGGGGGGTGGGGGGAAAGGTGTCCCTCAGCCCAGCCTGCACCCTCTCCAATCTGGGACCCCTCTCACAATCCAGGACTGCTGGCTCCCAACCACTCGCCTGCCTGCCTGATTGCTCCTAACCGCTTCTGCCTGCCAGCCTGATCACCTCCTAACCACTCCCCTGACCATCTTGTGGTGGCCATCTTGTGTCCACATGGGGGCAGCCATCTCTGACCACATGGGGGTGGCCATCTTGTTGGAGCCTAACTGCTCCCCTGCCAGCCCGATTGCCCCTCACTGCCCTCCCCTGCAGACCTGGGGTTCCTCCCAACTATCCTCCAATGCAGGCCTGGTTCCCCCCAACTGCCCTCCCTGGCAGGTCTGGTCACCCCCACCAACTCCCCTCCCTGGCAGGCCTTGTCCCCCCCAACTGCCCTCCCCTGCAGGCCTGGTACCCCCCCAACTGCCCTCCCTGGCAGGCTGGTCCCCCCAACTGCCCTCCCCTGCAGGCCTGGTCACCTCCAACTGCCCTCCCCTGCAGGCCTGGTCACCTCCAACTGCTCTCCCCTGCAGGCCTAGTCACTCTTAACTGCCCTCCCCTGCAGGCCTTTCGCCCCCAACTGCCCTCCCCTGCAGGCCTGGTCACCCCCAACTGTCCTCCCCTCCTGGCCTGGTTGCTCCCAACTGCCCTCCCCTGCGGGCCTGGTCCCCCCCACCTACCCTCCCCTGCAGGCCTGGTTGCTCCCAACTGCCCTCTCCTGCTGGCCTGATCACCTACAACTGCCCTCCCCTGCTGACCATCTTGTGGTGGCCATCTTGTGTCCACATGGGGGCAGCCATCTTTGACCAGATGGGGGTGGCCATCTTGTGTGTTTAAAGTGATGGTCAATTTGCTTATTACCTCTTTATTATATAGGACTAGAGGCCTGGTGCACGAAATTTGTGCTTGGGTAGGGTCCCTAGGCCTGGCCGGCAATCAGGGCTGATTGGGGCCTTCTGGCTGCTGGCCAGGGCCTTCCTTCCAGCCACCAGCCAGGGACTTCCTTCATTCTGTGCCGTCCCCCCTGGTGGTCATCACATGTCGTAGCAAGCGATCAAACTCCCAGTCTCCCGGTCGAACTCCGAGGGGACACTTTGCATATTAGCCTTTTATATATAGAGATAGTGAGAAACTAAACTACTTGTCCTTAAGGAACAAGACAAGGATGCCCTCCTAACAACTGCTATCCCAAATAATGTTGGAATCCCTAGATAATAAAAAGACAAGAAAAGTAAATAAAAGATATAAAATATAAGAAAAGGAAGAAATACAAACACCTTTTTCACAGATGACATTATTGCCTATATAGAAAACCCCAAAGAATTAATTTTTAAAACTCCTGAGTTTTTTAAAAGTTAAACAAAGTGAATTCCACCAAATATTTATGCAACATTTATAGCAGTTTCCTTCACACTCACCCAAAACTAAAATGCCCTTCAATAGGTGAATAAACAAACTGTGGTACACCCATACAATGGAATATGATTCAGTGGAGAAATCTGGCAAGCACTTCCTCACCCTGATGATTAAGGTCAACATCAACAGTGATAAGTTATGTTGGGTTATGCACCCTGGATATAAGGAAAACAGCTCTTTACCTCTACCTCTATAGGAGTAAAGAAAATTCCTGCAAGTGTTTTACTGAATACTGTAAAAACACAAACTCAATATAAGCAAGACTTCAAAGAGGATATTAGAGAAAACAATGAAAAAAATGCAGACTGAAAGGAACAAATTGAGGACAACAAGCATTATCAATACTGGTCTAATAAATCAATTAGAAACAAAAAGGATCATAAAAGAAATGCCTGAAAAGTATATTTTTAATTAATAGAAAAGGCTTAGTAACAAACACAACAAATGCAAATATATTTTTTTAAAGGCCACAATATTAGAGCAGTTAGATACTAGCTAATCCATAAGGAAGACCAACAAAGGATCTCACTTAAGAGTTCTTGTTGCCCTTGCCGGTATTGCTCAGTTGGTTGAGCATCATCCCATGCACCCAAAGGTTGCTGGTTTAATTCCTGATCAGGGTACATGCCTGGGTCACCTGGGCTGTGGGCTCGACTTCCAGTAGGGGCCTACGGGAGGCAGCCAATCAATGTTCCTGGAAGGAAGGCCCTGGCCAGCAGCCAATATTTCTCTCTCGCTCTCCCTTCCTCTCTAAAATCAATTAAAAATACTTTTAAAAATCTTCCAGGAATTGAATCCAAGTGCCATGGTCTAGTTGTGTGTGTGTGTGTGTGTGTGTGTGTGTGTGTGTGTGTGTGTGTGTGCGCGTGCTACAAATTATGGATTCTCTCTACCCTGTCCTATTGCTTTGAGTGAAAGCATTTGCTTCCAGCATAGGCGTATGACATTGGACATCTTTTCTAAGAAAATAAACTGATATCATATAAATATAAATTCATTGATTAGCTCCTGAGATGTATTACTCTAGAATAGGGGCTAGCTAACTTGAAAAGGGACAGGCAGTAAATATTTTCCTCTGCAGTCACGACTACTCAATTCTGCTGTTGGAATGATAAGTGCATGAGCAGGCCTGGGAGCTGTGTGACAGTAAAATTTCACCCACTGGGGCAGGCGGCAGGCAGGACTGACCCCAGGGGTGGTGGTTTGTGTGTCCTTGTTCCAGGATCACAATTTGATGCACATCATGCCAGAAAAAATTAAATTTTGAAAATTTTCTAAAAAGACTCTAACTTTTTGTCTACATTTTGTAACATATGTTTATTGTTACACTATGTGCACATTGTTGATAACTCAGAAAAGATGTTTTAAAAAGGAGAATTTATATATATTTCCACTATCCAAAAACAGAGGATATCTGACATGAATATACTTCCCTTTTTCATATGCATAGTTTTTCAGAGAATAATCTATTAATAATTTCACATCCTGATTTTTACACTTAGCATATCATAAATAATTCTTACACAATTAAAACTGTTGTAAACATTTTTGACACGTGTTAAATTTTATCATGCTGTTATTTCAAGATTTATACATTCCTCATAGTTGGATATTTGAATATTCATTCCACTTTATCCCTATAATATAATGCTTAAATGATCATCTTTGTACAGACATCCTTTCTTATGTCCCATTTTTGTTAAATTTCTTTATTGATTAAGGTATTACATATGTGTCCTTATTCCCCCATTACCCCCCACCTCCCATTCATGCCCCCACCTCCCTGTTGTCTGTGTCCATTGATTAGGCTTACATGCATGCATGTAAGTCCTTTGGTTGATCTCTCCCCCTTACCCCCACCCTCTCCTACCTTCCCTGAGATTTGACATTCTGATTGATGTTTCTCTGTCTCTGGATCTATTTTTGTTCATCACTTTATGTTGTTCATTATATTCCACAAATCAGTGAGATCATGTGATATTTATCTTTCTCTGTCTGGTTTATTTCACTTAGCATAATGCTCTCCATCTCCATCCATGTTGTTGCAAATGGTAAGAACTCCTTTTTTACCGCAGCATAGTATTCCATTGTGTAGATGTACCACAGTTTTTTAATCCACTCATCTGCTGATGGGCACTTAGGCTGTTTCCAAATCTTAGCTATGGTGAATTGTGCTGCTATGAACATAGGGGTACATATATCCTTTCTGATTCGTGTTTCTAGTTTCTTGGGATATATTCCTAGACGTGGGATCACTGGGTCAAATGGGAGTTCCATTTTTAGTTTTTTGAGGAAACTCCATACTGTTCTCCACAGTGGCTGCACCAGTCTGCATTCCCACCAGCAGTGCACGAGGGTTCCTTTTTCTCCGCATCCTCACCAGCACTTCTCATTTGTTGACTTGTTGATAATAGCCATTCTGACAGGTATGAGATGGTACCGCATTGTTGTTTTGATTTGCATCTCTCTGATGATTAGTGACTTTGAGCAGGTTTTCATATGTCTCTTGGCCTTCCTTCTGTCTTCTTTCGAAAAGTGTCTCTTTAGATCACTTGCCCATTTTTTGATTGGGTTATCTTCTTTTTGTTAAGCTGCATGAGTTCCCTTTAAATGTTGGAGATTAAACCCTTATCGTTGATATCATTGGCAAATATGTTCTCCCATGCAGTGGGCTTTCTTGTTGTTTTATTGATGGTTTTCTTTGCTGTGCAAAAGCTTTTTATTTTGATGTAGTCCCATTTGTTTATTTTCTCTTTAGTTTCCATTGCCCTAGGAGCGGTATCAATGAAGAAGTTCCTTTGGCATATGTCTGGGATTTTTCTGCCTGTGGATTCCTCTAGTATTTTTATGGTTTCCCATCTTATGTTTAAGTCCTTGATCCATTTTGAGTTTATTTTTGTGTATGGTGTAAGTTGGTGGTCTAGTTTTATTTTTTCATTTTATCTGTCCAATTTTCCCAACACCATTTATTGAAAAGACTGTCTTGACTCCATAGTCTCACAAAAATGATAATACAGAGTATGAACATTTTTGAGGCTTGCAATATATTTTCCTAAATTCCTATAAAAAATCTAAAGTTACATATGCTACTTTTACTAATAGGAACCCTGATCCCCTTAAAAAATAGAAATGTAGATTACAAATTAATCTTTAAAATACTGTATCCAATACAAGCTATGTATCACTTGGTTAAAAGAAAGTAGGTTTAACTGCTGTTCTTTGGCAAGACACAGACATTTATTTGCTTCAGATTTGGGGCTACAGAGGTAAGCACCACAGCAAACTCTCTAAGCAGCGTAATTAATCATCATGGACATTTCATTGTCAGTGAACATAAATCAAAGGCGAGCACTTTTCTTCCCTGAGTGATGTAAAGCCAGCATAAACATGGAAAGAGAAATCTGATGCTTGTTAGTGCTGAAAGGTATTGTTTCCTTCTCCTACAAATAAGTAGTCGAATGTTACACATGAATACCTCCTAGCCCGTGATTTATTTTCTCTACCAGGTATTACTCAGAGAGAGGAAACTGGAGCAGACGCTTTCTCCCAGAATCCTGGCATAAAAATGCCAAATGATAAAATCTCCTAAACATCAATATAAATTTTCCAGAATACATCCAGCTTAAAATGATCATAGCTGATTCAATTGTGTAGAAGCATTGTCTATCTCACTACCCAGACGTGTAGGCAATCATATTTTCCCATTTTTTAAGCCATTAAAAAGACTGGAAACACCACAGAAAATGGATCTCGTAGACCCAGATTAGAATCCCATCTTTGCTAGTTATCACTGTGTGATTTGGGGCAGTTTACCTATTCAAATGTGTTTCCTTGACTGCAAAATGGAGAAAATAGAACCTATCTCATAGGTTGTAATTAAGAACAAGTAAGATAATATACACCAAAGTGACTCACATGGGTCCTAGAAAAGAAGTCTCAATCAAGGTTGGTTGAATCAGAAGCTCTTCCCCATGCATCTATTTTATTACATCTATCTCACTAAGTTAGGATCTCTCTTAATGATAGCAAAGGTAAACTTCACCTTTCTGTATCACTACGCCTTATTCTAACTTGTAAGAGTCCTAAGGATGATGCTTCTGCAACTCTCTTCAATTCCATTGAACACAGAACTAGATAAATAACTTCAGAGCCTCATAAGCAAATTCATGCTCCAGGACAGCCGTGATCAAAGTGAATTTTTATATGAACTGCCAGTCCTCACATTTCTCAACCTGTGTTTGTATAAAACCCAGACATTTCAATGTACACATTTTATATACACTATTACTATTGCTTTCGCTTTTATTAAAGAAGAGAAATGATTCAAGTCCCCATATAACTCTAGGGAGTATATTAAGAACTCCCTAGAGTGAGTAGACATAATATTGTATGAGATATTTATTAAATTCCTCAGAGTTGCGTATGATGTACATACATTATGGAATTCTTAAAAATGCATGCTGTTGACTCAACTGCAGTGCTTGAGTGGAAATTTCCATTTGAACCTTTTTGAAACAGACACTACAATATCCTCCTGACAGGTAAGCAAAATGGTAGGGAATCTGTTAAAGTCCGTTATGCAAATTCACTGCTGGTTTTATGAGCCAAAAATAGGGCAGGTGGCCTCAGAATATTGGAGCAGGAGATAGTTCCCCCTTCTTTACCAACATGTTTGTTATTGTAAAAGAAGATTCTCTGCGTGAGTTCACCATGATTCCCAACTAATTGTGGGGGTTTCTTAGGAACAAGTTCTTCAAGAAGTAGAACCTAAGCCGATGATTTGAGTGTTAAAATGCTCTCAGAAGAATCCAGTAAGGGGATGACAACGGAGCCAACAGTGGGCATAGTTTATATTCAAATTAGTGTAGAACAATGTATAAAAGTGGCTGTATTCCATTCATCTAATTTTTTTTGTTTGTTTTCTTATTGATTTTGAGAGAGAGAGAAACATCAATGTGAAAGAGAAACATCAATCGGCTGCCTCCAGCACACCCCCCTACCAGGGATTGAGCCCACAATCTGGGCATGTACCCTGACTGGGAATCAGACCAGCAACCTTTCCATGCACAGGACTATCCCCAACCAGCTAAGCCACACCAGTCAGGGCCATTCATCTAATTCTTAAATCTGAAAGTAATTTTAGAAAAGTGTTTAGATTACCAAAAATATGATTTCCCCAATGGTAAAGAAATATTTTCTTCTTTGTGTGAAGTTATTTCTCCTCCTGTTCTATTGCCACTTTCACCAAGTCATTCAACATATTGATTACCTCTTATAATTAGGGACCCCTGTAATAATGAGTTTAGTTGATAAAATGCAAAGGGATGAACTTGCTTAAGCACTGATCAGACACTGTTTCATGGTCACACCGTGAGTCCAAGTAGATCCAAATTCCACAAATGGAGGGGAACATCACCAAGAGAAAGTGCAAAACCATCTTCTCCTTAGTACCCAACTCAAAATGCATTTCCTACAGATAATTCAATGGCTGCAAGTTGCATCTCAATCTTTAGACAAGTTGTTTCATTCATGAGAGAATAACTCATCAGCAGGAGTTTTAAAATGGAAGTATGAGCCATTCCAAAGACTCTCATTAATATTTATGTGAATGCTCTTTCTCAGCCCTCACCAACACCTTACAAATCCCAAATAGCTACACTCCTCCTCTCTGCCAGCGGCAGCATTCCTCTACTAATGACCACCTGGTGCTCATCTTATTTATTTAATGGTCCTTGGTTGAACTGGAGAAGCAACTCATCTAGTTACTCAAAATCCACTTTCACTTAGCAAGTGAAATAGCACCCCCATCTTTCATGTCTGAACTTTACAACTGAGAGCTAGCATATCCTGTTTTTATATATAAGTTTGTCATGTCTCTGAAGAGCACGGACACTTGGTGAGTGGACCAAAACTGATTGAGTACATCTATTCTTTCACCAACATTTTTAGGATCTTCTTGAATTTCTACCTTTAATAATATTTTTTAATTTTCCCGATTATAAGCTCTCATCATTCATTTTCATTAGCATACTTTTTGCCTGTCTTCTCAACCTTTATCTTGCCTTTTGCAATATTCCTAATATTTTGACAAACCCAGGACTATTTTCCACCCCAAGAATAATCTCATGCTTTCTCTAGAGTTGGGGACAGGGAGTGCTACTTTGAATGGTCTTCAAATATTCCCATTCCTTTAAAACAAAACATTAACTTCCCAAGGTCCCATAAGAAGAGAACATGAGTGAGTTGGGGTAGAATTAGAATACTTCATTTAGAGCAGGGGTTGGGAACCTTTTTTCTGCCAAGAGCCATTTGGTTATTTATTTGTGCAGGCCACACACAATTATCAACTTAAAAATTAGCCTGCTATACTAGTATTTGGTCAAACATTTCATTAACTCACCCATAATGCCTTAGCAGTCTGACCAAATGATTTCGTGGGCCTTATGTGGCCCTCGGGCCGGATATTCCCTACCCCTGCTTTAAAGGCTTAAACCAATAACTTTGGCAATGAATATAATGAGAAGAGCAGAAAATCACAGGAATCAGGCTAAGCCATTACATTAAGCAACACTTGTAGACGTGTTTACAGCATATTCCTAATATATGTATGTATGTTTCAGTAAAATGCAGACTTTTAATGGAAAGAAGCCAAACATTTCATAAAAAATTAGGGAGCAGATATCTAAAGTGTGCAATTTTTCTAAATTACTATAATTGAAGTTATTGTTAGGTTGTGAGTGGGATGACTTCAAGAGTTCCCTAATTGGTCCCCAAGCATGCCAAGATTTCACCAGATAATGAAAAGCTCCCATTAACCCATGCTCCTTTCAAGTCCCCAGAGAAAACTGCTAGTTTCCAGGTTAGTGAAGATGCCAAACCTTTCACGGGTCTGTGTTTCTGATGAGTGAGTTGATGTAGGAGAGAGAAATGTTTACATGCAATTACAGGCTTTTCTGGTGGGTGGGTGAGTGGGTGGAGGAGGCTACCAATAATTTATGACTCACAGACATTCAGAAAATTTTCCAGGGGAACAGACACATCGACAGTTTTATAATCATGCTGTTTACAAAGATATATACCAAGTAACTCTATTTCTCTACTAATATAATTTCTCTATATTGGGTTGCAGAGAGGCCAAGCATGGCGAAGAGAATGACCTTGCTGAACAGTGATTGTGCTTGCCTCTGTGAACATGCCTGGACATACATGACCAGAAATTATCTACATATCACTAGCCCCCAACCCATGCCCCACATGCCAGGAACAAGACCCCATCATTAATGAGGTGGGGCTATCTAACTAGTTAAACTCAGAGAAATGAAATAAGTGGGAAAGATGTGACTAAGAGGAAGCCCACTAATTGTCTTAAGTCCCAATTTACCCTTCACTTAATTTTTCTATGTGTGGGGTGTTCCACACCTTGGCACAATTGGTATTTCTGAGCAGATAATTTGTTGTGGTGACTGTCCCTGCATTGGAGGATATTAACTAGCATGCTGAGCTTTCTACCCACTAGATACTGGTAACACTATCCCCCCAGCTGTGACAACCAGAATGTTTCCAGACATTGCCTAATGTCGCCTGGGGGACAAAACTATCCCTGGTGAAGAACCATTGAACAAATGTTAACATCTCATATAAACATGGTAATTTGTAAAAACTAAAAATAAACATTGGTACATCATTGTTAACTATAGACTATTCAGATTTCCCCATTTTTCTATTCACACCCATTTTCTGTCTCAAAATCCAAGATATCATATTGCATTTAACAAGAGCAGCACTAAAATTATAAATCAATTTTAATTGACATAAGGTCATTCAGTTTATTTCTTCTGGAGTCACTTTTGACATATATATATCAAAGACTGTGCATTTCATCTAAGTTGTCAAATTTGACATAAACTCTGTTGTTTGTAATATTTCTTTATTATTCTCTTATTGTCTGTAGAATGTGTGGTGATACCCATGTTCATTCTGATACTGGTAACTCATACTTTCTTGTTTGATCATTCTGACTAGGTTCGTTGGTTTGCTGTTTATTTTATTAATCTTTTCAAAGAATAAGCATTTAGTTTCACTTATTTTCTCTACTGGTCTATTTTAGTGATTTTTCCTCAGATCTTTACTATTTTCTTCTTTCTACTTTGGGTTTAACTTGTTTGTTTTTTTCCTAGCTTCTTATAATGGAAACGAATTATTATTTGAGATTTCTTCAATATAATTTGAAGCTATAAACGTACCTGCAAGGACTGATATGGATGCATCCCATAAATGTATGTATTTTGTTTTCATATTTTATTACTCAAAATAATTTTTATTTTATTTTGTGAGTTTTCATTAATCCATAGCTTACTAAGAAGTGTGTTTAAACTCCAAATGCTTGGGGACTCTCCAGACATATTTATAGTAATTTTTAATTTAATTATTTTTGTTAAAAGAAAATACTCAGCATAATTTTAATTTGTAAATGTATCAAATTGTTTTATGGCCCAGAATATGGTTATCTTGGTGACTATTCTACATGTACTTTATTGTTTTTTAATTTAATAAATCTTTATTGTTCAGATTATTACAATTGTTCCTCTTTTTCCCCCCATAGCTCCCCTCCACCCGGTTCCCACCCCACCATCTGCCCTTACCTCCCCCGCACTGTCCTCATCCATAGGTGTACACTTTTTGTCCAGTCTCTTCCCACACTTCCCACACCCTTTTCCCCCTGAGAATTGTCAGTCAACTCCCTTTCTATGCCCCTGATTCTATTATATTCACCAGTTTATTCTGTTCATCAGATTTTTTATTTACTTGATTTTTAGATTCACTTGTTGATAGACATGTATTAGTTGTTCATAATTTTTATCTTTACCTTTTTCTTCTTCTTCCTCTTCTTAAAGAATACCTTTGAGCATTTCATATAATACTAGTTTGGTGGTGATGAACTCTTTTAGCTTTTTCTGATCTGTGAAGCTCTTTATCTGTCCTTCAATTCTGAATGATAGTTTTGCTGGGTAGAGTACTCTTGGTTGTAGGTTCTTGCTATTCATCACTTTGAATATTTCTTGCCACTCCCATCTGGCCTGCATAGTTTCTATTGAGAAATCAGCTGACAGTCGTATGGGTGCTCCCTTGTAGGCAATTAACTGTTGTTGTTTTTTGCTTACTTTTAATATTCTCTTTTTGTCTTTTGCTCTTGGCATTTTAATTATGATGTGTCTTGGTATGGTCCTCTTTGGATTCCTTTTGTTTGGGGTTCTCTGCGCTTCCTGGACTTGTAAGTCTATTTCTTTCACCAGGTGAGGGAAGTTTTCAGTCATTATTTCTTCAAATAGGTTTTCAGTATCTTGCTCTCTCTCTTCTTCTGGCACCCCCATAATTTGGATGTTGGTATGCTTGAGGCTCCTTACACTATCTTCAAATTTTTGAATTCTTTTTTCTTTTTGCTTTTCCGGCTGAGTGTTTTTTGCTTCTTTGTATTTCAACTCTTTGACTTGATTCTTGCAGTCCTCTAGTCTGCTATTAGGTCTCTGTATAATATTTTTTATTTCAGTCAGTGTATGCTTAATTTCTAGTTGGTCCTTTTTCATATCCTTGAGGGTCTCGCTAAATTTATCAGCCTTTTCTAGGAAATTCTTGAAAAACCTTATAACCGTGGTTTTGAACTCTATATCCAGTCATTTCTTTTCCTCCATTTCTTTCATTTGTGATGTTTCTTTGTCTCTGCATTTTCGCTGCTTCCCTGAGTTGGTAGAGTAGCTTTGTGTGGTAGGTATCCTCTAGGGCACAGTGGCTCAGCCTCCCCAGTTACCTGATGTGGACACTCTTGGTGCACCCCTTTGTGGACTGTGTGCTCAGCCTTATTATAGTTACATCTTGATTGTTGTTGGTATCACTGAGAAGAATTGACCTCCAGGCCAATTGGCTCTGAGGATCAGCTGTGTCTATGCTGGGAACACTTCTGTGCTGGAGACACTCTTATGAGATAAGACTTGCAATATTGCAAAAGCCTCTGTGCTCAGCTTGGATGGGGTGGAGTTTCAGGGTGGAGCAGACAGCCTTGGTTTCCCATCAGCCCTGCCCTATGAGGCCCCTGGGTCTCAGTGTCCCTTGGTAATTGCTGCAAGCACCTCTCAGAGAAAGCCGCCCTCGAGTTTCACCTGTTGCCAGACAGTCCAGTTTCTCCCCGAATGAGTCGGGGTTCCCAGAAACTTGCCCGGAACTGGAGTTCAATGCAGTCGGGAGCTTCTGTCTCCCTCTCGCTTTAGAAAGCCAGCTGCGCACTCAGCCTCCCGTGCATTCAGCAGTCAGTCCTCTCTGCGCACGCATGCCTCCAGACCTCTGCCTTGTGCAGCTCCTGAGTCTCAGTGTGCTTTCTTTTTCCTGACAGTCCAGATTCCCCCCAAATGAGTCTGGTTTCCCAGTGTCTCACCAGGGACTGGAGTTCAGTGCATTCAGGAGTTTCCTTCTCCCTCCCGCTTTAGAAAGCCAGCCATGCACTCAGCCACCCGTGAACACAGCCGCCCTTCCTCTCCGCATGCGAGCCTCCGTACCTCAGCCTTTTGTAGCTCCTCTGAGTCTCAATGTGCTTTCCTCTTTTCTTCTAGTTGTAGAATTTCCATTCAGCCAGCTTTCCTGTGATTCTGGATGGTGTCCATTTTGTCTTTTAGTTGTAGTTTTGATATTGTTGTGCGAGGCAGTAGTTTAGGTATTTACCTATGCCGCCCTCTTGGTTTCTCCTTTCTACATGTACTTTAAATGAATGTGTACTCTGCTATTGTTAGTTGGAATGGTACATAAACATTTAGTTGGTCAAGTTTATTTATAATGATCAAATTTTCAATATCTTTACTGAATTTTGTTCTTATGTCCTGGTTATAGAAAGTCATGTTTGACAGTTTTTGTTTTTGTATTACTTTCAATACCTGAAAAATATTGTTTCCTTGTAAACTAACACAAAATCATATTGAATGTAAATAGTAATTGAAAAATGAAGTTTATAAAATATATATTGTTCTCTGGTCTTTTGGTTTACATAAATTTTCAGAAAAGTCTGCAGTCACTTTTAATTTTTTCCTCTATGCATATCTCTTCTTCTGGCTGCTTTAAGATTTTCTATCATTGATTGTCAGGAGTTTGATTATGATGAATGTCAGTGTGGGTTATTGTGGGTGTGCTAATGTTGCTCAGGTTTTGTTGAACTTGGATATGTACTTTATAGTGTTTAACACTGTATTGTTAAAACAACTAAAAATTGTGTTGAGAATCAAATAATGTGAAAACTTCTTCTCTCATTTCTTCAAATATTTTATGCTTTTCTCTTTTGTGATTTAATGTTAGATTGTTAGCTTGATATTATTCCATAGGTCACTGTGCAATTTGCAGTCTTTTTCTCTCTGTGCTTCACTTTGATAGCTCCCATTTCTGTGTTTTCAAAGTCACTCGTCTTTCTCCTGCGGTATCTAATCTTCTGTTAATCCAGCAAAAATTCCATTTCAGATATTGACATTTTTTAATATTCAAAGTTCCATTTGGTTTTTTATTTTTTTTCTTACTTCAGTAAGTCACATTTTCCTTTAAAAATGTTTGTTAGTCCTATAGATTACATTAATAAAACTTTTTTTAGAGTCATTATATGCTGCTTCTATCATCTCTTGTCCCTGGAACTGTTTGCATTAAGTATTTTTTCTCCTACATATTATTCATATTTTTCTTCTAAGAATGTTTTTATTTTTCATGGATCCCAGATATTATGGATTTTATTATGTTGAATACAGGATTTTACTGAATTTCCTGAAAGGGAGCTTGATTTTGTTCTGTCAAGTAATTCAACAGTTTATGTTAGCTCTACTTGATCCTCTCAAGGTTTGATTACAAGCTTTTAAGGAAGCATCTACTGAAGTCTCTACTCTAGGGAAAATTTAGCACCACTATTAAAGTGTCACTATCCTGGAGTCTCTACTAAAGTCTACGTTAATTCAGTGATATCTCTCCACTCTGTCTGGTTCTGTATGAACTTTGGCTGATAGCTCACCACTAATTAGTCCTTCCCTGCCAGTTGTTGTTGTTTTTGTTTGTTTTTGTTGTGTGTGGGGTTTTTGTCAGTCCCATGGAATTTCACCCTGCATGTATACATACCGGTGTTCAAAGATTTGAAAGGACTCTTATGAAGATTTCCAGAGTGTATGTGCACTCTCTCTCTTTCTCTCCCTCCCTCCCTCCAACTATCTTCTGTCCCTTGTTCTTCACCTCAAATTCTAGCTGCCTCTGTATCCCTGAACTCTGATCTCTCTTTTCAACTCACCAAGATCACCAGGCTTTGTATGGGTCCTTCTTCCCTGTAACATGTTAGAAAAGATGCTACTAGGAAAGAAGTTGGGGTACACATAGTGTTCACTTGGTTTACTTTCTCTCGTGAATCACAGTCATTTTGTCTGTTGTCCAATGTTCAAAAACCCTTGTTTTCCGTAGGTTAGCCAGTTTTCTAGATATTTACAGCAAGAAGGCAAGTCCTGTCACAGATACTCATTTATGGACACAAAAGGAAGTCTCCATGTAGGCTTCTGAAGGGGCAGTCTGCCTCTACTAATTTTATTGATGATCTCGCAAGTGTGCTGGATGCCATACCAGATACTTTCTTGTGATAAATCAGTTGACTGCAACTGACGTGTGAGGCTGTTATTCTTCTCAATCATCGAGGGTCCAAAGGTCGTAAGGGCAATAACTGATTGGTTTGACCCTAGGTCTTCCTGCCTCTTAGTTCAGTACTTTTTATAATTCAAAAAGCAGTATGTTATTTACAGGGATTTCTGGATGAGTCCTATGGAACTCAGTTTCCTCCTTTAATTCCCATTTCCCAAGGTATTACTTGGTCTTTAGCCTCTGCATTAAGAAACTCTAAATATTAATGAGCCAATTTAATAAGAATGGTCAACTGAGGTCCAGTGGGCTGTCTGATTTTTCTCAAGCCGCTGCAAATATTAAACAAAAAGGGGAAGTAAGGAGATAAGATTGGCACTTATATCAGAATATCTAGAATAGCATTTCTTCCATTACAATCTACTGGAGAACACTAGTTATTTAACTGATTGTCCTTTTTTTCTTTCTTTCAAAAAAGCAATCTTTAAAATAATAAATCCTTAATTTGTTTTTATTAAATAATAAATCCTTAATATAAATTAACATCTTCAATCTATTCTTCCAGCTCACTCTCTCAATTCTGACCTCCACAATATGAAATGAGGTTTAAATACACTGACATTCTTTCAACCACGTCCTTAACGAACAGATTCAAGGGTCTGCTTTGCTTGAAATGACTGACACAAGTTGACTTGTAAAAAGTAATTGGTTGTATAGTTTTATACATGTCAAAATCTGCAATATTCTGTTTCCTAATTGCTGTTTTGTGTGTACTCACTGGTTTAAAATCAATTTAATTGCTTGGGTAGTTCTCAGGCACTGCCTATCTGCCACAAAATAGTAAAGTGCAATGATTATTCCTAGCCTGTGGATCAAGCTTACCCAAGCCTTTCTTTCTCATCTAAAAGATAATGTCAAGGTCATACAGCCATCTGGGCCTCAGCTTACTAAACTATAAAATGGCAGCTGGAAATAACTGACTTAAGTGCCTTTAAGATTTCTTCCCAATTCCAACATTTTAGAATTCTATTTTTAAGTTTAACTGGCATTGTTTCAAGTAGGAATACATATTAATTGGTATGTTTGTCCTCATCCTGTACAATGACAAAATGGTATCAAGCCATACAAATAAAAATTAGACAATGATTTCTGTATAATTAAAATATTTAGTAGCTTCTAATTACTTGAAAATCAGTGAAAGCCTTCTAGAATGTTAGTGATAGATAGGGCACAAAGATAATTTTTCCCAGTGGTTTTCAAAATATAGGGAAACTCCCCCAGATGGCTTGTGAAAACACAGATTGCTGGGCCCCACACCAGAGTATCCTGAGCCAGTAGGTCTGGGGTAAGTCCTGAGAATCTAAATTTCTAACAGATTCCCAGGTGATGCTGATGCTGATGTTGCAGGCCCTAAGATCAGACTTGAAGAATTAATTTAGCCCAACCCATTACTTTCTTCTCCTCAAATGTTCCATAGATTCATGGAAAGAGGTATAGAGAAGAAATATCATCTGCCCAACATCATATAATAAGCCTGCCCCAGAGCCAGTTCTACTGGCCATCAAACCTTTGTACTGTTTCTACACGATCTCCCATGTCCTAATTTTTCCGGAACATTTGGAAACATGCCCTAAAGGATGTTGCTAATGTGTTTCTCTGGATCTCAATGTGATAAGGACACAGTAGAGTGCACTAGCCATAACAGAAGGCTCATAACAAAAGAAATTAAAAATCCAGGTAAGTTACATGTTAACTGCCCTTTAATCTCATCTGTATAACTTGGTATCAATATTTTTAACTTTAACCTAATATTTTTGTTTTTCTGTAACTCCCCTGACTTTTCAGAAATGCTAATACAGGCATACCTCCTTTTATTTCACTTTGCTTTATTGCACTTCACAGATGTTGCTTTTTTAAAAAATCTTCCTGATTTATATTTTTTCTTTTTTTATTCTTTATTGTTTAAAGTATTTCATAAGTCTCCTTTTTTCCGCCCCCATTGACCTCTCCCCGGCCACCCCACCTCCCAGCACATGCCCTTGGCCCCCTACTGTCTGTGTCCATTGGTTATGCTCATATGCATGCATACAAGTCCTTTGGTTGATCTCTTATCCCTTAACCCCCCACCTTCCCTCATAGCTTCGACAGTCTGTTCGATGCTTCTATGACTCTGGTTCTATTTTTGTTCATCAGTTTATGTTGTTCGTTATATTCCACAAATGAGTGAGATCATGTGATATTTATCTTTCTCTGACTGGCTTATTTCGCTTAGCATAATGCTCTCCAGTTCCATCCATGCTGTTGCAAATGGTAAGAAATCCTTCTTTTTTACAGCAGTGGCTTCTTTTTTGCAAATGGAAGGTAAGACCCTCTACCAGGAAAAGGACTATGACTCCCTTTACTTCAGAGGTCTGGAGCTGAACCTGTAATAACTCTAAGGTACACATGTATTCATTCAATTGCTAGAAATATAAGTTAAAATAATCAAAGCCACTTTACATAATGCTGTAACATTTAAAATTAAATACAAAGGAAATTTTCCACAAATGGCAAAACTATCAAGAATAATACCTCTCCTGTAAACAAAGGAGATTAAAAAAAAAAAAAAACCTTAGTACTACATAATATGAATGTGTCTTAAGATAGACAACCCAAGAATTCCAATTCTAAACCCGAACTGTTGTATGAATATGAAAAGATCTGTATTCTTTTAACCATGTGGCTTTTGGTGCTTATTATAAAACACAGAAGCTCAATGGAGCTGTTGTTAATTCCATTCTATTTAACCATTTCATCCCTCCAGCTGAACCTCTTAGGTGAAACAACCTTGGAGAAGAGGAGGCAGAGGAAGGGTCAGAGAAGAAATGTAGAGGAAGGAAGACAAAGCTACTCCTCAGACCATCAGACCCTGATAAAACTGACAGAACTCAGTGAGTTTGGACAAGTCCTAAGAAATGAAAAAACTCTGAGGTCAGTCCAAATGACAGGCTATTAATTGGGCTTTTCGCGGTCACTTGTGATCTAGCAGAGCAATCAATCACAAGTCATGGGAAAGGTGGAGCTTGGTAACTACATGTCAGAGGCACTGGTCCAGATTAATAGGGTTCTAGGAAGTGGACTAATTAAATCAACATCAACACCTTCTGAACAACTCTGGTGCTTAGTCCAGTTTTTTTCCTTTTTCAATGTTTGTTTTTTTTAGAGGGGAATGGGCAGTGAGTGTTGATTGAGACCCTTAAGAGGACAGCGACCATTAGCCAAAAGTACATAATATTTTATCTTCCTTTTCCTATTGGCCCTTTTTTTAAGATTGAACTGCTTATCCAGAACTGTGAATCTCAATGCCAGCTTTCCATTAGAATCACCTGGGGAATTTTAGAAAACAGAGATGTTCAAGTCCCAACTCAAATTAAATAAAAATTTCTGTAACTGGGGACACCTCAGTAGTTTCTGACGTGCAGCCTGGTGAGAGAAATATCTTAGGACCATCTCCTTAATAGTTAATAGGGTCCAATTGTATTCCTCCTTCCTATGTGACATCAAGATATATTTTCCATAGAAAAACTCAATAGTTTTTTCCACTCAGAAGGAATAATTGTTGAGCAGTTAAGAACATAGACTCTGCTACCAGCCAGCCTGGGTTCAAATCCCCTTGCCTACCATTTACTCATTAGCTGACTGATCTCAGACAAGTCGCTCAGTCTCTCTGTACTTCATTTTCTTGCTCTAGAGGAAGGTAACGCTTTTACTTAGGACATAGGGTTGTTGTGAGATTAAATCACCTACAACAGTGCCTGTTATATAATAAGTACTATCATTATTTCCCAATCTATCCAGGAGACAAGAGAGCATAATGGCTGAAAAATACAGACTTTAAAGACTCATTTTCAGATCCTGGTTCTGCCAGTGTACCAACTGTGTGATCCTGCAAAAATTATTTAATCTCCCTGGTTATCCATAAAATAGAGGTAGTAATAGTACCTATCTTAAATGGTTGTCAGGAAGATTAAATGAAACGATTAGTCACAGGCTTAGCATAGAGCCTGACTCAACAATAAGTTCTTGTCGTAACTATTACAGCTAACTTAAGAGCAAGGGATGGATTCATTATACACTTCAGTAAGATCTGGAGTTGACTTTTCCATCTCAGGTGAGAGGGAACATTGTGTTTATAGAGGTCACCAGCCCTTTCTCCAGGAGAGTGAAAGAAGAAAAAAAAAAAGGACAATCTACAAACAAATTGGTGAGCTTGAAGCAGCAGACCTCAGTTATCCCTGGGAGAAAATGGATTATCGTCATTAACGTCTGCTGTCTCCAGCCCAGATGCAAAAGCCAGAGGCATCTTAATTATAAGCAGCTTCACAAATTAATCTCCATAATTCTAATACTTCATAAATTAACCTCTTGTCCTGAGAAGGCCAAGTTAAATGTCAGTCCCAGATGGAACCTGAAGAGGCGTTCTGATTCAACACCAACAACACAGTTGGCTACACAGCTGTGCATTCTTCCTCTGAACTGCCATCGATTTTTCCACAAGCATAAGCTCTAACGACATTTTAAACAATAAGATCTGAGGAGGAATTCTTGTTTTCTTGATTCAAGTCAGAGTGCACCTGCAGACTCAATCAGAGTTGAATGTGCACTTGGCCCAAAGTCTCATTTTGGATAAGGACATGATGAGACACAAAAGGATATGGATGGATTGGCTTTGCAGGTCTGCAGAGCAAAGGAAGGTGAGTGTGATCCCCGCTGATTATGTGGTACAGTTTCCTCACTGGCTTTGGAGTTTAAAAATAAACACTACTTTCCTAATTTTGTAATTGAGGACATATATGTATTTAGCCTCTGGTTAGCAAGAAAACATGGATCCATAAAACATAATGTAGCCCAAATGGGAGGGAATATTCCTGTGCTCCCAAGTCAGTCAGCACCTCCCATTGGTGCCACCCACAGTAGCTGGTCCCATCGTATGTTAGAGATGAAAACAGTGAGTATCATCGTTTTCATAACAAACGTTTATTATTTGAGATGAACTCTTGGAAATATGTAAGTTTTATGTACAATTATTAAGCTGTCAGGAATAAAATGTAGTATATAATGAGCAAAAGGCAGTAGATGAATCCTGCCAGAAATGAAGTTACTACTAGAGTTAAAGTTTTTAAAAAAAACAACTGTCATGTGAAAGAAAGCAACAGTCAACCAAAAGTAGATTTGAGGCACTACGGTATAAGCATCTTATCAAATGGCTGAGCTTCTATAAACAACCTACAAGGATCTCTTTTATTATCCTCCAGATTTCAGTACTTAGAATTTCCTCCAAATTTCAGTACTGAGAATTTTGCTCTATTAACTTGCAATACAAATAGAAAAGAATTGTTTCTCTCAAGATATTCAACTAAAAACTATAGCAGAGAGAGAGTTTAGATATTTTTTTCTTGGCCAGTCATTTATCTAAGGTTCTGGATTTCTCACTTTTTAAAATAGGGATGAGAGCCCCTTCATTTCCAGAGTTCACTCTCTTCCCCCAAAACAGTTTCTGAGTTTGGTGTCACATCTCTAGGGTATCTGGAGAAAAATTTAAGTGAAGGAGAAGATTATTATTAACCTTGTTATGATTTTTCACTTGAGACTCAGGCTAACAACATGTTTAGAGTGTTGAAGGCACAAAGGCAATTTACTCTGTGGTTGAATGTCATCAGATGAAGTTACCCCACGCATTTCAAAACTACCTCACTGTGTTAGCTCATTTCTAAGTACCTACCAAGCAATATGCATGAAGAATTTTTAGTTAAATATTATATTCCAGCATGTTCAACAACAAAAGGTAAAATTAGCATACTGGTGAAGCTTAACTCTCATGGAGGCAGGTTCTTTGGTCAAAAGCTAAGGCATTTAGCTAATATGAGCTGACCATATAGCTTTCCAACACCAAATCGGCATGTTTCATGGACAGCTCTCAGCTCTGCTCCCAGGAGTTGCTTGTGCATGTCCTCCTAAAAGAAAATCAGGCTGGTGCTTCAGTGAGAAGTGGAGGATCTGAGGATGAGACTTAAGTAGAGTTCTACCCTAAAATTTGCTCTTATGAGTACAAATTTTCTTGAATCCAAAAAGAATGGTTATTATTGTTTTTTTTAGCATTTGCTTCCTACTTAACCTGTGCCATGAACTGTACTATTTTTCTTACATTATCTTATTAAATCATAATGAAGATCCATCAAATATTTATTCTACTTCTAGAAAGAGAAATTATTATGACTCTCTTATAAATAAAGAAGGTGGGACTCAAACAGGCCAAGTCCCTTGCCCAAGTTCACTTGACTATTAAGGGACAGAGCCAGTACTTGAACCTACATCCTCTGACTCCAGATATTCTATCTGTGAGGCCTCCTTCTAATGTATACTACTTCCTGTTACCCACCTGTTACTTCCTGTTACCCACCTTCCACCCTTTACCATGACGAACTTGTTTGGGACATAAAGCTGAACCAGGAAGCCACCATCTCTAGTTCTAGAAGTTATTTCTTCATTCATTCATTTACTCAGAAAATTTGTGTAGATAGAGAACTACAAACTGCTATTGCTATGATTAGAAAGACAAAGAAAAAATGAATATAACCTTTGCTACATAAATTTATCTATAGTTACCATACATTCCAGAGTTTTTGAGAGGACAGTCCTAGCTTTAAATATTAAGCCACTTATTTCTACTTGGAGGGCAGAAAATTGTAGTTATCCTCAAAGATGGATGGAAGCCAGACATATATTAAGCAAAGTTGGGCCCTCAGGCTTCCAGTCTCTGAACGAAATTTAAAAAACTTGAGTGAAAGATAAACCACCTCTAGGAATGACCAAAAGCCCCTTTTAAATTACCATAAACATAATAACCCAATACCAAACAAAACAAAAACCAAAAACAAATGAGACTGATACCAAAGTAACCCTCAAAATCTAACATGACAATTGTCACAGGAAAAGAAACCACTGTTTATTGAGGATCTTCTATGTGCCAATACATTACATAAACTCTCAATAATAGCACCTGGAGAATATTTTGCCAAGCGAAATAAGCCAGAGAAAGACAAGTATCACATGATCTCACTCATATGTGGAATCTAATGTACAAAATAAACTGATTAACAAAATAGATCCAGACACATAGAAGCATGGAACAGACTGTCAAATCTCAGAGGGAAGATGGGGGTAGGGGGTTAGGGTGGGTGGGAGGAAAGAGATCAACCAAAGAATTTGTATGCATATATATATAACCCATGGACACAGATAATAGGGTGGTGAAGGCCTAGGGTGGGGGGTGAGGGCAGGCTAGAAGGGGTCAATGGGGGAAAACAGGGAACATATGTAATATTTTCAATAATAACGTTTTATAAAAAGTAATAATAATTGTTCTTTTTTTTTTCAGATGAAAAAAAAAAAAAACTGATGCTCAAAGAAACTATTTAAATTGCCCAATCTGGCTAGTAAATGACAGAGCCAATATTTGGACAGGGTTTTGATGCTAAAAGTTGTCACCTTTCCATTGAGTTGATTTTAAGCCTAATCCAGTTTCCTTGTCCAGGCAGCATGTAGGTTACAAAGCAAGGTCTTTGCAACAATCAAGCCTGCAGTGGCCAATCCCAGTTTCAGAGCGGGAAAGAGGCAGAAGACAGACTCCAGCCTTGAAGAAGAGGAGGTTCCTTTCTGTGGGTTTGAGCTGATGTCCATGAAGGACTTTACAGTTTGTGAGATCATTATCTAATTGATGCAACAGTCTTGTAAGAGAAATGGATTAGTCCATTCGCATGGTGGTGTTAGTTCCCCGGATTTCAACTCCTCAAAAAGAATAGAAAATTTCAGAGACAGCAAGATCCCTCCCTCAAAACTGATTAGTTCAAAGAAATGTAGAATTTGCTAATAATTCTACCTTTTTTCTGATTTTCAAAGCTCCCTTTGAAGTACTGAGACAGTTATGTCTGATGATTTGGGCATAGAGAGTGAAATTAGCATGCTGGTGAAGCTTAACTATCATGGAGGCGGGCTCTTGGGTCATCCCATACTTGCTAAATGTCTTAGCTTTGGACCAGAGAGCCTGAGTGTGGGTAAAAAGAGAATGAATTTCATCCTCCACCATAGACAGAACAAACCGCTCTAACCACTGACTTCCATTTCATCCTATTCGAAATAGCAAGAGTCACATTACAGCAAGAGAGAGTACAAATGTTCCTGGCTTTGGTGCCATTTTATTTCTGTCCACTAGCCTTTAAAAAAATGTAAATTCATGAATACAGAAAAATCCGACTGTGAGAGAAGGAAGACAGTACCTTCTTTTCCTTCCTCGACACGTTGTGCTACGCATATTTTATGATGGTTACATTTCAGCGATTAATTCATAACATGACAGAGGCAGCATGCAAACAGACTTACAGCTTATTTTTAATAAGTGCTAATACATTTATGTCCTTCCTGCCAGACTCCCCTTCTATAAACATTTGGCTTCCCAGATTATATCCATGAAAATTAATGATCTGTCACTAGGCTTGCCTCTGTCTTAATGAAGTAGTTACTCAGAGTGATTGAAATCAGGTGTGAGAAACCCGTTTCCCCTGTAGATGATAACGTACTTTCCTCATTCTTTGCACAAATTTAATTAGGTGAAAACCAAAAAAAATAATAATAATTAATTACTGCCGCACAGTGATTTTGCATTTTCAACAAGTGAAAGGGGTATTGATGTTGGAAAGCTTTCCTGCACAGAAAAAGGCAAAACAGAAGACATATCAAAAATTCAAGTGCATTTGTACATTCCTTGCTTTGTGAAAAGCAAAATGCAAGGTTCATAAAAGTGAGCATCTTTATTGAGCAACTCGTAATTCACAAGGCTAAGTGCTATGGGAAAGTTAAGAGTGGGGGGTTGGTAAAGAGAACTGAATGTGGAAGAGGATGGCTACATTTAGCCGGATCTCCTCCAAGGAGATGGTTATCAAGTTGAAATCTGTGTGCCACCAAAAGCCAGCCAGGAGGAGGTCTGGAGGGAGGATGCACAAGGGCAGGAACACCCAGCACAAAGACCCGGGGGCAGGAACAAGCCTGTCAGGCAGTTTCTTAACTGTGTAATATTTGGGGCTCTATAACTGTGTTATTGGGTGTCATTCTGTGCATTGTGGGACGTTCAGCAGCACTGCTGGCCTCCACCCACTAGATGCCAGTAGTTATTCCGCTGCCGTGGTTATAGCCCACAGGTCTCCGGGCACTGCCAAATGTCCCCTGAGGGGAGAGGACATCTCCCACGGCTTGAGAATCACAGCATTAGAGGAAAAGACCTAGGCCACGTGGCTGGAGAAAGGAGAAGAAAGAAATCTACAGCAAAGGAACAGGAGTAAGCCAGAGCTAAGTCACCCATGCAGCCCACTCCAGGCCTCAGGACCTCAAATATCCTTGGTCCCTGGCACACCGCAGGGCCTCATGGGAAGTTCACACTGATGAAAATTATAGTCTGACAAAACCAGGGACTTCCTCTCTCTTGGGAAACCAGGAGACACCCAGGTGCTTGCCCCACTGCCTGTGTCCATCCTCAGCATGCTCACAGCCCTTGGTACTCCCTTGGTCACCCCAAGCCACGTCACTGGGCTCCCCCCAGCCTGTCTTCAGGGGCTCTGCCTTCCTGTTTGTAAGTCAATTGACGCCTTGGTTACTCTGCAGAAAAAAAATACCTCAGAAACCAAGAGAAGTGACTGCACCAAGACTTTAGCCATAATGGTTTCAGGAGGGTGGAGGTTAAAGAAGGTACCTTCTTGAGGAAGAAGTAAATGCGCAAATAAGGAATCTGGGATTTAATGCATGTATTTCTACCTATTTTCTCATCCATTTTGCTTCTTTGCCTATGAAAAAGGATCACTTTTATTAAATACCTGTTTAGTCACCAGATAAGTCTGGGGAAGATGGGTTACAACAGCATGCCCCTAAATAAGCCATTGAAAGTCATAGACAGCCCTAGCTGATTTGGCTCAGTGGATAGAGCGTCAGCCTGCAGACTGAAGGGTACTGGGTTCGATTTTGGTCAAGGTCACATGCCCGAATTGTGGGCTTGGTCCCCAGTAGAGGGTATGCAGGAGGCAGCCAATCAATGATCCTCTCTCATATTGACATTTCTATCTCTCTTTCCTTCTCCCTTCCTCTCTGAAATCAATAAAAAATATTTTTTTAAAAAGTCATAGACGAACGGGTGGAAGGGGGCAGAGAAGCACAGGTAGCAAAGCAGCAGGTTATCCCAAGAAAGTGAGCTTTGCTCCCAGATAGATTACTGACAGGTAATTCCAGGACATGTGACTAGGAGCAAAAAGTCTCATCTTTTCTCTGAGCCCCCAAACCAGACGATGCTCCAGAGCTTGTGGTCTCAAAAGAGACAGTTCCAATCCTCCCTGTGAGAGGCCTGGGGCTTAATAAATACCCCTTCCATCTAAACGAAGTTTGTCAGTGGTGCTGCTTCACAGATTTTCTTTCTTGTATGTCATATCTCCTAAAAGCCAAAATTTTGTAAGAGAATTTATGAAGGGCAAGTACCATTGCAATGATGGTACTGGATAGGAGAAAGCTGGAGGTCTTTTCTATGTTTAACGTAACGCTTTCTTTCATTGCTGTGTGCCATGAAGTTATAAGAATCTGGCTCATGCTGACGCATTAGGTCTCATAATACCACCATGAAGCAAATGCTATTATTTCCCCACTTTAAAAAAACAGGCACAGAGAGATCAAGTGACTTCAACAAGGTTCACAGCTACTCAGTAAAAGAGGCAGGATTCAAACCCAAACAGGGTTTTATGAGGCAGCCACTCCCCGCTCTGCTTCTCATGGACAACTCAAAAGGAAGCAACACCAGGGTTGTTTGCTTTCATTTGTTTGGATAGAATCAAAAAAAATCTTTCTCCTAAGAATCAAAGGACTTCACATAGAGAAAGTGAGATTTTAGGGTAAGCACAGGGGAAATGCCCCAGCTATTTGGGTTCAGAGATACCTCATAAGATCATTTCCATGTCTATGGATTCAGTTTCTAAAAATTTCAGGAATAATAATAATAGTTACTCATCATCAACTGCCAATTTATGATCAGAAGTAGGAGGCAGGGGGGGAGAATGGCTGATCTCACAGGAGACTAGCCATCACTGGTTCCCTTCCCTGCACTCCATGACCCAGCTCATGGGATCTGACACCAAGCAGATGGGCCTTTGAGTTCCAGAAATCTCTCCGAGCTGTTTCCCTGCCCACTTCCTCTCAAGGTCCTTAGACCTGTCTGTATCTTTTCATTTGCTGCAGTTCTTTGAAACACAACAGAGGCAAGCACCTGGATCGTCTAATTTTAGGGTCAGGAGGCATCAACAAAGCGCATGGTTCCATCCCTGACACAAACATATTTCCTAATAAAATGAAACATTATGGGCTTCTTGTGAGCAAGGCTGATGTCACTGCAGACACTAAAAGAAAGAATAGAGTTTGAGCACACAGTTCTGAAAAAGCCAGACATGCATTGCTTTTGTCAGGTGTCATCATAAAAGGATAATCATGACTCCCCAAACCACCCATCTATTTTAATACTCATAGATGGTAACATGTGAATTTTTTGTTTGTTTGTTTTTTCCCCCAGTACCTAACTGGAGCAATCATGATGCATTTGCTAGAAATATATAAACAAATGGTTCTTTAATAATTCATTCATGCTTGGAACAGAAAAAGAAATGGCTAGGGTGTGTAAGAGGATAAAGCTGTAGGGAGGATAACGGGCATGCAGGCAGTTGAAGAGTGTTGTGGTCCATGCAAAACTGAGATGAATCAGGCTGGACTCCAAAGCCCATGATGGGTCCAAGACAATCCAATCAACAAATACCCATCGAATTGCTATTTCATTCTAGGACCTGTGCTCCATGTTGCAGTATGTCACAGAATGCTCCCGATGATCAGGTGAAATAAACATCACCAGCCTTTTTCATTTTAACTGAGTAGGCCCAGGTCTCAGAGAAATTAAGTATCCTGCCCAGGCCACCAGCCTCATCAAAGGCACATTTGGAGTGCACCTGCAGATCTGCCTGCGTTCCAAGTCAGAGCTCAATAAATGGTGGCTTTGGGATGTTAATCCTGATGTGCTTCCATCTCAGCATTCCAGTCCAGCACACAGCTCTCAATAAAGACCGCTGGCTCACTGAGCCAAATAAGTCAATTAGGCCACAGATAAATTCATATCAGACACAAGACAGAATGGAGGTAGACCTGTGGAACTCGCTTCCTTCCCTTCATCTGGGTAACCACTGCTCATCTTATAGTCTCAGAGAGACCCCACTTCCTCAAGGTCCTGCCCACCCTGACAAGATCACATTTGCTAGTTAGACTCTCTTGTAGCCCAGGAGCCTCTCCTAGGTAGAACTTACTGCCGTCAAGGTTTATGTCTGATGGTGAGACTACATGATTGACATGCCTGCCCCCATAAGACTGCATGCTCCCTCCCGGCGGCAGGGGCCACACTGTGTTTGGGACACCACTGTGTGGCGATTGCCTGGACAGGTAAAGCAAGCACCAGGGAGTACTTATGAAATAGTTGAACAAAAGGTCCAGCTGACAGAACAGCAGCCAACGTGCAGGACACTGACTCCCAGAGGCCACGTCCAACCCTCCGATGCTCCTTTTCCAACAACCCTGGCTGGGCAGCCTGTGGCACTAGCGGTCTCCCTGTGTCGGGGACACAAAAGGCTCCCGTCAATGCTGCATGCCAGCTTGCTCTCGTCTCCTTTCACTCTGAGCCTAATTTCCTAGATGAGCAAATGTTACCCTGCCATAAAAGGCATGCCGACTGTCTAAGGCTGCCGGAACGCACCCTACCGAATGTAATGACAGCATCCCGCATGCTAATCACCTGCCATCCACAGGGCGCTGCTTCTAGGAGCCCTCGGGACGATGAAGAGCACCTGCCGTGAAGATCGACTGCATGTGCTCTCACCAGGACACGAGGGCGGGTGCACTTAAACTCAGCCTCCTCCCAGCAGGAGGCAAATGGATCTGATCAAGGTACTGGGAGGAAAAGCGTTTCTGGAGTCAAGCTTCTCACAACAGCCCTGAATGGGCGAGATTGTCTTACTGTCAAGTCTATTTATCCGGCAAAGCTCTATTATCCTTCCAAATCAAAGCACCGTCTCCATTCCTCCTACCGCTTTCAAGTTTCAACAAGAGCCTCTGCTTCTCCCAAGAACACATCAAACCTCTGCGGGCAGTTCAGTCTGTTTCTTCACACCCGATGCTCTTCCAGAATCTCAGGCTCCCTCTGCATCTAAGAAGCAGGGGTCATGTGGAAAGAGGTAGAAACGGGCTGCGGGGAAAGCGTTCTGCTATGACACCACCTGCCATACAACTTTATCTTGTCATGAGCTTCCTGTCTCCTTTTCATTCTCAGCTCCTAAGACCCCACTGCACCTTTCGCCCACTGTAACCCGGCCACTTGGATACCAGATGGCTGTTCACTCACCGTCTCTCACACCAGCATTTCCAGGTCCCAGCTGATCTTTGCCTGCAGAGGGCCACGTCTGGCTCTGAGTCTCAGGTTCAAATCCTGGCTGGGTCGCTTATTCAGGCATCTGCAAACTTTTCCTGTCAAGAGCCAGACAGTAAATATTGTCAGCTTTGCAGGCCATCAGGGCTCTGTCCCACTCCTGGACACGGCAGGTGTCGCACAGAAGCAACCAAAGACTATACCTAAGTGAGTAAGTATGGCTGTGAGAGGACAAGGTCACCGGTCTTATGGGCAGCCTAAGACATCTCTATTCTCTCAACTCGCTCCAGGACCTCAGAGAGCCTTGGCTAACGAATACCATGGCAGAGGTTCCAGAGTTCAGTGAATTCTTAGACACTGTCCCTCTGTGTCCTTCTGGCTGCCCTGATTTATCCCTAAAGATGGAGCACAACCTTCCCTTTTTCGCCCACACTCTCCTCTAGGCCATGCAGCCTCCTTCCCTTTACATAAAATAAGACTCTAAAAATAGGTATCAGAACTAGAGGTCCCTTGCACTGGAGACACTATTTTCAACTCAGCAAGCCTCTACTCATCTCAATATAAGCAATATGTCCCCAGACTATGGGCCACCTTTGAGCATGGGCTGGCATCCTCAAAGCTCTAACGAGGGATCAGCTTCCAAACTCAGGGAATGCCCAGTGCTGTTTCGATCCTGCAGGTACAAAGCAATTACTATACACCGTCCGCTAATGGGGCACCGTCTTCCAAGTGTACGTAGAGAAGTGTCTCCCTAAAACACAAGCTCCATGGGGCACAGTCAGGGAAAGATCCTTCGTGGTCAAATAAGTGTGTCCAGTTTTCAGGCAAACAGAGAGCTTCTTGCGTTCTCTAATAAGTCACATGGAAGGCTGACATAAGAAGGGACGACATCATATGCAGTATTTTCCAAACTCCATTTAACCGTGGGTTTTTGTTTGCTTGTTGTTTTGGATGCCTAAAACCTGTCTTGAAATATCTCACAAAAGACCTTGTGAGAAAGGTAAGGAGTCATTCTCTAAATAGCTACCCAAGCAAGGAAGCCTTTGTTGACGACAATGGGGGTGGGGAGGGGGGTGGGCGGCCATGGTCACCCATGGTCTGCACAACAGTGTCTCTATTTCCTATTTTCCTATCTCCAAGTAACACCCAGCCAGCTCAAGCCTCCTCTCCCCCTCAGTTGAGCTCTCAGAAGACAACCATCAGTGTTGACTGTGAAAGTGACAGCTGATATCTGGCCAAGAACAGCTATTGCGCACAGGTGCCTGGTGACCACCACAGTCCATGTCACAGTCCACGTGCCTTAGCCTTCCCTTTGGGGAAATCACGACATCTGACCCTCCAGTCATAGCACCGCCTGGACCGCCTACAACCAGGCTGCCTGGGCACCAGCAAAACAGATGGTGGCCGCTCTCCTTGCAGGTTGGTTTTTATTGCTATTATGGTACAATTCAGTCTGGTTCCATATCATTATATTTGCTAACTGTCATAAACCTGACATCCCGGAATTTTTATCTCAGCACCAAGTCATTCCTGATCTAAACCATGCCAGGCTCGATCAATCAATCCTTGTCAGCCTCCCTTTCTGCATGCACGTAGTTGCCTTGTCTTCTTGTAGATAACTCCAGGCAAAGGGGTCAGGCAGGTGCTCAGCAGGTCTCCGGCCCAGGGTCAATGCTCGGCTCTGGCTCTCTCTGGTGTTTGTCCACTAAGGTTTCCACTGAGAAATAGCTCCTTCTTCCGCCCAATCCTGCCTCCTCACCTCCTGCCAGGTGCACCTCTACAGCGCACTGCACAGTCAACTTTCTGCATGCAACTCCCCAACCCAGTCTGTGTTCAGGAAACCCAGTGTGAGACACTATGCTAAGCGCTACCCCTCACAACCAGAGAAAAGACCAAACAAATGTTTTCGTTGAGCACCAACACACACAGGGCATGCTGTCGGCTCTGGGAAGACGTCAAACAGGATCTATGTGGAAACTGCTCTCAAAGAACCAGAGCCTAGTCGGGAACCAGAGGAGAAACAACTCGGTACATTGTCAGCGCATGTCACAGATGCTGCCACTTGGAAATGCCTGTGTTACAGGAGTAAAGAGTGGAGACATGGAGTAGTGAGTGGAAGGGAGAGTGATAACTCAAGGAAGCTTACTTGGGGAAGTGATTTTTTTTAACTGACCACTGAAAAGATGAATATTTACAGGAATTTCTTCCAAAAAATAGAACCTTACTGGTTTCTGACCAATGAAACCACGAGCCTCTCTCCAGACCTCCTGGCCACGAGAAGTCAAGGTGCCATGCAGGAAGGGAGGGCTGCCAAATTCTGGGGTTATTGGAAGGGCCATTTGCATACAAATACTGGACATATTCTCTGTGTTCCTGTTCTGATTACATACAAAAATAATATAAATCCCTGAACACAAGTCTAACTTCCACATGCCCTCTGGGAGGCTTGTGTCAATAATGAAAAAGGAGTTTTCAGTGGGTAAAACATGCTTTTCAAGGTCTCAAGAAGTTTGTAAAAACAGTCCAAGTCTCTGTGAATCTGGGCCTCTCTGGGAGTCAGGAATTCAGTGGACAGAGATTATGTTTGGGGAACATGAACCTGAGACAGATGTTCGTTTTTGATGAACGTTTTGTGTTTTCTCAGGTGGCTTTGTGCCTCAGTCCCAGTATATCACAGCTTGGCTGCTTAGGGAACACGTGATTCCCCACTAATATTCAATCCACCTCCTAAACAGCTCTCAAGTCCACCCAGTCCTCTCCATTCCTCAAGAGGCTAAGTTGCCAGCAGAGCTCCCGAATGTACCCCAACCAGGACTGAACCTGAAACCTGGGTATGTCCCCGGATCAGGATCAAACCGACCACCTTTTTGGTATATGGAACAACACTCCAACCCACTGAGCCACCTGGCCAGGGCTGACTGCTACTTCTTTACTGACTATAATTCTAGCTTCACTCCACTCCTCTCTTAGAAGATTATATTATTAAGAAACCCAGTCACAGAATTACCTCAAAGACAGCCTTGGAGTCTCCTAACAGCCCAACCCTGTCAGTCCTTTCTGATGCCCTCTTACAGAGATGCCCACATTCTCCACGTTTATCCCCCTTGTTGCAGTGACCACTGCACTCAACTTGTTGAAACACAGGAGTGTTCCCGGTGGACTCTGGCTATGAAGCACTGACTACTGCTTAGCTCTAAAAGCGCAGGGCTCCTCGGCCAGAGCCACCTGGTTTCAGGTCCCAGTTCTGCCACTTGCTCCCTAGGCCAAGTCAAACCACTTCTCTGGGCCTCAGTATGTTCATGTGGAAAACAGGGATAATGCAATTGTGAGTACCTCTCTCAGCTTTTCTATGGATTATAAGGTAAAACATGTAAAGTCCATAGAACACCATATTTAAAACACACATCTGATCAAATCCCGCCTACTGAAACTGACAGCCAAAGTCATGGATGCCTTTAAAAGGCCTTCGTTGCTTGGCTGTCGCCTATCTCCTCAGCCTCTCAGTACTTCACTTTTGGGATATCGGGATAATAATATCAATATCAAAAAATATCACAAAACTAAGGCAAATTTCGAAAACATATTGGCTGTTGTCTTTAGAATACATCTCACTACCAGCACTTAGTAGGCACACAACAAATTTGTTTTACCGTACTCCTCTGGACAAATTATTAACTCTTTCAGGGCCTCTGTTTTCTCAACTAGAAAACAGTGAGATTAGATAAGACCAGTGCAAATCAAACTGTGTTCTGTTGAGTGTCCAGTGTAGGTGTTTTGGGAGTTCTGCAAATTTTTATTTTTATTTTGTAGGTGCTCTCACTGACTTAAGACTGCTGTTGTCATCTGTGAGCCCTGGAATTCATATAGAAAACAAAACCTCAGCAAATAGAAAATCAGTACTTATTTGAACATGAAATCCTAAGTTCAATTGTTTGAGTTTGAAATATATTTCATCAAAAGGACCTCATGGATTAATGTTAATACATGTAAAATATTAAATTAATATGTTTTATATATTGATATTCTAAGTATTTTTTGTAGAAAAATAAAGACTCTGAAGCTATAAAAGTCATAGCTCTAGCCCTGGCTAGTGTGGCTCAGTTGGTTGAGCATCCGTGCCATGCAAGAAAAGGTCATTGGTTCAATTCTCTATTGTGCTGCATGCCCGGGTTGCAGACTCAGTCCTCAGTAAGGGGGCATGTGGGAGGCAGCCAGTCAATGTTTCTCCCTCTCTTTTCCTCTCCCTAAAATCAGTAAAAACATACTTTTTAATAAGTCATAGCTCTAAATTTTTATATGATTATAAAAATCACCTCTGCCTGCCTTCTGATTTGGGGTCCAGGGGTGTTTATAATAGACCTCAGAAGATCCCAAACACTTATGATTAAAGGAAAGTCACTCAGTAGCCTGTATCTTTCCAACAGTTACCTGGGCAGACAATTGCTGACTTTTAAACATGTGAATTGTTTGCCTGAAGAGGCAGAAAAAAATGCTTCCACTTTGGAGCAAATAGCACCATCCTGTATTACCCACAGCAGCCAAGATACTCAAACATCAGAGCCAACAACACAATGGGACTGCCACCCGCCTCCTGAGCCCAAGTGCAGCGACCGCACTTGCACTGCTGAGGGTATTACTTTTAGATGCACTAGGAACAAGCCCTTTAGGTGATTGCACTCTCTCCTGCCTAAATAACACTATCCAGTTATATGGAATCCTTTTATTCTAGCAGTCAGAACTGCCCTGGGGGAAAAATCAACAAGGTCATGGCTACACCAGTGGAAATACTGCAACATCCTAAACATGGATGGTTTAAGAGGTGGTTGTGATAACAAATTAGGTTGGAAGAAACTTTGATAATCACCTCCCAAACATGGTGTATTAAGCAAACATCAAAGAGTTTCAAAGTCTCAGCAGTGATCTCAGCCAATCCTGTCAGGTGATAAGGAAACAGGCCCAGAGGAAGGACATGGTTTCAACTGGCAATGTAGTAAAAATACTAGATGCAGCCTTAGTCTCCCAGACCTTTCTATATACTCTATACTAGAGGCCCAGTGCACGAATTCATGCACAGGTGAGGTCCAGCCAGCCTGCCTCGATGGGGGCCAACCAGGCTGGCAGGGGGGAGGGGCCGCAGGAGGTTGGGAGGCCAATCAGGGCCCCAATCAGGCCGGTTGGCCACTGCAGGGCATGTCCTAGTGACCAGTCATTCCAGTCATTCCATCATTCCAGTCACTTGGCTTTTATATATATAGATATTCAATATACCTATTCTAATTGAGATCTAATTGAGTTGTAGTGCCTGGTCTAGTAAAGAGAATATCCCAGTGCTAGGAGCCTGATGAACAAATCATCTTAAATGACCCTCCCACTGAAAATAACAAAATGCTGGTAAATCCTTTAAAATCTTCTTAAACGCAAAGATAATTGAACAAGAAAAGGAATACTGGAGCCAAAAGGTAGAAGAAGAGGTAGAGCACTGAAGTCAGCTTTTGCCTTTAGACAACTATTAAATCTGCTGTAATTGACCATTGGTGTTCTTGTTTGCAAAGGTCAAGGACACCCAAAGTCTTGTGTTGAACCTGCCCCATAAAGCTAGAAACCGAAAGACTATGCTATCAGAAAATGGTGTATTGGCAAAATTGTACTCTCTGCCGGGGGACTAAAGGAAAGTTAAGTTGCTGAAATTTTGACTCTGAGAAAAAGGAAAAACCCATCCCAGAATCTGTAACCCACAGCCAGCCTTCCTGCAAGCTCACCACCTGAACTCACACTACACAGGAGGCCCACAAAACCTCATGCCAAGAAGTGAGCTTAAATTGGTCCCATTCTGGTAGCACACTCAAGCATTTGGCAGAAGCAAAGAAAATCATTCTTGGGATAATCCACTCTCATTCCAGGCTTTGAAGAATCCCCATTGGCAATATTTTAAGAAATGTATTCTTAAAATAGAGATTCATTTAAAATATACCAAAAATAAGCAGATACAGACTCACAACGATTTCAGATACTGAAATAACAGACACTGAAATAAAATATTCATACCATTTAAAGAAAGAAAACAAATTGCAAATATACAGAGGAAATTATTTTTTAATCATCAGCAGGTTTTTCCAAAAACTAAACTGGTAATAAAAATATAATACTTGATATTAAAAACTCAAAGAATGATCTCAGAGGGTAGGAGAGGGGGAGGGGAAGAGATTAACATGCATAACCCATGGACATGGATAATAGTGTGGGGAAGGCCTGGGGTGGGGCAGGGGATGGGTGGAGGGGGGGGAAGTAGCGGGGAGGGGGCAGGGGTTATTGGGACATCTGTAAAAAGTAATAATAATAAAATAAAAACTCCAAGAATGCTGTTTTCAGGCGAGGAGTCAGCAAGCCCACTGTACCTCTCTCTCCCACTGAAGGAAGCTGTAAAGCCTGGACAGAATGCATGGAGCGGCTACTAGCAGACTCAGACAAGAAAAGGGTTACATGAAACTTGGGGGAGAGGGCCAGGATGTGAAGTACAACTGAACCAGTGGGGAGTTTCACATTTTTTTCCCACTGGCATCTTCCAGCCTGGAATTAGAATTGAGTGTGAGTGCTGATGGAAAACACTCCAGAGAGGAAAAGGGTCTCTGGACACTCAAGAAATAAGAGAAATCACCCAGTTTTTCCTCTTTTTTCTGACCTCTGCACCACAGCACCCAGTGTCACAGCCCAGAAGGCAGCTACCACAGCAGCACCAAAAGGCACCCAGGAGCCTAAAGCTTGATCAGACCATCTGACTTCACAGTGGGTGGCATGGACACCCATAACTCTTTTTCCTCTCTGTCCTTACCCTGCTTGGCCCCAGATACGGATTATAATGGCCAAAAACTGGAAACAACTCAAATGTTCTTTGATGGGTAAATGGAGACACAAATGGGGCCATGTTAGAATACCTTACAACAATAAACAAGAGCAAACTATTGATAGTCTCAATGACTTGGCTGACTCTCAAATGCTTCAGACTGAGTGAAAGAAGCCAGTCTCAAAAAGTTTACATGCTACAACTGATTCCATTTATGCAGCATTCTGGAGGGGATAAGTCTGACGGACAGCAGGTGGGTGACTGCCAGGGCCTAGAGGTAAATGACTTACGAAGAGGCTTGCCTGGAGAGAACCTTCTACTTATCAAAGCTACTGAATGTACTGTACTGCTTTGTGAGGTCTTGAGATCCCTGTCGTTGGAGCCATGTAAAGCCCACCTACGGAACCGTATATCAGGGATTTTTTAGAAGGAATTCGGGCTATAGAGTTTGGACAGGTGCCCTCCAAACAGTTCATTCCACCTCTGAAAGGTTCTAAATAAAGTCTGGTTTGTATTAAAGTATACCAGGCCACATCTAACATTATTAAACAAACACAATCCCTGCACATTGGGAGTTGAAAAACCCTCAACAAATACATACTTTTTAAAAAATATTTTTGTGCAATCAACACGTTTTTATTGGCATGCCAACTTTATAATAACTGCTGGGCTAAGCTCAGTTATGGAGACAGAGAATTTTAAGACATGTTCATCATCCACTAGAAGTGTATCATACTGCTAGGAAAAGGGGTCATGAATACCTCAAAAGGTAAGTGCCATACAAGAATTAAATAATAATGCACAGCAATTATATAAGAGAGACCATGAGTAAGAGCACGTGTAATTGCCAAATCTGATGTACAGGTAGTAAGGGCTATGGGGAGGCAGCGGGGAGATTACTGGATATCTCCCATAAACCCACCCAGAACCCCTCTCTACCATGTCTTAACTTGCTGTGTTCCCCAAAACTGATCCATATGGATACATCAACAGACTCTCACGTTTCCAGATTCTGATGGGATTCAGCCCATGGGAGGCCTCTCAGGAGATCAGGGACTGGAGGAGTAAGGTGAGCATAACTATTCCCTGGTCCCAGCCCAGACCATCTACTGAAGGCTCCTATCAGGTGTCTATCTCTCTAAAGCCCCCAAAGTCAGCTTTTGACTTTTCCTCCCCTTGTTGCCTTGTCTCATTCAAATCTAGACCTATTCTTATCTTCCCTCTAGCTAACAGGCATGATCGCCCTCATTTTCTAGTTCCCCCAAACAGAAAAATCAACAGAAATCATAATTTATATGTATTGCTTCAACCTCACCACTTGGAAAAGAAAACAACAACAAACGAATGAAACAACACCTAAGCAAGACCCAGAACACTAAGAACTAGGCACCTGCGTCTCTAGGTTGTCAAGTAACAGAGCTCACCAGTGACCTCTGGAGGCAGGAACACCTGGAGGGGGGCTGCCAGGTGGGGGGCTGCTAAAATCCAGTCTCCTATTGAGGAAGCCTCCAAACTGAAGGGGGAAAGACAGAAGCCAAGCCCTCGTGATTCTCTTCTGTTTCCTTCCCCCAAAAGAACAAGGGACATGACACAGCCTGGTAAGTCCCTGAGCCAGTCATCCTCCCTGGGGAAAGAGAGCCTTCTGAGGAAGAGCCCATGGGAACCGCAGGGGGTGTTGTCTGTTCAGCTCAAGTGATGGAATAATATTCACCACTGAAGGGGATGTCCACCCACCATTAGAACCTCTGCTCTTGAACTGTGGCTCTCACATTATCATGCTTCAGAATTACCAGCAAAACTGGTTAAAACACAGATTTCTGTCCCTTAACCCCAGGGTTTCTGATGCACAGTCTGGGGTGGGGTCTGAAAATTTGCGTTTCTAACAAGTTCCAGCAATGCTGATGCTGCTGGTCGGGGACCACACTGAAAACCACCCACCTGGTGACCAACCTGGGCCTCACTGGGGTGCTCCCGGGAACTGAAAAGAACAGATGATTGGCTTGCTCCCCAGATATTCTGATGTAACTGGCAGGGGGCAGCCTAGGCATTGGGATTTTTCAAAGCTCCCTCAGGTGATGTCTGTGTGTTGCCAGTGTGAGACCCACTGGTGCTGACCTTACCCTCAAGCCACCCAGTTCCTGCCCAGTGAACCTGCCCTCTGCCACCTCAGGCAGAAGGTGCCCCCAGAAAACAGCAGGCGAGGGCTCGGGTTTTCTGCCTGGACTCTGATACCTCACAGCTGGGGCATTGCCTCGGGGCTCCAGTGTGTTCCCTTCCCCTACGTTGGTAAGAGCAGCCTTCCTTCATCGTTTCCTGTGCTGTCCTTCCTCCTATGGTTTCATCTGAAGAAAGGCTACAGGAAATATCTGAAAAGCATTCACTTAAGAGGAAGGGCTCTAAACTGAAAACCAGCAGCCTCGCCTCCAGCTATGTAATCATTTAACCTCTGAGCCTCAGCTTCGTGCATGCTCATCTCTAAGAACAACAGCTGACACTTACGTGGTCGTTTGCAGTTACAGTTCGTGATAATATACACCAGCTGGTGACTTGCTTCACGTGATCATCACAACAACTCTGTGAGAAACTATTCTGGAGGTGGGAGAACCACCTAAAATTCAGTTGGATAACACACCTACATTTATCCAACAGAGGTGCTCAACCCACATCTGCTGAGTACAAACCCTGATTCCTTTTACATCATGATGCTGCCATTCATGTCTTCTCTGCCATGACTGGCATGGATCCCTGTCTCATTTTCCTCTTCTCCACAAAAGAGGAGCAATTTTCTATAGGCTCAGCCCCTCCATGAGAATCTGGGACTAATCTCCTCCAGGGATAGGCATGAAGGGCTGACTCAAATGCGTTGGTTCACAAAGCATGATCCCAGACCTGCAGCATTTCCACACCTGGAAACTTGTTAGAAATGCCAACGCTCGGGCCAGATCTACTGAGTCATAAGATCTGTGCTCCAACAAGAGCAGATGGTGATGTACAATGAAGCCGGAGAGGTACGGGTTAGCAACCTCTAATGCAATGTCAGGAGCTTTGTGCCCTAGTAAACCTGGTGGCACAGTCATGGTGCTAAAGCAGGCTCCTATGGGTTCTCAAGAACCAGTTGTTCAATGTTCAGGATTTTTGCAAGCTGGAATATTTACACTATGGAAATTGGCAAACACTATAATCAGAGCTCCCCACCTTCCCTGCTTGCCCACCAGAGAGCTCATTTACCAGCACACAATTACAATAACAATGATCACGGGTCTCAGTTCTCATAAGGGGGCTGCAACCTTATTCCTAAGGTCAAGATTCTACCTTGAGTCACAGAGGGGCCATCAGGAGAGAACTTGGGGGGCAACAGAAGTGGGGCACAGACCCTCACCCCCCCCCAACATTGCAGGGGCTTGAACACTTGCCCCTTCTGAAGGAGGTCTCCTGCCCCCATGGCTGCTTCACACTTCCCACACCCAGCTCAGATCAGGACCCAGGCAACAGAAAGAGACTTGGCCCAGCTCAGATCGAGATACAGGTGACAGAGACTTGGCCCAGCTCAGATTGGGACCCAGGTAACAGACAAGAGACTTGGCCGACAGCAGCTGCCCTACACCTAAATTCAGCCTAGCATCAGGAATGCTCAGGGCCTACTCAAGATTGCAAATAACCTTCCCACTAATATTTACAGGGTAAACTAAGATTGTTGGTAGACTATTAAATTTGACAGTAAAATAGTAATCAAGTTTTCAGATTAATTTAAATAGGCTAATTGAAATAGGTGAATATTCAAGTAAATTTAATTGTACTGGACAAAAAGCTGTTCTTAAAGTAATAACTAAAATTTCTATTGGTAGTTCATCTCATGGTAAAATTCCTGAACATGCAATGAGCCTAAAGCAGTCATATTTTGGGGCAAAAAAAATAATAAATTTAAAGTTATCAAGACTGCATTATAAAATTTACAAAAACCTCCATTAATCAAAAAAAAGGGGGGGGGGGGAATAGTAGGGTAATATCATGTAAGGAAAAATATCCTATAAGTAAATTACATCTAGAAAATTTTTACTTTACAAAATTAATTTTCATTTGTAATGCTAACAGCAAGACACCCATGAAAAACACACATGGCATCTAAATAAGACAAAGGAAAATAGTTTGGGCAAAAATAAAAAGGATCCCAAATCAATTATATAGAAAAGATTCCTTTATTAACTTGTGGTCGAGAATATGTTTTCAGAAAACAACTCCAAGACCATGTGGATTCCTGCAACAGAGAGGAATTGACAGGTCTGCTCCAACCACGAAGACAAGAGGAAAAACAGTCCAGAGATGGAAGACGCTGACAACGCCTTGCCACGTGAGCAGTCAGCAGCTGTGCACCGCTGCAGGTTACCTAGGACCAAACCAGAGAGGGTCGGACCTGCATTGCCACCCTGTGCCCACTATCCAGATATCATTGCTGACATGTACACATAAGAACTGTTAGACATTGAAACGGGGACTCAGAACTGTTGGACATTGAAATTGGGACTCAAACGTTTTTGTTTTGTTTTGTTATTATATGTTCATTTCTAGTCTGCAGAGACAAAACTTTTTAAAGGAAAGAAATGGTGGGAAAAAGATACAGAGGCAAAGAAGCATTGAACAGACTGTCAAACTACAGTGGGAAGACAGGGGAGGTTCGGGGGGGAGGCTGTAAGAGACCAACTGAAGGACTTGTACGCATGCATATAAGCACAACCAATGGATACAAGACACTGGGGGGAGGGGGGAGGGCAGGTGAAGGCATGTACTGGGGGGTAGGGGAGGCCAGGGGGAGGTCAATGGGGGGGAAAAAAGGAGACATATGTACTACTATTTGTAATACTTAAAACAATTTTTAAAAAAGCAAAAAACAAAAAAAAAAAGATTCTACCTTGAGGGGAATGGTCCTTGTCTTGATTATGTCAGGTGCCTCCACCTGTTCCACAGAGAATGCCCAGCCAAGTTTGCTTAAAATTTTTAATAGCTTGCCATGGTTTTGAGAATAGAGCAACCAAATCCCTCCCTGGTTGGACTCTAACTTCCATGCCAGTCTCATCACTAATCATGCCCGCTGTCTACACTAGGCTCCAGCCACTGCAAATCACGTGCCATCTCTACCGCTGGTCCCTGCACATGCCATTCCCTCAGCCTGGAAAACCCTCCCCATCCCATTCATTCTCTAGGTCAGCACTCACATACAATCTCCTGCAGAAGTCACCTTCCACCTCTTCCCTCCCAACCCTCCCCTGCCCACTGCCTACCCCCAGCCTGGGCTGGGTTATCACATCCACTTCCTCTGTTCTCCCAGGGCACCTTGCAATGCCCTCATCAAAGTACTCGCCACCTGTCTAAACAGTATTGCCTGGCTGCTTCTCTCTCTCTGTAACTATAGTATAAGCTCTTTGGAAGCACAACTATGTTTTAATCACTATCGTATCACCAGTACAGTGGCTGGTGAGTGGTAGGTAGGCAATAAATGTTTATCTGAGTTCATGAATGTCTTCCCTCATTCTAATCTTTTATCCACCTACATCTCCAGATACTACACTTCCTAGACTCCCCAAAGCCATGCTGCACCAACTTCCATTCACCATCCTGGACTTTCTGGATAGTAGTCGCCACCGTGGACAATCACCAGCTCATCCCCGCAGTCCCCATCTATATTCAGCCTGTCTAGTGATTTTTCTTTCCAAATTTACAGCTGGATAATCTCTACAAAGCCATCCTCTCCCACCTCAGTCTAACTGTGGTCCCACAGAAATTTATCCATGCTGGTCCCCCAAATTAGGGTGTCTTCAAGATCTAAAACTTCATGATACCTGCCTACCAGATTACCTACCATTACCTTTGCCTGTGCCCAACAGAGCTATGTACTTTTATTCATCAGAGACACACAGTTGAATGAACACAGTAGCCCTATTCTTAATATCCCAAAACTGCAAACAATTCAAATGACCAAGCACAGTAGAATGTGCAATAAACTGTGGCATATTCATGCAATGGAATATAGTTCAGAGCAACAAGACTGAAGTGCAGCTATCTGCAACCAAATGAATGAATCACATAACAAGATGGAAAGAAGCCAGACATAAAGGACTGCATGCTATATGGTTTCATTTATGTGAAATTTCAAAAACACATGAAACACATGTATGGAGTTAGAACTTGGGACAGCAGAATGTTAAGGCCTGAAGGAGGTACATGGGGGCTTCGATGATGCTGGTAATATTATGTCTCTTGATCTAGAGGGGCTGGCTACACTGCAATTCTGAAAATTCATTATTCGATTGATAATGCACTGATAACTTGTACATTTTGTAGGTACATTATTCTTCAATGAAAAGTTCTCCTTTAAAAAGTTAAAATGTCTAAGGCATTGTTCTGGGTGCAGTGAGGGTAGACAAAAAGTATCAGGCAGGTCTTCTCTGGCTTTTAGACTGTTAGGGAAGACTTAAGCTATGCACATCTGAAAACAAAACCAACAGTCTAGACCGTGAATGACAAATGACCAAACATCATCAGGGTTTTTATGTCCTGATCATGCACATGTCTTCCTAACTCTGCACACAGTCAGGTCAGTAGCTTGCAATCAGCCATGATGAAGATATTTACATCACAGAAATGCTACAAATCAGGGCTTTCCCCCAGTAAGCTTAACAATAAACACCAGCACACTATTAGCTACAGAACCTAAAGTATTACTGGAATTAGCATGAGCATCAACATCTCTGCATATCTTAGCCCCATCACAGCCCAGGGACCAAAAAAAAAAAAATGGAAGCTTTAAAAAAAAAAAAGTTCTAGAACCAATCTTTCCACAAGAAATACAAAAGCGCCAACAAACTCTCAGCTCTGGGATGCGTCACTTTACTGCCCTCTAGTGGTACATAAACTCTTGCATGCTCTTCCAGAAATTGGGTTTAACCCAACAAATTCCAGGCACCACACACATAGTTCTTGGTTTAGTTTACAATGCCTGCTGCTGAATACCAATGATTCTATACATTCTGTAAATTACAGAGAGATAGAATCGATGGGCCATATTAATATACAAAGCATCAAAATTTATCTTGCCAGAATATGCAAGGACTGGAAACAAAACATCATCCAGAGAATAAAGTGCATGTTCCATGATGTCAGTGCAAGCCTGACTCAGCAACCCAGTCTAGCCCAGCATGCTATTTACAATTTACAAGAAAGCTTGGAATTTTAGCTATCCCACAACCTGGTACATAATGCATCTTGTTCCGTGAGAATCAGATAGTGAATAATACATCAGACTCGGGAGATCTGAAATCTAGAACAAAGAATGGAACTGGAGAGAATTTTGACTGACCCAAACCGTGTGCTTGAAGTTATGCAATATTACTAACATTCACACTGCCTAAGTGCATGGTGCATTTTAAATAGAGAACAGCTCTGATTTCTTAAAACTAAAACAGGAACTATCTCTATTTGGGAATTATGCATGAAAGAATGCAAAGGAACCATTGTTGGGAAGTGCTTAATCCCTTAGACATAAGGATATTAAAGTAGCTGAGAACATTATTTTGTTGATCCTCACGGTGCCCGCAGGAGTTAGGAAGAGCAATCTACAGCCAGTATATGGGGGAAAGGCAGAGGGCAGTTAAAGTGGCCTCCCGCACATGCAACCAGCCTGATTCTTTAAATGTGCCCTGACACTCCAGCCCCAGAGCCCAGCTGGAACCACAATCTGATGTTCCTTTCACTATTGTTGGTGCACTGGATTTTAGAAGATAATGCACCTTTTTTTTTTTAACTGGCAAGAAACCAAACCAGGAAGAGCAAAAAGAACAATGTTGCTATGGTTTCTGTAGCCAGCTATGGGGAGCTGGACATTCCCAGCCTGCATCTGTAGATGGCTGGGTGGTATGATGTATTAGAGTAGATATCCTCCCAGGCTGCCCAGAACCCTCCTTTGACTGTTTCTGCTTACAGACCCTGCCCCTGAACACAAAAGGAGCACATGACCAGGTCTGGCCAATCACAGCACACCACTACTCTGGATTAAATGAATGAGCAAGGAGTGGGCTTATCACTAAAGTAGAGCCAGTTCAGACTGGTGAACACACAGTCTAAGGAGGTATTTTATCTGAAGCCCGCGTAGCAGAGAAAGAGGCAGGAAATAGAGAGCAAGGGAGATGGAGCCCCATAGCAACATCTGCGCTCCAGATCTACTATGCCAGGGGCAAAAATGACACCACCACCCCACCCCACCACCGACTTCTCAGCTGCATAGCCCCAAATTCACTTTTTTTTTATTGTTTCAAGTATTACAAATAGTAGTACATATGTCTCCTTTTTTCCCCCCATTGACCTCCCCCCGCCTCCCCTACCCCCCAGTACATGCCTTCACCTGCCCGCCCTCCCCCCAGTGTCTTGTATCCATTGGTTATGCTTATATGCATGCGTACAAGTCCTTCGGTTGATCTTAATGTATGCTTGAATATTTTTTCTGTCGGTTACAACTGAACAATCTAACACACTAGGGACTGCATTCATATTGCAGGTGTCAAAAGATCTATCTCATCTGGATACTGGCTTTCAGCAGTGAGTCTGGGGAAAAGAGAGGGATTATCAAATGGTAAAGTCTGATGAGACATGAAGAGTCACAAGTAAACACAGAGCCTTCTTAGAAAGCATGCATCACTCTCCGAAGGGAGGGAAGTGGATTTGTTTTCCGTTTACCAACTCCATCTTTACAGATCCGAATACTGAGTCTCTAGGTGTTAAACATCATTCAACTGTTGACTCTCCTAAATAGAGAGGAACACTATTACTAACCAGTACGTACAACGCTCTTTTATTTATAGTAACTCAGTTGATCCTTGAAACTACCCCATGTGAAGATTGTTACCTCAATTTAACAGGTTAGAAAATGGAGGCACAGAGAGTTTAAGAATTTGCCCAAAATTCCACAGCTGTAAGTGATAGAGCTGGGATGTGCGTCAGATGTTTCCAGTTCTGGAGTCCAAGCCTTTAACAACCAGGCTACACTGCCTCTCAGAAAGCACAGAAAATGGGATCACTGGGATTAAAAGTCAGATGTACTGGATTTGACTTTCTGCTCCTCATTTTGCCTTGAAAAAACCAGTACCTATGTGGTCCATAGGGAGGAAAGGGCTTTATTACATGTTCTTCTCCCTGGTCTACACATATGTGGACATCTCTTCAACCCACATTGGCCTTATTGCTTTTACGCATTTATCTTGTTCCTATTAGGGCTGAGTGTTGCCACAAGAACATCAATTTAAGGTAACTGCATAGATGCAACTTCCTTACTTCAACCAATACCGCCCCTCAGAGAACTCCACAGTCAGGTAAGGCCATTCTGACCACCAATCCTGTCTAGCCAGCCTGCCAAATTAGTCACCAACTAAAGGTCACAGATCGAAGCCCAAATATGCTCTTCTCACAAAAGTCCTCATTTCTGTCATATGGAACAATAAAATCTCCTAATCTGGTTCTCAACCTTAGACTCCATTCATTCATTCATTCATTCATTCCCTTGTCCCTCCCTTTCCTTCCCTGCCACTTCCAATCACCAATCCCTGCTTCTTAAATGTGTCCCAGGAAATTCCATTCCAGTTTCCTCCACACCAACCCCAGCCCCCATCTCATCCTGGATGGTTAGAAGAGCACAACACAGTTTCATACATTTATTCACGTGTTCACCTAATTATCATATTTCTACTATATGCCAGGCTCTATGCAAGGTGAGCACAAAAAAAGAGATAGTCCCCATGACTTCATGTAGCTTCCTTAAATACCAGTTGGAAATTGTGTCTTATATCAGACCACCCACAGCTGCCCATTCCCTACAGAAATGACCATCTAACCTCAGATCCTTCATTCAAGGCCTTCCGAAACTTGGTCCCAACCTAACTTACCAGCCATATTCCCTCCATGTGCTTTTGTCCCATACAACTCACCGTCATCGAACTCACCCAGCTCCGGGAGTGTCCCTTCTGCCACCACCTGATGGCCAGCATGCACTAAGCATAAGGATTGTGTTTTATGATACTTTATGATGTCAAAAACCATGTCCTGCACAATGACATCTCCATCAATTCCCTCCACAGGAGTTTTGAATCAGATCTGACAATGCCATCATTATTCAGACAAATGCTGCCCTCAAAAAATTTATGCTTGCAAAGTCCTGTAGAGAAGGGAGGTTCTTTACAATCCACACAAAACAGTATGTCCATCCTCCCAGAATCCTGTGGAGTAGTTTGTATTTGTGGAGTAAGAGGGAGGGAGAAAGTAACATGAACAGCAAAGTCTGGCAACTTCAAAGAAAACCCCAAATTCTGTGATCTGGAAGCTGCTGAGTCTGCCTATCTGTTCTAATTTGTTCACTCAACTAAATGGAATGTAGACACGCAATAGGCAGAGCCCAGGACTGGTGCCCACATCACATCTCGGAGTCAGACACAAGCCAGCAGAGGAAAACTGTCTATAAAAACTCTGGTTCTTTCTGGCCCTGGATTTGTCAGTTACCAAGGAAACAACACGGAAGATTATGCTTAGATCCTCGATGTCTAGGCCATGTGGTCCATGGTCTTCCCAAAATGACTTTCAACACAGCCTTTCCAGAAAATACATGAATGCCAACTTCCCCTTCCAAAAAATTAGCCATCAAGGATACAGAATATTTTTCTTAAACTTGACAAGCTTCTATAAGTTGAATAAAATAGGTCTGCATAAGGCCTTGGAACCTATTGTTAGCCTCTGTTTGCAAAGTAGTAAATATTAAGTCATACAAATCAAAACATACTACCGTGACCTGGTAATTACATGGCCAATAAAGTTGCCTGCAAATTTATAAGGTATTTCTCAAATACAAACTCAGATCAGAATTAACAATAGCCCTCAGTCTATGACAACAAGAAATGGCATGTCAAAGTCACCAAACTGGAAGAAAAAGGAGAGGTGGGGGTCTCATGTTTTCAAACTTTCAAATCCTTGAGATGATCAGCCCTGAAAGAGGGAACTGACCTTCGGCTACCTTGAATGTTAAGCTGAGGTGATAGTTTGCTGCAGTAATTGTTGATAATTTGCCTCCCTCAGCCCAAGCTGCAAAGATTTTGCTAGGAAAATGAGAATGTTCAATGTGTGGAAATAAAGCACATTGGTTTTAAAAATATTGTAAAGTTATGTGTCTGCCATTGGAATCTTTGCTATTTATGGATCTACACTCCAATGTGACACCATGGTTTTCTGAAAAAAAGAATAGGAAATAAAGGAGAAGGTGCCAATATGAGTGAGTAGAGTGTTGTAAATTTGCTTGGATTTCCCAGTCTCTATTTTAGATTCATGGAAATAATGCTTCCCATTTTATTCTGGACTTGACTACTCTGCATTTCTAGGTCTCCTAATGGCATCATGCATGACTGCTAAAATGAGTGGAGGACTAGACTTCCAGGTGAATGGTGTTGCCAGGGAAACTGCCCACCTAGCATCCCAGTATATCTATCTCTGCTATAACAGACAATTCTGCATGTATGCCTTTTCTCGCATTACACAACAGAGCTAGAAATCTGCCCTCAAAAATTTTATAGTAGCAAAGTCCTATAGAAAAGATGGGATCTTTACAATCCATACAGAACATTGCATCTACCTGTCAGGCATTTTTCCAGAAACCTACAGAGTAGCTGACATCTGTGGAATGGGAGGGAGGGAGAAAGAAAACACAAACAGCATGAGCTGCTGGTAACCCAAAGACCCTGATAGACTGTGAGCTGGACGCTGCAGAGCCTGCATCCCACCTGGGGCTTTAACACATCTACTCACACAAATAGAATTAAAAGTAGTCCTTCTAAAGGAAGAGAAAAATTACAGAGTTCTATTGTCCTTTCTCCCCACTTAATAACAGCAGAATCTTTATATGGAATAACCTTTCCCTTTGAGCTCTTCCTCCAAAGGGTTTCAAATACATGGGAATACCCTTCCTTTGCGCTTTCCAGAAAAAAATAATGCAAAATGGAGCTGATGTATGAGAACACAGACATTTTTAAGTTCTGGGGGAAAGGACCCTTCTGAGACTGAGTAGGTATTTACAGGTTTCTATAACCTCCTGCCATTTTTCAATTTCTGGAGTTTTATCTCATTTCATTGTACCCATACCACCTCTTCTAGCTCCCATTTATATAAAATCCACCACCTCTAATTTTGCAAATTCTAGAGTTTTGTCTAGAGATAAGACAAGTGATGGGAAGGAGAGAGTAAAATATTTGCAATAGCCACTTCTTCACACTGCTCAGAATTCTGCCCTGGAACTAATGCTATCCCCTAAGATAACTCCAAGACTACAAGGGAAGAACATCCAAGATAAGGCCCCTGATGCTCACACCATTATGTGTGGCAACAGCCTGCTCACCTGCCTGCACCCTCTCCTGGCACAGAGAACATGCCCTAATACAAATTGTTCCTTTACCAACAGTGTCCTCATTTAAGCAGGCCTGGCTCACTTTGGGGACAAGATTCGATCCTTAGGAATCTGTCCCTGCCTAATATTAGTATCCTATCCAGCTGGCCTAAGGACAAGTGTGTGTGTGTGTGTGTGTGTGTGTGTGTGTGTGTGTGTGTAGGCTACTCTTAAGATAAAATTATCTGATGTGTAGCCCACAGCACTACCTCAAGGAAAATATTCTCAATTATTTAATACTAGAGGCTTGGTGCACGAAATTTGTGCACAGAGGCGGGGGGGGGGGGTGTCTCTCAGCCCAGCCTGCAACCTCTCCAATCTGGAACCTCTTGAGGGATGTCTGACCGCCCATTTTCGAGCCTAAACGGGCAGTCGGACATCCCTCTCACAATCCGGGACTGCTGGCTCCCAGCCGCTCACCTGCCTCTGCCTGACTGTCCCTACTGCTTCTGCCTGCCAGCCTGATCACCCCCTAACCACTCCCCTGCCAGCCTGATAGACGCCTAACTGCTCCTCTGTGGGCCTGATTGCCCCTAACTGCCCTCCCCAACTGGCCTGATCACCCCTAACTGCCCTCCCCAGCAGGCTTGATCACCCCCAACTGCCCTCCCTTGCAGGCCTGGTCCCTCCCAACTGCCCTCCCCTGCAGGCCTGGGTCCCCCTCAACTTCCCTGCCCTGCTGGCCTGGTCTCCCCCATCAGCCCTCCTCTGCTGGCCCAGTCACCCCTAACTGCCCTCCCGGCTGGCCTGATCACCCACAACTGCCCTCCCCTGCAGGCCTGGGTCTCCCGCAACTGCCCTCCTCTGCTGGCCTGGTCACCCCTAACTGCCCACAACTGCCCTTCCCTGCAGACCATCTGTGGCAGCCATCTTGTGTCCACATGGAGGCAGCCATCTTTGACCACATGGGGGCAGCCATCTTGTGTCTTGGAGTGACGATCAATTTGCATATTACTCTTTTATTAGATAGGTTGTCACAAACTTCTTTGAGAAGTTTTTGGTTTTTTAATATATCTTTTTTATTGATTTCAGAGAGGAAGGGAGAGGGAGAGAGAGAGAGAAACATCAATGATGAGGGAGAATCATTGATTGGCTGCCTCCTGCATGCCTCACACTGGGGATCAAGCCCATAACCCAGGCATGTGCCCTGACCAGGAATCAAATTGTGACCTCCTGGTTCATAGGTCAACACTCAACCACTGAGACACACCAGCCAGGCTCTTTGAGATGTTTTGAAAGCTAAGGACTCTTCTGAGAAGCCACAAACACAAAACAGTTTTATATCATTTCCAGGTGTTTATGGAACCGAACCCAGGGATCCTGGACCCCAGGTTAAACACCTGTGTTCTAGCCCAGGAGCAAGTACACTGAGGATCTAAGAGTCATGACTAAGAGCAGAACCAGTCCCTGCCTCTGCTTAAAGGCAGAGGAAGAAGCGGGGAGGGGAAAGTCATCTCAGCCAGAGGCAAGTTACACCTTGGGCCACATTTGGCCATCTTTGAGATGTGACAGATTGTCGGGACTTGGGTGATGCTACTGCCACCTAGTGGGGGTGACCAGGGATGCAACTAAAATCCTATGTCACAAGGAGAGGCCCCAACAATAAGGAATTGTCTGGCACAAAATGCCAACAGTGCTCAGGCTGACAAACCCCATCATAAAGGAATGAAAGAGAAAGACAGAAAAACAGGTACCTAGCAGTGTGTGCTGAAAAGTCATGCTGGACTCTCCCTGGAGTGTGGTGAGGCCACCGAAGGGCATACCTACTCTGGTCTGGGTGGGCTCTTACAAACCCGTCTCTGGTGACTGCTGTCATTGGAGGCTCTCCAGCTTGGCATGTGCCAGTGACTTCCATGCGCCAAACTCTGTTCGCTCATCCTGCCAAACTCCTATCTAATCCAGGTTTAGCCAAACTACCAAAGGGAGTAATGGCCACTAAGGATAAAAAGTTTCCACTTGCTGCAACTCACAAGAAAGGTCACTCCTTTCCAGAAACTATTATGTTCAAACGAAAGTACATTTAGCAATCCTACATTTTCCTGGCTCTGGGAGACCTTGTATAAGTCATTGTACTTCTCACGCCTCAGTTTCCATTTCCATCACTTGAGTCATAATCTCTACCACACTAGGAGAGGCTGCCTGGAAAAAAGGTTGGGAGCCTGGACTCCAGAGCCAAAAATGATGGCTCAAATGCCACGTTTGCCACTTGCTAGCTGTGTGCCCTCTATCGCTTTGTTCAGCTTCTCCATCTGTGAAATGGGAATAATGTCCCCTACTTCATGGAGTTCTGAGAATTAAAGAAGTGTTACATGTAAAGTGCTTACATTATGCTGGGACCATTGGCTGTCACCATCATCATCATCATCTCCTGTATGTAGGGAGAATGTGAGATTTAGAAGAACTTGCATAAAATAGAATAAGCTTTTTTATTACCTATTTGCCATCCAAACGGCAAGATACCCACTTTTAAGTACATGTGTTTTTAAATTTGAATCAAACATATGTTTGCTAATTATCCTCTCTTGTGTTTGCAGAGAGCTAGCTCATATGTCAATATTATTTTAGAAGTACTGCTCCCGCTGTTCACTCTAAATTGAGGGGAGATGGAAATTAAAAGTTTCCATTAAAATGCCAAAGTGGCAAAAACAACACAATGATATTTGTTCAGAAAGGTTTGGAGAAATGAAAGGGACTCCCAAGCTTGTCTTAACTGATTCAGGAGTGTATTCTTCAGACTGTTTTTGTCGCTCCTTGCAGCGACAGCAGAACATCCAAACGCCTTCGCCAAACGTGCCTCCATCTGGCCCAGCTGACCTGCAGCACGACCACATCGCCCACTCGCCTCTGTCTGAGCCAGTTTCCTGCCAACCCCTGAACAGTTCGTTTACCCTCTCTCGGCTACCATTGTTGACCCACAGGTCCAATGCACCCCTATCACCACCATCTTAAGTTTGATCGGCCTCCCTGGCAAATGCCCCCAATGCCCTGAAGAAGACTCAGAGCCCTCCACCTCCTCCTTGAGCACCTCAAACAGCATCTTCTCCTCCTTTGAATTCTCTTCATCTTTGATTCACACCTCAAAGGTGCTTCTAAACCAGTGAACCTAATGACGCTGCACAGGACAGTGGAGACAGACGTCTCCCTGTGAGCTGGGAAGTGATTCCTGTGGTAATATACAGAACGGGGAAGCATCCGAAATCAATTCTGTGTTTGTCAACTAGGGCTGTGAGTCTGAGCAATTGCCTCTGGTTTAGTCAATGGCCGAATTACACTGCTCATTTCAGAAACCAAGTACACAAGCCCCGTCTGCTCAAAATCAGACACAATCCCAAGTCAAATTTTGCCGGCAGCTTCAGAGTTATGGAACTAGCGGCTCAGCGGACTTAGAAAAATCATCATCTTTTCAATGGCCTGCATTGTCAATATTGGCAGGCCTTTGATCTTCATGACTCAAAGTAAAATATTAGCACCTGGACTGTAATCCCCTCACCGCTTCCACAGTTGGCTGGATCTTGTTATGCCTGCTTCGTTACCCACACAGTCTTTCATTCCCTCTGCTGCTCTGCTTAAATATGAGTTGTTCTGGAAGATCACTGGTAATTCACATAAAATATAGTCTTGTTACTTTTCTTTTCTTTAAAAGAAGCATGATCATTGCAAACTGCAACAAACGAAGCTGAAAATAACTCCCCAGGCAGTTGCGCATTAGAAATTAGATTAAAATGAGCCCAATTTATTTTTAAATGACCTGGTAATTTGTAGGAAAGACTAGAGCTGCTTAAATTTTCATCAGTGGAAAACTGGGAAGCTCACGAAAACCAGTCGTTGGTCACTGGGGTGAGAGAATGGACCCTCCTCCCAGAAGCCAGAGAGGCAGTGCTGACAGACGGACAGACTGGTTAAAGATGTGTGTTCAAACAGCAACAGGAGAGGAGAAAAAAAAACAAAAACACTTTAACACGAGTTCAATCTTTTTTAAAAAATCTAAAATAAAGCAAGTTCAATGTCAGCTCACAATTGTAAGTGCCAAAATCCGTACTTGGAACTAATTTTCCAAGTAAAACTAATTAGGATTTGAAATGAAAGCCCTAGGGATTTGGGGGCTTTGAGGCTCCTTGCCTGCTTGCACTTGTGGCATGAAGGACTCGGTTCTCAGCTCAGGACTGAGGGGGGTGACATCAAACCTCTCTCCACACTCATGGCCGCCTGGGAACATGGTTAGGGCATGGAGCCAGAGCCACATGTCTCTGCACAGCCCTCTCGTCCCCCTCCTCACCGCAGCGACTGCTCGAAGATGTTTGGAGTCAACTCTCATGTGGCACCCATAAAAACATGTCTGCTATTCCTCTTCCTTCTAATGATTAACCGACAGGCCATGGTGGTGACGTTGCTTATGCATTTAGGACAAATGACAGAATGTGATGTACTCTGACACAAAATATTTTAAAAATTATTAATTATCCAAATTATTTTGCCCCCTCCTTCGGTGGACACCATCACAATTCTTCCAAGCTACAAAATGCATGACCTGTAAGATGCATTCTGGCATAAATGTAAAAATCTTTCAAATGAGCCCTCTACCTGCACTGCTCTTTAATTCAAAACCTATTCAGTCTCCTCTTGATAAATATGACTTATTTCCCCCCTCTTTTTCTTTAACACATTGCGGACCAGTGGTTTTATAGCTAGCTTTGCCCAGTGGCCAGATAAATTTCTATTGAATGAGTACAAAAAACGTTTTACACAAATGTTAAAGGCACGCTTTAAAATTAAACACCCAGAAGAATCCAAGATGGCGGTGTAGGTAAACACCTAAACTGCTGCCTCGCGCAACAATTTCAAAAATTCAACTAAAAGACAAAACGTCTATCACCCAGAACCACAGGAAAGCTGGCTGAGTGGAAGTTCTACAACTAGAAGGAAAGAGAAAAGAGCATCGAGACGTGCACGAGCGCTGAAAAGCTGAGGTACGGAGGCGCGTGATCTGGGCTGGCGGCGGGTGTTGCTTTTTTCAACCCAAAGGGAGACAAGCCCCCGACTACTCTGAAATCCAGTTTCTGGGGAGACGCGGGGGACCCAAACTCCTACGGGGAGAAGCTGGACTGTCTGCCAGTGAGAGTGGCTTGCTTGCAGAGCTGCGCGCAGGAATAATTGTTTACGGCATTGGGGCACGGGACTCCAGGACGCTGTCGGGGACACAGAGCCGGCTAACTAGCAGCCATTGCTGTTTGCCATGCCCTAGCCTAGTGACGCCCTGAGACCCCGCCCTGCACAACCTACAAACCCACCCAAGCTCCAAGCAGCAGCATTAGCAGAAGAAAGCCCCGCCCTATCGCAGCTTAACCTAGCAAACTTGCAGCCTGGGTCAGACAGCTCCAAAACCTCCAAACCCCAAGCAAAGAGGAGAAAACTGTAGCTCTCACTGTAGCTCCTGCTGGATGGCCTCAGACAGTAGCTGACCTGCACCCCATTGGAGATCCAGAAGCCAGTGTACCTAGTGGTCAGAGTGAGACACCAGATTTCAACTCCTCACATCCATAAGTGACACATTCAGAGGCAGACTCAGTGAGCACCAAAGCCCCACTGAAACAAGTCCTGCCCCATAAGTGTGTCTTCAGCGCAGCAGTTCTTCCATTATAGACACAGGGAGTGCTCACAGCTAATTGGCCTGGAGGTCAATTCCTCCCAGTATACCAACAGCAATTAAGGCTTTAACTGCACCAAGTCTTTGCACTCAGCCCACAAAGGGGTGTACCAAGAGTGTCCACATCAGGTGATTGGGGAGGCTGAGCTACTGCCCCCTATAGGTCACCTACCACACAAAGCTACTCCATCAACACAGGGAAGCAGCCAAAATGAGGAGACAAAGAAACATGTCACGAATGAAAGAAACGGAGGAAAGCAAACTACTGGATGACATAGAGTTCAGAACCACATTTATAAGGTTACTTAAGAATCTTCTAAAAACCGCTGAGAAACTTGATGAGACCTTCAAGGAGCTTAATGAGAATGCCAAAAAAATGGAAAAGGATCCGTCAGAAATGAAGCATACACTGTCTGAAATAAAGAATATGCAGAAACTCAACTGTAGATCAACGTACCCCAAGAATCAAACCAAAGATCTGAAATATGTGGAAACAAAAAACATCCAACCAGAAAAACAAAAAGAAAAAAGAATCCAAAAATATGAAGATAGTGTAAGGAGCCTCTGGGACAACTTTAAGCGAACCAACATCCGAATTTTTGGGGTGCCAGAAGAAGGGAGAGAGCAAAATATTGAAAACCTATTAGAAGAAATAATGACAGAAAACTTTCCCTGCCTGGTGAAAGAAATAGATGTACAAGTCCAGGAAGCGCACAGAACCCCATACAAGAGGAATCCAAAGAGGACCACACCAAGACACATCATAATTAAAATGCCAAGGGCAAAAGACAAAGAGAGAATATTAAAAGCAGCAAAAGAAAAACAGTTAATTACCTACAAGGGAGTACCCATACGACTGTCAGCTGATTTCTCAACAGAAACTATGCAGGCCAGAAGGGAGTGGCAAGAAATATTCAAAGTGATGAACAGCAAGAACCTACAGCCAAGATTACTCTACCCAACAAAGCTATCATTCAGAGTTGAAGGTCAGATGAAGAGCTTCACAGACAAGAAAAAGCTAAAGGAGTTCATCGCCACCAAACCAGGATTACATGAAATGCTGAAGGGTATTCTTTAAGGAGAGGAAGAAGAAGAAAAAAGTAAAGATAAAAATTATGAACAACAAAATGACATCAAATACATACCTACCAACAAGTGAATCTAAAAATCAAGTGAATAAAAAATCTGAAGAACAGAATGGACTGGTGAATATAATAGAATCAGGGACATAGAAAGGGAGTGAACTGACGATTCTCATGGGAAGCAGGTGTGAGGGGTGCGGGAAGAGATTGGACAAAAATCTTACTCCTATGGATGAAGACAGTGGCGGGAGTAAGGGCATGGGGTGGGGTGGGGAATCAGGTGGAGGGGAGCTATGGGGGAAAAAATAGAGGAACACCTGTAATAATCTGAACAATAAAGATTTATTTAAAAAAATAAATAAATAAATAAAAATAAAATTAAACACCCATTGCATTTTGAAGTTACTTATTACATGTTCTTACAAGCTAATATCATTTTAGAGTATGATACTTTGTAAAACACTGTGTTATATGAAGTGAGAATTCTCATGATCCGCCCGCAATGTTAATATCAACCATTTCTTCCTGGATTAAATTACTTTGTAGAGAGAGATAGATGGATGGAAATATTCAAATATATAAACATATTTCATACATGCAAAATCAAAGAAACAGTTGGATTGGTCATTGATACATCACACAAGTCTTTGAATCAACCACGTTAGGAAGAAAGATGTGAATATACATAATTATTTTTAAAAGAAAGAAAACTTCCAAAGTGGTTTAACTTATCCTGAAACTATACAGTACCAAAAACTTTTATTTACTGGTGCCAACAATATGCCAGGCTCCAGCGAGGCATAGAGAGGTTTGAAAGATGAGCACCACACTGTGCCAGCTGTCTTCTGTTCGCTTCTGCTCTCTCCTCCCAAAACATTTGCTGTCCTTATCCCCGCTCCTCATCCGACAGAGGCTGACATATCTGCAAATTCCAGGTCAGTGCTGCCTGGCCTGGAAGGTTGCGTTAGGGTCACTGGCCCTCCTCTTGAGGCTGCTGCTAGCACATCTCTCTTCTCTCTGGTTCTAGAAATCTCTCTATTCCCTCAATTCTCCATTCCAGAGACTGTGACAGCTTCACTGTTGAGCCCCAAGTTCCCTCAGTATCTCTTGTGGTTTCCTTACGCTCCCCCTAAACCTTTGCAATTACGTTTCTCTGTAAATAAACTCTCATCAAACTATCCTAATCTAAGCCTGCCATCTGTTTCCTCCTACCACCTGACTGCCACAGGTGACATTCCTCCCTTCCCAACCTTCCCAATCTGGTCAAAGAAAAGTTTCCATACAACTCTAACAGCTGCCATGAAGTAAGTGCAAAGACACGTATGGTCAAGAGGAAGGAGGCATCAGTTTAAGATCTAAGAGGTTTTGTGAAGTCCATGGCATTCGAGACGGATGTCTGAGGACCAACAGGAAGACTGGTGGAGACAGGGCAATCACACAAGGTGAAGGAAGGATTGAGACAGGCCAGTGAGCCAGAACAAGTGGAATAGGGAAACTGAGAGAGCTGAACAAACTGGCAGAGCAATTTTCAGCACATACAGAAGGTCAGGTCCCTAGAAATAACATCTAGGCTCAGGCCCAGAAAAGCAGCAAAACCAGGTGGGCGACACCAGGACCAGCTGCAATGATGGATGACCCCCTGCCCTGACACTGACCAATCAGTGAAGACCATGAACCTGGAGGAGCACACCTAGAAAACTGATGAATATTCTGCTGAAACCCTCCCCTGAGCCCTCCCCTAAGATTCCTGCCCACAAGAAAGAGATAAAAGCCCGGCCAGTGTCACTCAGTGGTTGGGTGTCGACCTATGAACCAGGAAGTCACGGTTTGATTCCCAGTGAAGGCACATGCCCGGGTTTTGGGATCGATCCCCGGTAGGGGCCATGCAGGAGGCAGCAGGTTCAATTATTCTCTTTCATCATTGATGTTTCTGTCTCTCTCTCCCTCTCCCTTCCTCTCAGATATCAATAAAAATATAAATATCAGAAAAACAGAAAAATTTAAATTATTTGGATGGGCCAAGTTTTCCCAAACCATACTCAAGTACTATCTATGAGTGAGTCCCAAGATGAATTTGCACAAGATGGGCAAGTGATCATGAATTTCTATGTATATCATGATACAAAGTGTTTTGAAAATATGTTTGCTTTTTAACAATTGGGATATTTGTTGAAGAAAATGTAAGTATTAAAGCAATGATGAGGAGATGTGGTAAAGAGATTGAAGTTTGGAAGCAGGGGTGAAAGGCACAGTGACACAAATACTTAAAATAATTATCTTTCAAATCATCAGGTTTGGTGATGCTAATGCCTCAGATTCAGCAAAGGAGAAAGCCAATTTTACATGGAGGCTAGAATTCTGAAATGCAGGTAACCAGGAGCTCCAGATATAACTATTCCTGAAGCCTCCACAGATAAAATGCAAAACGCTACCAAGTTCCAGTATCATGACAACTTCCAAAGATCTTTCACGCTCTTCTCCTCAAATGCTGTACAACCTTGGAAAATTTCATAACCTCTCTAGACATCAATATCTTCATCTGTAAAGATGGGCTAACACCACAATGGGATTATTGCATGGGTTAAAAGATATTTTCTTGAAAATATCTGATATATTATATGTGAAGAATAAATGTCTCTTCTCTCTTTTGTAACAGTAGGATTTTAATCAGAGGAGAATATAGTATTAACTAGACACCCACACACCATGTGGGAAGTTGCTCATTCTAGCTACATTTGAGAAGTACCAGATGCTCCACTGTAGGAATTAGGGCTCCTGGTCCCAAATAGTAGGAAAGAACCCAAGTTAACTAAACAAAACAAAGGAGTTTATGATAAGCATTATGAGGGCCTCAAGAAGGAACTGAACATGGCCATGGCCAGGAAAGCATTCAAACACTCTCTCAAAATCTGATCTCTGCACACCTGCTTCCTTTTCTCTCTTTCTCAGAAGTCAAACTTCTTTTTCTCCAGACTTGGTATACACTTTATTGGTTCAGTCACTCAGAGAAATTGAATCTCTCCCCTTCTTTCAAATCCAAATTTCCAGGGAAGGATTCTGATTAGCTCAGCTTGAGTGTTGGCCCCAATGGGTTGAATTAATTGCATGCAATAGGAAGAGATTATGTGCCAATGGCTGCAAGACAACCCACGCTGTGGGGTAAAGTGTCTGTTAAGAGGGTGCAGGTTTCTACTATAATTTAGGCAGACTCAAAATCACCCAACATAGGTATCCTATTGCTCAAGAATTCTTGTTGCTTTGCCATAGTCAGGTTTCTATAAATAACTATATATTTTTTTAATTTTAAATATATATATTGTTATTGATTTCAGAGAGAAAGGGAGAGGGAGAGAGTGATAGAAACATCAATGATGAGAGAGAATCATTGATTGGCTGCCTCCTGCATGCCCCCTGCAACCTGGGCACATGCCCTGACCAAGAATTGAACCTGGGATCCTTGAGTCCACAGGCCAACACTCTTATCCATTGAGCCAAACTGGCTAGGGCCTATAAATAACTATTTTAAAAATCAGAGCTAGGAGCGAGAGAGGGAGGCCCCCCGGCAGCCGGAGGCTGAGAACCGCGGCAGGACCGGAGCGCACGCAGGGGCGCGGCGCGGGGGCGAGCCGGCCTGCGGAGGCGGCCGTGGGGAGCGTGGAGCGTGGGGAGCGTGGAGCGCGGGGCGCGAGGGCTCAGCAGCGTGCGGGCAACCGGGGGCCCTCCACCTCGGCCCTGGGAGCGGCTCGGTGCCCGCAACACCCCACGCCCGGAGAGGGATGCGGTGCGCCCTGGGAGCCCAGTAGCCTCGGATCGCGGCGCTTAGGACGCAGTGATGGATGAGCCGTGGTGGGAAGGGCGCGTTGCCTCGGACGTCCACTGCACCCTGCGCGAGAAGGAACTGAAGCTGCCTGCCTTCCGAGCCCACTCCCTGCTCCTGAAGAGCCGGCGGTTCTTGGTGGACATCTTGACCCTGCTGAGCAGCCAGTGCCAGCTCTGCCCCGCAGCCCGGCACCTGGCCGTCGCTGGACCACTTCCTGGATCGCTATAACATCACCGCCTCCAAGCAGCAGTACGCCGTGGCAGTCTCCTGCCTCCTGCTCACAAGTAAATTTGAGGACAAGGAAGACCACGTGCCCAAGCTGGAGCAGATAAACAGTACGAGGATCCTGAGCAGCCAGAACTTCAGCCTCACCAAGAAGGAGCTCCTGAGCACGGAGCTGCTGCTGCTGGCGGCCTTCAACTGGAACCTCTGCCTGCCCACGCCCGCCCACTTCGTGGACTACTACCTCCTGGCCTCTGTCAGCCAGAAGGACCAGCATTGCCACAGCTGGCCCACCACCTGCGAAGACCAAAGAGTGCCTCAAGGAGTACACCCACTACTTCCTAGAGGTCACCCTGCAAGATCATATTTTCTACAAATTCCAGCCTTATGTGGTCGCTGCGGCCTGCGTCGGGGCCTCGAGAATTTGCCTTCAGCTTTCTCCCTACTGGACCAGAGACCTGCAGAGGATCTCAAACTACTCCTTGGAACATCTCAGCACATGCATCGAAATCCTGCTGGTAGCCTATGACAATGTCCTCAAGGATGCCGTCGCGGTCCAGAGCCAGGCCTTGGCCATGGTGCCCGGCACATCCCCAGCCCGCACCCAAATGCTGTTTCAGCCCCCTGCCTACCCTGCCCTCGGCCAGCCGACGCCTGTGGCCCTGGCGCAGTTCCAGACGCCTGTACAGGACCTGTGCTTAGCCTATCAGGACTCTCTGCAGGCCCACTATTCCAGCAGCCTGCTCTCAGGGGGCACGAGTTCGTCTCTCCACTCCCCGTACCCCTCCCTCCAGCCTCTGGATGTGTGCCCCCTGCCCCTGCCCGCGTCCCTCAGCATGCAGACGGCCGTGGCAGCCCAGCCCAGGCACTGCCTCGCCACCACCTACAGAGGCAGCTACTTCAGCGGGAGCCACGCCTTCCCCACAGGCTGTTTCGACAGATAGGGGGACCTTGGAGACCTGGGCAGAGGAAGAAGACACTGACGAGGGGAGCTCAGTGGAGCCAGGCGACTGGGAGGCCATCCCCGCAGAGCCTCATTGCCCTTGACTGGAGAGGGCCTGTGCTCTTCATAGGTAAAACGGACCCAGAGCAAAACGGTCCATGAGATACCTCACCCAAGAGCATTCCTCTGGAAAACGCCTTTCACACGTGCCTGGGGTGCAGGGGCGAGGCTCAGGGCTGTCCCCTGGAGCAGGGCCCAGAGAATGGAGAAACCCGGTAAGAGGCTGCGAGTCTGGGAGCTGGATGCAGACACCAGTCCGCAGGCACATCCCGTGCTTAGCATCAGACTCCTTTATTCGTTGCCAATGGCAGCTACACCACTGAAGAAGGGGCAGCCGGACATGTTCTTAGGACCCCGGTAGCTGTCAGATCGGGTGCTTTTGTCTCCCTGGCTCCATGCCGGGGCCTGTGTGTGTGTGTGATGCCCGAGCGCCTCCTTCTGAGGCACGGTGCGCGGCTTTCTCGCTTCCAATGTCAAACCTAAAACCTTATTCGCCCTTTTAGACATTTCACATGCTGCTGCTTCCCAAAGTGACCTAGCTTTCTTTTCAATAAGAAGTCTTGTTTACATACTGTGTCAGGGATTTTGTGATACTTGAAAATTCCTTAGGAGAAAAACAATGCTGATTGCCGCACGGCCTGTCCCACGCCCGGGCTGTTCCTTTTAGCCCCGGCTGGTGACTGGCCCGAGGGTAATCGCAGAGCTCCCTTTGCAAAAGCGTAGGGCTGGGGAGAGCCACTTTCCCGCCTCTCCATTCCAGAAGAGTCCACACCTTGCACGGTGGATGCTGTGTTCACCTGCAGAACTTCAATAACCACCCAGACGTAAAAGGTTGAAAGGTAGACTAAGATTTAAGCCAACATCTCCCTCCTTCTACCTGCTTCTAGTGCGTGAGGTTAACCCTAGCCTCGGCCTTGAGTGTGGCTAATAGCAAAGGGTAATAACGTGGAATGTGTGCTTAATGCCAGCTGTATTTGGGGAGTGGGGGTGGGGGCGTGTAGGACACCGCAGTGACAGGCAAATGGTCAGTTGGATCAGAAGCCCGTATCGGGGTGTCTGCCAGGAGGGGCCCTCAGGACCACTCTGATGGCCATGTGCAATATGTGTTTATTCCGACTCATGGCTTGTGCTCATCATGGTTACGTGTGGTTTTTGTTGGATCGGGATCGGGGAACACATTATTCACCCAACAGAACTGGGAGGTGCAAAGAAGCATGGAAGCATTTGTTTGTTTGTTTTTAAGGAGAACCCGTGTCGGTTGTGTTGACTCCCTTGCCTGTCAGGTGGCTGCCGCACGCTGCGGAGTCAGTCCGCAGGTGATGTCCCAAGCAGGACAAAGCCTCCGCGTGGAAGCCGCATGAGAAGAGACTGGACGTGGGTATGGTGCTGCCACGTGGTCACACTCGCATAGGAAACTGCACATTCGTTTTTCTCCTTTTCCTTTACCAACCTCCTATTTATGTGCTACTGGTTTGGATTCCAAGTTATTGTGTGTGTTTATTCTGCGGCTGGGGGCTTGTGAGGGGTCCCCAGAAAAGAGGTCTCGCAATAAACACATTACCTGCAAAAAAAAAAAAAAATCAGAGCTAGTATGTAACAATGTAACAGTAAGTCGTAATAGTATTATACCTTTTGAATCAGTAATTTCTGTCAAGAAAATTTAGTATAAGGAAATAATTCATTGGGAGGAAAACAAATAGGCAGATGCTTCTCTAATGTTTCCGTACTGATAACAAACAAGGCTTAGTAAAACCACAGAGAATCATTCATTAAATTATGAAATGTTGATTTTAAATGGGATACTATGCAGTCATTAAAAATGACCATAATCAAGACAAAGACAATGCTTTTAGTAAAAAGGGTAATTTTGTGTCTCTCGCTTTTGTTTTCAGTTAACAATGACCAATTATATAAGCCACTTTACATACTTTTGAAAATAAAATGCTTTGTAATTTTAAAAATAAAATATGAATTCATAAAATATATGAATATAAAATATTTATAATATAAAATAGACATTGTTTTGTTAAGAGAATGGAATTAAAGGATAATGTTTCCATTTGTTACAAAATTTGATTAGTATCAGTAAAAGTGATAACATCCCTTTGAACCAGGTACTATCTGTGTGTTCTGCGTAAATTAGTTAATATAATCCTTAGCAATTCTGTAAGATTGGCATTAAAATTGCCATTTACAGTTGAGAACTCAAGGTTTGGCCAACTCAAGCAAACTGCCAGAATGATGCAACTTCAAAACCATAGAGCCATGATTAGATTCCAAGTCAAGATGGTTTCATAGCTGGTCATTACCTTCCAAAACTGTGCTTTAATACTGTGTGTGTGTGTGTGTGTGTGTGTGTGTGTGTGTGTGTGTCTGTGCGCACGTGCGCGTGTGTGTGCGTGCATGAGCACATGTGTGTATGTGTTTAGCAACGTGAGTAAAAAGGTTCAAAGTCAAATGCAAGGTAGATCTAATTTCCATTGACAGCCAGCTGAAAACAGGAAGAATGAAACAAAGCACAGCTTGCCAGCATTTCCTGGGGAAGGGTCAAAATGTCAGGCATCCAAAACAGCCTAGTTAGCAACATTTATTAGCTACCAAACACTCAATATATTAATGTATTAGTTTACAAATAAATCTCCACCAAAACCATTAAGCTAACAGTAGAATTCTTAGTATAACTTATATTTGCTGAGAAAGTAATGCATTTTTTTCTATCATGATTTTCCCCCAGGCAAAATGAAGCAAGTACAACACATTTTAAAGTCATCCTACAGATCAAATCACTCAGAGTCTTGATATAATTAGTCTTATGATAATATGCATTTAATTAAATTAGGGAGGAACAATTAAATGACAAAAAAGATAAAAACAGCAAAAATTAACATGCTGTTGACATTAACATGTCAAAAGAATAATGTGATTATAGATGCAAATATTTAAATTGATAGAATTCTCACAAAGAATGAAAATGTGCTGCTGCAAGCATTCTGGCTATGGAAGAGTCAGAAAATCTTTTTTAAGTTGCTGAAATGGGAAAACGATGTGTTCCCCATAGTTTCTGTGAAGCATTTTACAAGACAAATCAAGAAGAAAATATCTATAATCTGAACCAAGGAAGATATTCTTGGTTTATATTTTTCCCATAAAAGCTCCATCATTTTTGCATTTTTGAGATCTCATGCTCTTGAATAACAGATTCGATATTCTCAGCTACACAATAAAATCCCAGTTTCTCACACTAGATGAATAAATGTCTACAGAGGACAATTTTGCCAATCATCACCAAAGCAAGTTTATGCTGCCAACTGCTGAGGAGTGCTAATGAGTTAAGTTTATAGAGACCTAATAGCACAGAGACCAAACATCAATCATGAAATGACATGAAATTCAAGCAGAAGTGGAATGAACCAAGGAGATAGAAAAATTTTAGCACCTTTTGCTTACAAATCAAAGTTCTGAAATTATCCTCTTCAAGGGAAGCACCTTGACCAGTCCAACATTGACATAAAGGGTTTTATTTGAATTTTTCTACTTGTTCCAACTAATTGCTCTAAAATAACTCTAACATTTTCTTGCTTGTTGTTGGATGGCCGATTAAGAGGAACTCAGCAACACACACACACACACAACAAACACAGGAGAGTTCAGAAGGATAAATAAGGAATTAAGAGAAAAGTTGGAGATGCTTTTATAGAGCAAGGGTCTCAATAATACTATTAACAAAATAACAAGAGTGGTGGTGGTGGTGGTGGTGGTGGTGGTGCTAGTAGTAGCAGCAGCAGCAATGTTCCTTAGAAACTTTCCCTAAGCATCTTTTTCCTAATGAAGTATAGAGTTGGGTGGTGGGAATTAGATATGATCTAAAGGAAATAGTATTAATATAAGAGACATAATCACCCCCCCTCCAAAAAAAAAAAAGTGATCCTGGTTAAAAATAAAAGGTGGAAAAAATATACAAGAAGAATGCAAACAAAGAGAAAGCAAAGCTTTGGATGTAATACCAAAAAGGGTAAATATAACACAAACACACAAACATGGATTATATAGCAGCAACATTCCTAAAGTAGATATTGTATAAGATGAAACAATAAGTAAAACACATACCAGAAATAGCAGAATTTAATTAACCTCTATAGTCAATGAATGACATAAAGTAGTCAAAAAATATAAGAAAGAGGATAGAACACTTTAATCAAAAACTAATAAAGTAGATATATTTGATAAATACTTAGTGCTAACCCCTAAAAAGAGGAAATTGCCTTTATTTTCAAATACTATATAATAAACATTAAAACTGACTATATATATCACAGAAGATATCCTGTTAAATTCTGAATGATAGAATAAAACAAGCAGTATTTTATCTCACTATATAGAAAATTAAAAATTAGTAACAGGAAATAATACATTTCATTCGCTTAAAAATTAAATAAATTGCTCTTAAACAACTCTTTGTCAAAGAGGAGATGCAAACCAAGGCTACTCAATTTCTCCAAAAAAGAAAAGAATATAGCTAAAGGAGTACACAGAGGAAAATTCAAAGCCTTAAGTATATTTATCATTAAGAAATAGAGAATGCAACCCAAAACACTCAAACACTTGGAAGCTGAATAGCATGTTATTAAATATTGATTGGGTTACCAATGAGATCCAAGAAGAAATTAAAAACATCCTGGAAACTAATGACAATAAAAAAACAACAATCCAAAACCTATGGGACACAATGAAAGCAGTCCTGAGAGGGAAGTTTATAGCTCTATAGGCCTACCTCAACAAACAAGAAAAAATGGTAGTAAATCATCTAACGCTACAACTCAGAGAATTAGAAAGAGAGCAACAAGAAAAGCCCAGTGTAGGCAGAAGAAAGTAGATAATAAAGATTAAAGCCAAAATAAATGACATAGAGACCAAAGAAACAATACAAAAAGGTCAATGAAACCAAGAGCTGGTTCTTTGAAAGGATAAACAAGATTGATGAATCTCTAGCCAGGCTCACCAAGAAGCAAAGAGAGAGGACTCAAACAAAATCAGAAATGATAGAGGTGAAATAACAACAGACCCCACAGAAATACAAAGGATTGTTAAAAAATATTATGAACAACTCTATTCCAACAAACTAGACAACCTGGAGGAAATGGACATATTCCTAGAAAAATACAATCTTCCAAAACTCAATCAGGAAGATGCTAAAAATCTCAGCAGGCCAGTAACTATGGAAGAAATTGAAGCAGTCATCAAAAAGCTTCCAGCAAACAAAAGCGCAGGGCCAGACAGCTTCACAGGAGAGTTATACCAAACATTCAAGGAAGAATTAAAACCTCTCCTCCTCAGACTATTCCAGAAAATTCAAGAGGAAGGAACACTTCCAAACTCATTCTATGAAGCCAGCATCACCCTAATACCAAAACCAGATAAAGACAACACAATGAAAGAGAATTACAAGCCAATATCCCTCATGAACATAGATGCCAAAATACTCAACAAAATTCTAGCAAATCAGATCCAGCAGTACATCAGAAAGATCATACACCATGATCTTTCACCAGATATCAAGCTGGAAAAGAAGAAGTAAAAGAAGCAGGATTTATCCCAGGATGCAAGGATGGTACAATATCCGCAAATCAATAAACATGATATATCACATAAACAAATTGAGGGAGAAAAATCACATAGTCATATCAATTGACGCAAAAAAAAGCATTTGACAAAATCTAACATCCTTTCTTGATAAAAACTCTCAGCAAGGTAGGAATAGCAGGATCATACCTCAACATCATAAAGGCCATATATGACAAACCCACAGCCAGCATCGCACTCAATGGACAAAAACTAAAACCATTTCCCCTAAGAACAGGAACAAGACAGGGATGCCCTCTCTCACCACTCCTGTTTGACATCGTACTGGAAGTATTAACCATTGCTATCAGACAAGAAGAAGAAATAAAAGGCATCCAAATTGGAAAAGAAGAAGTAATAACTGTCCTTATTTCTATGATACTGTACATAGAAAACCCTAAAGACTCCATCAAAAAATTATTAGACATAATAAATGAATCCGGCAATGTAGCAGGATACAAAATTAACGCCAAGAAATCTATGGCATTTCTATACACCAATAGTGAACTTACAGAAAGAGAGACTAAAAAAGCAATTCCATTTACCATCATACCAAAAAAATTAAGACACCTGGGAATAAACTTAACTAAAGAGGTAAAAGACCTATATGCAAAAAACTCCAGGACACTGAAAAAAGAGATAGAGGGAAGATATAAACAGATGGAAGAACATACCATGTTCATTGATTGGTAGAATCAACATCATCAAAATGTCCATACTACCCAAAGCAATCTATAGATTCAATGCAATCCCTATTAAAATACCAATGGCATATTTCACAGACCTAGAATGAACTCTCCAAAAATTCATCTGGAATAAAAAAAGACCCCAAATAGCTGCAGCAATCCTGAGAAAGAAGAACAAGTAGATGGGATCTCAGTACCAGATATCAAGCTGTATTACAAAGCCACTGTCCTCAAAACAGCCTTGTACAAGAACAGACATACAGATCAATGGAATAGAGAACCCAGAAATCGACCCAAACCACTATGCCCAATTAATATTCGACAAAGGAGGCATGAACATACAATGGAATCCAGACAGTCTCTTCAATAAATTGTGTTGGGAAAATTGGACAGATACATGCAAAAAAATGAAACTAGACCACCAACTTACACCATACACAAAAATAAACTCAAAATAGATCAAGGACTTAAACATACGATGAGAAACCATAAAAATACTAGAGGAATCCACAGGCAGAAAAATCTCAGACATATGCCGAAGGAACTTCTTCACTAATACTGCTCCTAGGGCAATGGAAACTATAGAGAAAATAAACAAATGGGACTACATCAAAATAAAAAGCTTTTGCACAGCAAAAGTAGCCATCAACAAAACAAGAAAGACCACTACATGGGAGAACATATTTGCCAATGTTATCACTGATAAGGGTTTAACCTCAAACATTTACAGGGAACACATACAACTCAACAAAAGGAAGATAAACAATCCAATCAAGAAATGGACAAGGGACCTAAATAGAAACATTTCGAAAGAAGACAGAAGGAAGGCCAAGAGACATATGAAAACATGCTCAAAGTCACTAATTATCCAAGAGATGCAAATCAAAACGACAATGCAGTACCATCTCACACCTGTCAGAATAGCTATCATCAACAAATCAACAAATGACAAATGTTGGCGAGGATGTGGAGAAAAAGGAACCCTCATGCACTGCTGCGGGGAATGCAGACTGGTGCAGCCATTGTGGAGAACAGTATGGAGTTTCCTCAAAAAACTAAAAATGGAACTCCCATTTGACACAGTAATCCCACTTCTAGGAATATATCCCAAGAAGCTAGAAACATCAATCAGAAAGGATATATGCACCCCTATGCTCATAGCAGCACAACTCACCATAGCTAAGATTTGGAAACAGCCTAAGTGCCTATCAGCAGATGAGTGGATTAAAAAAATGTGGTACATCTACACAATGGAATATTATGCTGCGCTAAAAAAGAAGGAATTCCTACCATTTGCAACAACATGGATGGACCTGGAGAGCATAATACTAAGTGAAAAAAGCCAGTCAGAGAAAGATCAATACCACATGATATCACTCATCTATGGGAAATAATGAACAACATAAACTAATGATCAAAAACAGATCCAGAGAGAGAGAGGGAAGCATTGATCAGACTATCAAACCTCTGGGGGAATGTAGGGGGCGGGGAGTGGGAGATATTAACCAAAGGACTTGTATGCACGCATATAAGCCTAACCGGTGGACACAGACAAAGGGGGGTGAGGGCAGGAGTGGGAGGAGGGAGGGAAGGTAATGGGGGGATGAAGACAAATATGTAATACCTTAACCAATAAAGAAATTAAAATGTAAAAAAACAACATTATTCATTTAAGATCTCTGCCTTTCTAAAATATTCATTCTTACCAAAACCTAAAATAAAAAAAAATAAATTTTAAATTAAAAATAAAAGAAATAGAGAATGCAAAATTATACATCAAACAAATGACTAAAAATTTAATATATAAAGAAAGAAGGAAATAACAAACATTAAAAGCCAGATTAATTATATAGACAGAAAACAACAGAATCAATAAATGCATTCCAAAACATCCCAAAAGGTTGTTCTTTAAAAATAAAACAAACCAACAGACTCATAGATAGAGGACAGGCAGCTGAGCAAGGGATAAGGTTAGAGAAGAGTCTATGCAGATTGTACTTTAATTATACCAACTTAATACCTAGTTTTAAAAAATATTTTTTAAATGTAGGTAGGGGCATTATAAATTATACAACCATGATAATGATCAAGATAAACTAGGTATGTCACAGTACCTAACCTGTATTTCAGTGGCTTCTCCTAACAAGTTTATCCCTTCCCCCCCATTCCAGGACCATTATGAGTCAGCTGCTTGGGGTCTCTCTTCTACATAGTTCTTCCTCTAGCATCTAGTTTGATAGAGCAACATTGCCAGTCCCCAGGCAGAGGAAAACGTGTCTTGGAAGATCTCTCATTGGCCATTAAATGTTTCATCGCAGAAATGATACAACTCACTTTGGCTCACAACTCATTGGCTAGAATCATCACACGGCCCCACACAAAGCAAGAGAGGGCTTCAAAGAGAGTGTAAGACCATCCATGGGTGAGCTGCAGTAATGACTACCCATGACCATTTGGAGAACAACTTTACAAAGTGCTTGAAAAATAAATGTCATTTCAAAGGTCCATAGATTTTGACCTGGTAATTCTATTTCTGGGAATCTAGTCTAAGGAAATATCTCTGTTAATAAATAAATGGGTAGAAATTTTCACCCATGGACATAACACTAACCAAGATTGAGAGAACCATTCCTGAGGTAACTATATATGTCCCCAATTACCATCCCTCCTCCCCAACCCCCACCCCAACCCCCAAAAAAGTCATAAATGAGCTGTGAACAAAAAAAAAGAAAGAAAGCCCACATGCAAATACAGTGTTTTGCTTTTAATGGCTGGAGCACTGATCAGCTCTTTTATAAACTCCAATACTGAAATTCAAGTTGAAAATTCTCTGAAGTGAAGTAATCTAAGATGTTTATATTAAAGGTTTCGTCTCCAGACCTGGGCTAGGTGCTTTGCCATAATTTTAACACAGATTCGTTTCCATTTCAGTAGCAACAAATGTCTTCATTTAGCCAGGTCTTCACTAGCAATGAAAAGTAATTACAGCAGGTGAAAAGATATTTAAGATAAAAAGGAGCCTAACCTCACTATAATTATAGGAGGATATATATTTTTATTTTAACAGAAAGGTCATTTAGCTCATCTGAGGCAAAGTTTTTCTTACTATGATTTCTAAAACCAATATAATGGTTTTAAGTACTGAGACCCTGGAGTCAGACAGACGCAAGTTTGAATCCTAGTTTTGCTTTTCACTAGTTGTGTGAACTCAGACAAAATACCTAATATCTCCTGCTTTCTGTCTCCTTGCCTATAAGAAAAAATACAAGTGCTATTTGTACACATCTCATATGTTATAAAGATTAAATGAGAAAGTGCATGCCTAGCATTTATTGATGAGACACATGATTATTGCTGAATAAATGTTATACCTTCTATTTGTGTGTCTTTATTCTTTACTAAGTACTTCCAGGCACATCATCTCCATCTCAGTATTTAATGCTGAGAATATTTACAATAAGATAGGAAGATAAATACATTTAAAGGAAAATATGGCAAATTCAAGGAGAGCTGACAAGAGTGCCACAGACCGATCAGCAGTGGGAACTACTACATTCAGTTGTGGTTTAAAAGTTGGCAAATATTCATGGAGGTGGTAGGGTTTCCATGTTAGTGAGCAGAAAGATGATTTTGAATGGGAAGATGATTATTACAAAGGATCCACAAAAGTGCATTCACAGGCATGTTCAGGAGTAGAGAAAAATCAGACTAGAAAGACTGGGGAAGGGAGTGTTGGCAGTTGCTTGCAAAAGCCCTGAATGCCAGGACAGAAAGCCAGGTTTGATTTGGTAGATCTGCGTGGGAAAGTCCTTAAGCAAACTGAAGCTAAGTTTACCTGCTTATTCCAACAGCATTCCAAAGCAAGAAGAATAAAACATAGAACGGTGAGAAGGGAAAATAAGTGCGTGATGTGAATGTACATGAAAGAAAGTGTGTTTGGTAAAAGGAGAGAAGAATAAGCCTGGACTAGAAAAACAGAGAATTCTTCCTGGAGAATAGACTGATACATGATACATGATGATGAGAGCTCCCACTCAATGAGCATGGCCATATTTCAGACTCTGTGCTGGGTGCTGTAACTCACTTCTAATTATCCATGTCATTTCCTCTTATTTAACAGGCAATGAAAAGATGAATGAATGGAGCTAAAGACATTGTCTCAAACTATTTATCCAAGAGAACAAAACAATATATAAAACTGAATGATATTTCAAATATTTCATTTTATCCCAAACTGGCTAAAAAGGTTTTCCTTTAAAAGTTGATTAAATGAATTCTAAAGGATTTTTTTTTTCATTTTGCCATGAAAATTTTATGATGATACTGGGAGCAAGCTCAGATATGTTAAATGATTAACCCAAAATCTCACAGCAGGGCCAGGGTGGAGTCAGAACTGAAATTCAACTCAGACTGGGCTGGTTCCATTGCCCGCCACTTATCATAGGAGTGAAGAGTGAATTGAACATACAAAGGTTCCTTGGATCTGTTACAATGGCACAGAAATCCACATCCCTTGCTTGTTTGGACCTAACTCCGTGGCCTTATGTCTGCTCCAATCCACCAGGCTATAACTTTTTTGAGGGGAGCAATGCATCTTTACACAGTATACTACTTTTGACTCATATTTATTCATTTACTTATTCCACAAATATTTACTGACTGCGTCCAGTGTGTCAGGCCCTATGCTAGACACTAATGTGGAAAAGATAAAATAGCCCAGCCCATGTGGCTCAGGGATTGAGTGTTGACCTATGAACCAAAAGGTCACTGGTTCAATTCCTGTCAAGGCACATGCCTGGGTTGTAGGCTTGATCCCCAGTATGGGGCAGGTAGGAAGTAGCAGATGATGTTTCTCTCTCATCAGTGTTTCTATCTCTCTATCCTTCTTTCTCTCTAAAATTAATAAAAACGTATTATAAAAAGATACAATAATAGGACTCAAAAGAATACAAAAAATGATGATCATTGTTGTGGCTAGATTATAGGTTTGTGGGTATCCTATATAATAAAGAGGTACTATGCAAATTTACCATCACTCCAACACACAAGATGGCTGCCCCAATGTGCCCATGTGGACACAAGATGACCACCACAAGATGGCCAGCAGGGGAGGGCAGTTGGAAGGGACCAGGCCTGCAAGGGAGGGCAGTTGGGGGGACCAGGCCTGCTGGGGAGGGCAGTTGGGGGAACCAGGCCTGCAGGGGAGGGCAGTTGGGGGGACCAGACCTGCAGGAGAGAGTAGTTAGGGGAAACCAGGCTGGCAGGGGAGGGCAGTTGGGGGCAACTAGGCTGGCAGTGGAGGGCAGTTAGGGGTGCCCAGGCTGGCAGGGGAGGGCAGTTAGGGGTGACCAGGCTGGCAGGAGAGGGCAGTTGGGAGCGACCAGGCCTGCAGTGGAGGGCAGTTGGGAGGGACAAGGTCTGCAGTGGAGGGCAGTTGGGGGAACCAGGCCTGCAGGTGAGAGTAGTTAGGGACAACCAGGCCGGCAGGGGAGGGCAGTTGGGGGGAACCAGGCCTGCAGGGGAGGGCAGTTGGGGGGGACCAGGCCAGCAGGGGAGGGCAGTTGGGGGAAGGGGGGACCAGGCCTGCAGGGGAGGGCAGTTGGGGGGGACCAGGCCTGCAGGGGAGGACAGTTGCGGGGGGGGACCAGGCCTGCAGTGGAGGGCAGTTGGGAGGGACAAGGTCTGCAGGGGAGGGCAGTTGGGGGCAATCGGGCCAGCAGGGGAGCAGTCAGGCATTGATCAGGCTGGCAGGGGAGAGCAGTTAGGGGTGACTGGGCCAGCAGGGGAGGGCAGTTGGGGGTGACCAGGCCTACAGGGGAGGGCAGTTAGGGGCAATGGGGCCAGCAGGGGAGCAGTCAGGCATCGATCAGGCTGGCAGGGGCGTGGTTAGGGGGTGATCAGGCTGGTAAGCAGAAGCAGTTAGGGGCAATCAGGCAGGCAGGCAGCAAGTGGTTGGGAGCCAGCAGTCCTGGATTGTGAGAGGGATGTCCCACATTGGAGAGGGTGCAGGCTGGTCTGAGGGACACACACCCCCTGCACAAATTTCATGCACCAGGCCTCTAGTCTATAATAATAAAAGGGTAATATGCTAATTAAACGAACGTCTTTCCAGATGAAGCCGGGGCCGGAGGGAAGCTCGGATCCCAGGTGCTAGATGGTGGCCTGATGGAAGCAAACCCAGGTCCGGGGTGCCAAAGGAAAGCCAGTGTCGGCAGCCTGGGGAAGGAAGACCTACTCTTGCATGAATTTTGTGCAATTGGGTCTCTAGTTTTTTATACTATCCTATCAGTTTTATGTATATATAAAAACTTCCATAATAGAAAATATTAAATAAAAAGATTCTACTGGGAATATTCTTGCCAAGGTTATCAATGAGGTCCTTATTGCTAACATAATGAATACAACTCTGTCCCCATTTTCCTTGACAGCTGTTTCCTTGAACAAAATATGTGACCAAGGACAAGTCAGAGGTAGGAGGAAGCAGCAGAGCATTGGTTAAGGCACCCACACCCCCTCCTGTTTTCCTTCTGCCTCTCTAGCTGCTGTTTCTCAGTCACCTTCCCACGTCTCTTATTTTTCCCCCTTTAAATGCCAGCATTATGCATGTCTTCATTCATACCATTTTTTTTTATCTCAATTGACTCATTCTTTCTCAATGTTCTCATAAACTCTCTAAACTTTCTATATTATCTATAGGCTGAGATCTTCCCAATCAATATTACCAGACCAGATCTATCCCAGAACATCAGATAGGGTTCCAATTGCCTATGGGGTATATGGTTTTGAATATTACATTGGTACCTTCAAGCCAAAGTATCAGAATTACTCTTGAAGATCTGAACACACATTCATACCTCCCCTATCCCACCTACCTTTGCCTTGCTAATTTGTATTCATCTGCTAAAATGTCTATTCAAATGTCAAGCACACAGACACATTTCCTGACCAGGTTTTATTTATATTGTGTCCTCTCTCAAAGCACAGAAGCTTCCTGTGCTTCTTTCACAGCATTTCCCAAAGTCCTAATTACTTGTATGAGTCTTGAGCATCTGTCCCCACCAGCTGGTGTGCTCCATGAGGGCAAGCACTATCTCCATTATGCTCAGCAGTGGATCCCAGCATCCAGCTGAGTGCCCCACATAGAGTTCAGTTTCATAAATATTTATGAAATAAATGAATAACTTGACAAAGGTGGAGATTTTCAAAATAGTCACAATATCATCAACCTGAAAAGTCTGAGTTATGGAATAATGCCTGTTAGAAAACAGGTCGGGGGAAAGGAAACATGAAATGGCCTAAACTTTTGGCAAATGAGAGAAAACCTTGACAATCCCTATGCCTTAGAACTCGGAAGACAAATCCATTCTTGTGCTGTATCTTTCTGGAGGCTGGAGGCATTTGCATAAAAATTAATTCACAATGAGAAAGAAGCTCTGCCATCAGTCATTATAAGAAGCTGAGCCCTAATAAAGAAGTTTCAGAAATTATCATAAACCAAACAGGGGCTGATGTTGTTTTTTAACAAAAGGATTAGGTCCCAGACAATCCCAGAAAAACCCATTCCAGTTTTAACCATCATAATAGAAGTACTGCACGCTTGCCTCACAGGGATTGGCAACCTGCAAAGTACTCAGTGATCCAACTTCAGTAACTTGAGAAGAGGTTTAATTAGAGCAGCCATTCTCAGCCTCAGCCTGCTGCAGGGGTCCCAGCACACTTTGAACCCATCCACGGAGTTTCTGATTCAGGGGAACTTGGAAGACAATTTTCATTTCTAATAAGTTCCTAGGTAATGTTGATGCTACATGCTAGTTTGGAGATCAGACTTCAAGGAGCAATAGCTAAGACAGTGGACTATATAGCAGGAACCCTTTAATGCAGGGAGAGGTGGAGGGCTGAATTTAGCCTTCCCATCTTCTCTCATTCTACCATATACTCCCCCCATATCCAATGTATTCCACCTCTTGGCAATCTACTCACACCCTGAAGTAAAATCAGTAGATGAGTGGATAAAGAAGCTGTGGTGTCCTGGCCGATTTGGATAGAGCCTGCGGACTGAAGGGTCCCAGATTCGATTCCTGTCAAGGGCACATGCTCATGTTGTAGGCTCCATCCCCCAGTGGGGGGCATGCAGGAGGCAGCTGATCAATGATTCTCTCTCATCATTGATGTTTCTATCTCTCTCCTTCTTCCTTCTTCTCTGAAATCAATAAAAATATATATTTTTTTTAAAAAAAAAAGCTGTGGTACATATACACAGTGAACTACTACTAGGCTATAAAAAAAAAAGAAGGAAATCTTACTTTTTGCAACAGCATACATGGACCTGCTCAGTATTATGTTAAGTGGAATTAGCCAGTCATACAAAGACAAGTACCATATGATTTTACTTATGTGTGGAATCTAATGAACAAAATAAACTAACAAAATAGAAACAGACTCAGAGAACAGACTTACAGCTGTCAGAGGGGAGGAGGTTGGAGGACTTGCTGAAAAAGGTGAAGAAATTAAGCAAAACAAAAAAAAAAGTTCATAGAAACAGACAACAGTATGGTGATTACCAGAGAGAAAGGGAGGTGTCGGGGGGAGGGGAGTAGAAGAAGTAAAGGAAGGATAACTGGTGATAGAAGGAGACTTGACTTGGGGTGGTAAACACACAATACAATATACAGGTGATGTATTATAGAATTGTACATTTGAAAACTATATACTTTTATTAACCAGTGTCACCACAATAAATTCATTTTTAAAAATGTTCTGAACAATTGCCACATACACAGTGCCTAGCCAGTACTGGCCCAAGATACAGTGGCATCCTGTACAGACTAGTTAATTGGTGTTTCTTCAAATAATTTCTTTAAATATTGTGTGACGTTTATTTAGAAGAGATGCTAAATACTGCATTGGAGAAGGATGGAAAAGAGGACCCTGCTGGCCAATCCTTCCTTGTCCAAAGAATCCAGCATCAGGCTCACTCTAGAGCTGGTCTAACCAACATTAACATTTGGGGAAGGATTGTGGGAGAGAGAAGGGGCTGTCTTGTCCATTGTAGAATGTACAGTGATGTCCCTGGCCTCTACCCAATGGAGACCAGTAGCATCCCCCACCAGCTGGAACAATCAAAAATGCTCCCAGATATGCCAACAGTCCCCTGGGGTGGAGGTAAAATAGCTCCTCTAGTTGAGAATCACTGCTCCCGAGAACCAGGAAGATTTTTACCATCTGATAAGCACTGATAAGACCATCCTGGTGTCCACTGACAGCTGACCCCTTTGTTCTGCATCCATGCCATATCATCTGTCCAATAGTTCTGCTTTCAGCCCTATGAAGATGAACAAGCCACTTGGGGCACCACCTCCCATCATGGGGAAGTGATGCATATGGCAGGACATATGTATGTAAATGATCCAAGGGATACAGCATATATGACACTCACTGTGGGGAAGGGGGAGTCTGGTAAAGATATCTCCTCTCATATCTCACTTACAGGGATGTTTCCATGTCTCTCATGGAAGGGCACATGGGCATGTATTTGCCTGCCGGTAAAGTTGCTGTATCTAGCATATAAAAAGTTTGATGCAGAACACCTCTCATTTTTATTACTAATATAAAAATGTACCCCATATATAATATTTTTTAACCTGGCACTTTCAATTCTCAAGTTTGTTTGTTTAAGCCAAATCCATCCACATAAAGAGAAGCCAAGAAAATATCATTTTCAATCTCTTTTCCATGAAAGAGCTCTGGGTGACAGCCTCGCAGTCTCGCTTTGCCTCTAGGTCAGTGTTTGCTGCTCTGTTGACTAATGAGTTTGCTGACCACTACTCTAGGTGAGTCCTTACATTTCTCTCCTGCTCTGTGCCATTGCAAATACATGCTGCATCTCACTTCAGACATATCCTGGGTCCTGATTTTCCCCACCGTCACAGACTGGGCCCAAGAATGTTGGATTAGGGCATGAAGTGCCTCTGAAAGTGCTTTGGAGCATCATTTCAGAGGTAGCTCGGTGCTGCAGGAACCTAAAAGCATAAATACCTTCACCATAAATTACAGCAAGTAGGTGCCATATGGCTTAACAGTTGCAGTGTGGTCATATTATCACATCATTAGCCCTTGCATTAAACGGCCAAATTAATGAGGGAGTGAAGCTGCCTCCACTTTGGAATTTTCACCAAGAGTGTCAGCAACATACCCAGGAGTTGGAGCAAAACCATAAGTCAGAGAAAAAAATGCCCTCAAAAGAGTCTGATCCTCTGCCATGCAAAACCTATAAACAATATAGCTTTCAGTTTCAGCAAAAATCCTAACAAAAATGCTACAAATACTCTCATGGAGTCAAATGCTCCTTTACCTCTGGAGGGAAGAAATGAGCCCTCCCAGAAGGGAGGTAACAACTGTGCATATTCCTTCCTTGAGTGAAGTTTCTTTTGTTACATTTATTAGAGTCTTAAATAAAATTGTGTTTGCTGGAGAAAAAGAAATAAACTCAGGCACCTAAGTGCAAATGGGCATCTACTCCTGCCTTTCATGCTTGCCTCCGCCTACAGCACTTAACAAAGACTCTTCAAGGATGAGATGCCTCCACCATCAAAGGCAGACAGCTATCCCACAAATTGATGTTAAACTTAAAAAATAATTGTTTGTTAGTCTTTACGTGTCTAGTAACAATGTTAGTCACAATGATAGTTATACTTGTTCTTTTGACTCTTCTCAAACCCTGTTCTTACATAGCCCAACATCCTTCCCCAACTGCCTGTAATGACCCCCTTTACCTGCCAAATCAGGCCTCCACCTGCACAGTCTGACTCTGGCTGCCTTTCCCCTCTCATCTCCTGCTGCCCCCACATCAATATCCTACATGGATTTCTTGCCACTCTCAAGTTTTACTCCATCATCTCTTGATTGCCTGGTCTTGTTTGTTGTGGTCCCTTCCCCGGAAATTTCTTCTTCCATATCTCAGCCCATAAAAATCCTATCCAGCTCTTCCCCAAAGTGGTGAACTCTGAAAATGGTTCGCTATTCCCTAGACCCAGAAAACCCCACAAAATCATGCAAATCAAGAGGCTCCAATCTCTGCATTCACTTCAAGAACACGCATTAAACTGCCCAGGCCATCAACGGCGTGCATATTCAAAAAGCCACCAAGTATCTGAAGGACTTCACTTTAAAGAAGCAGTGTGTGCCGTTCTGTCGTACAATGGTGGCGTTGGTAGGTGTGCCCAGGCAAAACAGTGGGGCTGGACACAGGGTCGGTGGCCCAAAAAGAGTGCTGAATTTTTGCTGCACACACTGAAAAATGCCGAGAGCAATGCTGAACTTAAGGGTTTAGGTGTACCAGGGGTCCTCAAACTTTTTAAACAGGGGGCCAGTTCACTGTCCCTCAGACCGTTGGAGGGTCGGACTATAGTTTAAAAAAAAAAAACCATGAACAAATTCCTACGCGCACTGCGGGCCTGGGACGAGTTGGCTGCTAAGCAGGACAGGCAGCGGCACCCGGCGGGCCGGATAAATGTCCTCAGCGGGCCGCATGTGGCCCGCGGGCCATAGTTTGAGGACCCCTGGTAGACTCTCTGGTCATTGAGCACATTCAGGTGAACAAAACGCCCAAGATGTGGCATAGACCCTACAGAGCTCATGGGCAGGTTAACCCATACATGAGCTCTCCCTGCCACATTGAGATGATCCTCACTGAAAAGGAGCAGATTGTTCCTAAACCAGAAGAGGAGGTTGCACAAAAGAAAAAGATATCTCAGACGAAACTGAAGAAACAAAAACTTATGGCCTGGGAGTAAATTCAGCATGAAATAAATCTAAATAAAAGTAAAAAAAAAAATCCTATCCAGTCTTCTCCTAGATGAAGCATTTCAACTCCTCTCAAAAATAGGAAGGCTGTTTTTTCTCTTCCTTTGAACCCCCATCATTATCTGCTGGTTCTTTTCTTAAAACACTCATTTATCTATTCTATTTTTAGAAAGTAATTAGATACCAGCACATTCAACTTTTTCCTACATACAGTGTCTACTACAGTAGGCCGTTATTGAACTCAACGGAACACAGCCAGGAAGTAAACAGAATAAGTTAGCACTGATATAGGACATTAATATACAGTGTTTCCATGTACATTATCCCAAGTATTCCACAATCACAGGTGATATATGCCGCCCCATGATCAGCCCCATTTCGTAGATGAACAGACCAACACTGACTTGCTGGGTTGACTTGAGAATTTGCCGAAGGTGGTATGTCTCCAAAACAGATCTGCTTACGTTTCACTGCAAACTATTTCCTTGTCTGTGCTCCTTAGCTGTCCACCCACCTTAATTAACCTGCTTCTTGTAGAGGCTGGCCCCATATCGTCAGAGACAACAGCTTCCTCTCACACATGAGTCCCAGGAGGAAGGCTACAAAGAGCTCTGTGACCGCTGGAGCCGCACGTCCCCAAAGCTCACATACAGTAGAGTGGCTATGAAGTCCCCCTGGCCTGTCTCATCCTTCACACCACATCCCCTCTCTCTCACCTTCAAAGGAACCTGGACAGGGTCTGTCCCAAGTCTCACCCCTGGAAGCAGGGCCGGGTCAGAGCTCTGAGCAAGCAGGTCAGCTCTGAGGACGCAGAGTTGACCTGCTCCTCACAGTGTGCCCTGTCCTTCCAATGTAGAAATCTGCCAAGCTGCAGTTGCTCCTTTGGGCTGAAGCCTTATCGCAGTCATTCTTTCAATAACCATCTATTTAGCCCCTGCTATAGGATAGGACTCTGAAGATTAAGGAAGAAAGCAGACCCATACCCTGACCCATGGGGTGATGTTATCTTTCCAGAAAGCCCTTTCTTACTCATGGCCCCGTGTCAGCTCAGGCTGCTATAACAAAACACCATTGACTAGGTGGCTTAAGGAACAGATATCTATCGTTTATGCTTCCAGAGGCTAATGTTTTGATTCTTGAGGGACGGTCTGACCAGGTGCTGGCTGATTTGGTTGCTTGTGAGGCCTCTCTTCCTGGTTTGCTTATTCTCTCCTCACATGGCAGAGAGAGATCATCTCTCTTCCTATAAAGTCACCAATCCCATCATGGCTCCCCATCCTCATGACCTGATCTAAACCTAATCACCTCCCAAATTCCCACCTCTAAATTCTATTGCACTGGGTTTCAGGGCTTCAACATATGAACTTTAAGAGAACACAGACATTCGGCCTATAGTACTATGCCCCCTATGAAAGTGCTCAAAACCCCAGAAAACTGCCACTTAGTAACAGGCATAATCTACTAATTCACTTATTTATTCAACAAATATTTATCGAAGATCTATTTTGTGCCATACTGTGCTATTTCACCTAACTGCACTAAAAAAAAAAAAAAGGCCAGCCTATTTAAATTGTCATGTTTTCAAATTTGAAGTGTCTTTGCTAAAGTGGGCTAGTTTTACTCTTTTTCCCTATGTTACATTGCTGTTTAAAACCAAAGGCATAATCTCATTATATCACATCCATGGTCAGTGAAAGAAGCAAATGAAGTAGAAATGCACTCATGCATTCATTCAGTCAACAGCATCATTAGTCCCAGCTCTGTAGGACTCACTGGAAATGTAAGAGGAATAAAACCTTCTCCCAAGTGGGTCACGCGCAGATAAAGGAGATAAATGAGAATTTAGTGGAGGAAGACTAACTTGTTCCCCATATGCATACCTGTTCCCATGCAGACTCCTGAGCCTTCCCCCATGGTGATTCCAACCCAGCGCGTCTGACACAGGACTCCAGAGTCTGCACAGTTCACACGCTCCCAGGCTGATTCTAACGCAGGTGGCAAAGGACTGGCAGTGAAGCCAGGGCTCAGAAGAGTGCGCCTCATCAGACAGAGCACTCTGTGTGAGGAACTAGCATATTGAAACATACATATCTCTGCCCTGCCAGTGTGGCTCAGTTGGTTGAGCTTCATCCTGTGAAACGAAAGGTCACTGGTTCAATTTCAGTCAGGGCACTGACTAAATTTTAGTCATGAACAGGCTGTGGGTTCGAGCCCCAATTGGTGCATGTACAGGAAGCAACTGATCGATTTTTCTCTCTCTCACATCAATGTTTCTCTCTCTCCCTCTCCCTTCCTCTCTCTCTAAAATCAATAAAAATACTTTTTAAAAAGAAAAATTGCATATCTCCTTCATGTCCCTTGATTACTATCCTAATGATAGATCATCTTGCCCATCACTATGCCTTAACTTTACTGCAAAGATAAGTCTTGGGGTTAAAGGTCAGTTTAATTTCACCTCAGTCCCAGTCGCTACACAGTTTGTCATGTGCTAATGCTCTCACGCCGCACGCCATTTCACGTAGGCTACTCAACGGCACTTAGATATCAGGACCCCGTTACTCTCAGATAGAGCTAAATTTAAAGAAGTACCCGGGGGACAGGTCTATACGAGGTCAATAACTCACACTGGAATCGGAAGTCTCTTGCTGGAATGAACTACCTGTACAGGAGACAGGAGTTGTTTACTAGAGAGCCAATGACTTGCCTGAGGCCAGTGTTGATCTGTGTCACCAAGCCTCTTTCCATTGGCACTGCAATCCTAACAGCGATTAATTCACTTTTAAATCATCTGGATTCATAGCTAGGTAATTTATCTAGTACAAATCTTGCCTGATATTAATTTGTCATTACAAACCACAGTTCCAGCTAATCATTTTAAATTTTCTACATTGGGTACCCACGGAGCAGGAAAAGAAATATATTCTGAAATTTCCCCAGAAAACAAACTTACTATTACCATTTGTCTGATACACTTTCTCCCTTCCAACTGATCATCAGATAATGGGTAATTTAATCTTCTTTAAACAGACATGCTCCTATAATAATTTCATTATTAGAAATAATTAGCAACATTATAGCCTCTTTTAAACAGCTCTAGATAACATTTCCAAATATTCTATTCAAATATACTTCTAGGAGAACATCTATGTAAATGGTCCATAAATAATACTAAGAAAACAGGGACTTTGGGATTTTGAGAAAATAACAACATAGCAAATAATTTACCATTAATTCTGACTAATTAACCACAATACATTAGGTACAAGTCCTTAAGTGAAAGAAGGAAATAAAATGGGCGATTAGGATGCTCTCAATTTTTTAAAAATCCCAGCCTACTTCTTCACCCATATGAATCAATTTGGTTTGTCATGCACCAAAATCTTAAATTACAGACACTGAACTGAAGCTAACAAGTGTTTGCATACGGGAAACTTGCACTGGTTGGTTAAGAATAATAGTCATAAAATCGGAAGCGTTCAGGCTGCCCAGCCAAAGGCCCAATCTGGCTGCTGACTTCTCTTGTCTTCACTGTGCACCCCTGACAGTGGGAATATGCTCTCCAGCTCACCTGCCCACCACTCTACTTCCTGGCACACAGAAACGCACCCATTTCTGCTATTTCTCTGGACCCTAAAGATATTCGAGAGATTGTGACTCTGCCTTAGAAACTAACTGGGCAAAATCCTGTCCTGTGGCCAATCATCTTACTTTTTGCAGCTTCAGGTAGCCAAAAGAGTGAAGATGGACAAACATATAGCTAAAAGGGAGGATCAAGAGGCTAATGGTGGATTTTCAAATATTGGCAGAGATGATAAATTAACTGCCTCCTTAACAACTCTCCAATTCTATCTCCCCCTTCACCTCAAATTCTGAGTGGCTGATTTGTGGATTCTCCCTTATGTTTAGCTATAATGCCCTCCTACACAGTAATAACTGACCCCCTATATTCTGAGATTAAAAGGACCTAACCTTATCCTCCCTGATGGAGTGAGAAAGACTGAGTTTGGGTCCGGAGTTCCTTCTCCAATGCCTTCTGTGGTTCTGGTATGAACACAAACTCCTTTTAGTGAAATAAACCCTAATTCACAAGGGCTTCATTCATTCATTTCAAAAATATTTAAGGTGCATCTAACAAAACTCAGACATCATTTTGGGAGTGAGGATAGAGAAGGAAACAAGTAAAAAGACTTCCCTCATTAAACCTACATTAAGTGTAAGGAGGTGCACTTACAGAAACACTTCAGGATAATTTCAGAAAGCAAGTCTGTGCCATGAGGGTAATAAAATGGGATGAGAGAGCAGAGAACAGGGCCACTATCGATAGGGACAGCCTCTATGAGGAAAGGACAGTGAAGCTGAAATATGAGTAATGAGGAGCAATCACCCATTCAAACCTGTGGAGGAAGAAGATATGCAGAGGCCCTGCAGCAGAAACTAGCTCCCACTTTTGAGAAGAAGAAGCCAGTGTGACGGAGCTTATGAGTAGGAGTGGAAGGGCCATGACAGCTGAGAAAAAGGCAGAGGCAGATCCTACAGGGTCAGCAGGCATGGCGAGGGGCTGGGTTCTGTTCCAAGACAAATGGAAGCCAGTGGAAGATGCTGAGCAGAGATGGTGGTAAGTGGTATGAGGAAAATTAAAGCAGGGTAAAGGATGGGGAGTGATGGAACGCCATTTCATACAGGGTGACCAGGGAAGCCCTCTCTGACGACAGCAGAGTGTTATCAAGCAAGGGTTTTGCCCCAGTCCCATTTTGAAGTCAGGAGTGGAGAAATGGCTCTATGCCTGCACCTGGATTTGGGCTCATTTTTTATAAAGAGGTTCACGTTACTATGGCTTGGAAACAGTAAGAATATAATTTCCATTTGGCAACACTCTAATGAAGAAAACACTGGCAGAAGGAACAAGTAGCACGTGATCCATGGGAGGCCCCACACAGAGCATCAGCAATGAAAGGCCTGACCCTGGGCCACCACTGCAGCGAGCAGCAGACAGTGCATGTTCCCTGGCACTTGGGGAGAGCAAGGCATTCCCAACAGTGAGTAACACCCCCTTGATCTACTCATCCATGTCAGAGGTGACCATGCCTATTTCAAATCAGCCAACAATTAATGAAGAGGCCACTGGACTCCACTGAAACATCTCAACTTAGAAACCCTTTCACACAGAGGCCTTCCGTGCCCCTGGCATTAGGAGGCTGGGAAAGGAGCTAATCTCAATGTTTTTCTGCTGCCGTATACTAAGGCTCATAGAGTCTTCTGAGATACCTGTGACACTAGCATTCAATCAATCCAGCAGGCATTTATGGATCTCCCACCAGAGTAGACTATACCCTACATCACAAATAAGCTCACCGTCAAGTAGAAAAGAGAATTGGACAAACAATCATTGCAGTCAAGCAGGGTGAGTGAAATAATGGACACATGTTTAAGGGATAGGAAGGAAAGAAGGGAGGGAACATCAATAAATGCCTCCTAGCAGTAGCCCAATGAATTGGGCTTTGGAAAAGGGTGAGTGGGCAAAAAAAAAATTGTGCCAGGTAGAGAAATAAAGTAGAAGCAGGCCGATGTCGACAGAAGCAGCTGAAAAAATAGGGAGGAATCAGATCTCGAAGAGTCTGGTTTCACCACTTATGTTCATATATTTAAAGAGGGTGCTAAGTGGCTGTCCATTTTAAAATATTTACTTTTAAAAAGTCCATTAGTTCATTTTGTTCCTCACAGTCATTCACACATTCATCTTTAACAACTTGATATTCATGGCCTGAGATCTGTCCTTATCCTATACCCTCTAGAATTACACCTTAATGCAGGAAATTGAATTTATGGCTGATGAAGGGCAACAGATTAATAGCACTATAAATTAATCTAGTCATCCACATACCAAGAGTACAAAACCTAAAAAAATTAGTACAATCAAATACCATCTCTTATTATGCCTTAAAACTCAAGCCAAGAGAAATTAGATGAAAATTTATATCTCAAGACCAAAGAGTAGGGGCCATGTGACAGCCGCTACCACAGGAATACCAGTCACTGTTCAGTTCCCAGAACACTCTCAGGAAAAAACTTTTAAGCAGGAACTTCTTACTTGAAAAAACACATATATGTTCCACTTATATTGGATCAAATAGCAATGTTTTGTTGTTTCACTGATACATAAGGGGAGCCATATTGAAATATAACTATCCTAGTCTACTGTCAACAAATAATAAAATGATGATGGTAATAAACAAATACATAAGGGACATGCAAGTTGTTAAAATTTTCTTTTTCTTTTTGGAAAAAAAAGGTAGGGGGTTAAAACTGTAATAATCCCTCATTTGCAATAGCTTGATCAGGGTCATCGAATGCATAGGCTGTACCTCACCATCCTCTGTCCCATTCAGATGACAGACATTGCTAACCCATTGGCATTTGTTCCTCCACAATTCTCAGCCAGGTGCCCCAGGCCTCCATTCTGGTGCTGGCAAACAGAGTATGCCACACTCAATAGAATTATACCTCTTTCTGACAAAACCAGATTCTCCCCATTCAAATCCATCTTCAGTCCTGTTCACCAGAGCTGCCTTCCTAAGAGTCAAAACTAACCATATCATTTAGCCATTAAAAGCTTCCATTGGTAACCTTCATACAAATTCCTTGGTGTAGTCTCAAAGGCCTTTCACAATTTGAATTCATGTCTCCTCTGTTTGTGGCCTCACCCCATCTGTCTTCTCTTTCACATACTCTAATTCAGCCACCTAAATCATTCCCCTGACACTCAAAGCCTTTATGTGGTAAGAAGGACCACTCATCCTGCAAAGTGCAAGCCAAGTGTCACCTCCAGGGAAGCCCTTCCAATAGTAGACAGCTACCAGCATCCATTCCTGCTGGCTTAGGGCACAACCCTTCCCCACTCCCAGCACATAGCGTTCAAGGGAGGCATTAGGAAAGGTCATGTGACCTAAACCTAGCCAATGAAAATGCTGGACACAGATACTGGCTCAAAGATGGACAGGTGATACCAGCTGGTCCAGAACACCTTCCCCCTTGAACTCCTCCCAAATGCTAGGAAAGAGGCCTGGACAAAATAATCTGATAAAGTCATCCTATGGCTATAGGATGGGGGAAATAGCAGACCATATTCCTCCATCACATGGAAAGAGCTTGCAAAAAAATAGAGCCTTTACCAAGGAAGAAATAGTCAATACAAGGAAAACAAGAGGCATATTTTTTTTAGTTTTATTTTTTTATTTCTTTATTGATTAAGGTATTACATATGTGTCCATATTCCCCATTATCCCCCACCTCCCATTCATGCCCCCACCTCCCTGTTGTCTGTGTCCATTGATTAGGCTTATATGCATGTATATAAGTCCTTTGGTTGATCTCTCCCCCTTACCCCCACCCTCCCCTACTTTCCCTGAGGTTTGACGTTCTGATTGATGTTTCTCTGTCTCTGGATCTATTTTTGTTCATCAGTTTATGTTGTTCATTATATTCCACAAATGAGTGAGATCATGTGATATTTATCTTTCTCTGCCTGGCTTATTTCACTTAGCATAATGCTCTCCATCTCCATCCAAGTTGTTGCAAATGGTAAAAAACTCCTTTTTTACCACAGCGTAGTATTCCATTGTGTAGATGTACCACATTTTTTTAGTCCACTCACCTGCTGATGGGCACTTAGGCTGTTTCCAAATCTTAGCTATGGTGAATTGTGCTGCTATGAACATAGGGGTACATATACCCTTTCTGATTAGTGTTTCTAGTTTCTTGGGATATATTCCTAGAAGTGGGATCACTGGGTCAAATGGGAGCTCCACTTTTAGTTTTTTGAGGAAACTCCATACTGTTCTCCACAGTGGCTGCACCAGTCTGCATTCCCACCAGCAGTGCACAAGGGTTCCTTTTTCACAAGAGGCATATTTTTTAATGACACTATTTGAATCGCTGGATTTTGGAAGGGGCAGGATTTTTTTTGTTTGTTTAAGTTTATGTTGAGTTTTCATTTGCAAGAGAAAAGGATCTAACTGATATATTCCCCTAGTGCTTCCAGGAAGAATTAATCACTGTATCATATCCTTTGTGGTCCCACAGCTTTCTCTCTAAAATCCCTGAAATAGAATTATCACATCCTATCATAACTTGTGTACATGGCTATGCCCACCACTGCAAGCAGTGCTGCATCTCCCTCGTCTCTGGGACACCAGTGCCTGACCCAGAGTCAGTACAGATGTCTGCTGAGTGAATAGGCCAACAATAAACCCCCATCTGCATTTCCAGTTTCCTCATCCCCTTAGAGGGGAATTTCTCAGAACTCTGGGACATTCAAGGGACAATGGGCTCACATTTTCCTACCCTCTTCAATCTGCTCTCATAATTTCCAATGAAGCCAAAGGTAGTGATAGTTCCCTGCTAGCTTTTAAGTCTTTCAAATCATGAACTGTGTGTTTCAGCAGAGATAGGCACCACATCAGAATTTCCATGGGGCTAATGGGTTAAGAAACGTTATTAAAATATTAATTTAATATGTAGGAACTGCAAGAAAATTTAGTTTTTAAATATAAATTGTGGAAAATAAAGCTCAATCCAATCTTTTTGACTGGTAGGGCCAAGGATATATTTAAAATCTAGAAAGATAAAAACCAAAATTTTTAAAGAGTCATCTCAAAGTGATTGGGTGTCAGGTGATTTATTTTTTACTTTCTTCTTTATTCTTTTCTTTATTGTCTTTTTTTTAAATATGTTTTTATTGATTTTAGAGAGAGGAAGGAAGGGAGAGAGACAGGGATCTAACTGAAATATTCCCCTAGTGCCTCCTGCATGCCCCTTACTGGGGATCGAACCTGAAACCTGGCCATGTGCCCTGACCAGGAATCAAATCATACCCTCCTAGTTCATAAGTCAACATTCAACCACTGAGTCACACAGGCCAGGCATCTTTTTTTTTTTTTTACAAGGAGTATGAATTTATGTTACAGTAAGAAAATAAAATTTTACAAATAATAAAATGTCTCCTTTGGCCCAATGTAGGGAGGATGGAGGAGGCCATCTTTAAATGAAACAGAGACTCGGCTGCCACTTCAGCCTCACACACCAGCCCCTCCTCCTCAGACCAACATTTGGGGCAGAATCACAAATAATTGCTGCTATTCCCCAGTCCACGTGGCTCCGCAGAGCTAGAAACACATGCCCTTCCAGTGACCTAAACAGCAGCACCACTAACAATACCTGTCACCTTAGAATAGTCAGACCAAGAAGTTCAGAAGAGGTAAATGTACATCATGATATAGCCATATGACAATCAATATAATTATATTTGCAATTGAAATAGGCAGTCTCTCAGGGCCTGGGTCTTGATGTCTCAGCTAAAAATAAATACAAAATATTCAATCTCTCTTTCCCTCAGAAACATTCCATTGGTATCACCAGGTATCACCAGCTTCTTGAAGTAAGAAACTGGTTATAAAGGGACAACCCCTGAAGACTGTGTTTTAAAAACAAGCCTGGCCCCACACATTGCTTACTGCAAGGCAAGATTGTAGGTAGGATGGGAACAGTAATCATAATGACCAATGAAGCCCTCGTCGCCCAGGAGCGATCCGTAACTGCCCCAGATCCACCCAGGCTTCCTCACAGCTCCATCGGGGCTTCCATAGCTGCCCATTCTCAGACCCACGTTAAATGAACTTTTCCAAAATCTCTCCCCACTAAGTTCAGCTGACATTTATTGACCACCACCTTGTGCCAAGCAGTGGGGGCTTATAAGATGATCAACCACCACTTCTAGTTGAGGAGGAGCCCTGGTTCATAGCATTTGCCAGCTTCCATGGTAAATTCCTTGCAGTTAGGAGGTAGGATGTAGGAATCTACTTTTTTCTCTTAAAGGATTTATGTAACTTAGAGTTTTTATGTACAAAGACTGCCTTTTCGGTGGTGTATGGGCTTATCATGATAGATTTGGACATGCCAAAGCTGAGAGCATTCCGTAGCAACGGAAATTTTCACAATCTGATTTTGGGTGCTCTCGCTATAGATGCCACGGACCCAGAAAACAGACATGGCTAGTCACTACTAGTTGATATAAATCCTTGTGGGATATGAACTGGAAAATGATGTTAGTTCAGCACTGCAGACAATATTCCCATGATGTGAGGGGACATGGTAAGGTCAAATCTCTGAGTTAGATAGCTGTTGTATATTATTATGGGGCCCCATAGCTACAAATGGAATAAGGAGAGTATGAAATTTGTATTTAGAGCAAATGTTTTGGAATCATTCTAGCACATTTCTGCACCCTGTGATCAAACACATTCTTGGGTAACCTTTGGAAGACCATTTTTACCACGTTCTCTCAGATATACGCTATGTGATAATGTACTATTGTACTGACATATAACCTAAAATGCCGGAGAACACTGGTTCTCAAGGTGTGTCCTCCACCACCACCAGCAGGAGCAGCCAAGTCACCTGGGAATTTGTCAGCGGTCCGACCCTAGACCTCCTGAACCAAACTCTGGATGGAGCACAGGGACCTGTATTCCACAGCCTTCCAGGGGATTCTAAGTATGTTAAAGTAGAGAAGCACTGCCATAGCATTGCCTGAGGATGTTTTAGAGATAAACAGAACTGTTAAATCCAGGGGAAATAAATGCATCCTGTCAACACTCAGTCTAGTCACTTGAACTTGAATCTGAAACTTTCCTCCACCTGCTGTAGAAGAAAATGGTTAACTTTTATTTTATTTTGCAATTTAACAGCCTAAGCAATAAGCCCAACCACCTGAATTATCTTTCTTATCAAAACAAAGCAGACGCTGCTTGAGTGTGATATACAGTGGCAACCACAAGTTTCAAAGAAAATCAATATGCAAATCAATACATTTGATTCCAAGTCTCGTCTTTCATACAAACTGGCTTAATTAGGAACGCAGTGAAATGCAAGAATCAACCTAACTCAATATCCCATGCCAAAGCTTTATCGATGATATATAATTTTCCAGAAGAAGGCACAAAGGATCAATAATAAAGCTGTCTCGTACTAGAAAGCTGAAAGCTGAGCTTCATTCAGAGACAATGTGATAATTCAGCCTACCATGTGTCCACAAGTAGGAGCTTACAAGTGAATAAAAGTCTTACTTCTGTGTATACAGAACCCTTGTCATTAAAAGTTTGATTACTTTTTAAATGCCAATACTTTTTAAGATGACCTGATCCAGAGGATTCTTAACAGCGACTGCACCTGACAGTTATCTCATTAAAAGCCCAGGATCAGGCCACACACCCAAGAAGAGTGGGTCTTAAATTTTGGCATGCATCAGAACCAACCAGAAGGCTTGTGAAAACACACAAAAGCACACTTTGATAACCACTGAGATTAAGAAAGAATCTTTGAGACTGGGAGCCCAACAACAGTATTTTCTAAACTGCAGAAGATAATTCCAGCGTGCAGCCAAAGTGAAAATCAACCTGCCCACATGCCCATGGAGAATTCCCCAGCATGGGATGTGGGAGAAGAAAGGAAGGGAAAGAAGAAGAAACACCTAGGAAATTTATTTGTGAGCATGAGATGGGGAGATCCTCCCAAGAAAGTCCAAAGTTCATTAACCAAAATAAGAATACATGTTTCAAAATGTTTCCAATCTTCCAATAATTAGAGAACTGGTGAAGGATGCTACTGTTGGTGGGGTGCATAAAATATTATAATCCTGTGGGATGGACAGTCATAAAAGAAGATCGATCATCTCAGCAGGTTTCACATAACAGAGGTCACCAGAAAGGCACTGAACCAGGAGAGCTGGGCAGAGTAGGAACGGTGTCTGAGTGTAACAAGTCTCTGTCTTAGGAAAGGAAGGGGAAACTGTTGTAGCCAGAAATCAGAAGACTTTACCTGAAGGTTTTAAGAAAGGAGAGAGGAGACAAAAATCAGATCTGCTAGGATGTTTGAGAACAGAACTATTTGATGAATGTGCTTATGCAAAATTGAGTAAGAAAGTGACCCTAAGATCTGGCCCAAGAGTCTGTGAGCAATTCTCAGAGATACAGTGATAAATCACCATAAAATAATCAATCACAACAACAACGTCTAAAACTTACTGAGCCTTTTTTATGGGCCAGGCACAGTTCTGAGAACTTTACACAATCCTCATAATTATATCTGTCATGTTAAATATGTACTCTGAATATTTGAAGCAGTTAGGATTTTCAGAAATCTCCTTTTTCTCCTCTAACCACACAATGACAAACACTAAGGATGGCAAGAAGGTACTATTGCTCCTTTACTATTCCTTCTCCCCATTGAAAGAAAACAACGAAAACATACAAAAATCTCAAGTAATCATGGCTCTCATATTGAATCTTTTGTTCAAGTAAATTTTGTGGCATACAAATTATTACAATAAATGTGATAAAAAAAATAAAAACACCACACTAATTTGGGGACCGCTATGTAATAAAGGACTGCAAATCCTACAGGGATTATTGTAGAACAAAGTAATGAACTAATAAATGAATGTACTTAGCTACAAAATAAAAGGCCCCAAATAAAGGGTACATCTTGCCCAGGAATCTGAAAGGGGCCTCAGAGATAATTGGTGGCAGATTTCACCACAGCCACTCCCCACTTGCCAATGCTTTTCGTAATAACAGCTCATTGCAACCGTATAATGATGTACATTTATGCATTTGCTTATTACCAGTTTCCTTGCTAGATATAAGTTTAATGGGAGCAAGGACTTTGCTTTATTTCTACTATAGTCCCCCCTTTTATAGAATAGGGCCTATAACATAATAGGTGCTTAATATTTCTTAAATGGATGGATCAAATTCTCCCCCAAAAAAGCAATAGTAATGCTAACGTGTACTGCTGAGCAGGGAGCAGTAGCAGCAACCACACCCCCCGCAAGGTGGATACACTGTCCTGTAGCTGAGCGCCAGTGTGTGTGTGTGTGTGTGTGTGTGTGTGTGTGTGTGCATGCGTGCACATGCGCATACATATGCACTTAGGTTTAAAGATAATCCTCTCTATTCTTTACTCAGTAATCATAATTCTAGTCCTCTATCTGATAAAAAATAGAAGATACTATTAAATATTCATTTACAAAGAGGTACCCTGAATTATTCATACAAGTAAAATATTTAAAACAACCTAAATAGCCAAAAAGAACATAGTAGTAAAGTAAATTACACTTCCACACAATGGAACTTTTCACAGTGGGCAAAAGGCTCACAATGTAATGTAAAACAGTAGGAACAGGAAATAAAATTTTACATATGCATAGCACATAGATGGGTGCACAGAAAACAGGCTTACGGGAAATATTCCTGGTCGTTTTCTCTGGCTGTGGGAATGTGATGTGTTGTTTTTGTCTTTATGCAGAGTGCCATTTTTCTTTCTACAATTAACAATAATTCATTTTTTAATTAGACAAAGTTTTATCTTAGTTCACTAAGATAAAATAAATGATCACGTCTAAGGCAAAAGGTTAATGCATAAAGCTTTCCCTTTCCTTCTCATGGATAAAAATATTTCTGTTTTGAATATGAACTCTGATCTTACAGAGATCAGCACTTGACCCAACTCAAATGCACTTCCACTTCCAGCACACAGTGGATAGGTCAGGCAGCAGTGCTCAAACTTGTGCTATTCTACAGCAGATTTTTTTTTTTTCAAATAAAGCCTTAACTGGCATAAAAGGGAAACATAACCCATCATTGTAAGTTGGGGTGGCACCCAGTGTGTTGAGGCCACCCACCTTCTCTGTCCTTGTGAAGTATAGTAACCTCCATCTTGTGTAAAAACTGCTGTTTGAAATTTTAACCCTACTTTTTTTACTTCTGTAAATGCTTGCTTGCTTAAATAGGGAAAAATAAGACTACTCCCATTCCAGAGAGGCCATAAACTATGCCCCAGACAAAGTTGTCACTGCTGGCACCAGGCCAGGCCTTGAGATATGGCCTCACAGCCCTGTCCCAGCACACAGGACTTTTTCTCAGAAGGTCCAGAAGTCTCGTTCCAAATTTGGAAGACAAAGAGCTGGAAAAAAGTATAAATAAGGAAGACTTCCACCATGTTGGGGCCCAGAATTTGACAGAGACATTCTACTCTGAGCCCACTAGTGCTAGCATAATAATAAAAGACTCCAAATTAATTTGGCTTATTGATTAAGGCGTCTTCTGATTTACAATATAACACGTGCAAATGCATTCTTGGGGTCTGAGCTCTTGGAAAACAACTCAGCAGCCATCATACTGGAAACTCTGCAAATAAAAACCTTTTCCACATCATTTCTCAAAGCTCTGACTAAGGCCCTCTCCAGCCCACAAGCGATAAACAGTCGCACTCCAGCTCTCCCTGAGTAATGGGATTTGCTCTTGTGCATAACAGCTGCACAATATCCTGCTGGGTTTGCAGTCATAGCTTCCTCAGATCTGTCCACTCTAGTAGTAAAGTTTCATGGCACATAAGGACATAAAGATACTGTCTTAGACCATAAAGGATTCCTTAGCATTTGTTTAATATTTAACTCAATACCTTGGCTGCTGTGACCGCAGCTCACTTGAAGGAATGCAGTCCTGGCTAGTTGGATTTTTCATTAGACAGATGGCTGTTTTTAAGGTCATTGTTGTAAAACCCAATTCCAGGGCTTGCTCTCCCTACCCCAGGGCCATTATCCAAACTGTGTTTCCTTGTTTTCATTGTTCCCAGGAGATGCCTGGGAACAAATGCAGGGGGCTGGAGGGACAGGGGAGCAGAGATACAAAAAGATCTGCTTCCTCTCTTGCATTTCAGTGAGAGAATTCCACTCTTATCTGTCTTACTTATTAGCATTTCAGAATGATAATTTTGAAATGCTAATAAGTAAGCATCCTTAAGGTAGGATTTGAAAATGACTACCTTAAGAGGTGTCCATCTCTACGCATTCCTGCCCACCAGGACTTGCCCTTGCAGGGAAGCACAGGAAATCCTACGACCCATAAATTACCTCTGCCGACATTCAGGTGTATAATAGTGTTATGCCCAGATTTCAAGATCCCCAAAGACCACCAGGGAGCCGAGTCCGATGTAAAAACAAAGAGCCTTTATTCAAGCTCGAGCTCGGTCTCTCCTACTCTACCAATGCAGCGGCAGGATGCAAAAGAGCCCCGAGTGGGCCGATCCCGATTGGTTGGGTGAGGGCTAGGGTCCAGTGACACAGAGACAGGGTGCGGCTAGGGTCTGGTTACACAAAGACAGGATGCGGTCAGCATACTTTTGGCCTTGGGTTAACTCCCCTTGCATTCTTCTTGGCTGAATTAAGGGTGAACTGAGTAACTGACACATTCTGTGCTTTTTCTTGGAAAAGAGATTATGTCAGGGACATAGTTACACAAGATGGAAGACACAGTACGAAATGGGGTCAGTCCTGCTCTGCCCCTTCAATAGTCACACTTATCTCCTTTGTCTCCTTTAAAAATATATATAAATAGACCTTGAGGGGATTGTGCTAAGTGAAATAAGTCAGACACAGAAACATAAGTACTGAATGAAACCACTTATGTGCGGAATCTAAAAACATCAAACTCAGAGACATGAGTGGTTGCCAGTGGCTGAGGAGTGAGGGAAATGAGGCGATGCTGGCCAAAGGGCTACAAACTTTCAGTTGTAAAATAAACAAGTTCTGGGGATCTAAGGTATAGCCCAGTGACAATAATTAACAATCCTTGGTTACAGCGGTCGCCAACTGGTGGTCCACAAGGTCCGAAAGGTTGGCGACTGCTGTTCTACTACATATCTGAAATGTATATGCAATGAGAGTGGAGCTTCAGTGTTCTCATTGTAACAACAAAATGGTAATTATGTGAGGTGAAGGATGTGCTAAGTAACTTTATTGTGGTAACCATTCTGCAATATATATCCATATTAAGTCATCACACCTTAATCGTACATGATGTCATATGTGCATTGTATTTCATAAAGCTGTAAAAATAGATGTTTATCTGCCATTTTTATAAAACTATATGAACTTGTAGTATTGATTTTCATTTGATAATATATCTTGGATAGATTTTCATGCCATTACATATAAGTCTAAATTATTCTCAATCTACAGAATTTCATTGTATGGGTCTATCATGAATCTGTCTGCTCTTAAAATAATTTTCTGAACCACTGAGCAGGCAAGCAAAGTATTTCGCTGGGTCAGCAAAAGAAGGCCCTTTCCAATACCTGAAATCGTGGTTCACAGTTAGTGTAGAGCACCAGATCTGGCTCCATATACAGCTACCTCTGACAGCTGAGGAATGACCAGTTTAATACAAAGCCTGCTGCAGTCGTCATTATGAATAGCATGGTCAGAGTTACAGCAATTTAACACACACCCCGCCCCAGCTAAATGGTGAAATCTTTCACTTTTTCCTGAGGCAGAGCTTGTCTGGACTACTCCTGCGCTTAATAAACACTGACGTAGCTGTTGGGTGGCAATGCACTGAATGCACTTCAGTGGTGTGATTCCCTCAGCACTGGGCTCCTTGACATCCCTCAAACCTCTCCCCTCTCAAACCTTTAAATGTTGGTGCCTCTACCTGGAGGAGCATCCTGATACAACACAGGTGGTAGGAGAACAGTCCCTGAAGAGATCTGCCTCAGAAATTCCATCCTAATGACAATGAGTCCAGCCTCCATCAGAAAACCGTTGATCTCAACCTATGTGAGTACAATGTTCCTGGGACAATTTGAGCATAAAATGCAAGTGGCTTTGAAGAAATTGGTTAAACAAAAGATGACTTTGGGTTGTTTTAGGTGAAAAGGCATCATACATAAGGGCTAGAAGGGTGATGCCTCTCCCCTACTCCCAGGCACCACAGATCACTGCCAATTTCTTCCTCCATTCATCAAACAAATCATGTCATTTTCTTGCTTAGAACATTCCAATGGTACCCCAGTGGCATGTAAAATAACAGAAGATACAAGAACTATAAGACAGTAATGAGTTTTTGGTTCAAGAAACAGAAGCAAGGCTTGTGGGCTAATGCAGAGAAAAGAAAGGGTCAGAGATGAGAATGAGAACTAGGTGGGAGACAGAACATCGGCTTCTAGAAACTAGTGAGGACATGGGTGCTGTTTCAGGTGAGATGGAGAACCACTGGGGGTTTAATCAGGGGAGGGACATAATCTGACACATTTTTTAAGTGTGACTTGAGCTTCTCCATAGAGAATGGCTTGTAAGAATGTGCCTTTTTTCTCACATGTGGCTCAGCTTGAGAGGACTATAGAGCTGAGAGACCATATCATGTTGTATGTTTTGAAGCCAGTTTATAAAACCAATGAATCAAAATGTTGCACTGTTTCAAAGAGATGAAAGAAAAGTACACTGTGAACTTTTTAGTGTCCCAGATCGGTGTGTATGTAGTGTCCCAGATCAGTCACTATCTAATGATTGACCTGAGGCAAATCACACGCCCTTTCAGTCTCTGGTTATTTATTCCATCTGAAATAATCACGTGATTAGAGGTAATCACGTTTACTTAGCATGTTGGGAAATCAAATGGAATACAGTATATGAAATTTCTTTGTAAACTGTAAAGATGTTATCCTATCTAATACAGAGGGAATATGCTAAATGACCATCACTCCGTCACAAAGCTGGCTGCACCCACAGCTGAGGCCAAGTTCCCATAAGGAGCCTTAACAAGCAGTCAGCAGGGACCTGGGGCTATGACCCCCCCACCACAGGGCTTGACAGGGGACCTCAGGCCATGCCCCCCGCCCTAGCGTCAGGCTGGGGGACCTCAGGCCACACCCCCCCACCCCAGTGACAGGCCAGGGGACCTGAGGCCACACCCCCCACCTGGCATGGCTTGATGGGGGACCTCAGGCCATGCCCCCCACCCAGTGGGGCTTGACAGGGGATCTCAGGCCATGTCCCCCACCTGGTGGGGCTTGATGGAGGACCTCAAAGGCATGCCCCCCACCCTGGTCTGGGCTGGGGGATGTCAGGCCATGCCCCCCATCCTGGTGCCGAGCCAGGGGACCTGAGGCTATGTCCCCTGCCTGGCAGGGCTTGACAATGGTGGGACTGGCCAGATCTGGATCTAGCCCAATGGGGGAGGGAGGGGGGGGCGGCCGGGTCTGGGTCTCACGCGATTTTGAGGTGCATGTGGGTGAGTGGGGACTTGACTCTGGGTCTCATGATGTGCCCCAGACTCTGACAGGAGGAAGGTTTTCATATACATTTTACTAATTTTCTTTCATCTCTGACACTTCTATTATAGAGAAAGGGCAAATAGCAATATTAAATTATTTCTTCTAATTAATCCCCTTTTAATGTGCATGAATTTCATGCACCAGGTCATTAGTAGGTATATAAATAACTTTATTACTCTCTGACGGTGGCAACGAGTATCATGCAATGAGAGAACCCTGCCTGGCTCTCTCCCCAAACTCTTAAAATGTATTATAGGGCATTACATACTGATAATGATATTGCCCTTCTCTCTTTAAGTTTTTATTTCCCAGAAAGTAAAGGTCTTACCATCTCTTTGATATCACTGCAGGATCAAATATTTAGTAGGAACCCAAATATTTAGTAGGAACCCAAAAATCTATCCAAGATATATTACCACTTGGCAGTATTTGAATTTTTCAATCATCTAGTCTTCTGAAAACCAGAAATTAAAGACTTTCTATATTCAACTCTCAACAGAATTCCCTTTGGGCTCTTTAACCAAAATGTCAAACCAAGAGTTTTTATTTTTAGAGGCAAACTTGGTGAAAGTTTGATCAAGAGTATCTCTTTGAAATGGAATGTTTTTCCACTGACCTGATGTATGATTTAAAATTGTGGAAGATACAGATTTGAATAAGTCATTTTTTTTTCAAAGCAGCCACCTTGTATGCCTATCTACTTACTCCAACATAAATTCTTTTGTTCGGCGTAACTTTGGAGTTTTTCTTTATGAAATCGAAGCCATTTTTTTTAATCTATCCATTAGGCTCTTTTCTTCAAGCCATATCATCCCACATATTCAACAACTTGGTCAGAAGTGACTTGTGACTATTTCCAATAATCTAATTCACCTGCAATAACTGATAATTTGCCACCCTAGCCAGTGTTCAAAAAATATGCTGCAGATTCTAGATATATTACCCTAAGGAAAACTGCAAAATATATATTGCTCAACATCAGCAACTTTAGAGAAAGTGACTACCTGCTGACAACATTGAAGAGAATTTCACTACTACATATATGAGCTCTAAATGTGTTTATTAAATACTAGAGGCCCAATGCACAAAAATTCGTGCAAGAGTAGGCCTTCCTTCCCCCCGCTGCCAGCACCAGCTTCCCTCCAGCACCCAGGACCGGACAGTCACCCAGGACCTGGGTTGGCTTCCCTCCGTCCCCGGCTTCGTCAGGAAGGTCATCCGGAATGAGATCCAGAAGACGCCCAGTCTAATTAGCATATTACCCTTTTATTATTGTAGAAGATGACCAGAGCAACCATTCTAAAATCAGGTTTTTACAAATAACTTATAGGAAAATGCTTCCAGTAGTACATGAAAAGAAAAACAGGATAAAAACTGGATCTTGTTCTTTCAGATAAGCATTATTTATTGAACCTCTATGTGCCAGGCATTGTCCTACATGCTGAAGTTTTAATGAACAAGTTTTAGTGCTTTACCAATTTTGCTTAAAAACAAAGAGAGATTGATGAGTAACTGACATTTGGCAAAATATTCCAGGCTCTGTGTTAAGCACTTAAGTAATTTATCATTTGGGTCTGTTATAAGACTATAAATTAGGAAGTGCTATTATACCAATGTTACCAACAAGAAATTGAAGCACAGATCAATTAAGTAACCAGACCAATGTAACAGAGGCAGAGGAACACAGCCTGACCTGAAATCTAGGTCTTTTCCCTCTTCCTTGACTCTATGCTTCACGTGATACACTGTTCCCCTCAATCAACTCTAATCTCCTACTCCCACTCCTCACAAAACCAAAATAATCCAGCAGCCTTTTACACCTGAGCAAAAGGGGACATCTGAACACAGCAAGATCCTAACGCATCTCCTAAAATTTACATTAGTGTTGAATCCTCTAGACCAGTGGTCGGCAAACTCATTAGTCAACAGAGCCAAATATCAACAGTGCAACGATTGAAATTTCTTTTGAGAGCCAGATTTTTTAAACGTAAACTTCTTCTAAGGCCACTTCTTCAAAATAGACTCGTCCAGGCCATGGTATTTTGTGGAAGAGCCACACTCGAGGGGCCAAAGAGCCGCATGTGACTTGCGAGCCGCAGTTTGCCTAGAGCAGTGGTTCCCAACTGTTTTTTGGCCATGCCCCACCTAAGCATCTCTAAAATCCTGAAGCACCCCCCCCCCGCAACCGCATGACATATAATTCTTATTATTCAAAAAGTGAACTCCTAAAAGGCCATTAACTTGTGAAATGTTCTTCCACATTTCATTATCTTTGTTCATCTGCTGAACTACTTGTCATTAAAAAACCTAGGTCATCAACTGCAGACCTCATTCAGTCACTTTGGAAAAGGCTTTGACAATTCCTTAGGAAGTTAAACATATACTTACCAATGACTCCAAAATTCCATTCCTAGGTATGTACCTAAGATCAAGGAAAACCAGGTCCACGCAAAGACCTGTACATAAATGTTCATAGCAGCTTTATTCACAACTCATGGCCCGGTGCACGAAATTCATGCATGCAGGGGAGGGGGATCCCTCAGCCCAGCCTGCACCCTAAATGGCCATTAACTTGGTCTAAACAAGCTTCCAAAGAACATGGCATCCATGAAAGAGAAAAATAAAAGAATGAAAGGACAGTTGAAGTACTGAGGAAGAAATCACTAAGAAATTGTTTTAAAAAATAATAATATGAAGTGATATGAAAAAATAGCAAATAATGTTTCAAAACATATAATAGAGAACTGAAATGCATAAATGTCACAATATATATTTATATACTGTATATGAAGCCCCTAGAACCATAAGAAATGCAAAAAAAATCACTGTTAATAACTCATTCTAGAATTGCCCCCCTTAAAAATCAAATTGCCTCCTTGTGGAGCATGTGCCCCATATTAGGAACCACTGCTCTAGATCTTTTTTCAGTAAATTAAACTAACAAATCACCTCAATAAACTGTGGCACTTCCTCAGAGTTCTCTTGCTGTGCTTCTCTTGTGCCCACCACTTTCCACAAACAAAGGTCCCAAAGCCCCAGTGATCCAAGACTCACTAGTATAGTAAGGATCAGATTTTCTCTACCTTCAGATAAATCATTAAGTCCTCAAAGACACCTTGCTGAAAACAGGAGACAAAACTTTGGATTAAAGATGCAGATCTGATAATATCTTGTGTTAGTTAAGGCAGTATTAGCTGCCAGAGCCAATACATCCTAAAACCTCAGTGACAGAACACAAAAGAAATGATATTTCCCTCTCATGGATAGCCCAATGCTGGTGTGTCTGATCGCCTTCCACATGGTTATCTATGCATTAAGACTGCCTCATTTTTTATTAATCCTCTCCCCAAGATATTTTTCCCATTGATTTTTAGAGAGAGTATAAGGGATGGGGAGAGACAGTGAGAGAAAAAAATCAATGTCAGAGAGACACACGACTGGTGGCCTCTCACACATGTCCCACAACCCAGGTATGCGCCCTGACCAGAATGAAACCTTCAGTCTGTGGGCTGATGTTCTAACCACTGAACCAAACCAGCTAAGGCAAGACTGCCTCATTTTTACTGGTGCCCTGACCCTCCTCTAGTCCTTCAAGAGTTCCTCATTAGATGACAAATGAGGAAAGACCATAAAGAAGGTGAGCCTGCTTCTTAATCTCTTCAGTAAGTGACATACCACTTCCACTCACATGCCATTGGCCAGAACTAGACTTATAGCCCTGCCTGATGCAAAGGGCACCGGGAAATGCAGTCCTGGCTACGAAACCACTTACCAGCTGAAAAGGAGCATGAATCTTTGGAGATCAGATTATATGTTGGCCACACAACTTAACCAGATGGTATGGAAAATTACAGTGGGAAGATCTATAAAACAATCCAACATGTGAGAGAGAAGTGAAGAACAAAAATAAGAATAAACAATGGAAAAATTAGGATCTGCTAAATTAAATAAGTCAGAGCAATGGGCAAAAAATAATATGTTGGCACTTAGAAAGATAACCTCAAAAGAAGATGAGAAAGATTCTAAAGTAAAATTGTTTGAAAAGAGTGAAGAGCTAAGATCACAACTGTTTCAATCAATAACATGACAAAGGAAACAAATTCCATTTCAGATGACCTGTTTCCAGAAACTTCATGTCATTTTACAAGCTGAGATGTGGCACACATTTAATTGCTATTTTATCAGAATCACCAATTCTCTTGATTGTGTTATGAAAACAAAGAAACCTTTTTTAAAAGCCCTCAAAGAAAAATTAATATCCATACACAGCTGTCCATCCGAAACCACACAAGGCTGAAGTCGATAATTAGCATGGCCAGAAAAGTTCCCCCAAGAAGTCTTATTTTGAGATTATTTTCATATAAGCCTTTCCCTCTTGAGTAAATCTGTTGGGATAGAATGTGAGATGTAAATAGTGGGGTAACTTGGCAAATCGAGTCCTCATGTGTAAAGAGTATGTCATTCTGGAGACACCAACCATCTGGACTGGGATTTTATCCAGTTAAATGAGGAGAATTTAAGCTATCTTTAAACCCTCATACTACTTTCAGCAGGATGGGTAAGGTTTCATGACTCACAAATCTCAGATTTTTAAGGATGAAGACTAGTTTTGCCATCACCTGGTTCACCCCAGTCCCTATTTTTCAGAGGAGAAGATGGAGGCTTAGAGAAGGTACATGACTTGGCCAAATCACAAATATAGTTATTGATGAAACCAGTTCTAGAACTTAGGCTTGTTGACCATGGACTGTCCCTTAACTGTCCACACCTAGTCAGCTTACCTTTAGACTTGTCCAGCTAAGAGCTCCAGGCACAGTAAGTTCAACTGTCCCTAAGACCCTGGAGATCCAGCTTGAATATGGATCATGAGAACAACATTGATCTCAATAATCGACAGGCCTATGAGATTAGTGACAGAATGCCAGGCAATGGGCCAGGGGGTGAAAGAGAAGACTATGGGGCAGCTTCTGCTAAAGAAAGGAGAGGGCTTTAGGGAACAGGTGGGCCTACTGATAGACAAGTGCCAGTTAACTTTGGATGTGTACTAATTATAGTGTCTGCCTGGCTCCTGACTTGGTTACTGCATTCAATGGACTCATTCTGTTCGAAAGCCTGATATTCTTCCAGTTACTACTGGTTAAGAAAAGCACCTCACTTTTTAATTTGTGTTGTTACTGCACTCATCTCTCCGCTCCTCAGAGCTTTTCAGAGTGCCTATCAGGAGCCAATGATCATCTGTAAAAAAGCAAATGAATAGCACAACAGACTTTGCTCTTGAAAGGCTCACAGTGGACTAGGGGAAATAGGTATAGAAAATGTCATCATATCCTGTGATTTTCCTATGTACCCACAAGTAGAAGTGTGGGACATGACCAGGTTTCCCACGAGAAAGGCAATATTCAACATCCAGGACCACAGGGGCAACCCAATCATCTAAGAAGTATTTAAGGTTCCAAGATAGGAAACTGCAAGGTGTGGTACAAGGCCATCTACTCAAAGGATGGTCTGCAGCCCAGCAGCGCAAGCATCATCCTGGAGTTTGTTACAAGTGCAGAATCTCCAAACCTACTCCAGATCCAGTGAATTGCAATCCACATTTTAACGAAGTCCTCATGTGATGTGTTTATACTATAGTTTAAGGTGGTGAATGCTATACTGGAGGACTATACTGGACATTTATGGTTGCAGCTGACAGTATCTAAAAGGGACTGATCTGTGAGCCAGCATTTTTTTTTAAGTTAGGATTACTGAACAACAATTTTTATTCAGTAAAAGTCATCTTTTTTAAATGTTTGGGTTGATGATTTTGGCAAATACGTATCATCATATAACCACCATCACAATCAAAATATAAAAGTGGTCACCCCAAATGCTGTCTATAGACTCCCCCTCACCCCAGTCCCTGGCAGTCACTGATCTGCTTTCTGTCCCTATAGTTTTGCCTCTTTCTGAATGCCACATACATGGGACTATTTGGTATATAAACTTTTGTGTCTAGCTTCTGTTACTTGGCATAATGCTTTTGAGATTCACCATTTTGTTGTATCAGTGGTTTGTTTCTTCCTATTGCTGAGTAGTATTCAATTGTGTGGATGAATCACAGTTTGTTGAGCCATTCAACAGATGAGCATTTGGAATGTTTCTGGTTTGAAGCTATTATGAATAAAGCTGCTATGAACATTCATGTACATGTCTTTGCATGGACCTGGTTTTCCTTGATCTTAGATACATACCTAGGAATGGAATTTTGGGGTCATTGGTAAGTATATGTTTAACTTCCTAAGGAATTGGCAGAGCCTTTTCCATAGTGACTGTATGAGGTTTGCAGTTGATGACCTAGGTTTTTTTAATGACAAGTAGTTCAGCAGATGAACAAAGATAATGAACTGTGGGAAAAAAAATGAATGGTTCAAGGAATGAGAAATATTTCAGTAGGTATAAGAGTTTAGGGCAGCATTTAAAGGAGTGGCTGGAGGTGATGTTGGGAAAGCACACTGTGTGAGGATCTCTCCACTGACTTCCACTCCTCATTTTTGTGAGTTTGCTTGGAAGTTTAGAGTGATCAGGTTTGTGGATTCAAAGATCATCAAGTTATTTTCCTCTTGCAATTTTTATTCCATCACCTAAGTTAATTGGGAAAACACCAATTCTCCAAGAGTGGGGGAGGGGTCTACCTATATGCCGACTCTAATCTTATTGCTCAGCTAGAATTATGAAACATGGGAATGAAAAGTATTTATAATGGGACCTTAAAGGACTCCAGACTCAAAGGTCCAGCCAGAAGGATGCAAGAACCCATCACGCCTCATCTTTTTATTACAAAGAAAATAGAAAGTTCAGAATTGCTCCCTGTTCTTACATATCTACCTTGCCTCTGTGAATGTGGTTTTAAAATCAAAGAAAATCTAAGTCCTTTTTCTTCCTCTAACTAAAAGCATTTCTCAGGCCTCTTTGGCGCGCGTGCATGTGCATGTGCGTGTGCGTGTGTGTGTATTTACACGCACGTGCGCGCGCTTGGTCAATCTCTGGAAAATCAAAAGGCCCTATAGAGGCAAGTGCAGTATCAGTCTTCAAGGTGCTTGGCAGGCTGGGTTCATATTGATATATGCCAGTTTCTCTTCTCGTTCCTTGCTTTCATTGAGCTTTCTTTAGAATGTGTTGACTCAGACAGAAGGACTGGGCTGCTTCTTGGGATTTGGTAGGACATGACCTTTTCTCCCTTCTCCTCCTTTGTAAACATGAGCACCACATGCTGAGTCACTGCCATTTTCTCCAGTGTTTTCACTCTGTACTTTTTCTTACAGGCAGGAATGATAGTCTGAGAGCCTTGATATTTGTCATGCAGCTGCTTCTACAGTTCTTCCTCTGTGGATGGGACCGAATAAGATGAGTTTGGAGTGCTTCTTATTTGAGAAAATCTGTCTTACTAGATGAGAAATGGCAGCCCCATTCTTTCTAATCATAACACCTCCTATGTCCGTTACCCTTAAGAGGAGTCCTCAGGTCCAAGAATCAGCTGCCTCCTTCAATGGTCATGAGACAGCAAGTCCAATTGTGTTCTGGCTATGCCCTATGATTTTACCACATGCTCTTTAGTGGAAGTACAGATATTGACCAAGTTACTCAAGAGAAAGTTAAGATTCAACATCCACAAGACACTGGGGGGGGGGGGGGGGGCGGGCAGGGCGGGCAGGTGAAGGCATGTACTGGGGGGTAGGGGAGGTCAGGGGGAGGTCAATGGGGGAAAAAAAGGGAGACATATGTACTACTATTAGTAATACTTAAAACAATAAAAAAAATTTTTAAAAAAAGATTCAACATCCAGAACTACATGGGAAATCCAATTACATACACATACATACACACACACACACACACACACACAGGATCTAAGGTTCCAAGATAGAAAACTGCATAGTATGGTATAAAATCATCTCACAAAGGAAAGTCTGCAGCCCAGCATCATCTCAGAGCTTGTTAGAAGTGCAGAGTCTTCAGCCCTGCTCCAGATCTAGTAAATCACGAGATATAAGATTCCAAGTGATGTGTATGTACATTCAAGTTGGATACAGAGCCCCAGACCTAGAGTCTAAAAGCCATCTCAGGCATTTACAAATCTCATAATCATAGACCACAACTTTACCTCTGTGTGACTCATTCTGCTTACCTGTCAAATGTGGGTGCTTACCCCTATCTTGTTATAGAAATTAAATGAGATGTCAAAATGAAAGTGGAGCCTACAGGGTAGAGGGCATAAAGTGATGACACAGGATGATGCTCTGGGTATCAGAGGCTATGGGGGGTGTTTAATGGTGTTACCCAGAAAGTGTCCTGACTCAGCAATGTGGGATCCACTTTCAGTTCAACCTCCAAACAAGAAGTGACCCCTTCTCTGAAAGAGACTCTAACATGAAAAAGAAGATAAATGAGAAGTGGAAGAACAAGGCTATGAGAATAAAGGAGGGGAGGATATAAAAGATGGAGAGAAGAGAGAATGAAAAAGAAAAGGAGGGATGAAGGAATCAATAGATCCTGGCCCTCTAGTTCCCAGGATTGTACTCATTCACTCACTCCAGCAGTGACTTTTGGCTCCATAAACAAACTGCTTTTATCTAGGTATTTAGAGGATCTAGTGACTCTCTTGACAGCATCTCTCTCTTGCAAGTGATTGTCCTACCCATACAGATTTGCAGCAGGGATATTGTCCTTATCAGTTCTGTTCAAGGATGACTTCAGTATTGTCCATTCATGAGAACACTCTAGAAAATGTCTGGGAGAATAACTCTCAATGTTTGATCACTAACATTAGTTTTAGGCCACCTGGGAGAAAATTCCAGAAATATATTAGGAGAAACGCCAATCAGTTTCTCTATTGCAGACTAGCTGTGTGACCTCTCTTAATCTTAGCCTCTTAGTCTATGAGATGAGAAGACTAGGCCATAAGTTGTCTTCAGATCTTTTCTGGCTTCAGGATTTTGTGATTTTAACTGTGATGCACACCTGGCAATTTCCTTAGATTGTGTAGAGACTAGCATGGTATATCCAGATACAAAGGACATCTGCAAAGTAGATGGAAGCAAGCATGGATGGGAGGTCAGGGGAAGGGGTTGGAGGGAGATACAGAAGGATGGAGCTGACCAGTGTTCACGAGGGCACGTGCTATCTAAACAGATGGGCATGAATATTACCAGCTAGGAGCCATGCCTACTGCCTCCCACATGATGAGTGAGGGTTGGTGTCCCAGCTGTGCAGCCAGCTGTCTGCCAGGAGGCTATTCACCCAGCTAACTGGGAAATCTTTTCTAAAACTGATGAGCCATACTCGAGCAGCAGCCAGAGCCCTGAAGCTCCATGTCAATCATGTCACCCCTCACGTATCTCTTTTCCTTGATCTAGACAAACAAAAGCAAAAGGGTCTGAACTTCACTGAGTCCTTTCCCCTCCAATTTGCACACCAACCACAATATGTCCTGATAATAATACTTCCCTCTCTATGAGATATGCACTTCCTAGTTGATGCAGGCAGTGTCTGAAATGAGAAATTATAGTAAAAACCATCAACCCAATCTCAAGGAACAACCTTATTCTTTGAGTAAGAGAGGCACACCAGCAAACTGGAAACATAGGTCTATAGAATCTCCACACTAGAAGGTCCCCTGTGGATGCTCTATTTCAATCCCCATTATTTTACAAAATGAGAACTGTTGGATTGAGGTCAAGCCATCTAGTGGAGGAAAGACTAACATTCGAATCCAGGATGCATAATCACTACTTTAGTTCTGTTCCCAGTATTCTCTGACCCAAATACGAACAGAATTGTCTCTGAAGCCCAACTCTGCCACTCACAGAAACTATGACTTTGGTAAGTCACCTAACCTATCTGAGTATCAGACCTCCTCATTGGCAAATGGGGATCATTACAGCTATATTAAAGCAGTGTGAGCGTTAGTACAGGGAACTACTTTGGGTAATTCCTATTACATAAAAGGCCTTCAGCAAACGGGGCAGGAAGTTTTATTATTACTATCCTTTCCTGCCACATAAGATATTAATATCTTAGCATATTCCCTGCCAGTATTTTTTCCCTGGTACAACTTTACTCACATAATCACAATTTAGAGACACTGTTTTATTCCTGGTGCTGTACAATCTTCATAGTCCTTATTTAAAAGAATTCAATATATTTCACTGAGTGAATTACACCCTAATTGAAAGCACCATTAGTCTGTTGTTTCCCATTTTGCTCTTAGAAATTTCATTGCAACAAACTTCTTTATGTACTTGGTTTTACCCACATTTTGAGTGAGCTCCTCAAGCTAAATTCACAAAAGAGATAATTAATATTTAAAAACTCTCTGAAATTATATTTCAATATAAGAAATATTTACCACAGACAATAGGGTAGTGGAGGCCTTGGAAACAATGACAGAATATATTTGGATCAAAACTATTTTTATAGGTATATTAGAGCACAAGGGAAGAATAGGGTGTATATGGGATTTGATAACTTCACGTTAAAAGTGAGAATGATGCAGGCAAATCCAATATGGCTCAGAAAAGGAAAAAAATGTCTGAGAATCGGATTTCTAGGGAAAGATTTCAAGGTAATACATATGTATAGTTTGGTTCACTTATAAGTCAAGGAGGGGACTCAGGCAGCCTCTAAGCTTGAGAGAAGTAAACCTCAGGCAGCAAGGAAACACTTACTGTATTTTGCACTGTGTCTATTTGCTTACCAAAATCTTAAAAGATGGTCCTATAATACATTTCCCCTCTTCACCCCCCCATCTTGTTCCATTAATATTAGGCTCAATTATTTGGCATAAGAAAGAACGAAGAGGAAGAGCAGTCATCTTCTCAGTCATGAATGAATGGATCAAACTTACTCTTTCCAGTGATTACTTCCTTCCCTTTCAAACTACTGAAAACTGTAAGACATAGTTATCACTTAGCTACAGAGTTTTACAACCTAATAAATACCAAATTACTGCTTCCTCCTCTTCTTTCTGACTCTCCTTATTTCCTGTGATGTGGACTATGGGACAGGTGGTGGCCTCATTCTCAGTAGAAGGTGGGCACATGAATGTGCCTGCCTCATGGAATGTGCTTTTCATACAACTTATCAAATATACACATTATTCTTCCATTTGAACTTTACATGCCATTGGTACATAGTGCTTCATAATGCTAGTCAATGACAACTTTTTAAAAGCAAGATTCGAGAATGTCATGCAGACTTTATAACTCAAACAAAAAATAAAACTGCACATTTCCCCACATAAGCCACATCAAATACCACCATTTGTAAGCAAAATAATAAAGGAAAGAAATAGTTCAAGAGATCACTTAGGGGGGAAAAATACACAGACACAAATGTATCTGAAAGAGGTCCTACTCAAGTCTGTTTTTCTATTTATAAAGTAGTTAAAGAAAATGAAAAATGAATTATAACTCAGTATCCTAAAGCCATAAATAACATTAAACTTTCTATAACCTCAGAACCATTTCTCCAAACAAAATTTTACTTAGAAACTCACACACAAAGCAAGTCAGGTGTAAGTCAAAGTGCAAATTTTGAAGTTCAACCACAGTGCCCCTGAGTTAATTCCACAGAACGCCAAAGTAAGAAACACAATTTGAAACCACTATGTCATAGAAGCTAGAGAAGGGATGGGTTTGGGGTAGAGGTAGTGGCAGAGGAAGAAATAAAATATGAAAAGAGCACTTAAAATAAAAACAAAATTTAAGTGGAAGAGAAAACAGTAAAGATGAAAGAGATAACTTAGAGTTTAAAAAAAAAGACAAAGATGTTTTTAATGTCAATGCTCTCAACTCCTTGCATGTAGCAAGTATATATTTTTTTCTATTGACTTTGAGAGAGAGTAAAAGGGAGGAGGTTGGGGAGAAAGAGAGGAGAAGAAAAACATGGATGTGAGAGAGACACAACGATTGGTTGCCTCCTGCACACACTCTGACAGGGGCCAGGGATTGAACCTGCAACCCAGGTATGTGTCCTTGACCAGGAATCAAACCTGTAACATTTGGTGTGCAGACCACTGAGCAACACCAGCCAGAACCATAGCAGGTACTTTTAAATTGCTCTGATTGTGACTGACAGAAAAATGCTTTTTGAGAGCATGAAAGATGGTCTCAGATGATGCCAAAGGTTATGATGGAGTTGGACCAATCAACTTATAGCAAAAGCAATGCTAGAATTTAGCTACATCTCACATATATCTCAGTTCTCGTCCTTAAAAAAAAAACGAAAACCCTGAAATAAATGAAATGCCCCTTCCAAACTCAAAGTTCAAGGTAAGACCTTGTAAACAATGAGTCTAACACACCCCAAGATACATTCAGGAACAAATGCTGATATGACTAGCTCTGTAAGATGCACACAGAGCAACCAGTGACAACACACAAATGCAAGGCCCTCCATGACCACCTACCACAAGGTGGGAGTTTTTGAAGTTCCGCACCTATCAGCTCAGTCCCATCACCCATACGCCTCTGAGCCAGCCACATCCAACTTCCCTGACCATTCCAGAGCTATAAATCTCCATAAGCAATTCTTTTGTCTAAAACATAACTCCCATGACTCTCTTTTACCCCTTCCATATCAAATATAGCTTCTCCATCCCCCGAGTTGACAGCACACTTTGTCCCATTCGTTCTCTACTATAGGGCTTACTACAGCATTGGATAATCATTTGAGTATTTCCTATGTCATTAAATAGGAAATTCCACAAGTGTGGGACTACTTTATTCTTGGTACCAGCACAAGTGTCTTTGTGAGTAATAAAAACCAGCATGTATTGAGCGTTCATTATGTGTCAGGCACTGAGCTTTAAATACTTTACACCCGTTTTCTCATTTAATCCTTACAACATCCATTTTCTCATTTTACCTATTGCCATTCTGCAGATGTACAAACTGAGTCACAGGATTGTTCAACATTCTGACCAGTTCCATGAATTCAGCAAGAGTTGATGCCAGGCCTCAAACCCAAGCAGTCTAATTCCAGAGTCTGAGCATTTAAAACCATTAAGCTGAATGAATAATGAGCAAGAAAGCAAATAAATGTAAGACACAGCAAGATTGGATGATTTAAATTATCTTTTCATCCCAAACTTGTAAGTCTAGCATAATGTCAAAATTCCCTTTTTGGTGTGTTGTTGTTGTTAGCACTTCTGCTCTTTCTCTTCCTGTCTAAATACCCCTTTTATCACTGTCTTCCACAAATTTAATGCCTTAAGAAATTCCAAAATAGACATAATGCCTCTTCCCAACTTAAGAGCTTGGATGTGGAACTCTGAGACTCTGCATCTATTTAGCCAGTGGATGGATGGATGGATGGATGGATGGATGGATGGATGGATGGGGGGGGGGGGGGGGAATGATGGATAACCAGAGCTCCACCTCTAATAGGCCCCATCTCTCCCACTCCTCAATCTACAAGCCCAAAGATTGGATGGAAGTAGCAAATGACACAGAAAGAAAAAAATAAAAGCTGATTTTATTCCCAGATCCAAATAGCAATAACCTCTCTAAACATCATTTTCATTCTGGCTCCGATCTCAATGGCCATTTTTAATTCAAAACACAAAACTGTATATTCATGGGTGAGTTGGTGAGCTCATGACCTGATGTGAGTCACTCTGCCTCAAGTGGATGCTAGCTCTGATACCTTTCTTTCGGAAAGAGTTCTGAAATAATGATGAAAGGCAAGGCTTGCTTGCAAGGATACCTATCCAGCATCTCTCTGAAGCCTGCCCAAAATTTGCAATCAACATAAACATAAGCCTCCTCTTTTCTGATTCCAAAAAGAAAAACATGGATTGTGAAGTATCAAAAGCAAATATCATTGGCCATCCTATGCCCTTTAGGCATGGCATGCTTGCATGCAGCCAGCATCAATTTTGAAGTACTAGTACTCTTATCAATAGCTTTCAAAGCTCTGTTCTTTCTTGGCTCTAAAAAGAGAAGCAGCAGCACACACACAAATTGTACTGATCAATTATTTGCTGGGCTCTGAGGATATTGCAGTTAATGAGGCAAACAGAGTCACCTGATAAATCAGCTATGCAAGGTCAGCAGTGTGATGGTGATCTAGTGAAGACATTCAGGTGACATGAGGATGACATGAGATTATGTAACCAGAGACCCACATAAAGATCAGGGAAGTCCCCACTGTGAAATGTTCCTTAAGTTAAGACCAAATAATAAATAGATATTCGCTGGACAAAGAACATATTCCAGGGAAAGGTTAGAGCATGGGCAAAAGTGCTGAAGCTGGAATGAACATGGGATACTTAGGACTCTACGTTCAGTGAGGCTGTAGCACAGCGAGGGTGGAAGAGAGGCAGGAAACTGGGAGTCAGGGAGGGTTATTCTAGCTCCTCTAATGTCTAAATTCCTGCACTATATCATGTTATGGAGTTCAGGGAATATGAAACCATATTTCCATTTTACCTTCTTGACCAACCTACAATGGCTCATCTACTGACTCAGTGTATTGTGGGCCCACTCATGTTCATTCCAAAAGGCTTTGATATCATAGGATGAAAAGAGTCAATTCTCTATGAATCAGATCTCTCTGTGCAGCCACAATTTTTAGAAGTAGTATGATTTCATTAGATAAATACCCTTGAGGCATGTCACCTTAGCATCTGATATTATTATTAACTCCTTACTATCTCTTTTTACCTTCACAATTAGGCTCTGGGTGATAAAAATGATGTCTTATATACAGAGTGCTATATATAGCTTAAGACAGCATTTTCACATATGTCCTTCATTTGAACCTGACAGTCAACTCAAGAAGGCATTATTATAGGTGGAGAAACAAATTAACCAGTCATGTTAGTAAGTGGGAAAAACAGATTAGAACCATGGCCTCTCTCCATTCCATATTCTTTCTTTTTTATTAAGGTATTTCTCAAAATGTGATCCACAGATGCCAGAGTCTTGCCTCTGAGCTACTACCTCTCTCAAGCTATCTACATAACTCTCCAGGGACCCTTAAAGTTTTAGGACACCACTATTCACCAAAATCCACCAGAAGAATCTATTTCAAACAATTGTCAGAATATATTTAAATAAAAACTACTATCCAAAATCCATACTAGAAGATTCATAACAGCATTATACATAATAACCAAAATCTGGAAACTATCCAAATGCCCACCAAGAATTAATTAACAGCCTGGCTATCGTAGCTCAATGTTTGAGTATCAATCTATGAACCAGGTCATGGTTCAATTCCTGGTCAGGGCACCTGCCCAGATTGCAGGCTCAATCCCCACTAGGGGGCGTGCAGGAGGCTGCCCATCCATGATTCTCTCTCATCATTCATGTTTCTCTCTCTCCCACTCTCTTCCTCTCTGAAGTCAATAAAAATATATTTTTTAAAAAGAATTAATCAACAGTGCTCTATTCACACAGTGAAATACCATACAGCAGTGAAAACAAAAGATCCACAAGAACATGCACTATTGATCAATCTCACAAAAAGAGCACTGCATAAAATAAATTACAGTTCTCTCTCTTATCTGTGGTTTCACTTTCTACAGTTTCAGTTACTCTTGGCCAACTACAGCATATTATACTACGTGAGCTTTTCTGCATGTGTATTTTACTTTAATGAAAATAACTTTAAACTATAATAAATACCCTTCCCAAGTTAAAATAAAAACTAGAAATCAGTTTAAACAAAAACTGGGCTTGCCTCCTCAAAGGCTGGCCCCACGTGTAGGTGGACATCACTGCTCCAGAATGCGCAGGACATCCATCACTCTCTAGTCCTCACGGGGCTGTTCTTCACAGACAAGTCATGTCTGGTCCTAGCAATAGATTCATTATACCTTATTGTATTTATTGGTTTTTCTGGTTAAAAAAAGCAGTACCTGCTCGTTTTTTAAAAATCAAAAATACAGCCAAGCATAAAAGCAGGAACTCAATACTACCAGCTCTTCCACCCCAAAATAACTACTACATATAATATTAATTATCATTCTCTTTTGTCATATGTGTGTGTGTGCACATATGTATGTATTTTGACACAATTAAGAATGGTCTTACTGATCACTTCATATCCTGATGTTTTCACTCAATATTATACTGTGAGAACTCTGAATCATCACAAACACTTAAAATCATGATTTGGAGTGCTCATGATTTATCAACAGAGACTGGGAGTCTATGGAACTCCTATCCTATGTAAACCTATGTACTCTGTATTGTTATGAAGTTAAAGATTTATGAAATCTGGATCAATAGCTTTTAAGAAGATTGTGTGTGATCTTGGGTAAACTATCCCTTAATCTCCCAGAGCATATTCCCTAATCTAGAAAATGGGGTGGTAATACTATCTAATCAGGGTAGTTGAGAGAGTTCATTGAGACAATATATGTGAAATGCTTAGCATTTTGTAAGTAAACAGTAAATATTAGTTTCCTTAGAGAAGAAAAGCCTGTGGAAAAATGACCAATACCAGGAGATAGACACAGAATTGGACATTTCCCAGAGCAGGAGAGATTCAGAGAAGAATTCACTATAAGCTGAAACCTTGTTCTCATAAGTGTGGTCTATGGGCCAGTTCTATCAGCATCACCTGGGATCACATTTGAAATGCAGAACTTCAAGCCCTGTCCCAGACCTGAGTCAGAATATACATGTTTACAATATTCCTAGGTGATATGTGTGCCAATTAAAACTTGAGGAGCCCTGACTAGACAAGTTCTTGGTGATGAATCAAAATCAGATTCTCTGGGAGAAGAGGGGAACAAGGAACATTCCATGGGGACAGAAGGGAACAGAAGGGAAAAGGAGTTTCCTAAGCCAAAATACTGAAACATTGTGAGCAGGTACTATACTTAAAGAAAAGGGTTGTTTGGGGGCACAGTGAGAGATGAAACTGGACTTATAAACCTGGGTCATGTTATCCATGGTCCTTGATTCCAGGCAAAAAGGTTTTGCCCTTATTCCTCCTCTGGTCTACTGTCTTTATATACAGCCATCTAAAAGCTCCAATTTCCAACATAGCTACAATCCTATAAAAATTAGATTCTCAAAGTGTGGGCAGCTGGCCATGTAAAACAGAAACCCTGGGAAGCTGGCTGTGAATATAGGTTCCTGGTCCTGCGCCCCAGTGCATCTAAGAGTGGGGACCTGGGATTAAAAGTCTGAGGACCACTATACTTATCCAATACCTATCAGAAGGATATGCTTTATGTAGTAGCCACATTACAATAAAAATTTCTTTAGAACGGAATCTCTTAACTATGAAACAAGCACTAGGAATTCAATCCATATGAATACCTTCAGAAGACAGGCCATCATCAATGTTCTCTCTATTCCTAATACCAAGAGCAATAACTGGTGCTCCGCAAGCCTTTGTTGAATGAATGAGTAAATGCATGGATGAACAAATGACTAAGTGGCTGACCTCAGAGATAATTCTGAAGCAGGCAGTGATGCATACAAGATACAGCTGCATTTTCATACTAAAAGTAATGAGTGATGAAAAGTGATGAAATTAACTATATTCATTTTCAGAAAAACAAAAACTCACAATGGTCTGCAACTAACTTCCCTTGGGGGAAAAAAACTGACTTCAATTGGATCAGCATTCATAGGCTCTTCCCACTATGAATGAGAAAATATTGTTTTGGTTACAGTAAACAGTAGTTTCTGTGGGAGCTTGAGGGGTCCTGGGAATTTCTCTGTCAAGCATTGCAGGCATCTGAATAAAGGTTTGAACACTATGTTTGGAGTTGGGGCTAGGTGCAGAACTATCAGATTTTATCAACATGCCACAATACTTATTGTTCAAGGAAAAAGCAAAGAATTGCTGATGTTATCTAGAATTTTCTCAAATCATCTCCAAAAATAACATATATGGAGCAGGTGAAAAGTCAAAGAATTCAGAATGTGATAGCAAAATGGACAAAATGAATAAAGGAGTATTTCTTCGCATTAGCAATAATGTGGTTGGGCGAGGAGGGCTGTAAGAGACCAACCGAAGGACTTGTACGCATGCATATAAGCACAACCAATGGATATAAGACACTGGGGTGGGGGGGGAGGGGGGGCAGGTGAAGGCATGTCCTGGGGGGTAGGGGAGGTCGGGGGGAGATCAAAGGGGAAAAAAAAAAAGGAGACATATGTACTACTATTTGTAATACTTAAAACAATAAAAATTTTAAAAAATTTTTTTAAAAAAGCAATAATGAACGCATAGAATAAGAGTGAATTCAAGGCACTGCACCAAAACAGCTCACTTCAAGTGTCAACAATGGTCAACAAGCAGTGTCAGCATCTCATCTCAGCCAGGGCAACACGGGACCCGCAGCAGGGACTCTCCTGCAGTCTACGACAGTTAGGATATTCACCATGCAAATACAGAAAATCCAACTCAAACTCAAAACTGTGAAATAACATACATTTCTGAAAACTCAACAGACCATCCCCCCTTCTCCATTTGGCTTAACTCTCAGGCTCCATGTAGTGCCAAGATGACTGCCAGCATCTCCAGACCCCCAGAGCTTCCAAGGTTCAAACCCAATGTAAAAAAAAAAGAGATTTTCTTCCCAGTAACTCCTGAACCCACACTGCTTAAAACATTTGCCCATCTTGAACTAATTACTGATGCTAGAGAAGGGTGAGATGACACTGAATGAATGTGCCTGGGTTGTGTGCCCACAACTAGACCAATCCCTGAGACTGTGGGGATTTAGTGCTCTCATAGGTCAGGACCCTAGGTCCCCCCTCTGGCATCAGAAGTGGTGCCCCATCTACAAACCAAGGATAAAAAGCAGGATAAGAGGAGAAACCAAGATGGCAGCATAAGTAAACACCTAAACTGCTGCCTCACACAACGGTATCAAAACTATAACTAAAAGACAAAACAGACACCATCCAGAACCACAGGAAAGCTGGCTGAGTGGAAATTCTACAACTAGAAGAAAAGGACATTGAGACTCAGAGGAACTGCAAAAGGCTGAGGTACGGAGACTCGCAGGTGGAGAGGACAGGTGGCTGTGTGCATGGGCAGCTGAGAGCGTGGCTGGCTTTCTAAAGTGGGAGGGAGAAGGAAGCTCCCGACTGCACTGAACTCCAGTCCTGGGTGAGATGCTGGGAAACCAGACTCATTGGGGGAAACTGGACTGTCAGAAAAAGAGAAAGCACACTGAGACTCGGGAGCTGCAGAAAGCAGAGGTCCAGAGGCGCGCACACAGAGAGGACTGACTGCTAAATGCACAGGAGGCTGAGTGCACGGCTGGCTTTCTAAAGTGGGAGGAAAGGAAGCTCCTGACTGCGCTCAACTCCAGTTCCGGGCAAGTTTCTGGGAACCCTGACTCATTCGGGGAGAAACTGGACTGTCTGGCAGTGGGCGAAACTCAAGGGCAGCTTTCTCTCAGAGGTGCTTGCAGCAATTACCGAGGAACACTGAGACCCAGGGACCTCATAGGGCAGAGCTGACAGGGAGCCAAGGCTGTTTGCTCCACCCTGAAACTCTGCCCCATCCAAGTGGAGCACAGAGGCTTTTGCAATTTTGCAAATCTTGTCTCATAAGAGTGTCTCCAGCACAGAAGTTCTTCCACTGTAGACACAGCTGATCTGCACAGCCAATTGGCCTGAAGGTCAATTCCTCCCAGTGATACCAACAACAATCAAGACCTAACTACAGCAAGGCTGAGCACACAGTCCACAAAGGAGTGCACCAAGAGTGTCCACCTCAGGTAACTGGGAAGGCTGAGCCACTGGGCCCTAGAGGACACCTACCACACAAAGCTACTCTACCAACTCAGGGAAGCAGCGAAAATGCAAAGACAAAGAAACAGATCACAAATGAAAGAAATGGAGGAAAACAAACGACTGGATATAGAGTTCAAAACCACGGTTATAAGGTTTTTCAAGAATTTCCTAGAAAAGGCCGATAAATTTAGCGAGACCCTCGAGGATATGAAAAAGGACCAACTAGAAATTAAACATACACTGACTGAAATAAAAAATAATATACAGAGATCTAACAGCAGACTAGAAGACCACAAGAATCAAGTCAAAGAGCTGAAATACAAAGAAACAAAAAACACTCAGCCAGAAAAGCAAAAAGAAAAAAGAATCCAAAAACTTGAAGATAGTGTAAGGAGCCTCTGGGACAACCTCAAGTGTACCAACATCCCAATTATGGGGGTGCCAGAAGAAGAGAGAGAGCAAGATACTGAAAACCTATTTGAAGAAATAATGACTGAAAACTTCCCCCACCTGGTGAAAGAAATAGACTTACAAGTCCAGGACTCACAGAACCCCAAACAAAAGGAATCCAAAGAGGACCACACCAAGACACATCATAATTAAAATGCCAAGAGCAAAAGACAAAGAGGGAATATTAAAAGCAGCAAGAGAAAAACAGTTAATTACCTACAAGGGAGCACCCATATGATTGTTAGCTGATTTCTCAACAGAAACTATGCAGGCCAGAGGGAGTGGCAAGAAATATTCAAAGTGATGAATAGCAAGAACCTACAACCAAGATTACTCTACCCAGCAAAGCTATCAGTCATAATTGAAGGGCAGATAAAGAGCTTCACAGATAAGAAAACGCTAAAGGAGTTCAGCACCACCAAACCAGTATTATATGAAATGCTGAAAGGTATTCTTTAAGAAGAGGAAGAAGAAGAAAATGTAAAGATAAAAATTATGAACAACTAATACATATCTATCAACAAGTGAATCTAAAAATCAAGTGAATAAGAAAATCTGATGAACAGCATAAACTGGTGAATATAACAGAATCAGGGGCATAGAAAGGGAGTGGACTGACAATTCTCAGGAGGAAAGGGGTGTGGGGGTGCGGGAAGAGACTGGACAAAAAGCGTACACCTATGGATGAGGACAATCGGGGGGGAAGTAAGGGCAGAGGGAGAGGTGGGAACCGTGTGGAGGGGAGCTATGGGGGGGTGGGGGGAAAAGAGGAACAATTGTAATAATCTGAACAATAAATATTAAATTTAAAATACATAAAATAAAATTAAAAAGCAGGATAAGATGTCCCTCAAAGGAAACTTTGGCTCAGGACAAGTCCAGACTCATCTATCAGGCTTACAAGGTGTTTGAGGACTTGCCTTCTGTTTCTCTCATCATTCTAGTCATTGCCACTCTACAGTCTGCAATACTAAACTTCCTTTTTTTTGAAAGCACCTCGATCTCTCCTACTCTAGCCTGTGCGCACGCTGTTCCTCTGCCTGTCACACATCTGGCATCTGCTATTCCATCTCCTCCAAACCCCTTTGCTGGGATAACTCTTGCCCATCATTTGCCTTCAAAGAAGCCTGCGCCTAAGCCCACCTCTGCTATCTTAATTCCCTCAATAGCCAAATACTTCTCCTCCAGTAGCTCTGATCCCATTTTATAGAAAAAAAAATTTAGTGCAGGGAGGTTAAACAAAGCTTCAGAGAAAAGTATTAGATGCTCAGTAAATATCTGTAGATGGACAGAGGATGAAAGTTATTTCAAAAGTACCATTATAACATACATCCAAATATTTTAGCCCCACTAACATATAAACATATATGTGTATGTAAAACATGTATATGTAAAGTATATATTTCATATATGAGATATATAGTGAAAGTCTACTCTGTGCCTGGCACTGGAGATACCTGAAGGAAAAAAGTATGAACACAGACAATAAACATTATAAACAAATAGAGCATCTAACAAGTTAGAATGTAATACATTCTTTGGGGAAAATCCAGCCAGATAAGGGGGTTGAGGAATACAGGGTTGGATGAACGTCATTTGTAACAGGCTGGGCAGAGAGGGTGTCATTGAGAAGGTAACATTGGAGCAAAGATAAGAGGAAAGGGAGGGGTGACCCATGTCAATATCTAAGGAAAGAGAGTCCCAAGCAAAGGGACAGACAGAGTGGGGCCCTGAAGTGACATCAGGCTGGCTTAATCCATGCTTGCTGAAGTGACTCCCAGGAAGAACAAAAACTACCCACACTTAATTGCCAAAAGAGAGTGTCACTTATTTTTAATTATTTACTATTTAAATACTACAGGTGTACTAGAACTTTTTATCATAGTAGACAGACTTTATAGATCCAGAGGGTTTTTCAAGCCCAAAACTTGAAAAAAAAAAGAATAAACAAAAACATTTTCAGCCAGTGTGTATTGACTTTAAAATGTTCATTAGCATTCACTTTATTAATCTGAGATTTAATGGGCAGGCCTTAATTATTGGGAAAGGAAAATGCCTATTAAAATGTGGAGAAACCATGTACTGGCTATGAAGAGTTTCTTTTTGTTACTGCTCTAATAACTGCAAACTTCAATGGTTTCCAACAATTATATTACTATTAATGCCTATTTTATTCATTAGAAGTCGAGAAACATCTAAGCAGCTAGCCTTGAATATATTTTTACCCCTGCTAATGATAAGCTTTCTTATTTGCATTCTTCCCATCTGGTTTGCTTCAATAGAATAAAACAGACAAGAGTATAAAAAATTTAATTACACGAGCCATGCTTCTAAGACTGATAGACACTGTACTAATGAGGACACATTCAGGCTCACTCACCCAAATTTGCTTAAGAGTTGGTTACAGAATAAGCCTTTTTCTTTATTCTAGGTTCCAATGATTCTGAGCAAAAACATCTCTTACAAAGATTGAAATATGTCAAACAGCAACAACAACAACCATAATAGCAGCTCACGTTTATTGATACTTACTACGTGCCAGGCACTATATATTACTTCATCTAATCTTCAAAACATTCCTGATGATGTATGTACTGTTGTTTTTCCCACTAGACATGTGCTGAAGGCCCAGAAATTTCTCTCTAGGTGGAAGGAGCTGTGTGACCACACCATCTTTACCATTATGGATTGGACTTAGGTAAATATTTGATCAAAGCAGGACTGGTCAGGTTATCTATACTGGGAGACATGACTTAATCGGTGCCTGCAGTTGGCTAGAACCTAAAGACAGAAGTGGAGAAAGGCTCTCTGCTGTGAGAACAGAATGGAGCAGAAATAGGAGAAAATGCAGAGAGAGGAGAGAGATGCTACCTTCGTTAGTGATGCCTTTCCAGCACCTGTTTCCAGTCACCTCTGAGGTCTCACTACCACCTCTAGGCTCAGAGTTTGTATCCTATATAATAAAAGGTTAATATGCAAATTGACTGAACGGTGGAACAACCGGTTGCTATGACGTGCACTGACCACCAGGGGGAAGGCCATGACGCAGGAGCTGCCCCATGGTGGTCAGTGCACTCCCACAGGGGGAGCGCCGCTCAGCCAGAAGCCGGGATCACAACTGGCGAGCGCAGAAGACGTGGCGGGGGCCTCTCCCACCTTTGTGGCAGCACTAAGGCTGTCCAACTGCTGGTTTAGGCCAGTTCCCTATGGGAAGCGGGCCTAAGCCATCAATCGGACATCCCCCGAGGGCTCCTGAACTGCAAGAGGGCACAGGCTGGGCTGAGGGCTCCCCCCGCCCCCCGCAAGTGCACAATTTTTGTGCACTGGGACTCTAGTATTTAATAACAGACTCCCCGTAATGGCTTAAGCTATCTAGGGAGAATTTGTATTGCTACCACAAAAACACATTCATTAGTGCTGACTTGAATTCATCTGAGAACTTAATGGGAATACCTTAATCAGGAAACTTAATGTGCCCCACCAATCACCACTGTTGAAAGCAAGCAAGTAAGGCCAAGACTGGTCAGATGCAACAATTAAAAAATGAGCATGGGGGGGTGAGGACAAATATGTGATACCTTAATCAATAAATGCTTTTTATTTAAAAAAAATAAATAAAAGCATTTAAAACACAGCCTGGCACACAGTGAATGTGTAATAAATATTACCTATAATTATAATGACAAAAAAAATGAGCATATTACCAGGAGTATGTCTTCATATTATCTTTTAACTCCAAATCATTACTCAGAATTAACTTTGCACTTATTTTAAATTTATCTTTATTGTTGAAAGTATTACAAATTCCCCCTTTTTTTCTCATTGACCCCTTCTAGTCCATCCTTGCCCCCTACCCCAGGCCTTCACCACTCTATTGTCTGTGTCCATGGGTTATGCATATATACATACAAGTTCTTTGGTTGGTCTCTTCCCACCTACCCACTCTCCCACACCTTCCCTCTGCAATTCATCAGTCATTTTCATGCTTCTATGTCTCTGGATCTATTTTGTTCATCAGTTTATTTTGTTCATTAGGTTCCACTTATGAGTGAGATCATGTGATACTTTTCTTTCCCTGACTGGCTTATTTCGCTGAGCATAATACTCTCCAGGTCCCTCCATGCTACACTTTTTAAAAATGGCATTGGCACAGCACTGTTAATAACAAACCTTTGAAGTCTGATATTGAAGACATTGTGCTGTTTAAAAGTCTTTTCCAAACCTAACTCCAAAAGAAGCTTTTATTAACTTTCATAAATTTATACTAAGTATATTTTTATTTCATAAATTTATACTATTTATATTATTTTTAGTAGTAGCCATGAACAACAACTCTCTATTAGTTTTACTTTCAGTGCATGCTGTAGTTTTCCTCTGTAGCACCTATCATAACTAAAATAAAACAATTGTGTACAATTCCTTTATTTCTCATGTGTCTCTCCAGATAGACTGTTAAATCCATGTTGGCAGACTAAGATGTCTAAAGAAACAGCTGGCATAGAGTATACTCTCAAAAGATTTTAATCAACTAGTTAATCCTCTTTCCTCCTTATCCCCATTTACAGAAGCTCAGAGAAGTTAAGATACTTGCCATTGTTCGCAGACCTGGTACAAGGAAAAGCAATGTTTAAACCAGTTCTTCATAACTCTAAAATGCACACTAATAGCTTTCACTATTCCTTCAGAAATGTCCATGTGTCTTCTTTAATTACATGAAATCCCACTTTGCAATGGCTATAATATTTCAGTAGCCTTTTAAGGATATTGAATTTAACATGTTTGGCAATAAAAGTAGCATTTTAAAATATTCACATGTTCTCACCTCCAAAGTAAAATTCCATTATGTTATTGCCTAAAGATATAGAGCAAGAAATAGCTATGGTACAAATCACCTTTATTGCACAAGTTATCTTGAAACATCTTCTTTTAAATATTCTTTTAATGCAGAGATAGTTAAGTAGATATTAAAACTCATTTCTAAATGTGCCTCAAAACAACGCTAACAGATAGAAATGAGTAGGGCTATTTTCCTTCAAATCTGTCACTGTTGGACTCTGTCTTCCCTCTCAACTTCTCTTATTTCAGGTTAGGTTCAGAGCCTGATGTGGTAGATAAAAGAAACTTGGAAAATTACAAGGACTAGGATGAAGTCAATGGTAAAAATAAAATAAATGGAGAGCAAAAATTTAAAAATAAGGAAAGCATCCTAATATGCCCGATATGCCAGTGTTCAAAAACTGACAACATACAGATGAGACAGAAACATGAGTTGGGCTATAATATATACTTTAAAAATAAAATATATACCTAATATGGCACACAGATGATTTGACATAAAATTTTGGATTTCTTACTTCCTTTGAAAAATTCTGAGTCTTTTTCCAATGGGACTCGTGACCTCCCATTTGCCCTATTCCCTACCACCATTCCACCTTTTTTTCAGACTTTACTCCCAGACTTCACTCATTTATAAAACTAGCTGGATTATGTAGACCCTGATTTTGGCCCCGTCCAGCCTGAATTAACAATTCTCTTCCCATATTCTCAAAACTTCAGCCACACTGTCTTCCATGAAATTATTGAGCTTCTTCAATCTGTATCAATGTTTTGTAAGAAAACAGAAGACAGCCTAAATATTTTAAAAATAGCCCTAACCGGTTTGGCTCAGTGGATAGAGCGTTGACCTGTGGACTGGAGGGTCTCAGGTTCGATTCCGGTCAAGGGCATGTACCTTGGTTGCGAGCATATCCCCAGTGGGGGGTGTACAGGAGGCAGCTGATCTATGTTTCTCTCTCATCGATGTTTCTAACTCTCTATCCCTCTCCCTTCCTCTCGTTAAAAAAAAATTTTCAATAAAATATATTGTTTAAAAATATATTTTAAAAATAAAAGTATTGCCCTAGCCAGTTTGGCTCAGGGGATGGAGCATCAGCCTGTGGACTGAGGGGTCCCAGGTTCAATGTCAGCCAGGGGCACATGCCCAGGTTGCAGGCTTAATCCCCAGTGGAGGGCGTGCAGGAGAAAGCGAATCAATGATTCTCTCTCATCGTTGATGTTTCTATCTCTCTCTCCCTTCCTCTCTGAAATCAATAGGGAAATGTTTTAAAAATGGATAGATGATAGATAGATAGATAGATAGATAGATAGATGTATTTAGTATAAGAAATTAGAAACAAACTTTTATAGGGCTAGAAAGCAAATATCACTGCTAACAGTGTTTAAGAAATCAGAAAATACAAGGGTCACAAGAAACCATCACTCCTGGTATCAGCTACCTTCGATACAGAATGGGTGATTCTCAGGAAAACACTTGGAATCAGCTAGCACATCCATCTCTCATCTGCAGTCCATCCACACTTATGTCTTGTGTACAGTAACTGTCAGAGAACAATGGCTTCTCCTTCTCCTCTGTATTTCCAATCTTACCAGAACCACTCATTGTTAAAACTCTAAATGGGAATCCTGCTGGCATGGAAGTCTGAATAAAAAAAGTTTCCAGCTTCCTGTCTTTGCTCTTCAAGAGAACAAAGCTGAGTATCAGAAAAAGAATTTGAGCACTCTCTCACCAAGCCTTTGCAAATAGTCTTTCTTTTGCCTAGAATGCCCTCTCTACCCATACCCAAATCAGGTTAACTTTGGAAAAGAGAGCTTCAGTAATGACTGAAGAAGGGCCTCCAAAACCTCATTCTTCAATAAAAGCAATAAAACACTGAATAAAATTATCAAAATCAACATTTTCACAACTCTAGAAATTAACAAAGGCAAATTTATCTCCTTCCCTCCCCAATAAGATGCTAAATATGTTTTAAGAAGTGTGAGGTTTGAGGTGTCTTAATTTGCCCTGTCCCCATACACTCACTTCTCTACAGATCACTGTAGCACTGAAAACCACAGCCTGGCAATCATGGTAGCCATGATTGCCAATAGCCTAGCAGCCACTAGGAAAGACATAACAGGTTTCAAGTTTCCTTAAAAGCCCCATTTCTAGAAAACTGTCATTATTTGACCTACTATACAGCTCTTTGTAAACACTCACAGGGCTTGTCTTTATTTAATTCACTTTATTTAATCCAACTCTTAACAGTTTACTAACTCCTCTCTTACTAACTCCAGATCAAACCATGTCCCCTTCCCAAAAAGCTCAATAGTTCCTCTTGACACTTGGAAGAAAATTCAAAATTCTTATTTTAGCCTACAAGACCCAAAATTCTCACGATATGAACATCTATACTAATAAAAGCCTAGGTGGCCCTCGCACACAACATCGCCACAAGATGGCCGCCACAGCGGAGGCAGGGCCTGGTAGTCACTCCCCGCAGTGAGGCCTGGGAGTCCCGCGGCTCCACACAGCATGGAGGGGGCCGGTCCCAGCATCTCCACTGCCTCACACAGAGGAGGCAGGTCCTGGTGGAGGAGGTGGGTTGCAGCAGCGAGGGCAGTTGGGGGTGGTTGGGCCAGCAGGGGAGAAGTTAGGCATCAATCAGGCCAGCAGGAGAGCGGTTAGGGGGCAATCAGCCTGGCAGGCAGGCAGGCAAGCGGTTAGGAGCCAGTGGTCCCAGATTGTGAGAGGGATGTCCCAGATTGGAGAGGGTACAAGCCAGGCTGGGGGACACCCCCCCCCCATGCACGAATTTCATGTACCGGGCCACTAGTATTAAATAAAGAGGAAGATGCACTTGTTCATCTACTTTGGTCTCGTTTCTACACCAAAGCTGCACATTCAAACGGTGAGAAATGTACACCTAAAGCCTCATTATTAAGGTATTAGGGGAATTGCTTTGAGGTAGACAGACCACAGGCATCAGAATCACATAGAATAGAGTTTAATTCCCAGCTTCAACATTCACTCCCTGGATTTTCCCCATGGACTCTCAGAGAGTGCAAGATGAGATTAAATGAGATGTTTTACATAAACACACTGGCACACAGATGTAAAAACTGTGATCATGTCCCTTCCCAGACCAAACTGAACACCCTTAAATTTTTAACCTGTCCACCCACAGGTCCTGGATATTAGAAGTCTATGTGCGCCAGAAACAAACAAAAAAGATGCACAAAAATACATTGAAACTTTTAATGTCTCACATGTAAATTTCAAACCTTTTCTTGTTTCTTTAACTAACTGAACTATTTCTTCCCCTGGAATTTACTTACACCCTTATGGACATCAAATATAAGCTCCTCTTTGCCAAGTAGCAGAGATGTAGTCACACACTAATATTTTCACTTCTGGAATTGTTTTTTAATAAAAGACCACTTGGTGGCTGCTGCAATGAAGCTAACAGAGACTTTACTATTGTTTCAGATCCAAGCAAATGCTTTGATGATATTTATGTTACCTTATGATGCATGGAAACAGAATTATTTTGCACACTCCATCCACAAATGCCTATTAGACCAAAAATAGAGTCTGAAAGGGAACACGTCAAGTTTGTGAACTTGCTTCTGGTTCAGGTTAAGACAGGATTCCAGAAAGACCAGGTGACTGTTTGGGGCTTATCCCGTAGTGTCCCATGGTGCCGATGCTTCATAAGAAGCAGACCTTGAAAGAGGATTTAAGTGTCAGTAATTTATTTGGGACAGAATTCTAGAAAACACAGAGACAAAATGAGACAGGGAAACAAAAATAGTCAATAAAGGGCAAGTTACTATTACAGGTAAGTAGAGATCAATAGCACAGAAAACCTTAATGGCACGGATAGCCAGGGTACCTCCAAGTTACCCCCTCAGGGGTGAAGGAGCCAAGGTAATTACAAACTAACGCCAGTAAATCCCTGGATGATGACTATTCTCAGGGGGCATTAATTATCCGATGCTGTGGGTAAAGTGTACACAATGAAAACTTCCAAAGGACTGTAGGAGGGACATGAACAGCATCAGCCACGGGCAATCTGAGTCACCAGTCCTGATTGTGTACATGTGACCCCTACTCCAATTTAACTCGAGGCCAAGGTTCAGAAAGGATATAGGACAATGTTAGGATTAAGAGTATTGGTTCACTCATCAACTATTAACTGGATGACCTATTGCAAGATAGAGGACATAGTCATGAACAAAACATTTATAGTCCTTGCTTCTCTTTCCCACCCCATGCCCTTCTGTATACTCTATCCCTCCTCCTAGCCCCCTGCAAACCAGGCTCCTTGACAGGCCCATGAATCCTCATGGCCGCTAGCTGATGACTTCCTCCCCTGAAAGATACCTTTCCTTCAAGGCCCAACTCAGCACTCAGTAACCTGTCCCTGTAAAACTGTGTATAGATCTCTACTACAGTATGTCAAGGTGTATCCCTGTCCCTGCAGACTCCAGGCTCCATGGGAACACAGAGACTATAGGCCCCAACAACAACAGAATAGAACGTATTTAAAAACATGAAAATATGTTCATAAACTATCGTAAATATACATATACACAGAGAAAGTCTGGACAGATAATATACAGCCACATTTTAATAGTGAGCTTTATCTTTGGTTTAACATAGTTTCTCATTTTACTGCCATGAAGGAATGCTACCAAATAATTTTAAAGTGAAACATATTTTAGAACAACGTAAGGCTCACTGATGAAAACTCGGGGGATCCTCACTGTGTCCTGACCCCCCATTTCCTGGACTTCTCCTCCCTCTCGTAAGCAGACCCAGCTTTGCAAACTGAGTTACTGATTATCTGCAGAGCACTGAACAAAGAATGGAAGGCAAAATAATGCAAGCTCTGATGATCCATTTCTCTGTCTCTTAAAATACTAGACTATCCAATTAAATGGATTAGAAAGTGATCATCTTCAAACTCCTAATTTTACAGATTGGAAATATCAAACATCAAAGAAGAGGAACATGTTAGTCCAGAAGTCATTATTTTGATGAGCATGCCAACTGGGATAGACTGGGAGTAGCTCCCAGAAGTGTTATTTGAGGACTCAGATGCCACAGTAAGGCTCAACTATAGGGAGATTTGTGGTTGACTAGTAATGTCTGCCCTGGCAATGGTTGAAAGAGGTGGCCCATAGGTCAGGGTAACCCAGCATGTATGATAGAAGCCAGAGGTGGAAAGAAGGTGTTATGGCACCAAAGACACCTTTTCTAATTTTATGAGGAAACTGCTATTTTGAAAGATGAAATGATTTTTCTCAAAGAATGGCAAGTGATGGAAGATGGATTCAAATTCAAGTCTGTCTAACCCCAAAATGCATGCTCTTGACCGCTATGCTGTAGGGTCCTCCCTGGTGCCTGCCCCTTTCCACTAGCACCCAATGCCACCCCTCACTCAGCTCCAACAGCTCTTCTCCTAAAACAGCCTGGAGACCCTGCTTCTGATTTCAATAGTTCAGGCGGTTGCCTGGACACAAAGACAGTGTCTTAAGTCAGCCTTCCCTTTCAGGTCCAAAGCTTGCCATTTCCTGGCCCTGTACCACTGAACTGTCTTTACATGTCATTTGACTCCAGCCCTTCCTTTCAACCTGCTTGATTTATTCCAATGTGGGAAAATGACTCATGAATTACACCAAGACAAACCCAGCTGTGTGCCAGAGATAATTATTCCAGGATAATGACAATGAGCTATAAGCTGCCAAATTAAACACCAAAACATGATGCTGCACTCTCTCTCTTATCTGCCTGGTCCGCTCTCTGTCTGTCAAAGCACAGTGTTTGTTGGGGTGGGGACTCCCCAGCCCTAATACATTAATCACCGCTATTCAGCAGCCTCTTTAAAGGATCATCTCTGCATGGGAGACTTTCTTCAGCTCAAAGAAAAATTCTGGTCTAAAATCAGAAGGCCCCAAGGTGACCACATATGCCACTTGCTCTTGGTGAGCTCCCCAAAAGGCTATCCCCCACATCTAGAACCATCTGGAATGTCACGGGACAATAGGAGCAGCGAGGCACAAGGAAGGAAGCAGCAGAGATGGAGGGGAGGGAGGAGCTGGGCCTGGTATAGATGTCCCTCCTGCCCATCCCTTGCATTTGCTCTGTGCCTCCTATAAACTCTATCTCAAGTTCCTCTCAATTTAGCTCAGGTCCATTCCAGCAGAGGCTCAGATGAAGACTCTGTGCAAGTGCTTTTCTGAAAGTTCTCTCAACAGAAAACTATGGGGGTCTGAGGCAGGTGGGATAGAGCAGGAGATAAGGGGAGGTAAACATATGCTTTCAGAAAAGATGGCCTGATCTCGCCAAGAACTCAGAACCCTTATATACATTGCATCACAGGGCTGGAGCCACACAGAGGCAAGGCAACTGGGCTGTTATACACCTTCATCAGTCAGTCATTGCTAAGGGCATCCTTGCATGGGAGTGATGGGGTGAGTGGGTGTATCTCCTGGTTGAGGCTCCCATCAGCCAAGGATAACCACAGGGAGGAAGTGCAGGTATGAGCCATTATCAGCCAGCATCCACAGTAGCTGGGGGAGGGGTAAAGGAGATCTGGGTGGGGTGCTAACAGCACCTGCTCAACACTCCCATCATTATGGTGTTTTCACAGAGAACATTCATCCTGCGAGTGATCTCAAATTGGGGATCCTGAACCTGCAGGCTCCAAAATATCCGTGTTTCATTTCAAGAATTGTATGATCCCATTGAAAATGCCTGCAAAATGTGCATATATGAAGTCAACAGGGAGCAAAGAACACAGGTCTCACCTGACTCTGTTGGGTATACAACCCTCTTGGGTTCAGGAGTTCACCTCTGACTTTCTCCAGAGCCAAGGCAGCTCTACTCAGCCCCTTTGGTGAAGCCGGCCCCACTACTCCAGTAACACAGAACTGCTCCCTTTTTAGCGGGGGCACACCTCAGAGGCACAGCTGGGGCCTGGGAAGGAGACAAGATGCTGCCTTACATCTTCCAAGGTGGTAACTTAGTTAATAACTTGAGGACGGTGATGACAATGGTTAAAGCTAAAGTTTGTGGAGTACTTACTATGCCAGTCATTGTTCTAAACGTTCGTGTGTGTTACCACATTTCGTTTTCAAAACTATTCTTTGAAGTAGGAACTATTATCCTGTATCTAAAATAATAAAACTGCAACACTGAGAAATGAAGTTACTTATCCAACTTCTGATATGTAGTAGTAGTAGAGTCGGATTTGAAACCAGGCAGTCTGACTCCAATGCTGCAGAATCTTGTGAACTATGTGGCTGAAGTGTCTGGATTTGGACCATGAAGTGGGGAAGAGAATGTACACAAGAGCCAATGGCTTTTTAATGCTCTTGTCTTCCTATTACCAAGGACATGGGCCATGTCCCTCCCGGGATCGCATATGTGAATAACTTAAATGGTTAGACAGGATAAAGTGCATGTAAAAGTGCCTAGCTTAGTTCCTAGACTTAGTATATACAAGAAATGACCATTGAATTTCTATTTTTAAAATGTTATGTTTATTCCCCTTCCCCCCAGACACCCAGTGTCTCAGACAAGTGCCATGTACAAATGTTACTGAATTGAACTAAGTGTCAGAAAGCAGAAGATTAAAAAGGAAAATGAAAGAGTAGGGAAGTAAGTAAGGTGGGAAAGAAGAAAAACAGAGGAGAGAGGGTAATGAAGATGCCAAACTTCTGTACACCCAGCACACAGGGGCAGCAGGAGGTCACTGAGAGGTGGGCAACGTGATTAGAAAGAGCCCAGCCTAGCTGTATCTCTCATTGGACTTTCCCATGCAACTCTGCTGACAGGGAAATGCTCACCTGAATCGGAAAGGCACTGAATGAGAAAGCATCTCCATCTCACCCCGTTTCAGCCAGGCCCTCATCCCCCTGCTTCTCCACAGCAGATTTTCCCAGCTCCCTAATCATCCTTTAACACCACAGCACCACCTACCGTCTCTGGATGCAGACAGGTGCAGGAAGACTGGGCTTGGGCCTGAGGAAGATTTTAACATCACCAGCAAGCATGCTAGCAGGGTCCATTCATCAGTCCTGAGACAAGCCTGGCTGAGGCGAAACTGCCACTCAGCATTTCAAATTGCAGGCTCTCTCCTCTCCCCTATTCAGTGCCAAGCTCTTCCTCCTCCCGAAAGCATTTTCTCACAAGAGCAAACGGGTAATTCAAAGAGAAGGAAAGTCTCCCAGGAAATTAGACCAGCATGGAGTTTCTTACACTTTTACTAAGATGATTTGTGGCTAAAAGGGGAAATGCTCAATAGAGCTAATTACTCAGGGAAGTGACCCAGTAGGCCCATGTGGCCCTCCGCTGAAGACCACAAACACTGCCACCATTGAAAGATTGCATTTGGCTTAAAGCTCTAAAATCATATCAATCATTACAAAACAAGGTATGTGGCTGCATGGGACTTGCTGAGTGAGAAAGCAAGTCCCTCTTCAGTTACCAGGTTTATTTTCTTCACAGGCAAGCTGCCCTCTCATACCCCCAAAGCGCTTGTCCATATTCATCTGTCAGGACCTCCATGCCAGCCATGGGAATAGCAATCGTGCCTGCTATTTTCCCATTTCTCTCAGCCCAGTCCCACTTTCTCCATTCTGCTGTGTGATGTCGGCCTGGGAGCCCATAAACTGTTTTGCAGGTCCCACCCTACCCCCCTACGCTACCCCCCCACCCCGTTAACCAGCCCCCAGCTGGGTTCTGCAGGGGTGGCTCTCTCCTGTGGCCAGTCTCTGTTGTCCTTCTTTCAACAGCATCAGGTAACTCCTATGTCTCTCATGATCTGGGCACCAGCCCTACAATGTCCCCACTCAGGGGACCAAGTGGGCTGAGTACCTGACACATGGCGAGCCCTGGGGCTGAGCACCCAGTCCCGCGGCACCCCGCCCCCTGGATGACCTAGCTCTCGGTACCATCACTTTTCCCTTAGGGTGATGGCTGCTTCCTGCAGTTACTTCAGTACTACTTCAGTGTCCCCTTTCCTCTCTTTCAGCCTTCTAATGCCATGTAAACAGTCCCCAGGTGCATCTCCTCAGTCCGAGATCCCTGGGGAGGAATGCTGAGGCAGTAAATGCTGTGCACTGACAGCCAAGGGGACGGAAGGGGAAATGGTCTGAGAGACCGAGAACTGGCTTAGGGGTCCTGCCCACTCGAGATGGTATCCGCAGCAGTTCATCAACAACAGGCACCCGGGAGTCAGACAGACATGGGTTTACATCCTGGCTCTGCCACTTACTATTGGTAGAGGCTTACACAAGGTATGTGAACAGCCTGGCCTCCGTTTTCTCACCTGTACTATGGGAAACCATGATCCCCAGGCCCCTGACCTGTGGAGGGATCAGTAGTGCATGATTCACACAGAGCACTTTGTGTGGGGTTTTGAACATAGTCAGCCTTTAGTAAAGATTATCCATTACTGCTCTTCTTATTTTTCACCATCCTCATCAATTCCCTAATGAGGAATATTTGGGAAAGGAAATGTCAAGTTCTGGACTGATTCAGAAAAATTACCTCCCCAAACATTCTATGAATCCCTGAGCTCAGAGCAGAGAGATGAAATTCCAACCAAAAGAAGTCTCAGCCAGGAGATGTATAATGAACAGGCAAGCATGACCAATAATAATAGCTACATTTAGTTGCTGCCCAATATATGCTAAATGCTAACTCATTTAATTTGGACAACCACCATATAAGGTGAATATTAGTGTGTCCACTATACAAACAAGAAAACTACATTTCAAGAAGTTTTAAAAAATGCCACAAATCACATGAGTAGGCAGTGAGGCCGAGTCTGGGCTCTGGTCTGACTGAGTGGTCCCAGACCCATGCTCTTCACCACTGAGCTGCCTAGTACAAGGATCCACAAGGTCACAAGCTAATAAGAGAGATCAGAGAACGAAGCAAGAAGGAATGTACGGAAGCACCATCCAGGAAGCAAAGGTAGCAAACACAGGACATGCTCAGGCTGTTGTGTTTGTTTGTTTCCTTATCTGTTTGTTTGTTTGTTTGTTTGTTGTACATCTCAGGACAGTAGTGGTGGCATGAAAGTGTCATGTGAGCCCAGGTAGCAGTAACGTCTCAGGAAATAACAAATAGCTTAGATATTATAAACTCAAAAGGCCTCACCCCCTCAGATCCTCTCAGGCTCTTGAACCTCAAAGAATTCTAATATAAGGAAGCTGCTAGGAAAGTTGGCTCCACGAGGCTTTCTACCCACTAAGCACTGGATAGCCCAGTGGTCAGCAAACTCATTAGGCAAGAGAGCGGCAAACCGCCACATGTGGCTCTCGAGCCACAGTTTGCCCACCACTGGAGCCCATTCCACACACAAGACCCTCCTCCCCCCAGTCACCAACCCCAGCCCTAAAAGCAGGTGCTAGGGTCATATGCAGAGAGAAAACTGCAACCTGGTGCCATCTGCATGAGAAAGCATGTTCTAATGAGCCCACACCAATTGTTGGGCTAAGTGCATGCATATTAGAGATTTTCTATTAGTCTACACTAAAGAAAATAATTGATCATTACTAATAAAATAAGTGAGCATTTCCGTATCATAATTGGCTCAGCCAAGGCTCAATTTAATGGGGCCCATCATCAGCTTTGTAATGAGAATGAAAAGTCTGAGAAGCTTCCAGAACAATAGAGCAGCTGGGAAAAGGTCCACAGAACTTGGGTTGTGCCAGAAATCCTGGCACAGCAAAATAGGGTGCACAACGCTGGCTAAGAACAACTTGGTTCTTTGCCTGCATTTGCTGGGAGGGACAGTTTGCAAAATGCTCACTACGAAATCACTGTGAAAGAAGCCTCCCATCTATGGTCCCCTTATACACACCCACCAGCTTAGCGGAAAGGAATTAAAGAATCCAGAGGAGGACAAGGCAACAGAGAGAGGGCCCCAGCCTCTGAAAGCAAGAGCAAAACACGGCCCCCCATCAGGAACACTGAAAGGGACTTTTATGTTATAGCAGCTAACATAAAGAACCCTAACTAATGTCAGGTGTCCCAGAGAAAAGCCCAGCCCTTGATCCTTCTCGGGAACCTTTCTGAAAGTCACAAAAGGAACATAAGAGAAACAGCAGGGAGCCTCCTTCTGGAGGTTCCCTGGTGAGCACGTTGTGTCGTAAGTGGTGACACAGCTTAGCCACGGAACAAGCAAGCACGGTGGAATGCCAGAGAGCTGGACACTTCCAGTTAAATAACCTGACCCTTTGAAAGTGTGCTGAGGAGACACATGTCTCACCTGATCTGTCAGTCACTTTCTTTAACAATAAAAGTGTTTGTGCTTTGGCTGCTGTCCTCCCGAGAATCAGAAGAAATGCTGACACGATTTGGTAGCACTACAAGGTCAGCAACAGTGGGTTATACAAACATTAAAAAAGAAAAAAGGAAAGAAAACTCTCATTGACCAGCATCAAGAACCTGGGGACAAGAAAGGAAATATTGCTCACATGACATTTATCAGTCCAGCGAGCACCAGAACGGAATTACCCAATGCACACTACCCGTATCGGGGGGGGGGGGGGGGGTACCCAAGGTGGAAGGTACATATTTAGCAAGTACACATTTATGTTTGTAGCTACCTTATTGTAAGCATAATAGAGTGATGCTAGGTGTTACGATGAATGAGCTTGAAAGTGTCAGGAGCCTGAATAACTAAAGTTCAGGTTAACAGTCTGCACAGGGCACTCCTGGTCAGTGTTCTGGTTTCATATGCCTGGTGAATCAGGAAATGAAGTCACCTCCATCTGTGGCCCTGCCATGAAATATGTCATCAAATATCACCACTTTTATTCCATAAAGCAGTTAATATCAAATCATCTTAGAGATGAAAGTGACATGAAACTCATTTATCCCAATCCACTCACAGTTCCTTGGTTAGATCTAGTCACACAGTTATGATTAGAAGAGAGGTTGGAAAATGTGGTTCCCTAGGGCCCTGTGATACCGAAGAGTCAGAGGCCACATCTGGGTTCATTATGTGGATTTCCACCATGAATTAACAAAATGGGGTTGCAAAGGGCAGCAGCAACAAATCACATATTATTCGATTCAAATTTAAAAATCACATAAATAATTGTATAGGTGGCTCATGACTTGGTCATAATCTTGAGGGTACCTAAAATTTGAAAAACTCTAGACCAAAAACTCTTAAAATATTGGACCCAATCCTTTTGTCAAAGTAATAGATTTTACACACGTGAAAATACTGATACCTTAATGCAGTTGTTAAAGCTCATGAACTTGACCCAAGGATAATGTAGGAGATGTTTTATAGCATAGATAGAAACTGCAGCTAAGGAATTCAACATTCACGAATAAAACTATGGATTCAAGATTATCATAGGTAATAGTCCCACTAATGAGAACACATCTAAAAAATTAAGTCAAACTTGAATGCAATATTTTAAAAGTATACAAGTGATGTTATAAGTGCAGAGATTCAGACACACAGAATTATACTCCTCTAATAAATCACCACTTTTAATTTTACTTTTCTGAAATCCTTACACATATTTATATTGAAGTTACATAAGTGTAATCTTAATATAGTTACAATTTTATTTTCAGCTATTCATTTGGAATGAGCCTCACACATTTTCCTATGATGCTACATATTTTCACATTATAAATTTTAAAAATTCTTTAATAACCCATCAAGGTATTATTTGATATACATTAATACCACTTTTTTTACTATATTTTTATTGATTTCAGAGAGGAAGGGAGAGGGAGAGAGAGAGAGAAACATCAGTGATGAGAGAGAATCATTGATCAGCTGCCTCCTGCATGCCCCACAAGGGGATCGAGCCCACAACCCAGGCATATGCCCTAACCGGGAATCCAACAGTGACCTCCTGGCTCATAGGTCAATGCTCAACCACTGAGCAATACCAGCCGGGCTTAATACCACTTCTTTATGTTGAATAGTTTACATAATCAATTCCATTTCTTCATATTTACAATGCTTCAATTCATTGATTACATTTTTGTTACATGTCTATGGAAATTGAGACCTAGTTTCTTCTAATCTACTGATTTGATAACATTATCCATAATGCAGACTTTTATCCTATGACATGACTATTTACCCTTTCCTAAGAGTTCTGGTTCATACAGGAGGTGAACCATTAGGTCTGTTGTGTTGGCATTCAATTGTATCATCATAGTTAAAGCATTCCTCTTCAGAGACGCAAAGACCAATTTTGAAATGGAATCTACAGTGATATCATTTATACTTAAACCTTTGACATTATCTTTCATTAAAAATCACACCAATTGGTCACTAAAGGGAAGAAGGTATAGCTTTTTTTTTTTTTAATTTAGGAAAGAGTCTTGAAACCATCTTGTCAGTGAAGGCATCAAGGATGAAAAGAAATCTGAGAAGATAACTGTATTACTAATCTATTGCTGCATAAATTACCCCGTAACACAACAGCTCACAGCAAACATTTATTTTGTCGCAGTTTCTAGGGATCCAAAATCCAGGATGGATTAGCTGAGATTGTAGCTCAGTGGCTGATGAGACTGCAATTCGGAAGTTGGCAGAGTTGTAGGATCAGCTTCCAGAGGGCCAGCTTCACTCAGAGGGCTGCTGGCTGGAGGCCTCAGTTCCCCACTCCACCGGCCTCCACTGCATGAGGGTCCTGATGACATGGTAGTGGGCTTCCCAGTGAGTGGCCCAACAGAGAGCAAGAAGATGGCACTGTCTTTTATGACCTGCACTACAAAGCGGCACTTTCTCATTACGCTTTCTTTCCTGTTCATTAGAAGCAACTCACTGTGTCCAACCCATACTGGAGGAAAGGATAATTACACTCCACTTGTCGAGAGGAGGAATGTCAGAGAATTTGAAGACATATTTTAAAGCCACCACAGAAACTGCTAACTGTCACAGAATGGGGAAAGTATGGACTTTATAGTCACACACACCATCTTTCAAATTCTGGCCCTGCCAATTATTTTCTGCTTAGCACTAAGCAAAGCACTCATTCCAGCGCTCTCAGCCTCTTTCTCATCGCTACACCAGAAATTTATTATCTGCCTGCCACACCATGTTATTGAGACTCACATAATATAAAATTAGGAGTTTCACTAGCCATATCTGAGAGAATAATAAATAAAAATTGAGTATTACTAATGGCCACAAAGCAAACAATTACTATTATTCAGGACTCTTTAGGTGACAAATGTCCTCATTTGAATCACACAACAGAGTTTAAACAAAAAAAAAAATGTAATGGTTCATATAAACAGAGGTATTTCAAGAATGGCTGGATCCAGGGACTTACGTTAATAGAGCACTTTTTCTCTCTGTCCCTCTCCTGTCTCAGGGTTGTTGTTTTTTTTCTGTTTCCTTTTTTGTATTGGTTCCAGTGTTATAACTGTCTTTCTCTGTGTGGTCAGAAAGGAGATAATAGGCAGCTCCCTCCTGTATCATATTCAAAGCTTGTTATCCTAAATGAAGAGAAGCGCCCTTCCTCTCCTAGCACCCACATATCACATTTCAGGGAAGATTCTAATTAACCCTCCTTCCTCACTGCATTCAAAACCCTCCAACACCTTCTCTTCACATCCAATCAAAGCCCTCGTTATGACACTAAGACCCTGTATGATTTGGACCCTGGCTACCTCTCAGTCCTCATTCCCTATCCCTCTGTCCTCACTCATGCTATTCTAAGCACATTGTGATTGCTCTCCTGGCTACAGCCTCGCGGCCTTTGGGCCTGCAGTTCCCCTTGTGTAAACATACTTTTATTTAAGATAGTAATATGGCTTATCCCCTCACTTCATTCATACCATGGTCTATCACTCTAAGTCCTCTTACATGCTTTTTACATGTTTAAGGAAAAACATTAGCTGACATTTTATTGTATTTCTGTTTATTGGTTTACTTCATGTCTTCTTGAACTAGAATTCTGTAAGCACAGAGACCCTATTTTGCTTACTATGGTATCCACAAAAAACATCAGCACCTAATACATAGTAAGGCACTCGAAAAATATTGTTGAATGGATGAATGAAAATGTCAGTCTAGGAATCCAGACTGATAGTACAACCAGACCACATGGCATTGGCAGTGGGCTTCCAACAGAAAAGCAGGATGCAATTTATCAGAATGAAGGAATGTAGGACAGGCAGAAACCATAGCCTCACATTTATGCCAATCCCACCCAAAGGAATGTAGGACAGGCAGAAACCACCTCACACTTATTCCAATCCCACCCAAAACCCTGCAAATCAATGTGAAAAGGGAGGTCAGAGATAGATGGAATAGACTTTAAAGCTGTTGTATATATACCATCCAAGGCTCACAGCCAAAAGGCACTGTGAAAGTCATGCCCATTTCATAGACAAAAACACATAACCAAAAAATACGCAAATACAAATTTATCACAATGCTAATAAAAACTGCAGCCTGCATTCTGAACCCACGCTTATCAGTGAGCGACACAGCATTGGAAAAGTGAAAGACATTTTGTGCAAAAGCAGGACGGGGGCGGGGGGGGGGGGGGCGTTAAATCAAACCACATTACTATGAAAAAGCAAAGTGGAGATGGAAAGAATAATTTCTCAAAAAGTAACTTTCTGACAGAGAATAGATTGATAGTATCATCCATTCTTTAGATGAAAGTTCCCAACAATGAATTTCCTTGTCATAATGATCTAATATTGGTTACTAGCTATTACTCTCATTTGTCATCTTCCACATCCACACCATAGTATAAACAGTATCAGAGATTTCTTCAGTCGTATTTCATGGCACTTCTTGGAGGGGGTGAATTTTGTATTTGAGTGCAAACCAAAGTGCTCCAAATCTATCTAGGCTCATAAAAACTATAAATGACCTGGTTTGGGGCATATGGATGCTCAGCGGTGCTATAAAATACAAGGCTGGCTTACTGGAAGCCTCCCTTGTCTAAAGAAATTTACTTATCCTTACCGCCACCTTTAAATTAGGCTGCTCCAGCCCTAGCTGGTTTGGCTCAGTGGATAGAGCACCGGCCTGCGAACTGAAGGGTCCCAAGTTCGATTCCAATCAAGGGCACATGCCTAGGTTGCGGGCTTGATCCCCAGTGGAGGGCATGCAGGAGGCAGCCGGTCAGTGATTCTTTCTCATCATTGATGTTCCCATCTCTCTCTCCCTCTTCCTCCCTCTCTGAAATCAATAAAAATAAAAAATCAAATAAAAATAAATTAGGCTGCTCCTCTTAAAATCGGATTGCTTCCACTCAGCATTTATGCTGTTCCTCCACCGCCCAAGATAACTCAACTCTGATCTCCTTCCTTCTTTGATCCCTATAAGCTGTCCCTACCTTTTACTGAGTGCCTAACAGCTCCTGCTGAACTTTATTCAGTGTCTCCAACCGTCACAACAGTCCCTCAAGATGCATTATCATCACCATTTTAGAGACAACCATGGCTCAGCGCCATCAAGTTGTTTGCCCCACACCCCACGACTAGTATTCAGCAGAACCAATCATTTAACTCTGATTTGTCTCTGATTCAAAAGCCCACAATCTTTCAATTCTATCACGTGGTCTACCCTGCCAATTACAGAGTTCTGCCATTACTTCCTTCATGTATTTCTTGGATTGACCATTCCAAATGAACCATTCTGATTCCAACTGTCATTACTTCGTGTCTAAATCACTGCAACCACATCCTGATTCATCCCATAATCCCAATCTCCTCTGACTACAAAAGCTCCTGAAAGGTTACTATCCTCACCTTCAGAACCTTAAATATTTCCCAAAGTCTCATCAGATCGAGTGTGGACATTTCTGCTAGAAATCTGCTACTCTGACAAGAACTTCTGTTCCTCTTATACCTCTAGGCAGGCAAAGCTCCGTGGTCTGGCCCTGCCTACTTCAGTCACAGTGCACTGTTTGCTCTCTCTACCATACTGATATACTCTCCCATATCTCTGTCTCTGTGACAGACAGAGATAGAGAGAGGGATAGAGATTGAGAAAGACATAGAGATAGAGACAGACAGACATAGAGACATAGATACACAAACACTGACAGAGATACAGAGACATGTAGAGATAGATTAACATGTGACTTACAGGTAGACAGAGATTAAAAAAAAAAAAAAGAGCGAGACAGGGAGAGGGAAAAAAAAACAGAGAAACAAAGGAGACAGAGACACCACAGACATATAGAGAAAGGTAGATATAACTATAGGTTCATTCACCCTACACCTGAGTGTTGTGTGTATGCAGGTACTACTGATATTTTCAAAACTATCTTTTATTGAGCTCTCATGTTTTCAATGTAATTTTTATAATCGTCTTAGGAAATATATAATGTTATTATCTCCTCTTTATAAATGAAATAATGGAGGCTCTTACAGGTTGACTTGCCCAGCTTGTAAAAGACAGAATAATATTTCAACACAGGTGTGTACAACTCTCTAATCCAAGACTGTGTACACCAGCAGTTTTCAAATGGTGGTTTTTCTCCCCAGGAATATTTGGGAATGTTGGATTCACATGGGAGACAAGGGAAGGATGCTACTGCCATCCAGTGAGCAGAGGCCAAGGATGCTGTTAAACATTTTGCAATGCACAGGACAGTCCCCATCCCCATCAAAGAACTGAACTGCTTGTCCCAAAATTTCAATAATGCAGAAGTCAAGAAACCTTGGCCTAAATACACAACCTAATTCTAAGACTCAGTGTTCCCTTATCTGTTATAACCCATACCAGTCCAGCTCCCCTAGGCATCTAACTCACCTGTAGTCTGTATTTATTTATTAATTCATAAAACATTTACTGAGAGCATCCTAATTAGGAGGCACTGGGGGAAATGATTAAGACATGGTTCCTCAGAGTCTGTTATATAAGCAGACAAGAGACATGTGAGCATATACCTTCAAGTCAATGTACCAAGAGCCATGAGAAAGATGTGTGCAAAGGACTATGGGAGCCCAAAGAAAGAGCATTTAAGTCAGACAATATAAGGTCATAATCCCTAATTCCTAATCCTGAAGCCAGAAAAGTTTTAAAAATTGAAATGACTTCTACATAGCAAATGAAGCAATCACAAAATGCAAAGGCAACCTATGAACTGGGGAAAAATATTTGTAATCATATATCTGATATGAGTTTATATCTAAAATATGTAAGGAACTCATACAACTCAAGAGCAAAACACGAACTGATTTTTTAAATGGGAAAAGGACATGAATAGATATTTTTTCAAAGACAACACACAATTAGTCAACAGGTATACAAAAAGGTGCTCAACATGGTTAATCATCAGGGAAATGCAAATCAAAACCACAATGAAATATTACTTCACACTGGTTAAAATGGCTATTATAAGAAAGACAAGAGATAAGTTTAAGCAATTATATGAAGAAAACAAGAACCCTACCCTGGCCGCTGTGGCTCAGTTGGTTGGAATGTTGTCTCATACATCAAAAGGTGGTGAGTTCGATTCCTGGTCAGGGCACATACTCAGGTTGTGGCCTCAATCCCTTGTCAGGACAGGCAGGGGAGGCAACCAATGAACGTTTCTCTCTTACATAGATGTTTCTCTCTCTCTTTTTTTTTCTTTATCCCTTCCTCTCTCAATTTTAAAAAATTACATTTTAAAAAAGAAAACAGAACTTCTTGTGAATTATTGGTGGGAATGTAAATTGGTAGAACCAATATTAAAAAAAAACACACACACAACAGGATGCATGTTTCTCAAGAAATTAAAAATAGAACTACCATATAATCCAGCAATTCCATTTCTAGATTTCCACAGGAAATAAAACTGGTATTTCAAAGAGATATCTGTACCCCCATGTTCACTGCATCATTGTTCACAATAGCCAACAAATGGAAACAACTTAACTGTCAGTTGACAGATAAATGGATAGAAAGTGTGATATATATTTGATTTCTGTATCTGTATCATCCTAATATATAAAAAGCCAGGGGCTGTCATGACCGAAACAACCGGATGGATGACTGAACAGCAGGCTGCATGGGGCAACCAGGCCAGGAGGGAGGTTAGTGAGGGAAGACCAAATGACTGAACAGCAAGCTGTGTGGGGTGATCAAGATGCCAGGGGGACAGTTGGGGGTGATCAGGCCAGTGGGGGGGGGTGGGGGGGGCAGTTGGAGACGACCAGGCCCGCAAGGGGGGGGGGGGGTGAGAAATGGGGGCGACCATGCCAGCAGGGGGGCCAGTTAGGGGTGATCAGGCAGGCAGGCAGGCAGGTGAGCAGTTAAGAGCCAGTGGTCCCAGATTGTGAGAGGGATGTCTGACTGCCAGTTTAGGCCCGATCCCTGGGATTGGCAGTCAGACATCATCTGAGGGGTCCTGGATAGGAGATGGTGCAGGCTGGGCTGAGGGGATCCCCCCCCACCCATGCATGAATTTCATGCACTGGGCCTCTAGTATTTATATATCTACATGAATCATATTTATACATATTATATATCATATATATTAAATTTTATATGTATAACATAGTATATTATATTTATATCTTATACTTTTATATATGTGATAGAAAATTAGCTAGCCATCAAAAATAAAGAAATTCAGAGAAACCAAGATGGCAGCATAGGTAAACACCTAAACTGCTGTCTCGCACAACAATTTCAAAACTACAACTAAAAGACAAAAAAGACATTATTCAGAACCACAGGAAGGCTGGCTGAGTGGAAATTCTACAATTAGAAGGAAAGAGAAAAGCACACTGAGACTCAGAGGAGCTGCAGGAGGCAGAGGTACTGAGACGCGCGCAGAGAGGACTGGCAACCTAGTTGGCAGCTGGGTTTCTCAAGCAGGAGGGAGACAAAAGCTCCCAGCTGCACTGAACTCCAGTTCCGGGCAATACTCTGGGAACCCAGACTCATTCGGGGAGAAACTAGACTGTCTGGCAGCGGGTGGAACTCAAGGGCAGCTTTCTCTCAGAGGTGCTTGCAGCGATTGCCACAGGACGCTGAGACACAGGGGCCTATTAGTGCAGGACTGATGGGAAACCAATGCTGTCTGCTCCACCCTGAGACTCTGACCCATCCAAGCTGGGCACAGAGGCTTTTGAAAGTCTTGTCTCATAAGGGTGTCTCCAGCACAGAAGTTCTCCCAGCATAGACACAACTGAGCCTCACAGCCAATTGGCCTGGAGGTCAATTCCTCCCAGTGATATCAACAACAATCAAGGCCTAACTACAACAAGACTGTGCACACAGTCCACAAAGGGGTGCACCAAGAGTGTCCACCTCAGATAACTGGGGAGGCCGAGCCACTGAGCCCTAGAGGACACCTACCTCACAAAGCTACTCTATCAACTCAGGGAAGCAGCCAAAATGTGGAGACAAAGAAACAGATCACAAATGAAAGAAATGGAGGAAAACAAACAACTGGATATAAAGTTCAAAACCATGGTTATAAGGTTTTTCAAGAATTTTCTAGAAAAGGCTAATAAATTTAGCAAGACCCTCAAGGATATGAAAAAGGACCAACTAGAAATTAAACATACACTGACTGAAATAAAAAATAATATACAGAGATCTGCCCTAACCAGTTTGGCTCAGTGGATAGAGCGTCAGCCTATGGACTGAAGGGTCCCAGGTTCAATTCCCAGTCAAGGGCATGTACCTTGGTTGTGGACTCATCCCCAGTAGGGGGTGTGCAGGAGGCAGCTGATTGATGTTTCTCTCTCATCATCGATGTTTCTGGCTCTTTCTCCTTCTCCCTTCCTCTCTGTAAAAAAATCAATAAAATATATTTTAAATAATAATAATAATAATAATAATATACAGAGATCTAACAGCAGACTAGAGGATCGCAAGAATCAAGTCAAAGATTTGAAATACAAAGAAACAAAAAACACTCAACCGGAAAAGCAAAAAGAAAAAAGAATCCAAAAATATGAAGATAGTGTAAGAAACCTCTGGGACAACTTCAAGCTTACCAACATCAGAATTATGGGGGTGCCAGAGGAAGAGAGAGAACAAGATACTGAAAACCTATTTGAAGAAATAATGACCAAAAACTTGCCCCACCTGGTGAAAGAAATAGACTTACAAGACCAGGAAGTGCACAGAACCCCAAACAAAAGGAATCCAAAGAGGACCACACCAAGACACATCATAATTAAAATGCCAAGAGCAAAAAACAAAGAGAGAATATTAAAAACAGCAAGAGAAAAACAGTTACCTACAAGGGAGCACCCATACGACTGTCAGCTGATTTCTCAACAGAAACTATGCAGGCCAGATGGGAGTGGCAAGAAATATTCAAAGTGATGAATAGCAAGAACCTACAACCAAGAGTACTCTACCCAGCAAAACTATCATTCAGAATTGAAGGGCAGATAAAGAGTTTCACAGATAAGAAAAAGCTAAAGGAGTTCACCACCACCAAACCAGTATTATAAGAAATGCTGAAAGGAGGAAGAGGAGGAGGAGGAGGAGGAGGAGGAGGAGAGGAGAGGAAGAGGAGGAGGAAGAGGAAGAGGAAAGAAGAAGAAGAAGAAGAAGAAGAAGAAGAAGAAGAAGAAGAAGAAGAAGAAGAAGAAGAAGAAGGAAAAGATAAAAATTATAAACAACAAATACATATCTATCAACAAGTGAATCTAAAAATCAAGTGAATAAAAAATCTGATGAACAGAATAAACTGGTAAATATAATAGAATCAAGGACATAGAAAGAGAGTGTACTGACAATTTTCAGGGGGAAAGGGGTGTGGGGTGAGGGAAGAGACTGGACAAAAAGCGTACACCTATGGATGAGGACAGTGGAGGGGGGGAGTAAGGGCAGAGGGTAGGGTGGGAACTGGGTGGAGGGGAGCTATGGGGGAAAAAAGAGGAACAATTGTAATAATCTGAACAATAAAGATTTATTAAATTAAAAAAAAAAGAAATTCCTGCCAATTGTGACAAGATAGATAAATCTGGTGAACATTATGCTAAATGAAATATGCCAGACACAGAAAGACAAAATGCATATGAAGTTTTAAAAAGTTTAACTCATAGAACCAGGAAATACAAAAGTGGTTGCCAGGGGCTAGGGATTGGGGGAATGGATAAATGTTGATCAAAGGTTACAAACTTTCCATTATGAGTAAGTTTGGGGATCTAATGTATAGCATGGTGACTATAGTTAATAGCACTGTCTTGTATACTTGAAATTTGCTAAGAGTGGATTTATGAGTCTCACCACACACAAAAAGAAATATAGCAAGTATGTGAGGTGACAGATGTGTTAACTTGATTGTGGTAATTTCACAATGTATACATGTATCAAATCATCACATTGTACACTCTAAATATAATACAGTTTTTATTTGTCACTTATACCTCAATACAACTAGAAAAAAAGGAAATAAAAAGTTTAAAAACTGAAAGATTTTTTTCCCCTTAAATTTAGCTCCAAAATCACTTATGGCAAAAACCCAACTTGACTGAAGTGGGGTGTCAGTTGCGTATCAGTGGCCCTGCCAGTCATAAGCGTCTCTGACATCCTTTGCTAGTTTCTAAATTTGTTTTACTCACACTATGAAAATACCAGAAAGAACTAAATATACGCTAATAAGTAACAGTGAAAACAAGAAACATCATGACCAATAGTAAGAAAATAGAGTCACTGCAAAAGTTTTATCAAGGTCTATCTGTAAGGCATCTACTGATAAATATGGTGAGGAATCTATAGGACAAAGAAAAAGATGGACAAGTTGGGGAGTTTTACAGTGATAATAATGACCAAGCACTAATAATAAAGAGGAAAATGTTGCAAAGTATAAAAAAATGAAGATCTCAATAGTGTGTGGAATGGATTTTTATTCACCAAGGAGTGGACATATGCCATTAACTGGTTTTTGGCTTTGAAGCCTGTTAGTAAAGAACTGAACATTAACATTACATATGAGCACTCAGAGTATCAGTATAAAATAGCTGAAATCAAAGGTGAAACAGGTTCTGCTGATTGTGAGAGTTATATATGCAAATTTGCAAAGATAGCATCTAATGAAAACCTTAACCCAGAACCCATTAGCAATGTTTATATGACAGCTCTGAATTGGCACTGTGTTCTTAGAAAAACATTAACAACATAAACATTTGGGGAGAGCACGAAGAGGTCTTGAGAATGCCAACAAAGCCGGTGGCTACTTGCACATGCCAGCATCCCAGGCAGCTGTAAAAAACACATGGCAATAACTGAAAAAAGCCAACATCCAAAATTCTACACATGGCTGTCATCCCAAAACACTATGCTAAGTGAAAGAAGCCAGTCACGAAATGCCAAATATGTTATAGGAACCCACTGATATAAAATGTTCCAGCATAGGCGAATCTATAGAGACAGAGAGTAGAATAATGGTTGCCAGGGGCTGGGGAAGAGGAAATGGGACTGACTGCTAATGGGTACGTGGTTTCATTTGTAGATAATGAAATGTTCTGATATTAGGTACAGTGATGGTTGCCCAACTCTGTGAATGCACTAAAAACTAGTGAACAACTTAAACTGACTTTGTATGTTATATGGATTATATCTCAATAATGCTGTTAAAATATAGTTATCAGAGAAATGTTTCTGACAGATTCAACAATACTTTGTACCAGAGGCATAAGTTAAAGTGGAAGCTAATTGTACATCTGCGTGTGTCTCTTCCAAAGTTCTGGTGAAAAAATAAAGTGTTGGTGTTTGTTTATTTCCCCACAATGTGGTATCTATAACAAAGCCCCATTTGCAAGGAATTTTATGGTCCGTGAAGAATAGACACAAGTACTTTTTTAAAAATTCTATGCTTCCTATATTGAACAAGGACCTCAAGGATTCAATATCTCCTTAAAGAGTTCCGTCTTCAGTCAGTTGTTAATGTTAGAACGATGTTGATTAATCACCAGTAACAAATGCTTAGCACAGACTTTGAAAATGAAGGTTTAAAAATGAGCTTGCCTACCTAGGCATGTTGTAAAGCTGTTTGAAAGTAACTCAGAGCAAGTTTTGTGACTAGAAGTGCAGTGCTCATCACATTCTGCTTTAAAAAGTTATGGCAAATACAGACAAAAAGAAAAAAAAATGAGCTTGCATGTCAAGATTTGAAGGACTCCATGCACACAATGTAAAGAAGATAACAAACCACCTTGCTTACCAGAAAGATTATAAAGTGAAAAGAAGCTGTCATTGAAAATATGCTGAGCTTTAACCATGACGCACCAGTTTATGCTTTCCTTGGGCAATGGGGAAATGAAGGTGTTGAATACAGGTAAATATGACATCAGTAACCAAGGATGCTACTGTGAATGCAGGAAGCTACTGTGAAAAAATTCAGAGAGGACTATGATAAACAAAACATTATGATTTAACAGTTGGCCTTGAACAATGTATACTTATCAGTGAGCAAGAGATTATGGCAGTTCACTCAATTAACAAGCTACCCCCTGGATAAGCACTTATGATGAAACCAATGATATTGGGGAAAGACTTCTTTAAGGTCATCAATGATAGTAATGGTTTATCACTTGAGAATTCTGCTTTTGGTTCATCATTAAAAGTCCAATGAAGGCAAGACTAACATATCTTTTCTTTTTCTTTTCTTTTTCTTTTTTTTTTACAGAGAGACAGGGAGGGGGATAGAGAGTTAGAAACATCAATGAGAGAGAAACATCGATCAGCCGCCTCCCACCCACCCCCCACCGGGGATGTGCCCGCAGCCAAGGTACATGCCCCCGACTGGCATCAAGCCTGGGACCCTTGAGTCCGCAGGCTGATGCTCTATCCACTGAGCCAAACCGGCCAGGGCAAGACTATCATATCTTCCTCAAACAACCAGATTAAAGAAACATTTACTAAATGTGTAAGTACAAGTCTTTGGCTTAGTTCAAACACATACACATTTAAAGTTTAACTGAAAGATTTTCTTAAAAATATAGTCCAGCCGCACAGCTAGTGTGGCTCAGGGGTTGAGTGTTGGCCTAGGACAGTGATCGGCAAACTCATTAGTCAACAGAGCCAAATATCAACAGTACAATGACTGAAATTTCTTTTGAGAGCCAAATTTTTTTTAACTTAAACGTCTTCTAACGCCACTTTTTCAAAATAGGCTTGCCCAGGCTGTGGTATTTTGTGGAAGAGCCACACTCAAGGGGCCAAAGAGCCACATGTGGCTCATGAGCTGTGGTTTGCCAACCACTGGCCTATGGATAAGGAAATCACAGTTTGATTCCAGATCAGGGCACATGCCTGAGTTGTGGGCTCAATCCCCAGTAGGGAGCATGCAGGAGGCAACCAATCAATGATTCTCATCATTGATGTTTCTGTCTCTCCTCTCCATTCCTCTCTGAAATCAATAAAAAATATTTAAAAAAAAATATATATATATATATATATATTCCATATTTATTCATGGTTTATTCCTTCCCTTCCTAATTGGTAAGCTATACAGTATATTTCCATTCCACTAATGGTTCCTTTCCCTTCTCTAACATAACTAGGTTGCATGGCAGAACTGTAGAAAAAGGAAATATAGGATGTCCCCCAAAAATGTATACATAGACTTTGAATAACTGTAAAGGCAGTGTTTATTAAAATACATTTAATTTTAAAATTGAGCTATCAGCTGTTAAAGTGTGTATACATTTTGGGGGGGACACCCTGTATAAAACATATATTTAAGTTCATTTTTAAGTCAATAAAGGTTGATTATTGTTATCAAAATACATTTAATATTCACTGTATCCTAATAGCCAGCAGTAAAAATGGTGAGAATTAACTTTATATTCTCTTAGATCTCCCTTAATTGACTATATTCCAACTGCTGCTCTTCCAGGATTTAATGTGAAACTTGAAAAAGTTACCTGAATTTGATATATCTAAATCTCCCCCTGTGTAATGGCTACAATAATACCTAATGTACCTTGGGCCGAGGTTATAAGGATTAAATGATACAGAGACTATAAAGGCTTGCTAATAAAGATAAAACTGTATGTATAATAAAACCTGAGTTCTACTTATCCCAAGATATATTCCTCAGAACACTAGTCTCACAAGATAATTTCAGGAAAAAATGATTTCTGAAAATATGCTTGAATAATGCCATTTATTCTGCATTTCTCTTAGAGCTGCCAAATGCATATAAAAGTACTGAAAGCTTTTGGGAGAAGCTAAAGTTTTAAATACACACACACGTGTGCACACACACACACACACACACACACACACACACCTGGTAATTAGGGTTTGGCACTAGGCTCAGACAAGACTTCAGTTTAATTTTTAGTTTCCCCCATTTATTGGCTATGAATTTTGACCAAGTTATTTAACCTCTCTGAGTCTCCATTTTCTCATCTGCAAAATGAAAACGAAATAATTACTCCCTCATAAAACTTGGCCAAATTCAGTGAAGTGATGTGTGTAACGTACTCAGCAGAGTGCCTGGCAAGTACTACAATAGATGGCAGCAATTATGACTTTTGCCTTATTAATTCTGTTAGTATTAAATCTTGCCGAACTCAGCTTTTTTCAAACTCTTTGACCATGGAACCTCTTTCTTCCTTATTATGTATGTACATTGTTCCTCCTAGGACACCTTTGGGAAAGCACTGTCTTAGGTAACTTTCTTCACGTTATAAATCCTCATTGTCATTCTTCTGAAACCAACAATGCGAATGGCCCAGAGAGGGCTCCTTTGCCTGCAGAGTTGAGAGGATTCTTCCTGGAAGTGGAAGGCATTTCCAGTGACTCGGGACAGTATGTGATTCTGTGTAGTCTTAAGAACAAGACTACAAGGGTCACAGGCAGGAATGATTTCAGGAAGAAGTGTCAACTGGAGGTGTCCTGGGCATGTGAGACTTGAGGTAGGACTTGGGAACCTTAGAAGGTTTGTGCAAAAGGGAAAAACTCAAATTTAAGAACTGTGTACAGACTTTCAACGCACATTTTTGCCCTCCAACTCAGGGGAACTTAAAATGTTTCCCACATGTAAGCTACTTAACTTGAACTTGACTGATTTTCCCTAATGCCTGTTACTCTTCCCCTACATCAGCAGGAGTTCTATTCCACCTTGTCTCTGCGTGGGTTCCCAAAATAAAAGCCCCTGGGGACATACCACCCCCATCTACTTCTTCCTGAAAGAAGTTTCTCTCCTAAGCCTGTCTGCTTTTCCACCCTCATAAACCGGGTGTGGAGGGAGGGGTCTCACAGTTTATTAGAGGAGAAAGCGGTTAACCCTTTACTTCAAAATTCTAGGACAAGAAAGGCCAAAATATTTCAACATGAATGTCAACCTATGATCAATTACTAGCGGCTGCTCAAAGCACTGTGCTGAGAAGGATAGTGAGGCCCTATCTGAGCTCAGCAAGGAAGGGCACTGTGGTCAACTTAGATGTCTGCTGAAAAGGCAGGAGGGAGGAGGGGTGGTAAGAGTGCCATGTTGCCAGCACCCACTACAGGAACAGGTACCCATCTTCCTTTCCCCTGATCTCTGTCAGGGATCCCCCAAACCAGGACACCTGTAGGAATCCTTTTTCTTTGTACTTATCCTTTCTCTCCCAGAAGATGCTAAAGGAGTGGGTGGAAAGGAAGGGGCCAAGAACAGCCCATTCCCCTGGCCTTTTTCTGTGCCTGCACAGACAAGACGGACACCCCCAGCTTCAAAATATGCACCAACTTCTTGTGGACAGGGACAATGTCTACTTCATCTCTGAGACCTGACCGCGTACCTTGCTCACTAAAGGCACTTAGTGGAGCTATGATCAAGCACTTAAACTCACCAAAAGGCCCTGCCAACAACTAGTATAGAGCTTTTTGGATATGTGGTACTCTTTACCATATTTATCTTAATAGCAGGTCCTCTGGGAGACCTTCCCATGATCACCCCAGGAAAAATCCATCCAGCTTTCCTCTGGGCAACCTTTCTATCCCATTGCTCTTCTTTGCAAATTTGGATGGGGCTGATATGTTTACATCTCCTGTCCTCAGAAACGGTCCTCTCCAAGGCAGGGGCTGTTTTATTTCTCATTCCTCCTGAGCCTAACCTGGAGTCTGGCATATAATAGATGTATATAAAGGGATCGAATAAAACAAACAAAAAATCCACTAATTCTATTCAAAACCGGGAACTGCACTCCGTTTTTCAGTAGAAGAACCTTTCATTTTTTGAATTTATGGGAATCTACCACTTCACTCTGATTGAGAGGTAGGAAAGGGAATAAAAGAAATCTGAGAAAATAAAAAGGTAAACTGAAAGAGGACACAGAGCTAGAGAAAAGAAGCGGGGCAATTCTAGTCCCTAACCATACTGCTGAGGCATGAGGCAGTTCTCACGATGCTGAGAATTAGAGAAGATCAATAACAAAGGCCCAAACTGAGAATTGATACAGATCCCAGAGAATGTACAGTCTAGCTTAGAAATTGTTAAATTAACCTATGTAGATGCTGTATTTTTAGTCTAAAGTCATAAGTCCTTAGAGATTCTGTCTTCATAATTTGTTTTGAAACTTAGGGGATAGGCTTTGATAAAAACTATGCATGCCATTCATTAAAGACCATGCAGATGCTTTGGGCTAGGGTGGGGGGAAACAACCAATTGGAATAGGAAGTTACTTTAAAATGAAATTCACTTACAGAAACTTGTCTCCAATATAGGAAACACCCATGTCTGCCAAAGATGAAATTCAGCCTAACTGGTTTGGCTCCATGGGTAGAGCGTCAGCCTGCGGACTGAAAGGTCCCAGGTTCGCTTCCGGTCAGGGGCATGTACTTGGTTGTGGGCACATCCCCAGTAGGAGGTGTGCAGGAGGCAGCTGATTGATGTTTCTCTCTCATCGATGTTTCTAACTCTCTATCTCTCTCCCTTCCTCTCTGTAAAAATCAATAAAACATATTTTTTAAAAAAGAAAACAAATTTTAAAAGAAGATGAAAATTCAGACATCCTGTAAACAACCATCTCACGCTCATTGTTTTTGGGTTTCTGTGAAATTTCTTTTGAAGAAGTTGGTTTTCTGCTCAGTATAGTTATGACACACAATCAATTCAATAACATAGCACTGAATTTTAAAATAAAGTCAATGTACTTGAATATTCAAAGTGTCAACCTGATTTTTCTCCTCATCCTGAACACCTGCCTTTCAGATGAGATTGAATTTTCCCATGCCAAGTATAGATTTAAAAGTCAAAGTATTTGAAGCCATTACCAAAAAAAAAAGACCTCAGGAACCCTTATGACATTTTCTGTAAATGCATTCTGAAATCTGAAGCCCAAGCCAGTGTAACCTTGAATGTGAATGCCTCTGTGAGCTTCTACAGAACTCTGCAGAATAGGAATGACCATTGACCAGATCAGTCTCCAACCTCCTTTACAAAGGGAACAGGCTCAAGAGGACACAGCAATAGGCAGCCAGCTGCAACCAAAGGAAAGTGGCCTTAAGAGAAACCATGCCTGCCAGTACCTTGATCTTGGATTTCTAGCCTCCAAAATTGTGAGAAAATAAACTTCTGTTGTTGAAGCCACACAGCCCGTGTTCTTTTTTGGCTGCCCTAACTGATTGACACATGAGAGAATCTGAGAGATGACGTCATTTCACTAATGCTACCATTGTTGTCTCTGGGGTTCTAGACAGTTGGTTGTTAGACAACAGGTGTCAAAAGGAAAGAGAGGCAGATAAATTTTTTAGTAGATGTCAATGTGTAGTAAACTAAACTCTTATAGGTCTTGCTGAGAAAGTACAAAAATGTGAAACTGTTCTGAACAATAGTAAAATAGCTCTTGGTTTTCCAATTTTCTTATTCTCCCCAAATTTAAGGTAAACACAATCATGGTCTATTTTCCTTTCCAAGTGGCAGTGTTGGGTTTGGTAACAGCAGCCACTGCACAGCATCTAGACCAGTGATAGGAGTAACTTTACTGTCCAGAAAAGCTCCTCCACATCTCCCCTGAGATCGCAACCAAGAAGAGCATTCTTCTTCGCCTGAATCCACCAGCTATCAACAGCAAGGCAAACTATTTAGGGTCAGGTAAGGTACTTTCTTCCTGGAAGGTCCCCAGTACAAAACAATGGAAACCCTTAAAATTCTTTATAATGAACAACTATATGCATTCATATAAGTCATTTTAACAAAAACTTATCATACATTGCCAAGACTTCTGAACAATGACTTACTAATCAAAACTCTAGCTTTAGGCATTGAACAAAATGGAAAATCCCAATACCACCTTCCTCCTGAATCCCAAACGAATCTCCCATGATTGAGAGGAAGTTGAATGATGTGAACAAATACAGAAACAATCCCAGAGGCAAAACAACAGGCCATTTTACATGAGCACAATTCACACTGGCCAACAAGTTGATGCTTGATGAATATGAAACAATGATCCACAACTCAACCAAAATCATATTATAAAATGGTCCTTTAATGTGACCATATCTGACCCTTAGAAAAAACAAAGACAAATAAAGGTGATTTCTCAGGAAGTGTTTTCAAGCTTCTTGGGGAAAGGAAGCCAGCATTTTCACAGCCCACCCCATAAATTGGCCTTGGTATAATCCTGTTACAAAACAACACAAAGAACCACACGCCCCAGTGATATACTCTGAAGATCTTAGGAAAGGGCTGTGCTAAAGGAAAGCCATAATAGAGACGCCAGTCTTGCACAGTACACTCATGAAGCCCAATATTCTGCATGGTTGCCTTGTGGTAATTAGGGGGAAGCACAGTTGAGGGGATCTGCCCCAAATTATACTAGGCTTAATATTCTTGCAAATGCAAACCACAGTGGCTAATAAACCACCACCTATTAAAACAACTCACAAACAGAGCATTCTGATAAGGCCCTCCCAGCCACATTCTTAGAAAGGTTTAGCCTCCAGGAGTTGGTATAACAATTTGTTCAAATGCCTAAGTTTACAGGAATTGCAAGATCACTATCCTAATTGCTAAAGAATTATATGCCGGCTCCCCCTAAAAGCATTCCTTATTTCATTTTCATTTGGAATAAGGAAATAAACAGTTTAACATTATCCCAGATCCTGTATCACACAACAATATAACTGGCACCCTTGCTTTAGCAATATTGTGCTGAGGGAAGGAAGACATCCACTTAAAAGTGGAGAACTAAGCAGAACAGTCATTTCAGGAGAAACCTGAGAAGGGACAGGACTTAAAACCATGGTTATGATTATGCTGCCTTCCCATACTGCAAACTTGCCAAATGGACTCCAAATCAGAACTGAGGCCCCAAATACAGAGACTAGGGCATGCATCATGTAGACATTGTCCTGAATTAAGACCAGCTTATTTTCTCTCAATATAATTTAAGCTAACCTAACACACTGAAAAGAATGTAAGATATTAGGCTCATAAGTTTCATTAATCTATTGATAAAGAAACCATTAACATGTTATACTAGTCTTATCTGACTCGCTCCTCTTTTGGCTAGCTATCCAATTAGAAACCACAGTGTTTTACATTATTGGTAGGTGGTAGAGTGCATTAAGAACATGGGCTCATGAGTTAGAATGTGTAAGTTCAAATCTGTCCAATAGAACTTTCTGCAGCAATACAACTATTCTGTATCTACATTGTCCAATCTGGTAGGCACTAGTCATATGTGACTATTGGGCATTTGAAATGTAGTATGAATATTTAATGATCTTACTTTTTTAATATTTAATTTTAATTATCTTAAATATATACAGCCTCATGTAGCTAGTAGCTACCATATTGAATAGCAGGGTCCTATACCCTTTATTCACTAGCTATGTGTCTTTGGACATGTAACTTAATTTTTTATGCCTATTTCCTCCCCTTAAAATGGAGATAAAAATAAAACCTCATCAAATTGTTGAGGGGATGAAATAAGGTAAACCATCTGAGGACCTCAGCAGTTCTGGGGACATAGGTTATTCTTCTGCAATGTCTCTCACCCATCCCTTCTCCACGTTCCCTCTATAGCCACCTCTGTCAGACTCTTATTGTGCTCACAGTATCAAAAGACCCTCTTCACTCACCTCACTCCCTTTAGTGAGTTCTATCTCCAGCCATCCCAGTAAAATATAACCAATGAGTGATTCTAAAATGCAATTCTTAGTATATTACTCCTCTATCATTAAAATCTCTTACAAATCCCTTCAACAGAATATAAAGGCTGGCTTTTAAGACCCTTTATAATCTGACCCTCAGATGATGTTTCATGCTACCTCCCACTGTTCCCAAATACAATGTACTGTGTCAACCAGATGAAGCAACTTGTCCTTCCTCAGACCAACCATGCAATTTCTACTTCACACCAGGATGACAATATACCCATTGAAAATGCTCACTTCCTTTACCCTACTTCATCATATTCATCTTTTCATACCTCGTTCAAGAACCCATCCCCTCTGAGCTACTTAAGAAAAGGATGAGACGTTTGTGGTTTCTTGATTGCCCTCCAAAAATAAAAGTTCTTTAAAGACAAGGAGTTATGTTTCCATGTCTCCACGTTAGTGCCTAGCATGGTACATGCATAAATTAGGGGCTCATTTCATATGTGTAAAACTTGAAAACAGATGCTATTCAACTTGAACGCTAGGGTCTTTGGAAAACTCTGCCAGTTAAACCACTAAAGATATTAGAACTTCCTATCTTAAATAGCTGAATAAACACCATAGAAAGATCTGAGCAAACATTTATTGATTTCTTAAGCGAATGTATACCTTAAAAATAAGACCCTTAATTCCCTGCTGTCCTTCAGAATCCTGCCAGAGAAACGCCCCACACATGATTTAAACTTGGCCTCCAGCCCCACCAGCATGGTGCAGTAGTTGAGCATCGACCCATGAACCAGGAGGTCACAATTAGCTTCCCGGTCAGGGCACATGCCTGGGTTGGGGGCTCATCCCCAGTGTGGGGAGTGCAGGAGGCAGCCAATCAATGACTCTCTCTCATCATTGATGTTTCTATCTCTCTCTCCCTCTCCCTTCCTCTCTAATAAATAAATTATTTTTAAACTTGGCTTTCAATCTCTTTCAGCTTGTGATTTGTTTACAGGCTAAACTACATCCACATCTGCCCCTAAACTCCACCTTTCCTTCCCCTCTTGACTTTCTTATATCAAACTTCTCTATTCTTGACTCCCCGTCGCACTTACATTCCCACACATCCCCACACACTTTGGAGAACTTTTTCAGCCACCTTACCACCCACCCTTCGAAGCCTCTATAAAACCCCATCCCCAACTATATTCTCCCTGTCCAATGAGATGACCCTCCCACACTTCCCTTAGCCAACAGATAGCTGAGAAAAAGGAAAGATGGAGGTCATCAGAAAGAAAATGTCTTGAAATTTCCCTTGGGTCTGAGTTTTAGTAGTGGTTTCTGGCACAAAGAGAGATCTTTGATCTCAAAGAGAATGGTCTAGAAAATAGCACACCAGATAGCTTTTTGTAATTTGGACTCCCTTTTGAGACATTCTCTAAGGCTATGGTTCTCAAACTTTGGAGAGTGGTAGAACCATGGAGAGTACTTGGTGAGATGCTGGTTCCTGGGGAATCTACATCAGTTGTCTGGGGCCACCCAGAATCCTGCATTCTAATGAACATGCACAAGGTAAGACCACACTGACAAGCACTGTGAATGCCTCTTCTCCTTGTCTAAGCCAGCCTTCTGTTTCCTCTCTGTACACCAAGAGATAGGAATAACTAACTGCAGCAAAAAGACCTACATCTGGAAATAACAGACTCTCCCAAAGAAGGACTTAAGTGGAGAAGCTGGGGCAGAACAAGGCAATCAGGCACACAAGGCCAAGACTAAAAGGCTCAGGGTAAAAAGAGGTCAAAACAATGGCAAATCCCAATCCTGAGAGAAGAGCTGGGAATTCAGATCAAGCAAAGGGAAAAAAATAGAAGAATTGCTACTCTACCATCTGAACATGTGTGGAACAACACATTTAATTGCAAATTGCCAGTTCTTTGAGAAGAATCTAACCACATTTTAACACAAAGTATCTAAGCTGCATCAGATTGAGTAATATCATCCAAAACTCATCTAATCAGGTCATTTCCTGAAGTCAAAGAAAGAGAAGAAAGAAAAAAGGGTAATTTTCTAGCCTAGGCTGGGTCCTGCCATAGGAAGTAGCAGGACAGAACATCTGCAGGGAATTATAGGCATTAGCAGGTGAGAAAGGACCCTAACTAAAGCAGAGTAGCCTCACATGCTTGGGCAGACCCTGGACAGTCCGTTTTTACTTGTTGTTCCAGTATAATTATTATTATCACATCTTTCCGTCCCAGGAGACCAGGGGTTAGCCGTAAATTACATAATCACCCTAATAATAGCTAACAGGCGTATCTTGGGCATTGAGCTAAGTGCTCTACGTAAGCCCTAAACACCACAGGGGACCAGCATCAGTTCTATTATTACACCCATCATTGAGCTAAGGAACTTTGGAGGTTGTTGGAAGTTAAATTACTTGCCTGCAGCCAAACAGTCAGTAAATGACAAGATTTGAACTCATGTCTGCAAAGGTAGTTCTCTTAACTTGGGGTTGGTGAACTGCAGCCCACAGATCAAACCCAGACTACTACCTACTTTGATAAATAGAGTTTTATTGGAAAACGGCCACTACAAAGACAGACTGGTGCAGTTACAACAGAGAATTTCCAGATCACGAAGCTGAAAATAATTACTATCTGGCCCTTTATAGAAAACATTTGCTGATCTGGATTTTTTCCTGACACCCAAGGGAAAGCACCCAAAGCACAAATTCACAAACATGGATCTTCTGACAGGAATGGCCCAACGTCAAGGAAGACTTGGCACAATAGTAGAATAAGTTTTCCAATTTAGACATTTCAGGGTTATCTGGATGGGGGGTTATTTTGTTTTGGTGTTTGTGGTTTTTACCTTAAGGTTTGTAGGACATTGAGCTAGCAATGGTTACAATAAACACAGCATTCTTATGTAATTAAAAAAAAAAAACAGCCACAAAGTAGAAAAGTTATTCCCAAAAGCCCACAATAATGGGGGTACATCAGAGGGACATAGAAACCAATGGAAAAAGCTCCCAATGGCCAAAACTCAAACAATTTGAGCAACAAAATGAAATACTGTATTATAACCTAAAGTATAAAATAAGTACCTATAAGTCCATAGTGATTAAATAATTGATTGATTTAGTAAATAAGTAGGGGAGAAGAGAGAACTCCTGTGCAGAATGTCAAATAATGTATGTAGATACTCCACCCTAAAGGAGAAAGTACAGAACTCCTCACTCCTTAAGTGTAGACTTCCTCCTACAGAGTGAACATGAAAGGGGTGGGGGGAGGTAACCTGACAAACACAACTTCAACCAGGTGATCAAGATTAATATCACCAGTGATAAGTCACATGGGTAGCTGATACCCTTGATATGATAGGTTGAGAATGGTGCTTTACCTCTGTGATCTTTCTCCCCAAGACCTACAACCCCAATCTAACTATGAGAAAAACATCAGCCAAATTTGAGGGGCATCCTACCAAATACCTGAACTGTACCCCTCAAAGTCATCAAAAACAAGGAAGGTCTAAGGAACCATCCCAGTACATCCAAGAAGAATCTAAGGAGTAACACAGTATCCTGGGTGGGATGCTGGGACAGAAGAAAAGACATTAGGTAAAAACTTTTAAAATATCAAAAAATTATGGACTTCAGTTAACAATATTTGCCAGTATTTTTTCATTAATGTGATGATGTACCATACTAATATAAGAGGTTAAGACAGGGGGAGCTGGTATGGGGTACATGGGAACTCTCTGAACTTACTGCATGGTTGCTGTTTTTTATCTAAAACTATTCTAAAACTAAGTTTTTTTTAAATAAGTAAGAGGACAAAAATAGCACTTACTTTTCTACATCTAAACTTACAGGAGGATCTAATTTGGAAAAGATTTCCTTTTCCCATTAGGTTTATATACTGTAATTCTAATTTTGTCTGGAAGGTGCAAAACACAGATTCTAAAATTATTGCCACAGAAATAATTCAGTTTGTGATTGATGCCAAAACAGAATAAATTAAACATGACAGAGATTACCAAAATTCTGTATAAGAAACATAACACTTGAGATGATAAAAGAAACACTACTTAATGAAATCCTAGACAATACTAACTCAGACATCAACAATAGATACCCTGGTCTACTTTGCTTGGCTTCTGGATTAATACAAACAGCACTAGTGTCACCCACTGTTCTTTGAAAATTGATCCTCCTTCTCAGAGAGGAAACTTCTGCAGGAAACAGTACACCCAGCTTCAAATCTACATACTATCCTGTTGTCCCCGGCTCAAATGTCTACAGAATTACTACGGATTGCTGGCAAGGGGCATATTGCATGCTATACTAAGAAAATGTGTGACCCAGCTCCTAACCAAGGAATAGGCCAAATTCTCACACCATGCTCTTCTCATCTTTTATCATTTAATACAATTATAACAAAATATTTTTCTATGTAATTACTCATTGAATTCCCATGTGAAAGCCTTGTGAGAACCATGTTTATTTCATTCACTGCTACATTCCTAGGATTCTATGCACCCAAGTCCTGGCAAATAGTAGGTGCTCAATAAATATTTGTTCAATAAATGAAAGAACTCATCAACCATAGGTTAGCAGAGTTTAGCTCAAGTCCACAGACAAACACAGATAATTTCAAATCCATGCACTTCCCTCCACAGTTCATTTAATGTTTCTGCTTTGAGGAACATCAAAATATTGCCTTTGGCTCACTAGCTTTATTTGTGCTAAGTCAGTGTTATAGGTTCAAACAACTCTGTAATGAAAGAAGTGATTAGCATTATCCTCGTGTTCAAAGTGTCAGAAAAAAATATATAGAAAGCAAAGAGTTGTACATGAGCTTCCAATTGCATGATGGATTTCTACTAACAACCGTACTTTTTTCAGAGGCTAATTTCTCCTGGGCCTGGGCTAAATTTTCAGACTATGGTTGTGCAAGTCTATGTCAATTCATGTAGCTGTGTAAACCATGATCTTATGTTTTAAATACCTTCTAAATAAAAGTGTCCTGCCAAGAAATGTTTGTAATTTATAAAAAAAGAAAAACTCTGATTCAGTATGTTATCATGAAGGAGTAAACAACCAAGGCTTGAAAAAACTAATTTCAGGCTTGACTGAGCCCTTTAACCATTTATCAGCTAACTTTTACTACCTTTAACAGACATTATTCTAGGCACACAGTGCAGTTACAGTCAAATCAATTAAGCAAACTAAACCTCAACTCCAAATTTAGATGAAGAGAGTAAACCAAATGGAGAGTAAGCATATGCAACCACCATCCTACCTACTCAAAATTCCATAAAATAACATAGAAGTTACTGAAAAACAAAAAAATCTGCGGCATTATTTATTGTTTTGGGTACTATTTTCTGGGTAAAAATTTCTGCATTTAAGCTTTCAGAGGGCCAGAAATTCCAGGTTTCCCTAAATACAGAAAGCATTAGGTTCAAATCTGACAAGATCCAAACCCAGAGAAAACAGATGACAAGGTGATGTATGCCAAAGATGCATTTGTGATTCAGAGGAAGTCAAAATCCAGATTTAATTAATGCAAGAAGTGTTCACAGAAGATGATTAAGTGAGAAAGGAATCAGAGTGGTAAATAGATGCTCTCATATTTTACTCTGCATACTTAGCTATTTCCTAACTTGGTTACAAGGAGAATATACTTAGGAGTTATATTGCACATGGATAACACTGAAAATAACATACTAACAGAAATGAAGGATGACTCATCCCAGCTCTCTCTCTCTTCTTCTATAGGTAGAATCACAAGAAAAGTAGAAGCAAATTCCCCAGCACTACTCAACCCATCACCTAGAAAAGGGGCAGCAGATGAAGTGACAGCATTCAGGAAGGTAATAAACTCCCACATTTCATAATCAAAGTCAGAGCCTCTCAGTTCCCCAACATACGTCTCTGTTGTTCCTTCTTCACAATTAAAGATCTTCTTTGCCATCTGGGCGGAATAATATGCAGGCTTGCTTCTCCTGCTCTGAGTTTAATTAACATCAGTAGGGGTCATGAGAACTTTCCAAGGAGAAAGCTGGTACAGGGCAAAGCTGGAAAATGTTTCTTGGGCCTCATCCCCTTTCTGAGACCTGCTTTCCAAAGGCTGGCTACGCTGGGCTCAGGCGAGCCTCGTTTCAATGAATCTCTTTCTTTGATTGCAGGTCATCCCACTCTGTGGTCCACAGATAGCACCACAAGGACACACCAGAGAAAGAGAGCTAGTGTGTGGTTATGAAAATAACTACAGAGGAAGCAGGTGGGAACGGTATGAATTTACCCGTTGAATATCAAAGGTCACTTTTCCTAATCTAAGTCCACCAGGGCATTATAGAACTCCATCCACTACTGAACCATTTCAAATTCACAGCCTAAAATAGGCTGGAACACGGGCTGAGCAGAAACTGCCTCCTGAATTTCTTTAGTTTTCTGCTAAAGGGTATGAAAATCAAGAGTTATGGCTGGGACAATTGGTACCTTGTCCCTTTTACCTTCACATCATGGCTGTAGCTATATTTCAACAAGATGGCAAGTCTCCTGGGAAATCAAACTAAAGGGCAGAATTATGAATTTAAAAAAAAAACACAACATGTCTCTGTGTTAACAGAGAGACCAGGTAGACAGGCAGGGAATGAGGTGGAGGAATTAGTGCCTGAGGGACAGGACAGCGGAAATGGAAAATGCAGGGAAGGCAAAGAAAGGGGCCTGAAAAGGGCATAAAAAAATAAACAAGTTTATTGACTGGTCACCAGCTTGCTGGGGGCAGGGAGAGGAAGGAAAGGGGATTCAAGCTCCAAATAAACCCTCCTGATGCTGCTCACTCAAATCGGCATAGGAACCATGAAGATGAGGTCTTTGACTGAGACACTCCCTTTTCCAGTAAGACTTAGGAATTGATCTTACCCTGCATTGAACTGACCATACAGATACTCTAGAGAAGTATCTATTGTGTACTCACTTTCTCCAAATAAATCCAAAATTCTTAGCCCAGGGATTTCATTTCCCTTCATATCACTTACCAAAAGGCTTGGTTCACCATACATGTGCATAGTCCTTGCTCTGGGTAGGCCCATCCTTCCCCAGTAAAGGCAAGGACAAGGGCAAAATACTAAGGAACAGTCTTCTGAGATCGCCCTGAACCCAGTTAAACTTCAAGGCACCAGAAGAAAGCACTTTCACCTCTTCTCACTCTTGTTTCTTTAGCAGTAACAATGCCAATAAATAGAACAGAAAGACGAAGACAGACACTTAAGTGCTTTATTACCTGTGCTGACTCAAATGGAGTCAGCAGGTGGAAGAAGAAGCTGGCAGTATCCAAGGGTTTAAAACAACAGTCTCAAAACAACCCTTCTGTTTATAACTCAATTTTCTCCAAGAGCTAATTCTTGGTGTATTATTTACTCCAAACCTTTCCCACAAGGTAAAGCTCATGGAACCACACTTGGCCCCACTTTCTTATTATAATGTCATTATCATATGGTGGGGTTCCAGCTGACAGGACAGCCAACAGAGTACCACTTTTTCCAGGGCAGCCTTGACAAAAGCTATAGCTCTGCTTGCTTACATTCCTACTATATCCTTGCCGCTCCCTCACCTGCTCTTGTGGTTACTTCATGACTTCATTCCAGGTCTTTCTTCCCTTGTTCCTTCTTCTCTACTCTGAGTGGCTGACCAATATAGTGGCCCTTGAATTTACTAATTTTATTTCTGTTCATTTTTATTTCTACCATCTCACTTTTACTTCTTTCCTCCTACACAAAAGATTCCCCCTCTAAGCAATATTTTCTATCATATCATAAAAGTAGTAAGCATTAATATTAGGATATTAAAATAACTACAGTTTTATTGAACACATGCCTTTGTGTCTGGCTCAATGCTAAAAGGTTTACTAGTATATGCCTTCCTTATACGACTTAGCCTTCATAATAGTCACATGAGGAGAGTCCCATTACTGTTTCCATTTGACAGAAGATAAAACTGAAGCTTAGGGAGAATCCAAGATGGCGGTGTAGGTAAACACCTAAACTGCTGCCTCCGCAACAATTTCAAAAATACAACTAAAAGAAAAAACGTCTATCACCCAGAACCACGGGAAAGCTGGCTGAGTGGATTCTACAACTAGAAGGAAAGAGAAAAGAGCATTGAGACATGCACGAGCGCTGAAAAGCTGAGGTACGGAGGCGCGGGATCTGGGCTGGCGGCAGGCATTGCTTTTTTCAATCCGAAGGGAGACAAGCCCCCGATTACTCTGAAATACAGTTTCTGGGGAGACGCGGGGGACCCAAACTCCTACGGGGAGAAGCTGGACTGTCTGCCAGTGAGGGTGGCTTGCTTGCAGAGCTGCATGCAGGAATAATTGTTTACTACGCAGGGGCACGGGACTGCCGACAGGGACTCAGAGCTGGCTAACTAGCAGCCATTGCTGTTTGCCACGCCCTAGCCTAGTGACACCCTGAGACCCCGCCCTGCACAACCTACAAACCCACCCAAGCTCTAAGCAGCGGCTTTTGCATAAGAAAGCCCTGCCCTATCGCAGCTTAACCTAGCAAACTTGCAGCCCGGGTCAGACAGCTCCAAAACCTCCAAACCACAAGCAAAGAGGAGAAAACTGTAGCTCTCACTGTAGCTCCTGCTGGGTGGCCTCAGACAGTAGCTGACCTGCACCCCATTGGAGATCCAGAAGCCAGTGTACCTAGTGGTCAGTGTGAGACACCAGATTTCAACTCCTCACATCCATAAGTGACACATTCAAGAGGCAGACTCAGTGAGCACCAAAGCCCCACTGAAACAAGTCCTGCCCCATAAGCGTGTCTTCAGCGCAGCAGTTCTTCCATTATAGACACAGCGAGTGCTCACAGCTAATTGGCCTGGAGGTCAATTCCTCCCAGTGTACCAATGGCAATTAAGGCTTAACTACACCAAGACTTTGCACTCAACCCACAAAGGGGTGTACCAAGAGCATCCACCTCATGTAATTGAGGAGGCTGAGCTACTGCCCCCTAGATCACCTACCACACAAAGCTACTCCATCAACACAGGGAAATAGCCAAAATGTGGAGACAAAGAAACATGTCACGAATGAAAGAAACAGAGGAAAGCAAACTACTGGATGACATAGAGTTCAGAACCACATGTATAGGTGTTTACCTACACCGCCATCTTGGATTCTCTCGGTTTCAAGAATCTTCTTAAAACCGCTGAGAAACTTGATGAGACCTTCAAGGAGCTTAATGAGAATGCCAAAAAAATGGAAAAGGATCAGTCAGAAATGAAGCATACACTGTCTGAAATAAAGAATATGCAGAAACTCAACTGTAGATCAACGTACCCCAAGAATCAAACCAAAGATCTGAAATATGTGGAAACAAAAAACATCCAACCAGAAAAACAAAAAGAAAAAAGAATCCAAAAATATGAAGATAGTGTAAGGAGCCTCTGGGACAACTTTAAGCGAACCAACATCCGAATTTTTGGGGTGCCAGAAGAAGGGAGAGAGCAAAATATTGAAAACCTATTAGAAGAAATAATGACAGAAAACTTTCCCTACCTGGTGAAAGAAATAGACTTACAAGTTCAGGAAGCGCACAGAACCCCAAACAAGAGGAATCCAAAGAGGACCACACCAAGACACATCATAATTAAAATGCCAAGGGCAAAAGACAAAGAGAGAATATTAAAAGCAGCAAGAGAAAAACAGTTAATTACCTACAAGGGAGTACCCATACGACTGTCAGCTGATTTCTCAACAGAAACTATGCAGGCCAGAAGGGAGTGGCAAGAAATATTCAAAGTGATGAACAGCAAGAACCTACAACCAAGATTACTCTACCCAGCAAAGCTATCATTCAGAGTTGAAGGTCAGGTAAAGAGCTTCACAGACAAGAAAAAGCTAAAGGAGTTCATCACCACCAAACCAGATTACACGAAATGCTGAAGGGTATCCTTTAAGAGGAGGAAGAAGAAGAAAAAGGTAAAGATAAAAATTATGAACAACAAAATGACATCAAATACATACCTACCAACAAGTGAATCTAAAAATCAAGTGAATGAAAAATCTGAATAACAGAATGGACTGGTGAATATAATAGAATCAGGGACATAGAAAGGGAGTGGACTGACGATTCTCAGGGGAAGCAGGTGTGAGGGGTGCGGGAAGAGATTGGACAAAAATCTTACTCCTATGGATGAAGACAGTGGCAGGGGGTAAGGGCATGGGGTGGGGTGGGGAATCAGGTGGAGGAGAGCTATGGGGGGAAAAAAAGAGGAACACCTGTAATAATCTGAACAATAAAGATTTATTAAAAAAAAAAAAAAACTGAAGCTTAGAAAGATCACTTTCCCAACATCTGTCTGACTCTAAGAACAAAGCTCTTAACCAATACTGCGCTGTCCCTAGAAAGCCTAGGTCCAGCATTTTGTTTATCTTTTTCCAGGTCCACAAAAGCATGTCATCAAATGTATATGTTATGGGCTACATGTTTGTGTCCCCAAAATTCACGTTGAAACCCTAAACGCAGTGGGATAGTATTTAGAGATGGGTGTGTGTGGGAGATAATTAAATCATAAGAGTGGGGCCCTCGTGATGGGATTGGTGCCCTTCTGAAAAGAGACAAGAGAGAGCTTGCTTCCTCACTCTCTACTCTCAACCATGTTAGGGTACAACAAAAAGATAGCCATCTGAAGACCAGGCCTTGAACTCCCAAGCCTTCAGAACTACGAGAATAAATGTATGTTGTTTAAGCCATCCAGTGTTTGGTATTTTTGTTATAGCAGCATGCACTGACAAAGCAGTATACATAGAAGTGATTTAAGTTTAATACCCTTGAAAGATTTAATATAAATGTACACAAATCTGAAAATGATTTTTAAACATATCCTGACTTATGGCTTTAAAAATGTAGTCACCACAAGTTAAGTTGAGCAGAAAGATTGTGGAATATAGAAGAAATTCAAGAATTATTTGTTCATTTATGCATAGCTTCAACCTTGGGTAGCTCATATTTCACGACTTCCTTGAGATTCATAGTAATTTTTTCTTACCAACAGGATTGGCTTTATTTATGGCCTCGTACCACCTACTAATAGTCACAGAATGGGTACCCAAAGCTTCCAACACACAAATACCAATATCCTCCCCACTTTAACACCTAACATTCTATCATTTGGGGTCAATTCTTTGGGGCTAAGCTGTGTCCTCTTGTTAGATCCTCTTTTAAAATATAAATTTATTCACTGGGGAAAATAACAAAGCCACTGGTTGTTTCATATGAATAAATATTCCAAATGCTTCCCGACAAAAGGAACTAGGACAAAAAGAACAAGCAGTATTATTTCAGGGAGGAGAGTGAGAGCCTCTAGTCAGGGCTCATGCAGGAGGCAGCCAATCAATGTATTTCTCACACATCAGTGTTTCTCTCTGTCTTTCCCTCTCTCTTTTGCTCTCCCTAAAAATCAATGGAAAAATATCCTTGGGTAAGGATTAACAAAACAAAACAAAAACACCTCATGGACAGGGCCACGTTGTACTGCTGGGCACATTGTGGAATCCTGCCCAGAGAGGCATGGGGAAGAACAAATGAAACGCCAAGGCCTGACCCAAAGTCAGCAACTCAAGTGTTGACTGATAGCATTATGCCACGATGAGGCAGATAAGGATCCTGTCCTCCAGGAGCTTGCAGTTGAGAATGGAAAGTGATAGATAGAAAGGAAAGCACATCAGACAGTCGTCAGTGCAGATCAAGGGCAACCAAACCTGGGAAGAAGTGACTGTTTCCAGGTAGGAAGACTGCATGGTAACTTACCATTTGCCATGTGAATCATTTCTGAGACGTGCCATATTAAGAGAAGGTAAGTGCCAGTTTTGGGCTACCAAACTCAAAGGTTAAAAACCTGAGACCAGCCCAACTGGTTTGGCTCAGTGGTTGAGCATCAACCTATGAGCCAAGAGGTCACTGGTTCTATTCCCAGTCAGGGCACATACCCCAGGGGGGCTGGAGGCGGGGGGCATGCAGGAGGCCACTGATGGATGTTTCTCTCTCATTGATATTTCTATATCTCTCTCCTTCCCCTTTCTCTACAAAAATCAATAAAAACATTTTTTTTAATCTGAGACCACAATCAGCACAAAGTTCTTCATGATGCAGGTGCATGACGTAACGCATATGGCACAGTCTGACGTTCATGAAACAGCTACATATGCAGCAAAAGTGGTCTGTCTACAGTTTGGTTAAAACACAATTCATTCTTACCCTGACCACCCAGTAGCTCAGTTGGTTAGAGCGTCATCCCAAAGTGCCAAGATTGCAGGTTTAATCCCCTGTCAGGGCACATACAAGAATCAACCAATGAATGCGTAAGTAAGTGGAACAACAAATCAGTGTTTCTCTCTCTCTCTCTCTCTCTCTCTCTCTCTCTCTCTCTCTCTCTCTCTCTCTCTCATTAAATTATTTTTTTAATTTATAATTCTTTTTTATTGAAAGTATTACATATGTCCCCTTTTTCCCCTCCCATTTACTCTTCCAGCCCGCCCCCCTCTCCCCCCACACTACACCCCAGGCCTTCAGCGCCCTATTGTCTGTATCTATGGATTGGGCATGTATGCATAAAAGGTTCTTTGGTTGATTACCTCTCACCCACCCACCCTCCCCACCTTCCCTCTGAGATTCCGCACTCTGTTCCATATTTCCATGTCTCTGGATCCACTTTGTTCATCAATTTATTTATTTTATTGTTTGAAGTATTACAAATAGTAGTACATATGTCTCCTTTTTTCCCATTGACCTCCCCCTGGCCTCCCTTACCCCCCAGTACATGCCTTTACCTGCCCTCCGCAGTGTCTTGTATCCATTGGTTATGCTTATATGCACGCATACAAGTCCTTCTGTTGATCTCTTACAGCACCCCCCCAACCTCCCCTGCCTTCCTGCTGTAGTTTGACAATCTGTTCAATGCTTCTTTGCCTCTGTATCTATTTTTCCCCCATTTCTTTCCTTTAAAAAATCTTGCCTCTGCAGACTAGAAATAAACATATAATAACAAAAAATGTTTGAGTCCCAATTTCAATGTCCAACAGTTCCTTATGTGTACGTGTCAGCAATGATATCTGGATGGTGGGTACATGGTAGCAATGCAGGTCCGACCCTCTCTGGCTTGGTCCTAAAAATAATTTTTAAAAGAATTTTTTTAATGTAATTCATTCTTATTAAGGACTATGATGTGCCTGACTTTGTTAGTAAAATTTTCTGCCCATCAGAATTAGTACTCTCATAAGGCAACTTTTCCCCAGTGGAGGATGGAGAGGGACAAGGTAAGTCAGGATGGTCAGAAATGTAGTCTAGAAATGTAGCTGCCAAATCCAGCTTTGCACCAACAGCCTCACCTCTCCTCAAAGGACGAGTTCTGATCAATGACAGCAGGGCACACCGTAAACTCAAAGACAAAGCGGAGCTTAAAGCTCAGCCCATGGAATTAGGCTCCATGGGCTTTTTTTACATGTGGGTTTAAGACTTATTTCAGCAGAGGATGGAAGGATATTGCTCTATTTTCATGCTTCTCAGCATGTAACCTCTTATGCATTACTAAAATATAAGTAACACTTCTAATTGCATGACAAAAATGTTCCATACAGAAAATGCTCTTAATAATATGCTTACAGTTGGCCATTTCATTACTTAATAATTACCAGATCATTAGAGCAAGTAATATATTCTTGTGAGATTAACTTACAGCAGCAATTTCAGAGGAAAAAATAAGAAAACTCTCTTAAAGTCACCATAGGCAATGTGTAGAATTAGTTACTAAAGGAAATGAATATAAATGTACTTTTTAAAGTAAATAGCAGTACAATGACATTTATAGCTAATTGCAGATCATGAAATCAAAAGGGAAATGCCTGGAAGGAGCTAGTGCAAGCCTCTCATTTTATAGGTAAGGACTTGAAGTCAGGAAAGTCGAGTGAGCACAGTAGACTATCAGAGCTACTGCAAGTAGAGTCAGCTCCACAATGGGTTCCTCATCCCTGATGTCAGAGCTCTTCCTTTATCAGAGAATCCTCTACATGCAACATGGATTTGATTTTTTTTTAATATTGAGGAAATTCAGAGAGCTAGTTAGGTTTTCTAATTAAGCTGGATTTGGACCCAAGACTACTCTTTCTGACTCACAATAGTACAGTGGTTGAGAGTCCAGACGAAACATACCCAGCCTCTTTTACCCTGCTTCCAGGCAGTGCCTCAGCCTAGAACACATTGCCACCACTCCAGCTGGCTCATTCCTCTTCATCCTGCAGATGGCAGTTTACACACCCCTTCCTCAGCCAGGCTTTTCCCACACTCTCAACAAGGCAAGCTTTCTCACCTCCCTGCCTCTCAAGGTGAAATGGGCACATATTTGTAATTATTTATTTAGTATTAGTTCTTCCCCACTAGACAGGGGTTCTCCAACTTGACCAGGCATCAGAACCTCTGGGAAGGCCTGTTAAAACACAGATTGCTGGCCCCTTCCCTACAGCTGCTGCTTCTAGCATGGCATGGGCCTGAGAATTTGCATTTCTTTATTTTTATTTAATAAATCTTTATTGTTCAGATTATTACAGTTGTTCTTCTTTATCCCCATGACTCCCCTCCACCTGGTTTCCACCCCGCCCTCTGCCCTTACCTCCCCCGCCCACACTGTCCTCATCCATAGGTGTATGCTTTTTTGTCCAGTCTCTTCCCGCACCTCCCACAACTCTTTCCCCCTGAGAATTGTCAGTCCACTCCCTTTCTATGCCCCTGATTCTATTATATTCACTAGTTTATTCTGTTCACCAGATTTTTTATTAACTTGATTTTTAGATTCACTTGTTGATGAACAACAAATACGTGTCTATAATTTTTATCTTTACCTTTTTCTTCTTCTTCCTCTTCTTAAAGAATACCTTTCAGCATTTCATATAATACTGGTTTGGTGGTGATGAACTCTAGCTTTTTCTTATCTGTGAAACTCTTTATCTGCCCTTCAATTCTGAATGATAGCTTTGCTGCGTAGAGTAATCTTGGTTGTAGGTTCTTGCTATTCATCACTTTGAATATTTCTTGCCACTTCCATCTGGCCTGCATAGTTTCTGTTGAGAAATCAGCTGACAGTCGTATGGGTGCTCCCTTGTAGGTAATTAACTGTTTTTCTCTTGCTGCTTTTAATATTCCCTCTTTGTCTTTTGCTCTTGGCATTTTAACTATGATGTGTCTTGGTGTGGTCCTCTTTGGATTCCTGTTGTTTGGAGTTCTGTGCACTTCGTGGACTTGTAAGTCTATTTCTTTCACCAGGTGGGGGAAGTTTTCGGTCATTATTTCTTCAAATAGGTTTTCAGTATCTTGTTCTCTCTCTTCTTCTGGCACCCCCATAATTTGGATGTTGGTACGCTTGAGGTTGTCCCAGAGGCTCCTTACACTGTCTTCAACTTTTTGGATGCTTTTTTCTTTTTGCTTTTCTGGCTGAGTGTGTTTTGCTTCTTTGTATTTCAGATCTTTGACTTGATTCTTGCGGTCCTCTAGTCTGCTGTTAGGTCTCTGTATAATATTTTTTATTTCAGTCAGTGTATGTTTAATTTCTAATTGGTCCTTTTTCATATCCTCAAGGGTCTCACTAAATTTATCAGCCTTTTCTAGGAAATTCTTAAAAAACCTTATAACCATGGTTTTGAACTCTATATCCAGTCATTTGTCTTCCTCCATTTCTTTCATTTGTGATCTGTTTCTTTGTCTCCGCATTTTCACTGATTCCTTGAGTTGGTAGAGTAACTTTGTGTGGTAGGTGTCCTCTAGGGCCCAGTGGCTCAGCCTCCCCAGTTACCTGAGGTGGACATTCTGAGTGCACTGCTTTGTGGACTGTGTGCACAGCTTTGTTGTAGTTAAATCTTGATTGTTGTTGGTATCACTGGGAGGAATTGACCTCCAGGCCAATTGGCTGTGAGGACCAGCTGTGTCTACATTGGGAGACACTCTTATGAGACAAGAACACAGCTGTGTTCTGTGCTGGAGACACTCTTATAAGACTTGCAAAATTGCAAAAGCCTCTGTGCTCAGCTTGGATGAGGCAGAGTTTCAGATGGAGCAGACAGCCTTGGTTTCCCATCAGCCCTGCCCTATGAGGCCCCTAGGTCTCAGTGTCCCTCGGTAATTGCTGCAAGCACATCTGAGAGAAAGCCACCCTCAAGTTTTGCCCACTGCCAGACAGTCCAGTTTCTCCCCGAATGAGTCAAGGTTCCCAGAAACTCGCCCAGAACTGGAGTTCAGTGCAGTCAGGAGCTTCAGTCTCCCTCCCACTTTAGAAAGCCAGCTGCGCACTCAGCCTCCTGTACATTCAGCAATCAGTCCTCTCTTTGCACGCACGCCTCCGGACCTCTGCCTTCCGCAGATCCTGAGTCTCAGTGTGCTTTCACTCTTTCTGACAGTCCAGTTTCCCCCCGAATGAGTCTGGTTTCCCAGCGTCTTGCCCAGGACTGGAGTTCAGTGCATTTGGGAGCTTCCTTCTCCCTCCCGCTTTAGAAAGCCAGCCACACTCTCAGCCGCCCATGCACACAGCCACCCATCCTCTCTGCATGTGAGTCTCCATACCTCAGCCTTTTGCAGCTCCTCTGAGTCTCAATGTGCTTTCCTCTTTTTTTCTAGTTGTAGAATTTCCACTCAGCCAGCTTTCCTGTGGTTCTGGATGATGTCCATTCTGTCTTTTAGTTGTAGTTTTGATATTGTTGTGCAAGGCAGCAGTTTAGGTATTTACCTATGCCACCATCTTGGTTTCTCTGAGAATGTATATTTTTAACAAGTTCCCATATGATGCTGATGCTCTAGAGACCACACTTAAAAACCACTAAGCTAGACCAGAAGACCCATGAAATCAGGGCCAGGTCTGTCTTCTTCATTGTTCTATCCCTAGTGCCTGGTACAGTACCTGGAACACAGTAGGTTCACAGTGGATAAATAAACAATTTTCCTCTCTAGAGCAAAAACTATGGCTCCAAAAGTCTAGAGTATAACATTAAGGGAATCTCTGTGAAAGGTGTACAACTCTGTAGTATTGTAGCAATTTTTCTGTAAGTCAAATGATTCCAAAATGAAAAGTTATATATATATATATTTATATATATATGCACACATACACATATGTCTGTCAAAGAGCAACAGCAACAACAACAATCCTAGGGTGAAACAGGCATGACCTTAACACATAAGCTGGCTGTTTCTTTTCAAGTCAGTTTCCAACAGAACTTGACTAGAATTTGATAGCTTTTTCCAGGCTTCTCCTCTGGCTGGAGAAAGCAACCCACAGTCAAGTGCTGGATAACTGAGCGTTCAGGGTTGGCTGGCTTCTGATGGACAGCTGCATCAGTCCTTTACCTGTGATTGTGGCAGACCTCCCCATCTTCAAGGCCCCTGGACCAAATGAAGAACAGCTGTGCACATGGATGATGCTGCCCACTATTCAATGGGAACATCCTCATCACCAGCAAATTACTTCCCAGGTGCCCTTTTTGAGCATGCAGGGCCTGTCCTATGCCAAAGCTGAGGCAGCAACAACCTGTTGGATGATTCCCAGGCTCTAGGAAGGCCCTTTAGCCCCAAAATATCCCCACCCCAACCTGCCACTGGGCTGGGATTTTCACCAAGAGCAAAACAACCCTCTACTTTCAAACCTTGCCTCTCCTCTAGACCTCTATGAAAATGCCACTGTGGTAGCACTTTTAAACATTACCTGTCATTTTGGCCCAGATGGAATTAATTTACCAGACTACTTTCTAGTAGAACAGCCAGCCTGAGGAGCCATGAGGAAGCTATTTGGAAAAGAGAACTGCAAGAAGCAGAGCTGGATATGGAACCTCCGGGCAGGAGACACACATGGGAGCTAGGTTCCTGGGGGAGAGGCCTGCAGAAGGTCCTGGAAGGGAGAAATTAGCCACTGGGACCTGCTCTGTATTTTCAGTGAACCTTCTATTCATAAAAGATGTGATCCTTGCTCTTATCCCCTTCAGACTGCTGTAACAAGATGCCAGAGATTGGGTGGCCTCTAAACAACAGAACTTGATTTCTCACAGTTCTGGAGTCTGGACGTCCGAGATCAGGGTGCCAGCACAGTCTGGTTCTCTATCTGAGGAGGACCCACTTCCCAGTTCATAGATGACTTCTTGTTGTCATTCCATAGAGGGAGGGGTCAGAGAGCTCTCTGGGGTCGTGTGTGTGTGTGTGTGTGTGTGTGTGTGTGTGTGTGTGTGTGTGTTTAAAGTGAGGGGGAGGGAGGAGCCGGGGAGAGGGAGTGGGGGAGAGAGAAAGAAAGAGAAATATCAATGTGAGAAAGAGACATCGATTGGATGCCTCCCACACATGCCCAACCGGGGCCGGGATGGAGCCTGCAATTGAGGTATGTGCCCTTGACAGGGAATGGAAGCCGAGACCCTTCAGTCCTCCCACCGACACTCTAACCACTGAGCAAGCCAGCCAGGGCTCTGGGGTCTCTTTTGTAAGGGCATTGATCCCATTCACGAGGGCTCCAACCTCATGACCTAATCACTTCCCAAAGGCCCCACCTCCAAACACTATTACCCTGGGGTTAAGTTTCAACATGAATTTCGAGGGACACTTGGATCAAAGCATTTGCTTTCAACTCAAACAGAAGCCAAAGTCCAGAGATATTAATAAAGTCCAGGGGCTGTGCTAGGTACTTTGTTAACATGTCCATGCCTTTTTTTTTCTTTTTTTATATTTTTTTATTGATTTCAGAGAGGAAGGGAGAGGGATAGAGAAATAGAAACATCAATGATGAGAAAGAATCATTGACTGGCTGCCTCCTACATGCCCCAGCATGTGCCCTTGGCCAGAATCGAACCTGGAACCCTTTAGTCCACAAGCCGACACCCTATCCACTGAGCCAAACCAGCTAGGGCATTGGTCGGCAAACTCATTAGTCAACAGAGCCAAATATCAACAGTACAACAATTGAAATTTCTTTTGAGATCCGAAAACCGACTTCTGCGCATGGGCCACGAAGTTTCAATAGCTCTGTACATGCACGCCCGCACGTGGTACTTTGTGGAAGAGCCACACTCAAGGGGCCAAAGAGCTGCATGTGGCTCACGAGCTGCAGTTTGCCAACCACTGAGCTAGGGCAACATGTCCATGCCTTTAACATGAGGTGCTATGTTATCTCATTAGACCCTCTTTAACACCTGGTGAGTAGCCGCTACTGTCCCCGTTTTATAGCTGAGAAACTGAGGCTTAATGCAGTGATTTGTCAAAGCTACCACAGTAGTTATGAGGCAGAACTGGGGTCTAAACCCGGAGCTATCACCATACACCATGCTTTTTTCTTTGCTCAGTAGTGATAATGCGCAGAGCATGATATGCCCAAACTAGCATGGAGACCTATTGTCTCCTTCTGGCTGTAGGTCCTTTAGAAAGTCGTTAACCGTTGCCATACCTCAGTCCCTGGCCTAAACACTAGAGCTCCTGCTCCAGAATAAGCACAACCTCAGTGTTAGCAGCTACTAACAGCAGTGCTGTTCTTTTCATGCCTAAAATCACTTCCTTTCAAAACCCTGCCATGTGCAACAATATGGTCAGAACTTGAGGGCATTATGCTAAGTTAAATAAGTCAAACAGAGAAAGACAAATACTCTGTAGAATCTAAAAAAGCCAAACTCATAAAAACAGAGGAGAGTGATGGTTACCAGGGGCTAGGAGGAAAGGGAAATGGGGAGATATTAGTTACAGAATACAAACTTCAGTTATAAGATGGATAAGTTCTGGGGATCTAATATACAGCATGGTGATTATAGTTAATAATACTGCATTATATACATGAAAATTGCTAAAAGAGTAGATCTTAAGTGTTCTCCCCACACACAAAAAAAGAAATGGTAATTATGTGACATGATATGGTTGTAATATATAAACATGTCAAGTCAACACATTAAACTTAAACTTACACAATGTTATATGTCAATTATATCAATAAAGATGGGGGAAAAGACTTCCTTTCAGCTTCATTTATTCATTTATTTTATTTATTTTATTCAAAAATGTTCTAAAAATAGAGAGTGATAAACAAGGAAGAAAAAGCCTGTGACCTCAGGGGAAATGGTGGGGAAAACACCATTAATAAACAAGTACAGTAAGTAAAAAAAGATTATTACAGGGTGACGCATGAAAATGAATGTAGACAATGAAGTGTAGGAGAAAGTAAGAGATCAGTTAGGATGTGTTCCCATAGCCAGATGAAATACGGTGTTGACACTGGCTAGAGAAACATGGGCGGAGATAGTAAAATGGAAAAACTTGCAATGCAGTCAGGAGATTAAATCCGAATGATTTGGATTTCATGTGGTAAATGAGATAAAGGGGAAAATTCAATTTGGGCCTAGAACCTAGCATGATGGTTTAAGAAACTAGGTAGGGAAGACACAGAGAAGATTAGGAAAGGAAAAAAATTAGAACCTTGTTTTGCACATGTAAGTTTGAGATCTCTATGAAATACTAAAGTCGAGATGCCATGTTGACTATTAGATACAAAAATCTAGAGCTAAGAGAAAGGACTGGGTCATAATATGCACATGTGACTCATAAGAATTTGTTTTTAAAGCCAGAGGACTAGATGAAAACTTCTAGAGACTTTGTGTAGAGAGAGATGTAAAAAGGGCTCAGGACCAAACCCTGAAGAGGGAGAGCCAGCAAAGGAGAGTAAGGAGGAATGGCCCTAAGAATGTGGCAGAGCAGAGCCTAAATAGGAATGATTCAGGAAAGAGGGAGATCAAAGATGCTGAGAAGTCACCAAGAGGAAGACAGAAAAGGGCCACATGACCCTTTTGCCACATGTCTCATTGGCTTGTTGAACATAGCGGCCCAGTTAGAAGTGGTTGAAGGGGGAATGGCAGGTAAAAAAAACAGGAAACAGCGAGTGTGGATGATTCCCAAAATGTTTGCAGTTAGAAGAGGAAGAGGAATAGGTGGCAGCTGGAGGAAGACATGACATCAAAGGAGGGCTGTTTCTTTTTTAAAATGAGCGAGAGTTCATTCATATGATACTGTCAACAAGCCAGACAAAGAGAGAAAATGATGCAGGAGAGAGAAGTGCTAGAATAAGGACTTTAAAGCCCCTAAAGCATTCAGAGAGAGTTGAGCCTTTGATAGCAGTGAGGACACTCATTCAAGGGGAGCACAGGCCCTAGCCAGTTTGGCTGAATGGACAGAGCAGGCCTGCGGACCAAAGGACCCTGGGTTCGATTCTGGCCAAAGGTACGTACCTGGATTGCAGGCTCCTCCCCAGCTCAGGTCCTGGTCCGGGCTTGTGCAGGAAGCAACCAATCGATGTGTTTCTCTCACACCAATGTTTCTCTGTCTTTCCCTCTCTTTTACACTCTCCCTAAAAATCAATGGAAAAATATCCTCAGGTGAGGATTAACAAAAAAAAGGGAGGGGGGGGGAGGGGGTAGCACAGTAAAACTAAGACAATGTAATTGGGTAGCGATGCAGGTAGATTTGGGAACTGAGTAATGAATGGGACAATAAGGGCCTCCAATGATTTTTATAAAGTAGCCCTAGTTTTGGCATTCTGAGATGTGATAATTATATAAACCAGGATCACAAAACACAAAAACAGAATTATTTTTCCCATCTGTGAAAGACCTTACAGTTTAAATAGTCCAAAGCCCTCTTTTCACAGAAGAGGTCCAAAGGAGTTGACTTGTTCAGGACACAAAGCTTCTTGGTAACAATGAGGAGGCTAGGAACCAATTTATCAGGGTCATAATCTTTCTGCAAAATAAGCAGCAGTTCCATGCTCTGCTTTGTACTTTCATAAACTGAAAAGTTCTCTCAGTACATTTCAAACAGATAACATACCAACTTATTCCTTTGCCCCCCCCGCCTCCCCCCCCCCCCCACTTTTCTGCAGTAGATCAAGTCACAGGGAATTAACTTTTGTACATAAATGCACCAAAACACACAGCTGTGATGGGTGTAGGTGGAAACACAAAAATAGCCAATCTTCAGAATGTCTCAATTAAGGCTCCTGGGCTACCATTGCAATAAAGGGTAATTTGGTGTTTGTAGAGCTATTCAGATTAAAGTATTGCCACCACAGATTTTTTCCATCACATAGCCTCTCCACAGACTACTTAATAACAATATTGAGGATGTTTGGCTTGAGGAATAAAATGGATTGAAAACATAAGCCAATGTGAAAGGAGGCAGTTTGACACCAGGAAAAATGGTCTCTTCATTTTTTTCCATTTGGGAACATTTTCCCATCAGTAATAAAGCAAACCAGCAAATTGAGTAGCAGAAGCTAAATTGAAGGGTTTGACTTCTTTGTACCCAGTTTCTGGCATGGCACCCAGCATACAGGAGAGGTCAAAAATATTTTTCACTATACGAGTGGAAAAAAAAGAGCCAATCTCAAGAACTTACACACAGTATGGCTCCATTTATATAACATTCTCAAAATTACAAAATCATAGAGATGGAGAAAATATTAGTAATAGCCAGGGCTGAGGGATGAGGGGTGGGATGCAATATGAAAGTGTAGGAGGCAAGTCCAAGATGGCAGCTTAAGAGAATGCAGAGCTCATTTCCTCCCATGAACACACTGAATGCACACCTATATTTAGAACAATTTCTCCTGAGAGACAACCAGACAACTGAATAGCTTCTACACAACAAAGAAGTGAGAGACCACACTGAGATGAGGGAACCCATCAGAATCAAAGGAGCTGGTGAATGCCATCGTTTACATTCCCCCTACACTTGGATAGCATGAGCAGGAGCTCTAGCCCAGTGTTCTTGCCAATCTGCAAGACTGCAATAGTGTGTCCCCAGCCATGTGCCCTGGAGCTAGCTCCAGTAGGATCAAGAGGGTGCTATAGGAGGTGTACACAGGGTCCCCCAACAAGATCTAGATCCAGCATACCCAACAGGGTGCTTAGGCTCACCCAGACCAGGCCATAGCTGCATACACCCACTAGGCTTCCTTGCCTAGAGGAAAAGCAAAACCACTAGAGAGCCACAGCATGCATGCTGGGAAGCCCCACCTGGAGTGAAAGGGAATCAAAGTGCTACAGTATTTGCACCCATTGGATAGTCTGGCTTAGACCAGGCTTTCCCAGCAGTCAATCAAAATAATAGGACGAGCCATGCACATAGTGGGAAGCCCTGCAGAGAGTAGGAAGGGGAGGGCAGAGTGATGCTGTGGCATGAGTCTTCACAGGACCCCCTGCCTAGACCAGCAAAAGACAATCAAAACAACAGAGTGAGCCACAAACACATACCAGGCTGTTGTACTGGAATCAAGAGTAGAATCAACAGAGCTCTACAGAACAAGCCTACAGGGCTGCCCCAACTGGCCCCACAGGACAGGGAAGCCCACACGCCTAGGTAGCCCTGACTGAACCAGCTCCCTCTGGACAGGTCACACCCTGGGCACTGTACATACCCATTCTGACTCCAATGAACCTGAAAAAAACCACCTAGTATACAGTCTACACAGAGGTCATTTTACACAAGACCACTTTTCAAGATTGGGAAAGATAGCTACATCATCTAATTTACAGGAACAAACACAGGAAAGTCCAACAAAATGGAGAAATATAAAAATATGCCCCAAATTAAGGAATAATAAAAATGGAGGAAAACTCTAATGAAACAAAGATAAGTAATTTTCCTGATAAAAAAATTTCAAAGAAACAGTCATATGGATGCTCAACAAACTTGACAACAAACTAGAGAAACCCAGAGAACACTTCAAAAAGAGTTAGGAAATATAATAAAGAAGCAATCTGAGATAAAGACTACAATAACTGAAATGAAGACTACTTCAGAGGAATCTGGGGAGAGAATCCAAGATGGCGGCGTAGGTAAACACCTAAACTGCTGCCTCCCACAACAATTTAAACTGCAACTAAAAGACAAAACGTCTATCACCCAGAACCACGGGAAAGCTGGCTGAGTGGAAGTTCTACAACTAGAAGGAAAGAGAAAAGAGCATTGAGACGTGCACGAGCGCTGAAAAGCTGAGGTACGGAGGCGCGTGATCTGGGCTGGCTGCAGGCGACTGGGTGCATTGCTTTTTTTCACCCGAACGGAGACAAGCCCCCAATTACTCTGAAATCCAGTCTCTGGGGAGACGCGGGGGACCCAAACTCCTACGGAGAGAAGCTGGACTGTCTGCCAGTGAGGGTGGCTTGCTTGCAGAGCTGCACAGGAATAATTGTTTACTGCACTGGGGCATGGGACTCGCGGATGCCCTTGGAGACTCAGAGCCGGCTAACTAGCAGCCATTGCTGTTTGCCACGCCCCAACCTAGTGACACCCTGAGGCCCCACCCTGCACAACCTACAAACCCACCCAAGCTCCAAGCAGCTCAATTAGCATAAGAAAGGCCTGCCCTATCACAGCTTAACCTAGCAAACTTGCAGCCTGGGTCAGACAGCTCCAAAACCTCCAAACCCCAAGCAAAGAGGAGAAAACTGCAGCTCTCACTGTAGCTCCTGCTGAGTGGCCTCAGACAGTAGCTGACCTGCACCCCATTGGAGATCCAGAAGCCAGTGTACCTAGTGGTCAGTGTGAGACACCAGATTTCAACTCCTCACATCCATAAGTGACACATTCAAGAGGCAGACTCAGTGAGCACCAAAGCCCCACTAAAACAAGTCCTGCCCCATAAGCGTGTCTTCAGCGCAGCAGTTCTTCCATTATAGACACAGGGAGTGCTCACAGCTAATTGGCCTGGAGGTCAATTCCTCCCAGTGTACCAACAGAAATTAAGGCTTACCTACACGAAGACTTTGCACTCAGCCCACAAAGGGGTGTACCAAGAGCATCCACCTCATGTGATTGAGGAGGCTGAGCTACTGCCCCCTATAGATCACCTACCACACAAAGCTACTCCATCAACACAGGGAAGCAGCCAAAATGTGGAGACAAAGAAACATGTCACGAATGAAAGAAACGGAGGAAAGCCAACTACTGGATGACATAGAGTTCAGAACCACATTTATAAGGTTACTCAAGAATCTTCTTAAACCCACTGAGAAACTTGATGAGACCTTCAAGGAGCTTAATGAGAATGCCAAAAAAATGGAAAAGGATCAGTCAGAAATGAAGCATACACTGTCTGAAATAAAGAATATGCAGAAACTCAACTGTAGATCAACGTACCCCAAGAATCAAACCAAAGATCTGAAATATGTGGAAACAAAAAACATCCAACCAGAAAAACAAAAAGAAAAAAGAATCCAAACATATGAAGATAGTGTAAGGAGCCTCTGGGACAACTTCAAGTGAACCAACATCCGAATTTTTGGGGTGCCAGAAGAAGGGAGAGAGCAAAATATTGAAAACCTATTAGAAAAAATAATGACAGAAAACTTTCCCTACCTGGTGAAAGAAATAGACTTACAAGTCCAGGAAGCGCACAGAACCCCATACAAGAGGAATCCAAAGAGGACCACACCAAGACACATCATAATTAAAATGCCAAGGGCAAAAGACAAAGAAAGAATATTAAAAGCAGCAAGAGAAAAACAGTTAATTACCTACAAGGGAGTAGCCATACGACTGTCAGCTGATTTCTCAACAGAAACTATGCAGACCAGAAGGGAGTGGCAAGAAATATTCAAAGTGATGAACAGCAAGAACCTACAACCAAGATTACTCTACCCAGCAAAGCTATCATTCAGAGTTGAAGGTCAGATAAAGAGCTTCACAGACAAGAAAAAGCTAAAGGAGTTCATCACCACCAAACCAGGATTACACGAAATGCTGAAGGGTATTCTTTAAGAAGAGGAAGAAGAAGAAAAAGGTAAAGATAAAAATTATGAACAACAAAATGACATCAAATACATACCTACCAACAAGTGAATCTAAAAATCAAGTGAATGAAAAATCTGAAGAACAGAATGGACTGGTGAATATAATAGAATCAGGGACATAGAAAGGGAGTGGACTGATGATTCTCAGGGGAAGCAGGTGTGAGGGGTGCGGGAAGAGATTAGACAAAAATCTTACTCCTATGGATGAAGACAGTGGCGGGGGTAAGGGCATGGGGTGGGGTGGGGAATCAGGTGGAGGGGAGCTACGGGGGAAAAAATAGAGGAACACCTGTAATAATCTGAACAATAAAGATTTATTAAAAAAAAAAAAAAGACTACTTCAGATGGAATCAATATCAGATTTGTTAAAACAGAAGAATGGATGAACAACCTGGAAGACAGAATAGTGGCAATGATCTAAGCAGAAGAGCAAAATTAAAAAATAATTTTTAAAAATTAGGATATCATATGGGACCTTTGGGACAACAAGTGCTCTAATTCTCATTATAGAGATTCCAGAAGAATAGAGAGAGGAAAATAGGCAGAAAGTATATCTGAAGAAATAATGGCTGAAACTTTCTTAATCTGGGGAAGAAAATAGACATCCAAATCCAGGAAGAAAAGAAAGTTCCAAACAAGATGAACCCAAAAAGTCCCACACAAAGACATAATCTATATATATAAAAGCCTAAATGACCATTTGACCATTCGACTATGATGCACACTGACTACCAGGGGGCAGACACTCAATGCACAGGCATGGAAACATGGAACAGACTGGTGAGTCTTAGAGGAAAAGGGATGAGGAAGGATGGAAAGAGATTAACCAAAGATCTTATATGCATACTAGAGGCCGGGTGCACGGATTCGTGCACCAGTGAGGTCCCTCAGCCTGTCCTGTGGGGATCAGGCTGAAAACGACTCTCTAACATTCCCCAAGGATTGGGAGAGGGCACAGGCCAGGCCGAGAATTTGTGCACTGGGCCTCTAGTGTAATTATAAATGGCAAAAGTTAAGGAGGAAGGGACAATCTTGAAGGCAACAAGAGGGAAATAATAAGTTACATGTAGGGGAAACCCATAGATTTGTCAGCTGATTTCTCAGCAGCAACCCTACAGGCCATACTGGAGTGGCAGGAAACATTTAAAGTGCTAAAAGAAAGAAACCTACAATCTAGAATACTAACCCAGCAAGGTTATCATTAAGAATTGAAGACACTGCTTCCCAGACAAGTAAAAACAAAAGGAGTTCACCACCACTAAACCAGTTTTACAAGAAACACTAAAGTAAATGTTAAATGTAAAAGCTCAGTACTTCCAGAATTTGAACTTAAACACCTATTAGCTTAAAATAACTGCTATAAATATAGGAGGATATATATAGGGTGTTCAAAAAAATGTATGCACACACACTGAATAATTATAAAGGCAGTATTTATTAAAACACATTTCATTTTCAAAATTGAGCTATCAGCTCTTAAAGTATGTATACATTTTTTGGACATTTTGCATAAACTTCATGATAATCATACACCAAAAACCTACAAAAAATAAAAATAAAAAGGAACCCAAACAAAATATATACAAAAAACAAACAATCAAAAAACCCACCAACAAATCAAAAGGAAAGAGATCAAGAAAAGAAAAAATACAGAATACCAAAAACATTTAACTAAATAACAATCAGAAATCATTAATTACTTTAATTGTAAATGGGCTAAATGCTTCCATCAAAATTCATGTAGTGGCAGAATGGCTAATTTTTTTTTAAAAGAATCATCAACATGATGCCTACAAGAAACTCACTTTAGATTGAAAGACACACAATGACTGAAAATGAAAGGGATGGAAAAGGATATTCCATGCAAATAAAAATGAAAAGAAAGCTGGAGTAGCAATACTCAAATCAGAAAAAAATATATATTGGAAAACAAAGAAAATAAAAAGAGACAAAGAAAGATATTGCATAATAATAAAGGTATAAATCCAACAAGAGCATATAACAATTGTAAATATCTACACATCCAACATAGGAGTACCTAAGTATATAAAACAAATATTGATAGAAAAAAATACAGAAATTAACAGTAATAAATAATAGCTAAGGACTTTAATAATCCATTTCCCTCATCCAGACAAAAAATCAATCAGAAAATAAGCACCTTAAATGCCACATTAGACCAGATTGACTTAACAGACATTCATAGAACTTTTCATCCAAGAACTACAGATTACACATTTTTCTCAAGTGCACATGGAACATTTTCCAGGATCTACCACATATTAGACCACAAAACAAGTCTCAATAAATTCAAGAAGACTGAAATCATATCAAGCATATGATTTTTCTGACCACAATGGCATGAAACTAGAAATCAATTTATAAAAGAAAACACGTATGTGGAGATTAAACAACATGCTAGTAAACAGCCAATGGATCAAAGAAGAAATCTTAAACTACCTTGATACAAATGAAAATGAAAATACAACCTTGTAAAATTTATGGGATGTAGGAAAAGCAATTCTAAGAGGAAAGATCATAGCTAAATAGGCCTGCCTCAAGAAGCAGAAAAAATACCAAATAAACCATCTAACTTAAAAACCTATAAAAAGAAAAACAAGCAAAACCCAAAGTAGAAGGAAGAACTATAAAAAGAAAAACAAGCAAAACCCAAAGTAGAAGGAAGGACATATCAGCACAGAAAGAAATGCAACACAGACAAAAATAAAAAGCAGAAAAGAATGAAACTAAAGCTGGGTCTTTGAAAGGATAAATAAAAATCAATAAAACTGTAGCAAGACTTTTTTTTAAGAGACATCCCAAATAAATAAAATCATAAGTGAAAGAAAAGTGATTATAACCAACAACACAAAATACAAATAATTATGAAAGCACACCATGAATAATTATATGCCAATAAATTGGACAATATAGAAGAAATAGATAAATTTTGAGAAACATACCACCTTCAAGACCTGTAAAGGAGAGTCAATCCTTACCTCTTCCCACTTCTGGTGGTGGTCATCAATCCTTTGGCTTTCCTTGGCTTGTATTACTTTAATTTCTGCCTCTGTCACCTGCACATGACCTTTCTCTTTCTCTCTCTCTCTCTCCTCCTTCCCCCCTCCTTTTCATATGAGGACACCAATGAAACTGGTCAAGGGCCCACCTTACTCCAATATGACCTTTTCAAAACTTGCATCTTAATTAATCTATAAAGAGCCTATTTCTAAATAAGATCACACATACAGGTATCATGAGTTAGGACAGTGGTTGGCAAACTGCGGCTCGCGAGCCGCAGTTTGCCACTCTGTTGACTAATGAGTTTGCTGACCACTGGATAGGGGCTTAATCACAAGGAACAACAACAGCCTGTAATTATTGGAATCGAGAGTCTAGGTCAATGGTTGGCAAACTCATTAGTTAACACAGCGGCAAACCACAGCTTGCGAGCCGCATGTGGCTCGCGAGCCGCAGTTTGCCGACCACTGAGTTAGGACTTCAACATACCTTTCAGGAGGAGGGAGGGGCACAATTCAACCCACAAGAGCTTCCCAGATGGTTTCCAAAACCATCTCATACCCATCTGCCCTTTTTCCACCCAGCATAAAAACCTCCTGTGCCCCCTCCTTCTCCATTCAATACAAGCTTTTTGCGGTCCACCCTTTATTAAAATGTGGCGAGTTCGTGGAATTTTTCAGTACAGATGGGCATTTCTCTTCAAGATCAAGTTCAGCTTTCTAGCACAAACCCCACAAGCACAGGGGGCATTGTGCCCTATTTTCATGCCAAGCTGCTTAAGTGATCATTTATGGCAGGACATAAAAATGATCACTGGTTTGAAAGAGACACTAAGCTTGTGTTTCAGGTAATGATACCTCTGGGCCAAGTCATTATTTTTAAGGAGCTTTAATTATCAGGATGAACACACTATTTATTAAATCCTTTGTATGCCATAGACAGTGACTAAATAAGATGAATACCATCTCCTGTCGCAGCTATGCTCAGTTTAACCAGTTCTTCTCACTTTCCCTCCACCCTGACCAGCAGATGAAATCAAAAGCAGGATCTGGGAAAATATGTGCACATACAGGACAATATGCTTGAGGCCAGAATTCAGGCCTCAGAATTAGAGATTCCAGGTTCCAATCCTGACACCACCACTTTCAGCTGTGATCTTACAGCACGCTGCCCCCACCTTCCTGAACTTCTGTTTCCTCATCTGCTCGATGGAAATGACAATAACAGCCATCTCCTGGGGTCTTTCTATAGATGAAGTACTGAAAGGACAGGTGTTAATATTTTTCTTCTCATAAAAATAAAATAAAATTTAAAAAAATGTATTTTTCTTCTCAAGTTCAAAGGTATTTAAAGGGAGACATTTATAGGGTAGCCTTAGAGAGCTGGCTCGTGTCTCATTTCCAAGATCTATAGACAAGTCATCTCCACTTGTACCCTGCAGTTCAGAAACAAAACCAAACTCACCTCAAAGTGGTGGGGAAAGCAGACATTACTTTTAAACCCTTCATGCAGTTATTAGAGTTCGTAGTGAAGTGTTTCTGAGAGGGAAGCAGTGTGGTATAATGGGTACAAGCCCAGACTCTGGCACTAGATTGTTTAGGTTCAAATATCAACCCTATATCTTATTTAACCTCCTGATGATTCAGCTTTCTCATCTGTAAAATGGGAATTATACAAATACCAACTCCATCTTGTAAATGGAGTTATCATGATAACTAAATGAGTTAAAGTATGTAAAGTGACTTGATCATTGTCTGGCTCATAGTAACTGCTGTATAAGAGTTTGTTAAATAAACTAACAAATACATGGTAAGCACTCAATAAATACCAGCTGTTAATGTCTGTATATTACTATCTCAATGGTCAGCAAACTATGACCCACAAGACAAATCTGGCCTTCTCCCTGTTTGTATAAATAAAGTTTTACTGCAACATATCCATGTCAATTCATTTACATTCCATCTAAGGCTACTTTCCTGCTATTGAATGAATGTGACAGATACCCTATGGCCCATAAAGCCTAAAATATATACCATCTAGCCCTTAAGAAAATTTTTGCAGACCTCTGGTCTATCTCATTGACCAGACTCTGAGCTCCTTCAGGATAAGAATTGGGCTTTCTTCTTATTCACAATTTTATTTCCACCAACAAGCACAGTCCCAAGCAGTGCATGGTCTATAAATATTACTTGAAATAATAAATAACTGAAACCCTACTTTACACATCAGGACATGAGTAACAATAGCTAACATTATTACACACTTGCCATACATTGCATGACATGCCAAGGGCTTTGTTCTGTTAAGTCATTTAATCCTCACATCAAGTCTCAGACCCAGGTACTACTGCCATCCCAATTTTGGAAAGGAGGAAACTGAAGTGGAGAAGTTAAAAAACTCTTCTGAGTGACATGACTGACATATGACCTCTGGTTTTCTTACTCAAGATCCTATGTTAAGCCCAGCCAGTGTGGTGCAGTGGTTGAGCGTCGACCCGTGAACCAAAAGGTCACTGGCTCGATTCCCAGCCCGGGCACATGCCCAGATTACAGGCTTGATCCCCAGTAGGGCGTGTGCAGGAGGCAGCTGATAGATGTTTCTTTCTCATGGATGTTTCTTTCTCATGGATGTTTCTATCTCCTTATCCCTCTTCTTTCCCCTCTAAAATCAATAAAAACATTTATTATGTTAATACATCACTCATCAAGGAGGAGTTTAACAATTTGAAAAACCAACAGTTCATAAATTTCCTCTGGCTGTATCCTTCAAACTATATTTCACATTCTTTTTATCCCTGTGTTCCTTGATTAAAGACTCCAGAATCAATAATCCTATAAAAATCTGTCCTATTTAACTCAGAGCTGTAAGCTTTAATTGGGCCTACACTCCACCAAACTTGCCAGTTGCAAAAAATACAAACTCACCATCATTTGTCTTTTCCAACTACAAGATGCAAATTGACATAAGACTGGTTTGACTTCTTCTGCAGTGGTTCAGATACCAATTATCTGACTAACCAGATGCATTAGTTGGCCTATCTAGACTATCACAATATTACTGAGTTGGGGCCTATCTAGACTATCATAATAGTTACAGAGTTTGGGGCAAACTAAGAGTGTATGTCAACATTTAGAAGTCAAAGTAAACATTTATTTTCATAAGTAATTTAAGGATTTTTTACTTTGGGCTCACATGTTTAACACAGATCTTGCCTGTAGGTGGTTTTGCCACCTGTACTGGGCCTAGATTATGCTTCTCCCAGGGCTTGATCATCCCCACCTGCTCCTCATATCTCACCTCTTGCTCAGAACACTACATTCCCTTCCTTACCTAGCACTGCCGGTTGGCTCAGCCTCCCCATACAGAAACAGACCAAATTAGACAATAGAGAAACCAAGATGGCAGCATAGGTAAACACCTAAACTGCTGCCTTGCATAACAATATCAAAACTACAACTAAAAGACAAAACGGACACCATCCAGAACCACAGGAAAGCTGGCCGAGTGGAAGTTCTACAACTAGAAGGAAAGAGGAAAGAGCATTGAGACTCAGAGGAGCTGCAAAAGGCTGAGGTACGGAGGCACGTGCATGCAGAGAGGATTGACTGCTGAGTGCACGGGCGGCTGAGTGTGCGGCTGGGTTTCTAAAGTGGGAGGGAGAAGGAAGCTCCGACTGCGCTGAACTCCAGTTCTGGGCAAGTTTCTGGGAACCCAGACTCATTCAGGGAGAAACTGGACTGTCTGGCAGTGAAAAAACTGGACTGCCTGAAACTCAAGGGCGGCATTCTCTCAGAGGTGCTTGCAGCGATTACCAATTACCGAGGGACACTGAGACCCAGGGGCCTCATAGGACAGGGCTGACAGAAAGCCAAGCCTATCTGCTCCACCCTGAGACTCTTCCCCGTCCAAGCTGAGCACAGAGGCTTTTGCAATTTTGCAAGTCTTGTCTCATAAGAGTGTCTCCAAGACAGAACACAGCTGTGTTCTTGTCTCATAAGAGTGTCTCCCAGTGTAGACACAGCTGATCCTCACAGCCAATTGGCCTGGAGGTCAATTCCTCCCAGTGATACCAACAACAATCAAGATTTAACTACAACAAGGCTGTGCACACAGTCCACAAAGTGGTGCACCAAAAGTGTCCACCTCAGGTAACTGGGGGAGGCTGAATCACTGGGCCCTAGAGAACACCTACCACACAAAGCTACTCTACCAACTCAGGAAAGCCATGAAAATGCGGAGACAAAGAAACAGATCACAAATGAAAGAAATGGAGGAAAACAAATGACTAGATATTGAGTTCAAAACCACAGTTATGAGGTTTTTCAATAATTTCCTAGAAAAGGTCAATAAATTTAGCGAGACCCTTGAGGATATGAAAAAGGACCAACTAGAAATTAAACATGCACTGACTGAAATAAAAAATACTATACAGAGACCCAACAGCAGACTAGAGGACTGCAAGAATCAAGTCAAAGATCTGAAATACAAAGAAGCAAAAAACACTCAACTGGAAAAGCAAAAAGAAATAAGAATCCAAAAATTTGAAGATAGTGTAAGGAGCCTCTGGGATAATCTCAAGCATACCAACATCAGAATTATGGGGGTGCCAGAAGAAGAGAGAGAGCAAGATACTGAAAACCTATTTGAAGAAATAATGACCAAAAACTTCCCCCACTTGGTGAAAGAAATAGACTTACAAGTCCAGGAAGCACAGAGAATCCCAAACAAAAGGAATCCAAAAAGGATCACAACAAGACACATCATAATTAAAATGCCAAGAGCAAAAGACAAAGAGAGCATATTAAAAGCAGCAAGAGAAAAACAGTTAATTACCTACAAGGGAGCACCCATATGACTGTCAGCTGATTTCTCAACAGAAACTATGCAGGTCAGATGCGAGTGGCAAGAAATATTCAAAGTGATGAATAGCAAGAACCTACAACCAAGATTACTCTACCCAGCAAAGCTATCATTCAGAATTGAAGGGCAGATAAAGAGCTTCACAGACAAGAAAAAGCTAAAGTAGCTCATCACCACCAAACCAGTATTATATGAAATGCTGAAAGGTATTCTTTAAGAAGAGGAAGAAGAAGAAAAAGGTAAAGATAAAAATTATGAACAACAAATACATGTCTATCAACAAGTGAATCTAAAAATCAAGTGAATAAAAAATCTGATGAACAGAATAAACTGATGAATATAATAGAATGAGGGGCATAGAAAGGGAGTGGACTGACAATTCTCAGGGGGAAAGGGGCATGGGGGGTATGAGAAGAGACTGGACAAAAATTGTACACCTATGGATGAGGACAGTGGGGGAGGCGTGGTAAGGGCAGAGGGTGGGGTGGGAACCAGGTGGAGAGGAGCTATGGGGGAATAAAAAGGAACAATTGTAATAATATGAACAATAAAGATTTATTAAATTTAAAAAAAGAAAAAGGAAACAGACCAAATTCTAGAGTTACTTTTATAATGAAGTCACCAAGGTGTTCTACCTAATTAGCCTTAAACTGTAATTTGGTTAACTTGTTATTGCAGCATAACCTAGCATTAGCCTGACTAAATCCATTATCACTTCACTTTCCACTCTACCAAGAATTAGAGAATCTCTCTGACCTCAATTATCACCTTGGGGCAAACTGGAATATGCTGTGTCATGTTGAGTAATTGTCCTCTGAGATAGTAGCATAGTGAGTGGAAAGAGTCACTTTATGTCCCAGTAACAAGTACTTTGTCTTACTTAGAGAGAACTTCACCCCTTGAATTAGGTTGCGTTTCCCCAGAAGCAGGCCTGAGGCAGGGATACAAATGAATTCATTCATTTGGGAAACAATGACAATGGAGTGGAGAAATGAGATGGGAATAGGAAGGAAGTCAATTAAATGTGCATTCTGGAGCAAGTTACTGCTGTAGGCAGCTGGAGATCAAATTCACTGAAGAGATCTGAGAGACAGGAGAGAGCAAGCCTCAGACTTATCCCAACCAAGATACAGGCGAGCTGGAGCACTTACTCACCAACTCTTCATCTGCCATTAACTGCCTCCAGGCCATTGTTCCAGCACTTCCAGCTTCACACACACACACACACACACACACACACACACACACACACACACACACGACATTCAACAACAACAAAACCCCTCAGGCAGAGAGCCACAGGTGTGCATGGGTAGTCACAGGTATTCTGTGTGTATAAGTTAGTGCCAAGAGTATATGTGTGAGGCATAGACCGTATCAGCAACACCCTCTTGATCCAATTTATGCCACTGCCAAACTCAAACCTGTGCCAACAACTTCATAAAGTGTCTTTCACCAGCGGTGGTTAGTTGTTTTTTTTTCAGGCAGGGAGTATTGCATCCCTCTATTTAAAACGACCTCTACAACTTGAATTCCATATCACAAATACAGAAAGTAGCTGGAAAGTAATAAATCCCCATCTGGCATCTATACATCAATTTAGTACTGCCCACCTCACTTCTCAGCAGGCAGCATGCTTGGTAGGTTGAAAACCCCAGTGTCGTGGCTATTCATGAAATGCCTCAGAACTAATCCTGGAGTCCAGATTTCTTGGCATAATGTGGACTTCAGCAGAGCTGAGGCACCCTGAGGAGGCACCAGGCCTTGGAAGCAGTGTGTGCATAATCAACAGCACTCCGTTTTGTTTTGAACAACAAGCCTCCATTTCTGTAATGAACTGCTGAACCCTGGACATTTTCCCTAGGGAGACGCGATTAAGTCTGTCACCCTTATTATTATTATGGGGGCGTCTCCTTCCCATTAAAATGACCTAATTGCTGCTGGGCACCCACAGGCCACTGCGATTACTTGCTGAGTCTTTGTGGGTTGAAAAGGCAAAGTGGAGATAGCTTTACCTTTCTTTCCTGCTTCTGAGTAAACTTAGGAAGGTTCTAGAGACATATGGGAGTTGAGTCATAGGCCTCTTTTCAGCTTAGCAATGATATGTGGGATTGGGAGACAGAGGGGGTGACGGGTGATGGAAATATCAGCACCAACTTTAGTTTTAATGAGACCAATCTTTGAACTCCGGTAACTCCTCTAGCTCAGCAAACCAGCCACAGATGGCACAGAAGTGTCATTTTTTGTTTTTGTTTTGTTTTGTTTTTTACAATGTGGATATTCAAGGTGACATTGAAATAGCTTTTTTTCGCTAGATAATTACAACAAAAATTTGAGCATTTGCAAGTGTAGGGGTAGGCATGTCTGATTAAGCACCAGTACTGAGAATTACCATCCATTCAGGAAGCTGGGCCAGCCCATATTGGAGAGCCATATGGATGACATTACCATACAGGCACTAATATACAGTTTAATTTTGGATAAAATGATCTCATTTTTTAAAAAAAACGAGGGCATATCATTAAATGACCTGATTATCTGGAAATAGGTCAGTTCATTTCACTGTGTTGCATACGGAAAGGAAGATTCAGTGGAGAATGAGGAAGACATGATGAATCAGCCCTTACCAGGCAGAGAAGGCAGCCAAGAGTCCAGGCCACGTGGGCTACGCTTCTGTGACAGCTTTGGATTATTAAGAAAACAATTGCCAAGACATAAACTAATATTCAGAAGCTGCTGCCAGGTAATATGTTGTCTCTCCAATGGTTAGAGCAGCCCATGAAGAGCTCCCTTGACAGAGTCTCTGTCCCCCAGCGCTGATTTACAGAGCTTCACTCCCAGGCAGAAGCAGTTAAGCTTAATTTATAGTACGCCGGGGCTAACCAAGGAAGTGGAGTCAGCAATAGCAAGCATCAGAGTAGAAGATGGACTCGCCTGTTCATGTAAATAAATCTTTCTCTATTTTATGAATTTTTGGGCACCACAAAGACAACCAGCTTCCGAGCTACTTAATAGTACTTTGCCCCTCTATCAAAATGACATTAACCATCCAAATCCTAAGTGACCGCCTGTCCTTGTTGAAACGGGGATTTGAGACGTCACCCAGCCCAATGCTTTAGGTTTACAAGTGGGAAAAGTGAAGCTCAACATGATCAAGTCGCCCATCCAAGATCACCCAGCTAGTTTGCAGCAGAGCAGGACTAGAACTCGGGGGCCCTTCCTCTAGCGCGGAACTCTTGCCTCCACTTCCTAAGCACACCAGACTGGGTAACCTGTAACTTATATTGAGCCAGATCTCAAGCCACATCTTTTGGGTAATATAGGTACCTCTGGAAGCTATGTGCATAATACTCAGGTCACCAGGCACCATTGTGCATAATGAAGAAGTAACTTACTAAGCAAACTCACTGGGAAATAAACATCCATTGATCTTTTTCTCATCACAGTGATAACACACCAGGCTCCCAGGGAGAGTCTGGCAGTCCTCCAGGGAAAGATACGTCATTTTGAATTTCACCCGTTTGAGAACAGAGACAGGGCCCAAATGATCTCCAAATGTCTCTCCCGGTTCTAAGGTTGTATAAATTGAATTTATATATTTCAAGGTTGGCTCCTGGTAGCATTTCTGCACTATAACCTTATAAAAATTTTACCTTCTATCTGTCTAGCTCTTCACTGGTTACGAAGTGGGCTCACTTATATAAAGTCATTATCTTCTAATAACCCTTTGAGGTTAGAAAGGCAAGAATAATGTTATTTGAACAATCCCAGGAGGGAGAAAAGCATAAAGGTTAAGAATGACAAGTCAGAGAGACCTGGATCCTAGCCTCACCTCTGCTCCTCACTACCAGTGACCTGACTGACTTCCCTGAGCCTCAGGTTCTTCGTTCAAGTGTGCATCGCTATAGCCAGATGTGATCAGAATCCTCCGTTAATGAAGCACTCTAGGCTCCCTGTGTCTTATTCCAGAGTGCTTTCTATCCCCCACCCTACCACTACATTGTCTTCCTCCAGCTGCCCCCCTGTACTAACCATGGCTTTTATGCTCTGTATTCTGATGCTTTCACATCTGACTCCGGAGAGCTGCCCCTCCCAAGGCTAGTCAATTCCTAGGGATAATAAACAACTCATTAAAGGGTGTACAAAGCAACCAACCCAGAGCTGTTCCCCCAACCACCTCCTTCATAGGACACTCAGGCTCCAGACTACCAGCCTCCTGTCCTCATCAGCCCCAGGCCCAGTACCAGAAAACTAGGGACAGCTCCTCTGCCCCAGAGCTCACTGAAATTACTCCAACTAGCCAACCTCAGCCTGCTCACCCTGCATCTCAGAAACCACAATAAAGGCTCTCCCCACAGTTCCTTCCTTTCCCTTTGCCCCGATGGACTTTGCAGCTTCCTCGTGTGCCCCTCTCCACCCAGGGGCATGACATACCCCTCCTCCTGGGAACTGTAACACCCTTTTTTCAATGGCAATCATCTCTTGGTCTGTTGGCCTCACTATACCTCCAATTTTCTAATAATACACTGTATTTCAGGGCCCCCTCACCATCCTTTGTCCACCCCAGCACCAGCACAGGAGAGATCCCATAACAGATGTTCAATAAGTGATTGTCACTTAATCTTACGTGTCAACTTGGCCAGACCACGGTTCCCAGGGATTTAGTCAAATATTATTCTGGCTGTGTTTGTACAAGTGTTCTGGGGTGAGAGTGACGTTTAAATCAATGAACTCTGAGTGAAAGCAGATTGCCCTCCATAATGTGTCTGGGCCTCATCCAATCAGTTGAAGGCCTTAGGCAAACGAACAAGACTGACCTGCCCAGAGGAAGAAGACATTCTGGCAGAAGACCAAACTGCAACTCTCCCCAGGGTTTCCTACTACCCTACAGGTTGTGGACTTGCCAGCCTCCACAAGCAGGTGAGCCACTTCCTCAAGATAAATACATACACACACACACACACACACACACACACACACACACACAGACACACACACACAGACACACCCCTGTTTATTCTGTTTCTCTGGAAAACGCTCATACAGTGATGGTGAGATTAAATTTACAGAAATCACACCTACTGGGAATAAGAATGCTCACAGCATCCCTCTTTCACAATAGGCAGAAACAACTCGAATGGCCATCCACGTTGGTTTGTATAAATCAATTATAGTATACTGTCCGGTGAAGAAAATAAACGAACTACAACTACATTCAACGTGGACAAGTCTTACGAGCATATTACTGAGTGGGGCTAAACTCATCAGTGGTACCGGAAGTCAGGACAGGGTCACCCTAGGAGGAGGCCAGGGGTGGTAGGGACCCAGGACACTTGTGGAGTGCTCCTGGCAATGTTCCGTTTCTCCACCTGGGGGGCTGGTGACGCGGGTGAACCAAGTAGTGACACATTCGCCTGGCTGTATATGGATGATCTGTGCCTTCCCCTGTATATATGTGACCTTCATAAAGGTTACAAAGATAGAAAAATAAAAATTATTTTATAGTAACTCATTATTCTAATTGCAACCCATCTTCAAGATTGTAGTGGGTATTCATATACTGGAAACTCAGCAGTGTAGCAGATAAATGATAAGTTTGAAATTACCTTATATAACTGAATGTGTTGTATGTTTTCAAACTGAATTTTGGAAAACATGCTATAGCATCAGTCTCACACCTCCAGAGACACTGATGAAGTTCAGGCTTTTGAGCCCAAAAATCGCCCCAGCAGGTACATCAAGTGCTCTTTTATTTCCACAGGGCACAGCGCCCCACAGAGAGCCTGGCGAAATAACCCTCTCGGCATCGAGGTTTTTTCAGAAAATGGAATTTCCCACTGTAATTATCTTAAGTGTCTCTGGGTGAGCTGAATAAATTAGACATGCACTCTGTACTGCACGCCTCAAGAACTGCAAGTCATTCCCTGAACTTAAAAAAAGAAAGAAAATGTCAAAGAAAAGCTAGAAAACAGTGGCGTTGCCCGGACAATGACAGCAAACACTTAGATTTGGGGCTGAGGGCAGGGGAGGAGTGTGTGCTGTATTTTTTAGTAACTGTGAGAAGTGGCTTGGCTCAGGGGTCTTTTGGAAATGTGGCATCGGCTGCCACTGGCAAAAGGGGAAGCATGAGCTGAGGATCTGTCAGTGTCCACAGCTCTTTCTTCAGGCCGTGCCGTCTGGACAGCATGGGGTAAGCTTAGCACATACAGCAGCAAATGCTGGCCAATGTCCTGGGGATACAGTGCTTGACCTGCCCTCGCACGCAACCCCATCCAGTTGCCTCCCTGCTTCTCCAATACACACCCTGTGCTAGAGCGGGTCCGCATTTCTGGGAGCCACAGACACGCCCCAGGAGTCCTGAACTCACACCTCGGGGTGCCCCGTGCTGTACTTGGAGAACTAGAATGATGTGACAAACTGCTGCTCACCCCTCAAGACTCAGCTTTCCTTCCAAAGCCTTTCCCTACTCCCCACTCCACCCAGTCCATGCGGGGCGCCCCCCAGGGAAGGCCCCCCTCAGGTGGCACTGACTGGCCCACTGCACACTGAGCACCTTGAAAGCAGAGACTTCAGCTTTCAGTTCCAGATCCCCAGCATCTCTTTCCCTCCCATCCTCTCCCTCCACCACCAGTCTCTCACCCTCCCCCCACCCTGCACCCAGTCCTTCACTCTCAACCCGGTATCCCCCTCTCCCTTTCTCTCTTCCTCTCTCCATCCCCCTTCCCTTCTGTGTCCTCCATGTCACTGATTTGAAAGAATATATGCACCCCTATATTCACTGCAGTGTTATTTACACTGCCAAGGCTTGGAAGCAGCCCCAAGTGCCCATCCGTAGATGAGTGGATAAAAAAGCTGTGGTACATATACACAATGGAATACTACTTGGCCATAAAAAAAAAAAAAAAGCAAAGAAAAAGGAAACCTTACCTTTGCAACAGCATTGATGACCTGGAAGAGTATTATGTTAAGTAAACTAAGACAGAGAAAGATAAATGCCATATGACTTCACTTATATGTAGAATCTAATGACCAAAATAAACTAACAAACAAAATAGAAACAGACTCATAGCTACAGAAAACAGATTGACAGCTATCAGAGGGGAGGGGAGTTGGAAGGCTGGGTGAAAAAGGTAAAGGGGGGAAAAGAATCCTCATAGACACAGACAACAATATGGTGATTAAAAGCAGAGATCTTGCTCTCATACCCACATCTCTACACATCACCCAGTCAAAGTTACTGGAATTCAGTGGTTCCCATTTTTCAGTCAAGCACTAGTCCCAGACACAATGCTTTACTGTAGCCTGCCATGGCGTGCTCAGCTGCTGGGACCCTCCCACCCTACCGGCGCCCTCTCTTCTGATTCTTTCCTGGACAGGCTTCCACAAGAAATCCCAAGTGCCTGACCTAGGAGATCCCTGAATGAATGAACCAGCCCTGGATTCCACCAGCCAACCCTGGCCAATCCGAGAGATAAAGCCCAAAACAAGTAAAGAAGCTCCCTCCTGACTCAGGATCAGGAAGCAGATCAAAGGGGACAAGATCATTGGGAACCAAATCCAAACAAATGAGGATGCTTACAGCAGATTTAAAAAGCAACACAGTGCCCTTTTTCTGAGTATTGCATCACTTCTCACATGGCGCCTTTGGAAACAGCCTCTAACGATAGAACAGGCATCAGAAGCACCACATGAAACCGAATAAAACATCAGCATTGGGCAAGCGTGGTTCATCATGCATTTTTCAAAACCACAGTGTGCAGAGAACAGAGAATTCGCTGCAATCAGCCAGACACACACATAGGCTTCTTTTTTTTTTTAAACTGGATGAAGCCTTCATCTTTCAACTCTCCTCAGAGCTTTCAGATCCAAAAGCCAGGCAGGAACGCAGCTAAACCTGCAATGTGTGCTCCGACTCCAGTTCTTTTTGATGTGCCTGCTCGACTTGCCAGTTCTGATCTTGGATGTGTCAGAGTCAGTGCCGCCCCTTGCCTCAGTTTCCAATTGGCACCACTGGGACAATATGCACCGTGGGTCTCAGGAATCATGGGACACATTCAAGAACTATCTTATCAAGCACTCTATGCTCCTCAGCTCGAACACAATCAGAGGATTCATGGACCTGAGCAAGTCATCTAAGGTTAAGTCTCATTCTTCTTGTCTATAAAATGGGATTAAGTGCTCCTACCTCTCCTGGTGGCTGAAAAGTAAATGAAAACAAGTAAGTGAACTGCCTCACCCATGGTAGTACTTGGATTTTACCAGGTGTTTCAAAAATATTAGGTCTCTGTGTTTGGAAATCAAAATAGAGAGACCCAGAACGTCCCATTCCATTGTTGCGTTTCCACACAAATGCACGCACTTATGCTAAGAGGCAGCCTCCACAGGTTGGAAAGCTGGGCATTCAGTATAGACCCTGCACCTGCGGTTCCACCTCCCATACCATCCACATGGTTTCTAAAACCAGACCTCAGATGCCACCAAGTCCCATTAGTCAAAGAAGTCATGGGAGACATTGATAGGAAGGTTATAGAGGAGCAAAGAAGCAACAGAAAACAGCAACAAGCCAACTAAATAAAATTATGTAAAGAAAAAAAGCATTCAAGAAAAATAGGAGGAGGGAGGAGGGATGTGGGGAGATAATTCTCATTGTTATTGCTTCCATGAGTCAGCATTTTCTACCAATATGGCAGGTAACTGAGCTCCTCACCCCCCTTTGGTCGCACACTGGCCTGTCTTTACAGCACAGGTCAAACCACGCACGAATGGCATACAACAGATGACATCACTATTGTGGAAGCTTATCAGCAAGCATAGAAACCCCCAGTGCTTGTTCCCAACAGAATGGTAGGGAGGTTCCGTGACACTATGTTGACACTTACACTGAGGGTTGGAGAAAGAGGTAAAAGGACCAGGGTGTGCTCCTGTCTTGATTTCGGTCCCCGAGAATCAGAGCCTGCGCTCTGGTTTGGTGGCAGATAGTTTATTGGAAAGATAACCCAAGAAAACCTAGTGAGGAGGAGAGAAGAGGGAGACGGGAAAGGAAACACTAACATAAGGGTGCACTACTGAAGTTGCTGGAGGCCATGGGAGCTCTGTCTTCCCCCACAACCAAGAAACGTAGAGCACCTTCCAGAAATGCCCCTGAAAGACGAGAGTCTACAGTGTTCACCCACGGGCCCTCCTCTCACTGGTGAGGGCTGTCCCTTGGGGAGTTACTCCCTGAAGTTCCTAGGCTGGAGAAAGCCCCAGGCAGAAAGCCAACTCTAGTAAAACACTGCTGGTGGCAAGCAGGTCTGAGGGTTCCTGAAATACTGTCAGGGCCACAGCCAAAACCGGAAGTGGGCCCAGAGTACAAGCACAGAGCAGCTCAGGCGTTTGCTACAGCTCTAAAGGCAAACTGTAAATTAAATAACTTTAACCTTGGCACCTTGTTTCCATCCTCCTATTCCACATTCCCCCTCACCCTGGGTCCACCAGTGTCAATCCCTGTCATGATGTGGCATATAACATTTTAGTTAGCTGTGACCTCCCACCCGACCTCCAAGGCATCTGCCCAGTAAGGGAGTCATCTTGGACTCAGTCCTCAGGCCCCTCAGACCAGAACTTCGAGTGGACCACAAATCCAGGCCATTCTCCCTCCAAACTCCTCCCCCTCCCAATAACTCCTTCCCAGCGTGCAAGCTCACCTCGCCGAAGGATGGACTCACGGTTTTGGCACTTCAGGTGAGGCAGATTTACAAGGCCTGGCTCAGGGCAGTGACCCTTTGCCACTGCAGGTGGGAAAGGCTTCCGTCGTGACTAAGCAGTCAGAGCAATGGCAGACACACATATGCCTGAGCCCCACCTTGGCGCCTGCCACGCTGCAGGCAGGTTGCCAACTGCTGAAGAGAGCCCACCTTCACCTCCTGCAAAGAGCTGATCTTTTAGCCAATGGTCTTGGGACTGTGGTGTGCATCTGACTCACCTGGAGCCCTCAGGGAGCTCACAGAGGCCTCTGTTGGGGGAAGCAGGAAAGGGCCTGAGTCTGAGCCAGCCCCTCGGGAGTGTCTGATACGGGCCAAAGTTGAAAAACCTGGGCCAGTGTGTCTCAAATATTGCTGTGCATATGACTCACCTGGGGGCTTTTTCAGCTAAGGTTGGTTCAGCGGGCCTGCTGCGGGGGCTCAGTCTGCATTCCTCATGGGCTCCCAGGTGATGCCGGTACAGCTGGGCTACAGGCTGTCTCTGACGAGCCAGGGCCTATGATGCAGAACTTAGGGCCTCGCGATGGCTGAGCCCAGTCTCTGCAGGAGCCGATTTTCTACGTGCTCTCTTCCTTGGCCTCTGATGTCCCGTGGTGCATGCAGCAATCAGTGGCTTGGAGTGCAGGTACAGAAAAAGAAGATCTTGCCAGGTCGCTGCCTTTTTTGGAAATTTAGTAACATTTTATTTAACCCAATATATTCAAAAGATTATCATTTCAACATGTAATCAATACAAACGTTATTAATGAGATCTGTTTACATCCTTTTTACTTCCTGGTATTAAGTCTTAGAAATCCAGTGTGACTTTAACAGCCTATTACATCCCAAATAGCCACGCGTGGCTGGGGGCTACTATACTGGATGACCACCGCCCTCTTATACTCTGGCTTATATCACAACCTGGAAGTTCTTATCCTACAGCTTATTCTAAGCTACACGTGGCATAAGAAGGCAGCACCCTCATCCAAAGAGAGGAAAAATGCCAAGCACCACTGAAGATTTTTTTTTCCTCTAGCTCTCCAGTAGCCACCTGGGAAATCGGGGGTGATCACTTGTCCCAATTTGCTTGGTCCTGTCCCAGTTTTATTACTAAAAGGCCCACATCCCAGGAAGTGCCTCAGTCGTAGGCAAACCAGGAGAGCTGGTCACCCTTGAAAGTCTGCTCCGGCACAGATCTCTTCCTGATCCAATGAGGACCTTTCCCATGGGTGGGAGAGCTCCTGGGTTCAGCTCAGGGAAGAACTAAACATCTGCTAAACGTCTGCACATAGGACTTACAGCAAAGCCAGGCTCCAGGGCCCCTCCAGACCTCTGGGGCCCCAACATTAGTACAGCCTTCCTCACTCTCATCTGCTCTGGTTCTGATATTGACTCTGAACCCAAGTGCATCTCACTGGGTTTCATGGGAATTATAAGAATGTGAAAGCACTTTGAAATCTATAAAGGAATTCAGTAAATGTGTCTACCGTTAATATTTATTGAGCAAGTATTACATGCCAACCCCTGGGCTAAGAGCTTTACATTCATCATAGGATTTAATCCTTACACCAACCCTAGGAGGCAGGTACTATTACTGTCCCCATTTTACAGATGAGGAAACTAAAGTTCAGAGAGGTTAAGTAATTTGCCAATGGTCACACCGCTTTTTAAGTCTCAGAGGTGTGATTTGAACCTAGAGCTCTGGCTCCAAAGTCCACGAAAACAACAAAACAGAAGAGAAAGACCTGAGAGAGGGAAGACACATAAGTGGCAAGGCTCATCTCCACAGTGCGAGAAAAATGCTCTAAACATGACACCCTTGACCAAAAAAAAAGGCAACGAAAGTTTCCAGAAGCATTGGAGACTAGAGTATACATTACTATCATTGCTGTCTTGAAACAGGTTTGGAAAAAGAATTTAAGAAACCTGCGAGTCCTATACATCCCTCTATCCCCAGCTCTTGCTGGTCCCTCTACCTGGAGCACTCTGGCCTCTGATTTTCAGGTAGATGGAGAGCTCTTATCATCCAGGTCTCAGCTCAGATGCAATGTCCTCCTCAGGGGTTCCATACTAGTTATCTAAACTTCTACTTCTCGCCTCACTCGCATGTCACGTACCCTACTACCCTGCTTCAATCTGGTTGTAATGCTCATCAAGGATCTGCCATTACCTAATTTGTAGGTATCAGGTTTGTATGCTAATTTATCCCTTCCCCTATTAACTCCTGGAGCAGGAACCTTGTCAGCCTTATTTATCCCCATGTCCTGGGGGGCCTAGCGCAGTGTCCAGCACAGGGCAGGCCCTTACACTTTTGTTGGTTGTTGAACAAACACAGTACCTGAAAAACTGTGGAATATATCGTCAATAGAGGGGGGAATTTCTATGTGATTTTTTAAAATATATTTTTATTGATTTCGGAGAGGAAGGAAGAGGGAGAGAGAGATCGGAACATCAATGATGAGAGAGAATCATTGATTGGCTGCCCCCTACACACCCCCTACTGGGGATCGAGCCCGCAATCCAAGCATGTGTCCTTGATTGGAATCGAACCCAGGACCTTCCAGTCCACAGTCCAACGCTCTATCCACTGAGCCAAACCAGCTAGGACTCTATGTGATTTTTTTTTTTTTAAGTGACCTGCGATCAATACACAAAATCAGACCTGGTGAAAGAGTGAATGGATGTATCCCCATTTGCAAAGCGACCACGTCACAAGAGCTGGATTGAAATCATCCTTTGCTGGGCTGAGTTCTCACTCTGCTTACAGACTGCAGTCTTTAGATTTCAGTGACCAAAAGTGTCAGTAACTCAATTCCTTGGCTCTGCAGAAGTCAAAACCCAAGTCAGCCAAAGTCCAAACCAAAGTTAGGAACACCTTCACTGATCTGGGTGTGTTTTGAATCATTTCCATAGAAACCGGAAGAATTCCCAGCAGGGGCTTTCTAGCTTCCAGCAATTATCTTAAGGTCTGATTAGCATTTTAAATGTTACCTGTATAAATTAAAAACTGTTTACAGCTCACAATGTCATTTTTCGTGATTCATGACTTTGCCGCAGCTAGCCAAAACTCACTTTTTGGAAAATCCCATTCTAAATGTTACCTGCTGGTTCAGGCCTGGCAAAATCTCCCTCTTGGTTCAAATATCCAGCTTCTCTTTTTCTTCTTCACGTTGGTAATCTCAGCTTCCTTCCTTGGAACAGTTCAAGTATTGTGGGGTGTCAAACTTGGCAGGGGGGCTATATGGAAACAGTTCTTTTGATTATATAAATTACTCAACACAATCTACTGATGGCTTAAAGAAAGCAAATGGCCCTGACCGGTTTGGCTCAGTGGATGGAGCGCTGACCTGCAGACTGAAGGTTCCGTTCCAGTCAAGGGCATGTACCTTGGTTATAGGCACATCCCCAGTAGGGGGTGTGCAGGAGGCAGCTGATCGATGTTTCCCTCTCATCGATGTTTCCCTCTCATCGATGTTTCTAACTCTCTATCCCTCTCCCTTCCTCTCTGTAAAAAAATCAATAAAATATTTTTTTTAAAGAAAGCAAATGGGGGGAAAAAAAGCAAATGAAGATTTCTGAGTATAATTCTGTACCTGTCAAGCCCCACTCCTCACCATAACACTACTTTCCCAGGGACTGAATTAAGTCATGATATTTGGAGGTCAACTCTACTCCTGGTCATTTTTTACCAAAACCAATAATTTAAAAATAGCTCCCTTTGATGCATACTTTCTCTATATTACTAGCATTCGACTGACTGACTTCATTTTGTCCCAGAATACAGAGGCATTTCATGCTTCTCTGATCAAAGGCAGCTGGGGCTGTGAAGTTACTTGCATGGAGATTCCAAGGTTTGCTCCACTTCTTAAAGCTCTAGGACATTAAGTCCCTCAGCCTGTTTGCCTCAGCCTTCTCAGGCCCAACCCTGCACAGGGAACAACGTGGTGTCACTGATCTCAGTCTAGCTGAACACTCAGACTGACTACAAGAGGGTCAGTGACAAACACTCCACCTGGCGTGGCGCCACGGTGACCTTCCTAAATTTCCTTCTTTTAACTCTAAAGCACAGGTCAGCACGCTTTTTCTGTAAAGGGCCATCTAGTGAATGTTTTTATATTGCTGGCCATATGTTCTCTGTCTCAGCCCTAGTAGCATGAACATAGCCACCGACAATACGGAAACACGTGGGCAAGGCTGTGTTCCAGTAGGACCGCTCAGCTCCCCAGCCCCGTCTCCTACCAACCTGCCCCTCCCACCCACCCCCCTCCCACCACCCCCACCACCACCCCCCTGCTTTAGCCATACAGGTCCTTCTTTCCATTTCTGGAACATTCCAAGCTTGTTCCCTTGGGGCCTTTCCTTTAGCTCTTTCCTTTTGTGGGCAATTCTGTTCCCACATCAGCACTTGCCTGGTTCCCTCTTGCCATCCATCTCTCAGGTTATTATCATAAACTCAGAGGGGTTTGGGGGTTTGGTTTTGTTTTGTGTGGGGTTTTTGTTTGTTTGTTTGTTTTTGCCTTGTCTCTAACATACTGCCTTTTTTTTTTTTTTTGTCAGTCAAGTTTTGTTTTGTTGTGGTTTTTTTCCTCTGTCCATCACTATTTATCCCCCTTCTTCCCCTCCCCAAACACCCCCTCCCCCTGGCAATCACCACACTGTTGTCCATGTCCATGAGATTTTTTTCTCTTTTTCTTTCTTTTTTGTTCAAACCCTCCCCCTCCCCCCACCAACCTAGGCCCTCCCATAACGGGCAGTTTGCTCTTTATCTATGAGTGTCTCTATTTTGCTTGTTAGTTCCTTTTGTTCATTAGATACCACATATGCGTGAAATCATAAGCTACTTGTCTTTCTCTGACTGGCGTATTTCGTTTAGCATGATGCTCTCAGAGAGGATTCTCTGACCTCCAATCGGTCAGCCACTGTTTCACAGATATCCCTGCTGTATTTTCTCACGGTACTCAGCACCCGCTGACAGGTGGTACCTGGGGCTCAGTTCCCACAATCATGGCTGTGGATACAGACCACTGATATTTTCTCAATCTCATGTGTAAAGTACAGTAAACTCTTATCTATTTCTTTGGTTTTTCATTATTGTTTTTAATTGTGGCAAAATTCACATAACAAAATGTATCATCTTAACCACTTTTAGTATATACTTCTCTGGGGTGAAATATATTCACATTGCTGTGCAGCCATCACCACCACCCATCTCCAGAACTCTTCATCTTGCAAAACTAAACCTCTGTACCTCTTAAACAGCTCCCCATTCCTCCCTCCCCCTCCCAGGTCCTGGCAACATCTTATCAATTTTTGACATTAAAGCTTCCCAGGTAAGCCTGGCTGGTATAGCTCAGTGGTTGAGTGTAGACTAATGAACCAGGAGAGCACGGTTCGATTCCTGATCAGGACATATGCCTGGGTTGTGGGTTCGATCCCCTGTATGGGGTGTGCAGGAGGCCGCCGATCAATGATTCTCTCTCATCATTGATGTTTCTATATCTCTCTCCCTCTCCCTTCCTCTCTGAAATCAATTAAAATACATATTTTTTTTAAACTTACCAGGCAAATCAGTTTAAGGAAATGTCAATGTATTCTGAATAATTTCACAACTGAATTTCCACCCATGAACCTCTTCAGTGTACAGATTCTGGAACCACAATTGAGACCTGATATTTTCTCATCTACTTTTCAGTAGTTCTTTTCTCTCCCTCTACAGTGTAAGCTCCATGAGACCAGAAACCTCCACTTTTTCCTCGTGAGATGGCAAACACATTGCACAGGCTAACACAGAGAAGGAGCTCAGCAAATTCTATTTGAATGAGTGAACAAAGGTGGAACGACTGCCTTCGTGGGTGTGTTACACCTTGAGCTGGGCTCGGCAAAGCCTTTGGATACATATGTAAAGAAGAGAAGGGATTTCCGTTCAGGACAACAGCAGGAAACATAAGCTCCTGTAGGCCTGGGTAGTATCTAAACTGCATCAGCAGGGCCAAGTATGAGCAGGTAAAGGAGGAAAGAAAGGAGAGAGGAGAAGGAGGTGGCAGGCAGGTAGGAGTGCAGGTAGAAGGGAGAATGAGAATCTGCTGGAATTTCTGCAGGCTCTGCATTTGAGAGCCTTGGAAAGAAGGGGCTGAAGAATTAGGGAATTAGATTATTAAAGGTCTAGGATCTGTGGTCCTGGGAACTTCTGGTTCTTACCAGGAAATGCATAATGTCAGCTGGTGTAGAAGGAAAATGTCACTTGCAGCCTTTTGAATATCAGGGGGTATTGCATCCCTCACAAAAACTTTATTTTCAAAACTTCACCAAGAACTGGAGGCAAATGTTGACATTTCCATGGCAGAAGCCTCATCATAATGAATCTTCTCAGAGAGTGGAGGGAGACAAAAGGTCCATCTGCCAGAATATATAGAGCGATTGATCTGTTCTACCCAAGAAGAAAGAGAGTAAGAACTACCCCGTGGAGCAAGCATCCCTTAATACCCTTCAGATCTTGGATCTCGCCTCCAGGCCCTCTGTTCCTATGACCTGGGGCACTGACCACACAGAGGAGATGCTGAGCAGCAGTGTGTCCTTGGAGGGATGCATATTTCTCTGCCCCAGAGCATCCTTCACAAAGGATGTGACTCACCAACCAGCCCTGGTCGTGACTGCATGCATCAGAACTTGAGTCATCACAGCCATCAGGAGATTGTTCAGAAGTGGTTGAAATCTTACAAGTGGGTGAGGCATGGGAATTACTGATGTAAGTTGGACTTACTCATTGATTTACAGAGTATCCTCTCATAATGGTCCTGTGTGTAATATGTACCAGGCGGCATTGTTTCTGCCAGGATTAATAAGCCTTCACTGAAAATTGTGTAGCTGGTCCTGTTAGGCAGTTGGGTTGGATGACTATACATCTGAGCTCCAAGTTCTTGAGGAATGCACAGTCCTGTGAGGGGAAGTTAGCTCCATTCAGTCAGGATTTGTTAGAAGAATTGGTTTTGGAACAGAATTTAGAAACCAACTACAGGTATACATCGGAGGTGCTGTGGGTCCAGTTCCAGACCACCACAATGGAGTATCGCAACAAAGCCAGTCCTTTTCCTTTGCTGAGACTGAGATTGGGGATTCTTGTATAAGTGGGTTTTGTGGTGTGTGTGTGTGTGTGTGTTTTTTTTTTTTTTTAAGGAAAAGCCTATAAAGAAGTAAGGGGCACAGAAGAGGCAGCACAAAGATGTGGTTTCAGCTGCAGTCTAGCTCCAGTCTGATTCCATCGGAAATTCTGGAGTTTGAATGGCATCATAGTGCTATCCTACCTTAAGGCAGCAGGACAAGACTTTTATATCATTTCATTGGCTGTAGGACCATACCCTCCTAGTCATTTCCCACTGAGGTTGCTCCTACTGATCAAGAGAAGTTCTTTACAGAAAAACACAGTGATAAGCCATTAGCAGCCCACACTCATAACAAGTAAGGGATAGGTGGTGCAACAGCAGGATAAACGGGATCCAGGCAAGGCGCTGACAATGTCTATTTCAGACAGGTACCCAAACTAAACTCCTTAATCAAAATCACTTCACTTTTCTCTCATCATCCAGTCCCAGTAATGTGTCAGCGTGATTAGATGCCTGCGAAACCTTACAACCCGATTCCTGGGTGAAGATTTCACATCAGTCACAAACTCAGATGTTTTGAGTAAAACTCTATGAAGGCTCAGAGGAGGGATTGAAATTCAACATTTGTCTTCATGACTCTAAAGATCTTCTAGGACAAGAACTGTTTCAGTCATTGTGGGTCCCTAGAGATTAAGACAATACTTGTGGAGATGACAAAAATGAAAGTTGTGAAACCCCACCCACCTGGCTCCATACTTAACCTACCAATAGCACTTTGCCTGCCGAAGGCCCTGGAGCCTTATTTAGAATCCCCAAGGGGAAGGGATAAAAAATGTGCTATTAAAAATAATAACTGCCTGTGGGGACTTTGACAAGTCCAATGAATACAGTAGCCAAGATATTATGCTCTAAACATGGGAGAAATGTTTCCTGAGAGTGGGAGGTTTTGCTGGAACAGCCCAGAAAACTTTACAGGTGTTTCGGCAAAGCTTCCCGGGGTTGATGCCAGAAAGACCTGCCTCCACCCAGCTGCGTTCTCCGTTTATTCAGAGCCTTCGGTAGCAACTTCACTCTAATCGCCTGTAGTCAGTCATTACATCTCAGCTGCAAGGTTTGGGAATGCCAAGAAGCCAGCTCATCCAGAGGCCTTTTGTGGTTTAAATGTTTGGACCAAAAAAGAAATTTCCTAAGGAAAGTTAGCACTTAGATGGGCCAAAGGACTCTGGTTTGGGGGCATTTCCAGGCAATCCAACTTTGAAGTCCCTGGGGTTCACAGAAGAAACTCAGAGTGGCAGTGGTCACAGAAATGGGATTTTTACAAGCCTTTGCACTTATTCATGAGCATGGCACAGTTTACAAAGTAAATGGGCCGAGTCAGTTAGGGGATTTCAATTCAATTCTATGAACATTAATTGAGCTCTGTTTCAATGAGGGTGCTTTCAGCTGCAGATAACAGCCAAAAGAGACGCTTAAAATTGGCTTTAAATAATAGGAATTAATTACCTCACATAACAAGAAGTTGGAGAGAGGCAGGTCTAGAGGTTGGTTAACTAGCAGTTAAACAGCCCCAGAAATATCAGTTGGCTTTTTTGAGATTCCATGGAAATACAGTCATGATTTCAAGATCACTACCAGAGTTTCAAACATAACATCCACACACCACAACATCCAAAGGTAGGAAGGAAGGTGAGATTTCTCCATGAACAACTCCTTCCCTTTGTCTAGAAAGGGAAATCTTTTCCACAATTCTTCTCAGCAGACTTTCTCTTATATTCCTTTGGGGAGAATTAGATCACATGGCCATTCCTCAATCAATAAGCCAGGAAAGAGTAATATGAGGGCCATAAATGCTTTAGACCAATCATGATTCATTTCCTAGGTCTGAGTCCCCCTTTCAGAGCACCTTGCCTACTAAACAGAGTGAGGGCTTTGTTGGTAAGGAAGACAGGTGACATTGTCATTAGCTATTAAGTAGGCAGGAAACAGGGTCTGCCCCTCAGCATCCACCTCTGTGCTCTGCACGGGGCATACAAAGATGGGTAAATCACAGACCCTCTTCTCAAGGAGCCAGCAGTGAGACAAGATCAACAACCTCTATTATTTATTGCCCTGCTTACTACAAAAGTAGATTTGAAGTGGTAAAGAACTGTCCAGATTTTCTTTTTTTAGAAATTTCTACAATAGAATCACCCATCCCACAGGCTCTTCTTACAATGTGGCTTTAACACTCCTGTTGTCAAGAAGTGGAGTCTACATTTGACTTGGGGTGGGCTTGTGACTCTAGCTGAAGTGACACCACAGGACACCTAAGGCTAAGCCTTAAAAGTCAACACAACTGGAGGAGAATCCAAGATGTTGGCGTAGGTAAACACCTAAACTGCTGCCTCGCACAACAATTTCAAAACTACAACTAAAAGACAAAACGTCTATCACCCAGAACCACGGGAAAGCTGACTGAGTGAAGTTCTACAACTAGAAGGAAAGAGAAAAGAGCATTGAGACGTGCACAAGTGCTGCAAAGCTGAGGTACGGAGGCGAGTGATCCAGGCTGGCAGCAGGCGTTGCTTTTTTCAACCCAAAGGGAGACAAGCCCACGGTTACTCTGAAATACAGTTTCTGGGGAGATGCGGGGGAACCAAACTCCTACAGGGAGACGCTGGACTGTCTGCCACCAGGTCAGGAAGTGAGGGGGGCTTGCTTGCAGAGCTGCACGCAAGAATAATCGTTTACTGCACTAGGGAACGGGACACAGTTGGAGACAAAGAGCCGGCTAACTATCAGCCATTGCTGTTTGCCACACCCTAGCCTAGTGATGCCCTGAGACCCCAGCCCACACAACCTACAAACCCACCCAAGCTCCAAGCAGCAGCTTTAGCATAAGAAAGGCCTGCCTTATCGCAGCTTAACCTAACAAACTTGCAGCCCGGGTCAGACAGCTCCAAAACCTCCAAACCCCAAGCAAAGAGAAGAAAACTGTAGCTCTCGCTGTAGCTCCTGCTGGGTGGACTCAGACAATAGCTGACCTGCACCCCATTGGAGATCCAGAAGCCAGTATACCTAGTGGTCAGTGTGAGAAACCAGATTTCAACTCCTCACATCCGTAAGTGACACATTCAAGAGGCAGACTCAGCGAGCACCAAAGCCCCCACTGAAACAAGTCCTGCACCATAAGCGTGTCTCCAGCACAGCAGTTCTTCCATTATAGACACAGCGAGTCCTCACAGCCAATTGGCCTGGAGGTCAATTACCAACAGCAATTAAGGCTTAACCACACCAAGACTTTGCACTCAGTCCACAAAGGGGTGTACCAAGAGCGTCCACATCAGGTGATTGGGGAGGCTGAGCTACTGCCCCCTATAGGTCACCTACCACACAAAGCCACTCCATCAACACAGGGAAGCAGCCAAAATGCGGAGACAAAGAAACATGTCACGAATGAAAGAAACGGAGGAAAGCAAACTACTGGATGACATAGAGTTCAGAACCACATTTATAAGGTTACTCAAGAATCTTCTAAAAACTGCTGAGAAACTTGATGACACTTCTGAGGAGCTTAGTGAGACCTTCAAGGACCTTAATGAGAATGCCAAAAAATGAAAAAGGACCAGTCAGAAATGAAGCATACACTGTCTAAAATAAAGAATATACAGAAACTCAACTGTAGATCAACATACCCCAAGAATCAAACCAAAGATCTGAAATATGAGGAAACAAAAAACACCCAACCAGAAAAACAAAAAGAAAAAAGAATCCAAAAATATGAAGATAGTGTAAGGAGCCTCTGGGACAACTTCAAGCGTACCAACATCCGAATTTTGGGGGTGCCAGAAGAAGAGAGAGAGCAAAATACTGAAACCCTATTAGAAGAAATAATGACAGAAAACTTTCCCTACCTGGTGAAAGAAATAGACTTACAAGTCCAGGAAGTGCACAGAACCCCATACAAGAGGAATCCAAAGAGGACCACACCAAGACACATCATAATTAAAATGCCAAGGGCAAAAGATAAAGAGAGAATCTTGAAAGCAGCAAGAGAAAAACGGTTAGTTACCTACAAGGGAGTACCCATACGACTGTCAGCTGATTTCTCAACAGAAACTATGCAGGCCAGAAGGGAGTGGCAAGAAATATTCAAAGTGATGAACAGCAAGAACCTACAACCAAGATTACTCTACCCAGCAAAGCTATCATTCAGAATTGAAGGTCAGATAAAGAGCTTCACAGACAAGAAGAAGCTAAAGGAGTTCATCGCCACCAAACCAGGATTACATGAAATGCTGAAGGGTATTCTTTAAGGAGAGGAAGAAGAAGAAAAAGATAAAGATAAAAATTATGAACAACAAAATGACATCAAATACATACCTACCAACAAGTGAATCTAAAAATCAAGTAAATAAAAAATCTCAAGAACAGAATGGACTGGTGAATATAATAGAATCAGGGACAAAGAAAGGGAGTTGACTGACAATTCTCAGGGGGAAGCAGGTGTGAGGGGTGCGGGAAGAGATTGGACAAAAATCTTACTCCTATGGATGAAGACAGTGGCAGGGGGTAAGGGCATGGGGTAGGGTGGGGTGGGGAATCAGGTGGAGGGGAGCTATAGGGGGAAAACAAAAAGAGGAACATCTGTAATCTGAACAATAAAGATTTATTTTTTTAAAAAAAGTCAACACAACTGCCGGCTGTTGTCTTTGGATGTTGCCTCTTGGAACCCAGCCACCATGTATTGAGGAAGTACAAACTTCCCTGTGGAGAAGCCATCTGTAAAATGAGTCATCTAGATCCTCCAGTCCCCCTAGACCCACTGTAGCCAATGCCATGAGGAGGAGAAATGGACTCCTCACAGAAAAACTGTTAGAACTAATAAATGCAGTACAGTTTTAGGATACAAATCAATATACAAAAATCTATGGTATTTCTGTACATTAATGATGAACTATCAGAAAAAATAAATTAGCCCTCGCCCGTTTGGCTCAGTGGATAAAGCGTCAGCTGCGGACCAAAGGGTCCCAGGTTTGATTCCAGTCAAAGGCATGTACCTTGGTTGCAGGCTCCTTCCCAGCCCAAGCCCTGGTCAGAGATCATGCAGGAGGCAACCATTTGATGTGTTTCTCACATCATTGTTTTCTCTGCCTTTCCCTCTCCCTTCCACTCTCCCTAGAAATGAATAGAAAAAAATATCCTCAGGCGAGGATTAACAACAACAACAAAAAAAGAAAGATTAAGAAAAAAGTTATATTTAGAATTGCCTCAAAAAGAACAAAACAATTAGGAATAAATTTAACCAAGGAGGTAAAAGATTTATACAATGAGAGGGAGAAACCAAGATGGCAGCATAGGTAAACACCTAAACTGCTGCTTCGCACAACAATATCAAAACTACAACTAAAAGACAAAACAGACACCATCCAGAACCACAGGAAAGCTGGCTGAGTGGAAATTCTACAACTAGAAGAAAAGAGGAAAGGACATTGATACTCAGAGGAGCTGCAAAAGGCTAAGGTACAGAGACTCGCACACTGAGAGGACAGGCGGCTGTGTGCATGGGCGGCTGAGAGTGCTGCTGGCTTTCTAAAGCAGGAGGGAGAAGGAAGCTCCCAACTGCACTGAACTCCAGTCCTGGGAGAGATGCTGGGAAACCAGACTCATTCGGGGGGAAATTGGACTGTCAGGAAAAGAGAAAGCACACTGAGACTTGGGAGCTGCATAAGGCAGAGGCCTGGAGGCGCATGTGCACAGAAGGACTGACTGCTGAATATACGGGAGGCTGAGTGTGCGGCTGGGAGGGAGAAGGAAGCTCCTGACTGCGCTGAACTCCAGTTCCGGGCAAGTTTCTGGGAACCCCGACTCATTTGGAGAGAAACTGGACTGTCTGTCACTGGGAAAAACTCAAGGGCAGCTTTCTCTCAGAGGTGCTTGCAGCGATTACCGAGGGACACTGAGACCCAGGGGTCTAATAGGGCAGGGCTGACAGGAAACCAAGGCTGTCTGTTCCACCTGAAACTCTGCCCCATCCAAGTCTTGTCTCATAAGAGTGTCTCCAGCACAGAAGTTCTCCGGGCGTAGACACAGCTGATCCTCACAGCCAATTGGCCTGGAGCTCAATTCCACCCAGTGATACCAACAGCAATCAAGACTTAACTACAACAAGGCTGAGCGCACAGTCCACAAAGTGGTACACCAAGAATGTCCACCGCAGATAACTGGGGAGGCCGAGCCACTGGGCCGGAGAGGACACCTATCTCACAAAGCTACTCTACCAACTCAGGGAAGCAGTGAAAATGCAGAGACAAAGAAATAGATCACAAATGAAAGAAATGGAGAAAAACAAACAACTGGATATAGAGTTCAAAACCACGGTTATAAGGTTTTTCAAGAATTTCCTAGAAAAGGCTGATAAATTTAGCGAGACCCTTGAGGATATGAAAAAGGACCAACTAGAAATTAAACATACACTGACTGAAATAAAAAATATTATACAGAGACCTATCAGCAGACTAGAGGACCACAAGAATCAAGTCAAAGAGTTGAAATACAAAGAAACAAAAAACACTCAGCCAGAAAAACAAAAAGAAAAAAGAATCCAAAAATTTGAAGACAATGTAAGGAGCCTCTGGGCCAGCCTCAAGCGTAGCAACATCAGATTTATGGGGGTGCCAGAAGAAGAGAGAGAGCAAAATACTGAAAACCTATTTGAAGAAATAATGACCGAAAACTTCCCCCACCTGGTGAAAGAAATAGACTTACAAGTCCAGGAAGCGCACAGAACCCCAAACAAAAGGAATCCAAAGAGGACCACACCAAGACACATCATAATTAAAATGCCAAGAGCAAAAGATAAAGAGAGAATATTAAAAGCAGCAAGGGAAAAACAGTTAATTACCTACAAGGGAGGACCCATACGACTGTCAGCTGATTTCTCAACAGAAACTATGCAGGCCAGATGGAAGTGGCATGAAATATTCAAAGTGATGAACAGCAAGAACCTACAACCAAGATTACTCTACCCAGCAAAGCTATCATTCAGAATTGAAGGTCAGATAAAGAGCTTCACAGATAAGAAAAAGCTAAAGCAGTTCAGCACCACCAAACCAGGATTACATGAAATGCTGAAGGGTATTCTTTAAGAAGAGGAAGAAGAAGTAAAAGGTAAAGATAAAAATTATGAACAACAAAATGACATCAAATACATACCTACCAACAAGTGAATCTAAAAATCAAGTGAATAAAAATCTGAAGAACAGAATAGACTGGTGAATATAATAGAATCAGGGACAAAGAAAGCGAGAGCGGAGAGGAATCCAAGATGGCGGCGTAGGTAAACACCTAAACTGCTGCCTCGTGCAACAATTTCAAAAATTCAACTAAAAGACAAAACGTCTAACACCCAGAACCACGGGAAAGCTGGCTGAGTGGAAGTTCTACAACTAGAAGGAAAGAGAAAGGAGCATCCAGACGTGCACGAGCGCTGAAAAGCTGAGGTACGGAGGCGCGTGATCCGGGCTGGCTGCGGGCGTTGCTTTTTTCAACCCAAAGGGAGACAAGCCCCCGATTACTCTGAAATCCAGTTTCTGGGGAGACACGGGGGGACCCAAACTCCTACGGGGAGAAGCTGGACTGTCTGCCAGTGAGGGGGGCTTACTTGCAGAGCTGCGCGCAGGAATAATTGTTTACGGCACTGGGGCACGGGACTCCGGGACGCCCTTGGGGACACAGAGCCGGCTAACTAGCAGCCATTGCTGTTTGCCACGCCCTAGCCTAGTGACACCCTGAGACCCCGCCCTGAACAACCTACAAACCCACCCAAGCTCCAAGCAGCAGCGTTAGCAGAAGAAAGCCCCGCCCTATTGCAGCTTAACCTAGCAAACTTGCAGCCTGGGTCAGACAGCTCCAAAACCTCCAAACCCCAAGCAAAGAGGAGAAAACTGTAGCTCTCACTGTAGCTCCTGCTGGATGGCCTCAGACAGTAGCTGACCTGCACCCCATTGGAGATCCAGAAGCCAGTATACCTAGTGGTCAGAGTGAGACACCAGATTTCAACTCCTCACATCCATAAGTGACACATTCAAAGGCAGACTCAGTGAGCACCAAAGCCCCACTGAAACAAGTCCTGCCCCTAAGTGTGTCTTCAGCGCAGCAGTTCTTCCATTATAGACACAGTGAGTGCTCACAGCTAATTGGCCTGGAGGTCAATTCCTCCCAGTATACCAATAGCAATTAAGGCTTTAACTGCACCAAGTCTTTGCACTCAGTCCACAAAGGGGTGTACCAAGAGTGTCCACATCAGGTGATTGGGGAGGCTGAGCTACTGCCCCCTATAGGTCACCTACCACACAAAGCCACTCCATCAACACAGGGAAGCAGCCAAAATGAGGAGACAAAGAAACATGTCACGAATGAAAGAAACGGAGGAAAGCAAACTACTGGATGACATAGAGTTCAGAACCACATTTATAAGGTTACTCAAGAATCTTCTTAAAACCGCTGAGAAACTTGATGAGACCTTCAAGGAGCTTAATGAGAATGCCCAAAAAATGGAAAAGGATCAGTCAGAAATGAAGCATACACTGTCCGAAATAAAGAATATACAGAAACTCAACTGTAGATCAACGTACCCCAAGAATCAAACCAAAGATCTGAAATATGTGGAAACAAAAAACATCCAACCAGAAAAACAAAAAGAAAAAAGAATCCAAAAATATGAAGATAGTGTAAGGAGCCTCTGGGACAACTTCAAGCGAACCAACATCCGAATTTTTGGGGTGCCAGAAGAAGGGAGAGAGCAAAATATTGAAAACCTATTAGAAGAAATAATGACAGAAAACTTTCCCTGCCTGGTGAAAGAAATAGATGTACAAGTCCAGGAAGCGCACAGAACCCCATACAAGAGGAATCCAAAGAGGACCACACCAAGACACATCATAATTAAAATGCCAAGGGCAAAAGACAAAGAGAGAATATTAAAAGCAGCAAGAGAAAAACAGTTAATTACCTACAAGGGAGTACCCATACGACTGTCAGCTGATTTCTCAACAGAAACTATGCAGGCCAGAAGGGAGTGGCAAGAAATATTCAAAGTGATGAACAGCAAGAACCTACAACCAAGATTACTCTACCCAGCAAAGCTATCATTCAGAGTTGAAGGTCAGATAAAGAGCTTCACAGACAAGAAAAAGCTAAAGGAGTTCATCACCACCAAACCAGGATTACATGAAATGCTGAAGGGTATTCTTTAAGGAGAGGAAGAAGAAGAAAAAGGTAAAGATAAAAATTATGAACAACAAAATGACATCAAATACATACCTACCAACAAGTGAATCTAAAAATCAAGTGAATAAAAAATCTGAAGAACAGAATGGACTGGTGAATATAATAGAATCAGGGACATAGAAAGGGAGTGAACTGATGATTCTCAGGGGAAGCAGGTGTGAGGGGTGCGGGAAGAGCTTGGACAAAAATCTTACTCCTATGGATGAAGACAGTGGCGGGGGTAAGGGCATGGGGTGGGGTGGGGAATCAGGTGGAGGGGAGCTATGAGGGAAAAAATAGAGGAACACCTGTAATAATCTGAACAATAAAGATTTATTTAAAAAAAAAAAAAAAAAAAAAAAGAAAGCGAGAGCTACAGTTTTCTCCTCTTTGCTTGGGGTTTGGAGGTTTTGGAGCTGTCTGATCCGGGCTGCAAGTTTGTTAGGTTAAGCTGCAGTCCATTTATATGCAAAAGCCGCTGCTTGGAGCTTTGGTGGGTTTGTAGGTTGTGTGGGGCGGGGTCTCAGGGCGTCATTAGGCTAGGGCGTGGCAAACAGCAATGGCTGCTAGTTAGCCGGCTCTGTGTCTCCGACTGCATCCAGTCCCGTGCCCCAGCGCGGATAAACAATTATTCCTGTGCGCAGCTCTACAAGCAGGACCCCCTCACTTTCCGACCCAGTAGCAGACAATCCAGCTTCTCCCCGTAGGAGTTTGGGTCCCCCGGGTCTCCCCAGAAACTGTATTTCAGAGTAATCGGGGGCTTGTCTCCCCTTTGGGTTGAAAAAAGCAACCCTGCCGCCAGCCCAGATCCCGCTCCTCCGTACCTCAGCTTTTCAGTGCTTGTGCACGTCTCAGTGCTCTTTTCTCTTTCCTTCTAGTTGTAGAACTTCACTCAGCCAGCTTTCCCGTGGTTCTGGGTGATAGACGTTTTGTCTTTTAGTTGCAGTTTAAATTGTTGTGCGAGGCAGCAGTTTAGGTGTTTACCTACACCACCATCATGGATTCCTCCCCAATGACGTTTTTCACAGAAATAAAAAAAATCCTAAAATTTTCAAGGAACCATTAAAGACTCCCAATATCCAAAGCAATCTTGAGCAAGAGAATAAACTGGAGGCATCACACTTCCTGATTTTAAACTATATTTCAAAGCTATAGTGTTTGAAATAGTATGGCATTGGCATAAAAACAAACACAGTAGATCAGTGCAACAGAATAGAGGGCCCAAAAATAAATTCACACATATATGGTCAAAAAGTCTTTGGCAAGTGACCAAGAACATACAATGGGAAAAGGATAATCTCTTCACCAAATGGTGTTGGGGAAAACTGGCTATCCATATACAAAAACATGAAATTGAAACTTTATTTTACACCATTAACAAACAATAATTCGAAATGAATTGCAGACTTAAATGTAAGACCTGAAACCATAAAATTCCTAGAGGTAAACATAGGGAAAGAGCTCCTTGACATTAGTCTTGGCAATGATGTTTTTTGGATATGACACCAAGAGCACAGGCAACAAAAGCAAAGATACACAAGTAGGACTATATCAAACTAAAAAGCTTATGTAAGCAAAGGAAACAATCAACAAAATAAAAAGTCAACCTATGGGAGGGGAGAAAATATTTGTAAATCACATATCTGATAAGGGGTTCATATCAAAAATATATAAGGAATTCATACAACTTAGTTAAACACACACACACACACACACACACACACACACACACACACACAACTAACCCAATTTAAAAATGGGTAAATGACCTAAATAGACATTTTTTTCCAAGGAAGATATGCTAAGGGCCAACAGTATATGGAAAGGTGCTCCATATCACTCATCCATCAGGAAAATGCAAATCTAAATCACAATGAGATATCACCTCACACCTGTTAAGGTGTCTATTATCAAAAAGACAAAACCCAAGTGTTGGTGAGAGTGTGGGGGAAAAGAATCCCTTGTACCTGTTGGTGGGACTGTAAAGTGATTGGTACAGCCATTACAGAAACAGTATGGAGAGAATACACTGGTAGTTTCCAGGGTCTAGAGGGGTAGGGAAAATGGAAGAGGTTGGTCAAAGGGTACACTTTCAGCTATAAGATGAATAGTCTCTTGGAATCTAACATATGGCATGGTGACTACAGCTAGTAATTATATTACCACTGCCCTCCCAGAAGGCAGATGGCTGTGTACATGAGTTCCCATAGGGGAATAATCAGACTTTCTTGAACAGGTCAGTGTTGTTTTTACTTTGAAACATACATTGTAGTGTACCCTGAATCTCACAAAGGACGCCTCAAAAAGTCAAATTATGGAGTCATTTATTCAAAGGCCGGCAGTTACAAGGGAGCATAAGCATTCCAAATCTTGCAACCCCGAAATGCTCGCCACATCTGGCTTATATAGGCAGAATATCACAAAGGTATCAATTACATCTTTGGATTTGGAATGAGGAACCTGGTTTGTACAAAGCAGTTACAGAAGTGAAATTGAGCAAGTTAGTTATCTATAAAGATTAAGTATAGTTTTGGGTCTACAAATCACTGAATCAACGGAAACACATTATCTGGAGCCACTGAGGCAATTTAGAATAATTGTGCTGTCCTGGTCTTGGGACCACTGAGTCAACCAGAACACATTATCTATAGCCACTGAGGCAATTTAGGGTAATTGTGCTGTCCTGGTTCCCAGGTACAGAAGAATGTGCTTCGATAACCAGTACGATCACAATCAATGGGATATTCAAACCACCAACAATGGAGTATTCAATCGATTGGGATAGCATACATAAGTTCAGAAAATCAAAATAGCTTTTCTATTGTTTTAGCAAGCAAATAAGTACAGAAGCCAAAACAGCAGGGTTAAAGTTAAGGTTAAAACTGCAGTTTCTACCTGACATGATTGCTACCAAAATTCACATACATAGCAATTAAAGTAGATAGGCATAATCTTTTTCAGGGCTTAAGACTTTAAAGGGTTCTAACACAGCAGTGCGAGATGGGGAGAGACCTCCTTCAGTAAGAGATATCCAAATTACTTTACCGTCTTAAATATTGCTGGAAATAACTGGTTACTTAATCGACATTTAAAAATCTTAATAAACATAGATTTCTATTCTAGTGGTACATTAAAATAGAAGCTTGCTACGTTCTTCATCAGTCAGGTAAACACAGAAAAAATGTAGGATTACACTAAGGAGCACTTTCTAGGGCCTGCTCAGGTCCTTACAGCTCTAGACACATGGGTGAGTGCTTATTATTCCTTGGGAAATCTTGGTGCAGGTTAAGTAATTGGAAAGATTATGAAAACAGAATAGATAAAGGGACTAAATACAGACAAAAACTTTTCCCCAAAATTGCTTCACATTTTATAGCATTAGACTCAAGGAGAGGAACACTCATTTTTATCTTCATTTCCTCTGGGGCAATCCAGTTCAACCAATTATCATTAAGGTTTAACTGGAAATTCAATACATTATGCAAATGTCCCCTTTTATGTACTAGCACGTCAAGCCAGTACTGAAATGTAGCCGTAGTTAAAAGGAGTAGATGATACCCTAGTTCTCTTTCATAGACATTTCAAAGGCAGGGAGAGGTGCTCCCCAGCCCAAGCTCAGTGGAATAAATCTCGCAGATAGCTATAGTCTTGTTACCACAATGGCTTCCTCTCGGTGCAAAGGTGCTGCAGGAGAGAGATGCTCAATCCCTTCTTCTAAAGAAATCGAGGTGCCATTACTGTATATTTCTAAAGAGCAGCATAGCTTTTTGTGTCACTTGTCAGAAACAAATGCACAAGGCAGCCAGGCCGTCTCACTGCGGGATAGCCTCACTACCATGTGCCAGGCACTGTTCAAAGAGCTTTACATTATTACTTTATTTCATATCAAATCACTAATCATCAGGGAAAGGCACACCAAATCCACAATGAGATGTCACCTCACACCTGTCAGGATGGCCCTTATCAAACAGAAGTGGGGAAACCTGCCAGGCAGAAGGAAATCATACCCAAATGGCCTGTGGTAGGACAAATCCATTTGAATATGAAGGACTGTGGGGCTGGAATGCAGAGACAAGGAGAAGCATTGCAACACATGGGTTCTGGAGAGCCTTGTTAAGGAGTTTCATCTGCCTAACCATTTATGAGCTGTATTCAGTCTTGGTTTCCAGTGGCTTGTCATTTACACTTAACACATTCCATTGTGTTACAAAATTCTTGTTCACATTGGGATAGAATCCCCTCTGCTCCCATCTCTAGGCTCCATCCCCTGGAGCCCTACAGAGAAATCCTACTTCTCAGTTTATTAGCTCTCCAGAGCAGATCACATCCCCTCTAACCTTCTCCAGGCTTTCTTTCCTGCTTGATGGCTAGATGAAGAGGACTCTGAGCCCCAGGTTTGGTGGGGCCCTGAATCCTCCATGGAGAAATGCCACTCACCAATCTGGGACCTGCATCAAACTGCTATGTGAGAGCAAAATAAGCTCGCATTGTGCTTAGACAATTAATTGCAGGGGGTTGCTTGTCTCCATTGTCCATTCTTCCCCAACTCTAACCAGCACTTCCCGCTTTTTAATTCAGAGGCAGAAGGCCGGGCTAGGTTCAGCCCTAGGCCTGTTTGCCCCAGATCAACTCCTCCCCGCACCCTACTCCATGCTGCGTGTTTTCCAGGCTCCCACTCAGCTTGTTTCTTGAGTCTTTGGCCAGTGGAATTCATTGGCAAGAGACTGAAAAGCAGAAGAGAGAGCAGCCAGGATATTTCTCCTAGGCATCTCCAGCAGTGCCTGCATCTCCTGCATGCCTCTAATTCACTCCAGACAGGCTCTCACATGACCCCAGCCCCTGAGCTCCAGCTGCACCCACTCCTCTCTTGGTCCCTCGAGCCTAGTGGTGCTAGCCTCCTACTACTCTCACCTCTGGTTGCCTCACTTCTCCTGCCTGGCATCTCAGTCCTTGTATCACATATGTACCCAACTGTCTCCATGAAAGACCTTCTGTATTAAATATTCGAGCGATTCCTGTGTCCTAGCTAAATCAATATTTAAGAAAAGGAATCATTGCTCTTCACACCACGATTAATGCGACATCCTATATAATAAAAGCATAATATGCAAATCAACCAAACAGCAGAACAGTGGAACAATCATCCAGACAACCATCCAGGACCACGCTATGACACCCACTGGCACCAGGCCAGCCAAGGCAGGTGCAATGCAATTGGTCGGGGGCCTGGCCATCGCCCCATGATCGAGGTGATGAAGAAGGAGGCTCAGGCCACCAACCGGCATCCTGTGGCAGGTGGGTGGGGCCTCCCTCTGCAAGGGAAGTCCAGGTCCCGGGTGCCAGAGGGAAGCTGGTGCCAGCAGCCAGGGGAAGGAAGGGCTACTCTTGCACGAATTTCGTGCATCCGGCCTCTAGTTTACTAATAATAAACTTTGATAACTTTATACTTCATCTCTGATTCAATAAACAGAATATGCATCTCAAATATTGAATACTCAGTTGTAGGGGGAGAAGGAGTGTTTTATTTTAGCCAGACACTAGTATGCATCATTTTAAAATTCCTTTGCCTCCCCTGATCCAAATGTAATCTTGAAACACTAGAAGAATCTCCTAACTTGTCTCACTGTTCCTACTCTCGGCTCCTCTATAATCTCTTTTCAATAAGCAGCCAGATGAAGCTTTTGAAAATACAAATCTGGCGTGGCCAGTGTGGCTCAGTGGTTGAGCGTCAACCTAGGAATCAGGAGGTCACAGTTCGATTCCTGGTCAGAGCACATGCCCGGGTTGTGGGCTCAATCCCCAGTAGCCAGTGTGCAGGGGCAGCAATCAATGATTCTCTCTCATCACTGATGTTTCTATCTCTCTCTTTCTCTCCCTTCCTCTCTGAAATCAATAAAAATATATTTAAATTAAAATGGTTTTAAATAAAAATGCAAATCTGATCATGTCACTCACCTGCCTAGGCCTGCTAATGGCTTCCCAAAGCACTGGGAATAGAATCCAAGCAGCTCACCGTGTCAGCACAGTCCTACCTCATTTGTGCTTGCTGGTCTCTCTCTGCAAATCTCCTACCTCTGCTCCTCCCTGGCCCGTTCTTCTTTGGTCATACTGCGCATTCCTGTTCTCACTTCATTTAACTCATTGGTTCCCTCTGCCCTGCCCCACTTCCACCAGAACTTGTCACAGCTTTCTTTTCTTGTCATTCAAATCCAACCTAAATTACCTCCCTACCCTTTGGTTATTCATTTTCTATCTTTTCAATATTTTCTTAGCATTATTCATTAACAAAAATTAGCTGGTTCATTTATTTGTTTACTAGTGGGCCGGTGCACAAAATTCATGTACATTAAAAGGGAATTAATTAGAAGAAATAGTTTAATATTGCTATTTGCCCTGTCTCTATAATAGAAGTGTCAGAGATGAAAGAAAATTAGTAAAATGTATATAAAATCTCCCTCCTGTCAGAGTCTGGGGCGCGCTGGGGGACCTAGAGTCAAGTCCCCGCCCACCACCCACATGCGCTTTGAAAATGCAGGAGACCCAGACCCGGCCGGCCCCACCCCCACTGAGACCTAGACCCAGCCAGCACCACACCCATCAAGCCTCTCTGGGCAGGGGGTGCAGCCTCAGGTCCCCTGGCCTGGTGCCAGGTGGGGAGGCACAGTCTCAGGTCCCCTGTCAAGCCCCACCGGGCAGAGGGCACAGTCTCAGATCCCCCGGCCCAGCGCTGGGGTGGGGAATGCAGCAGGAGGTCTCCCAATCTGGCGCCAGGGTGGGGGATGCAGCCTGAGGTCCCCCATCAAGCCCCGCAGGGTGGAGGGCATGGCCTGAGGTCCCCTGTCAAGCCCTGCTGGGCGGGGGATGCGGCCTGAGGTCCCCCAGCCCAGCACTGGGGCAGGGGGTGCAGCATGAGGTCTCCCCACCCGGTGCCTGAGGTCCCCTATCAAGCCCCACCAGGTGAGGGGCACGGCCTGAGGTCCCTCGTCAAGCCCAGCCCTGGCCGCCTGCAGCATCACATCAGCGCTGAACGGGGAGGCACACAGGCATTGTCACATCCCCAGCCGGGCATGCAAGCAGGCAGCTTCACCTCAGCGCAGGGCGGGGACACATGTAGGCAGCGTGACTTTAGCGCTGGGGGCGGAAGTCCCTGCCCCCCGTCCCCACCCCCCAGCTCCTGTGCATACACAACCCATTGACTGGTCATGACTCAGACACCGTTAGGACCAATTAGCATATTACCTCTTTATTATGTAGGAAATGAAAGCATAACCACAACTATCTTACTCTCCTACTATAGCCACAGCATTTAGAAAACTCAAGACACCTAGATATTTACTGAATACATAGTCAAATCGCCATTTCCCAGATATGAGAACTGACACCCGCTAATGATAACTGACATGTGTAGGGCCTCCCAGCCCAAGATCTGATGCCATACCTTCTTAGCCCTCTGCCACGCTGGTGCAAACACCTTCTCTCCTAGGCCTTCCAATGCTATTTGGCCAATAATTTACATAGACTGAACAAGAGATTACCCCATATTTGGACTCTTCTGTAGCATATTTATTTAATAATACTAGAAGCCCAGTGCACAGAATTCATGCATGGGTATGGTCCCTAGACCTGGCCTGCTATCAGGGCCATCTTCCCCAGCTGCCCACAGCTGGCCCACCACCCACCCCCAGTTCCCTATTTGCCATCAGGTGATCGGAGTCTGATGGCCAGGGAAGGGACCGAGAAGGTGGCTATTCCCACTTGCTCACCAGCCCCGCCCCCCGCCACCACCCACCCCAGTTCCCTGTTTGCCATTGGGTGACCAGAGCCTGATGGCCAGGGGAAGGGACTGAGAGGTGGTCAGTGCACCTCATAGTGACTGGTCAAGCAGTCGTTTTGGTCATTCCGCCATTAGGGTCAATTTGATTTTACCCTTTTATAATATAGGACTACAGGCCCAATGCACGAAGATTCGTGCAAGAATGGGCCTTCCCCTGGCTGCCTTTCTGTTTTTTGTTTGTTTGTTTGTTTGTTTTGGGGTGTGTGTGTGTGTGTGTGTGTGTGTCTACATGTATGAAGAAGCCAATAAAATTTAGAATTAACCTCAAAATATTGAATTTTTCAGGATCTTGGGATGGATTTTAGTTATCAAACTGGAAAGAACAATTTTAAAACAGGGTTAACTAAAAAAAAAAATGCTATGTGTACATTGTTGTGTCTATCTTTAAATCAGTTCCTAAAAAAGACAAAAAAAGTTTCCATTTTTTGCACACACAAAAAATGGATTAACTTGCCTATAAATTCCATTGGAAAATATTTAGGCCAAAATTCAGGATTTTTTCTATCCTATATATCTAATTTTATCCTCCTTTATAAACTTAGTCAGCATAGGCTAGGCTTTTGCTGCAGTAACAACCCCAAATCACAGCCTCTTAAATTGCAAAGGTGTATTTCTTGCTTAAGCTACACATCTATCCAAGATCTACAGGGGCCGCTGATCCACAAAGTTGCTCAGAGACTCAGACCAACAAAGGCTCCATGATCTTGTAATGGTACATCCAGAACACAAGTCTTCCCTCTAGGTCACCTTGCAGGGAAAGAGAGGCCAGAGAATTGTGTTAGGTTTTGTGCAATGCCTGAGTCCAGACATGATGCATTACCTTCTCTCTGGTTTTTTTTTGGCCTGCATTCGTTGTGTGGCCTCACCAACCTGCATGGAGTGCTGGGGAATGTCAAGAAGCAAACGCAGTACTAGGTGAGCATCGCTGGCTCTGTCACACAAACCCTCCAGCCCTCAAGAAGAACTGACCACTTACTCACTGGTAAGAGGCCCTTAGGTTCAGTTCCCAGTTCCTCCACTTAATTACTTGCATGACTTGTGACAGTTTATTTCATCGCCCTAGGCCACAGTTTCTTCATGTATAAAATGGAAATAATCATAATACATGTGTCATCAGGTTTTTGTTATAATTAAGTGAGCAGATTCACATACTCATAACAGTGTCTAATATGTAGTAAGTCCTCCATACATGGTACTACGTATTTATGATGTAGAGGAGGAGGAGATCCAATTCCACAATTTTTAAGGTGCCTTTAGGAATTTATTGTCCCACGTTTTTGTCATCTCTGTGTCCCTAGTGCTAGTCTAGTATCTGGCCTAGATGGTCAGAAATTTTAAATAAATGTTAACTTAGCCGCTACCTCAGCACTTCTTGATTATTCTCCCCTGAAAGCCATAGCTACCACTGTTGCTGTTTCCTCAACCCGAATGCCTTGCTCGTGTCCCTCTGCCTTGTCAGGACTGTCATCCTGAAGCCGACCTCACCACAAAGCTTTGTCAGGTCATGCCAGGCCTACAGGTGTCACATCTCTCCTCAGAATGTCTGGTCTCACTGTCAGTAACACGCTGGTTATTTGGCTCTTCAGCACCTTGATCTTGCAACAAGCCTGTCCATCTCTTATAACGGGGACTCCACATTTGGTACTGCAAGCAACAGTTCCCATTCTCAATGACACAATACTATTACTTTGAGTATTTATAAGCCAGTTACTGTTCAACATATTTCCTCAAACGTTAGCATGCCTCAGGGTCGCCTGGAGGGTTTGTTAGAAGCAGATCACTGCGCTCCACCCCAGAGTCTCTGATTCAATATATCTTTCCTCAGAGCCTGAATATTTGCATGTCTAACAGGTTACCCGGTTATGTGAGGCCACCGCCCTGGGGCCACACTTTGAGAGGCACTGTTACACAAGATGTCTTACATTTATCCTTATGTTAATCCTCATAATCCTTTAAGGTAGCTCATGCTTCCTCCCCGTGTGTAGTCAGTGACACTGAGGCTCACAAAGCAGAAATAATTTGCCCAAGGTTACCCCACTGGTAAGCAGCAGGTGCAAGATGTGACTCTGCCTCAGCTAAATCCTTGCTCTTCACCACTAGGATGACTGTATATATTGATTATATCATGATATACAACACTCATTACTTATTGATATAAAAGGTCCCTTTTCCCTTTGCATTAAAATTTTGATCAAATTCCAAAACCCTGAGTCTGGGGACATTAGTGTATTTGTCACTCTTAAGGAAGTCTGTTTCAGCTCAAGAACAGAATGAATCTTTCCTAGTCGTTGAAGCCCTAAATCGGAAGCATAACAAGACCCGTGGGTACAAGAACAATGATGATATAAAAGCCACAGCCACCATCTGGAGGCTGACATACCTAGACTACTTTCCTCTTTAAGGCCGTGGCTGAGTCTTTTCTCTGGGACCTCCACCTTTCCTCAGTGCTTGCCTTGCTGGGCCAGGTGACATTCTATTTCCTAAAGCCGTGGTCAGCAAACTGTGGCTCGCGAGCCACATGCAGCTCTTTGGCCCCTTGAGTGTGGCTCTTACACAAAATACCAGGGCCTGGGTGAGTCTATTTTGAAGAAATGGTGTTAGAAGTTTACGTTTAAAAAATTTGGCTCTCAAAAGAAATTTCTATCGTTGTACTGTTGATATTTGGCTCTGTTGACTAATGAGTTTGCCGACCACTGTCCTAAGGCATTCGGTGAAAAAGGAAAAGAAAATAAGCTGAAAGAGTACAGCACTTCTGGGAGTAGCATTGGGCACGCTGAGCTCCAAGAAAGTCCTAGGAAACCAGGCTTCCCAAGTCTTTTCCTGTGACCACACTGCCCTCTAGGGGCCATTACTTTCCAGACAGGATAGTCTGTTTGCCTCTGCCAAGACCAATGCTTCTCAGGTCCAAAGATGGGGTGATTCAAGAATCATGTTAACATGGCCTGTGAGATTCAGGGCGACCTGCACATTGAGACGATGACTTATGTGATACCATCCTTTTCATTCTCTTTCCACGAAAAATCTGGGATCTTGGCGTGTGTCTACCCCTGTCTGGTCTGGTTGTCAGGCTGCTCCTGGAATTGCTTGCTCAAGCGCACATCAGACAAAAGCAAATATAAATGCATGGGACATGTGAAAAAACTAGCATGGTGGTAAAAAAAAAATACTCAAAACCATGGGATGCTGTTAAAGGAATTATATTTAGACAGGAAAAAGACTCAGGACACTCAAAGCCTCTTCAAGTATGTCAAAGGTTGGCAGCATTTCCAAAACAGTGACCTACAAGAGGTGAAGGGGTATTCCCTGAAGAAGGGTTCTGAGGGTAAGACAAAGTCCCACAGATTTCCTTAGTGTAGGACTTTTCAGCACCTTTAACATATTATAGGCCTTATGAATCTCCGAGGGGGGCCATGGTCTCCAGGGTTTGCCAAACCTATTTAGTGAGAAACTCTTCCCCCAGGAATACCCTTCATCTTTTCACAGAATACCATGTTCCTGGAACACACACTGTGATTCACGGACATTTACAGGATACGAGTGTTTCTATGTCCAAGTCTGGACAAACTTGAGAATAATTGTATGGCAGGGCTTTGTACCGCACAGTTCCAGGGGCAATGACCATGAAATAAATTGCTGTAGCACTTTACAGTTTACAAGACAGTCCCTTATACCTCCTCTCATTTAATCCTCACAGCAATCCTGTGAGATATGCCTACCAGCAACCCAATTAAAGTCATCTCACTCGAAGTTTGCTGGGTATTTTTCTGAACCAAAGAAAGGATGAAGCTAGCAAATTCTTCATCCCTGCAAATATTTGAGCACTGTCTGAAGTCTACTTAATAGCCATAACTGCTAGCTTTTATTAAGTTCCTAACTTCCTGTACTCAACTGATCTCATTTAATTCTCACAAAAATCCTACAAGGTGGAAACTATCATTATACTCATTTGCCAAAGGAAGAAATTGAGGCTTAGACAGAATGACAGGGACACACCCGAGGTCATACAGTCAGATTCACTTTAATCCTAAGCCACATGTCTAACCACGTGGCCCATTTCGGGGAAGCTCTAAATATAAAAGGGAGATGAAGTTGTGCTGCTCTCTGAGTCTATATCGTATGACAGGTTTTCACTGTCTGTGTCCCAGGCCCTTCCCTTTCCTTTTCTCTTCCCCCTCCCCCAGGGGGTGGATTTGAAGGGTGAGGGAAGGGAATGTCACACTCCTGCTAGTGCAGTGCCAGCAAATTACTGCCAGAAACAAGCAGTGCTGATGTCGCTAATCACCTGCCCCAAGGTGGCTGGCAAAGGGTGTAGTCTCTCATATAACTCTTATTTGTGTGATTTATTGTGAACAAGTTAAAGTTACTTTGGGAGACTGGATACAGAAGGAAACACCTGCTTCTTCTAGGAAAATAGTGACAACATAAAACCCTTAATATTCACAGGATTTGTTAGAAAAGACATTCTGTCAACCCCATCTAATTATAATCTGAGGTGTTAATTAGTTTTATAGTCATGTTGTTACCTGTGCTTCTCACTTTTCATCTGCTTTAGAAGAAGTAAAATAAGGAAATAAAGAAACTTCCAAACACTGTAACAGCAAAAGTTCGGGGGCTATGCAAGAGGAAGCGATTATAGATTACAGCCAATTTAGAATTTGTGTTTCAAAATAGAATAAATCCTCATGACTTGTTAAAGGTAACCCTGAATCAGTAATCATCCTAGATCATGTGAACAAGCAGGTCTTTATCCATCTTCTTTCTTTTTATAGGAATATCACATGTGTTATTACAAACAATAGTTAGAACCACAAACCCAGAAACACCACCTAATTACGAATTCTGTGTTTAATCCTGTATTAGTTTGCTAGGGCTGCCATAATAAAATACCACAGGTGATTTAAACAGCAGAAACTGTATTTCCTTGCATTCTAGAGACCATAAGCCCAAAACCAAGATGTCAGCAAGTTTTTATTTCTTCTGAGGTTTCTCTCTCCTTGGCTTGTGAATGGCCATTTTTTCATCTTTGTCTTCACATGGTCTTCTCTCTATGTATGTTTGTGTCTTAATCTCCTCTTCTTATCCAGTCATATTGGATGAGGGCTCACCCATATGACCTCATTTGACCTCAATCACCCCTTTAAAGGCCCTAACTCCAAATGCAGTCACATTCTAAGGTGCTGGGTCTTAGGACTTCAACATATGAAATTAGGGGAAGGGATATAATCCAGCTCATAATAGGGATTTGAGGGAGGGGCACAATTCAGTTCATAGCAATCCCCAATATTTTCCCAGCATCAACTATGTATATGAGACTGGAGATGCAACACACAGCAGAAAAAGCAAAGATGCTGCCCTCTTAGAGCTTAAGGTTCAGTGAAAACCCAAAAATAATACCTAATACAGTACCTGGCAGCTAGTTATCATAATCACAAACAAAGTTGTAGTTGCAGGCAAAGCTACAGTTGAAGTCATACTCATAGTCTTTTCTTACTAGTGTCCTTATTGGAAGCCTGACGCTCCAGTGATGAGAGAGTTATTCAGCTTTTCTTTTACCATCAATGCTTAACAAAAGGACTGAAGAATAGCTGGTTGCCCAGCCAAGATGGTGCCTCTGAAAGCTCACTCTGACCACAAGGATGTCTCCCCTTTTGTTTCTTCTCTTAAGCAGAAAAACACGTGACACCTGACCCAGGATTCCTGCTCTAACACTACTTTTATGTGGGTGGGCTAGTGAGACCCTAGAGGCCAGGAAGACTCTAAAATAGCAATACATTAAGAATGATTGCTCCTGTGTTTGAATCCTACCTCTGTTACAGATCTCTTGACATTGTGCAAGTCATTCACCTCAGGCCTCAATTTCCTGATCTATAAATGAGAGGGTTAGAATATGCCAATCTTTTCCAACTGAGTTCTGAGACAAATGTGCAGGTTGTCTACATGCAGAACCTGCACAACTGCACACAGCAGCCCTGCCCTGCCGGACCCACAGGGGTTACTGGGAAATAACTTAGGGCCAGTGGAGGTGGGGGAAATCAGCTACCTCCACTTCAGTCTTAAGTTCTGCTTCATCTGCCTCGTATCTTGCATTTCTGCGTACAATTTTGTGAGGTTTCTATAGCTAAGAAGCTTTGAAAACCACTAATAACTTCAAGATTGATTCCATTGTTAATACTCCAGTTAGATGACTCTATGCCCTGAAACCAGAACTCCATTCCCAACAGCCACTCTGGGTGTAGGGTCAAAGTCTGTGCTTCCCGCACATGGAGTTCCCTCTCTCAGTGATGGGTGACCTGGCTGTGCTTACGAAGCAAGAAGGGATGTCTTATCGCCCAGTGATTTGAAGGGTGAGGGAAGGGAATGTCACACTCCTGTCTAGAAAAATTGCATTCCCCTTTTTTACTTAGGCTTTTCAGGCAGTTATAGAATCTCCCCTCATTAAAACTTCTACATTTATTCCTCCTCTTCACCGGGTGGTGTTTCCTGACACTTGTGCTGTCACAGCCTGTCAGAATTGAGGAATCCCACACTGCTGTTTATTTTTAGCTCCCCTTGCTTACGTTTTCATTTCAGACTCAGCTAGGGGTTTTCTCTCCTTCGTGGTCTTAAATTGGCAAGAAGATTGGGTCTTTGGGCACAAGGTTTGAAGGCTGCCAGTGTCTTTGAGTGAGACCTCTGTGGTTGGTACGTGGCAGCCTCTCTTGTGTGACTCAGGAAACATTTACTAGGCACCAACTACATACTCTGTGCAAGTCCCTGTTTGTGAGCTCTAGAGGTTTCAAGAATGAATCTGATATGGATCCTGCCTTTAAAGACTTAAAAGCAAAGGTGGAAGAGGGGGAGGGTATGGAGCGGGGGCGAGCAGGGAAGCAATGAGGGAATTCAATGAGCCTCACTCCAACCAGGCTGGAAGCCGTCACACTATAGCCTGCAGGAACATGGTTAGTGACAGAAAGTCTTGATGGAGGATCATCAGTGACGTTAAACAGAAAACTATGGCCCACCACTCCAGGAAGCATGATGCATAACCTTGAGGTGTTCTCAGCAGACATGTAAAATAAGAACGCCCCTCCTCTGCAAGACTCCCTAAAACATGGAGGGGGGTCAGCCTGCCAGTTTTTGACTGAATTATGGCTTAATTGACTGTGCAGAAGAGAATTTAACAGCAGGCCTGGGACTGCTATCTTCAGAAAGGCCTGCTACAAAGACCCCAATAGCCTCAGCAATGTTGAGAAAGAAGAACAAAGATCTCTTGATATCAAACTATACTACAAGTAGGCCACAGTAGTTAAAACAGCATGGTACTGGCATAAAAACAGGCATAAAGATCAATGGAATAAAATAGAGCTCAGAAATAAACCCACACCTTCATGATCAATAAATACTTAACAAAGGAGGCAAGAACATACAATGGAGTAAAGACAATCTATTCAATAAAAGGTGTTGGTAAGCCTGGCTGGTGTGGCTCAGAGGTTGAGCTTCGACCTATGAACCAAGAGTTCATGCTTCAATTCCTGGTCAGGGCACATGCCTGGGTTTCGGCACATCACAAAAGGCACAAGACTGGGATTCAGACAGACACCTCCTAAGAGCTGGCAATGTAATTGCAGACAAGTCAGACCATCTCACACTTAGTCTTCTCCATTGTGCAGTGACCACAGCAGAAACCAGCCCCAAGTACTTCAAGCATGAGCATGAGCACACAAGCTCCTTAAGAAGCAGAAGTCTCTTTTCAACTGCACAACGGGATCATCACTGTGATTTTCAGACTGAAGACCAGCTCAAGCCCTAAAAAGCCACAAGGAGGTTCCCCAGAGGAACCCTGCAATCCCCCATAAGAATTGCTGTTTCACTTGGTTCTACTCTCCAACCATCAGGATGTACAGAGAAGCAGATGGAATACCTACTGACTGAGTTTTCCAAATTGACCTTTCAAAGTTTTAGGCACAAGGAGACTTCCAGACTTACCACCTTTAAGCCTTTCCCACCCTATGGAACCAGGAATTCCAGATCTGCTCATGTCTGATCCACCCAGGATTCTATATCCAAACAGCCTCTTGCAAATAGCTGAAACATGGCAACTTCAAGGAAAATAGCATCCTCCCATCCTCCTGTCTGTACCCATGCATTTTCTCCTTTGCTTCCTGTCTGCTTCCAGTCCCGCAACACTCCTGCCTCTGTAGCAAAGACTCCAAGCATTTGTGTTCTCCCCATGAAAACTCATCTTTCCTGTGTCCCATGATTCAAGCAAGGTCTGCCTCAGTGACTGACAAGTTTGTCTAATGAGCCGATACCATCATCATCTTACATCCTCACAGCCCTTTAAAGTCTGCAAAATTCTGTACATATATGATCTAATTGAAGTGCATGCCAGCCCTCTGTACCAAGTATATTCATCCAATTTCAAAGCTGCAGAAATTAAACCTGCATCTGGTTTTGTAAATTTGAAGCCATTTGCTCAAAACCACTCAGCTAGTTTGTGATAAAACTAGAATTTGAACCAGGTCTTGGGATTCCATGTACATAGTTCTTTCTATTCTAAGCCATTTGCTCAAAATCACTCAGCTAGTGATATAACTAGAATTTGAACCAGGTCTTTCTATTCTATCCTGCACCCAAATGTTATTAAAAATGATGTTCCCAAATGCAAGAGTTTTTAAGATGTGTCCACAAACATCTGAAAGTACAGCCAAATGCTAAGGGTATGATTTTTAATCAGTATTGGGAAAGAAAGGGTCTATGCCTTTAATACTCATCAGATTAGGAAAGACACCCAGGACCCAATACCAGTAAGAAGCACTGTTAATAGAAGTGACGAGGTATCCAGCCCAGGAGAGTGAAGAGGCTCATTACATTCCAGAGAGGCCAATGTCCTCTATTCATCCTTAGCTGATCTCTGTTGTACAATTTCATGCTTAGATTAAAAACGAAATTAGGAGTAAAATTGTTTTTACTCCTACTTAAAAAATACTTTCCATTTTTTAATCATCATTCTTTATTGTCATTTTAAAGCTAGGAGAGGGAAATGATCAAATAGCACAGATCTAAGAGGTATACTAGAGCCTCATATTCATTCTTAGTAAATTGTCCTTCCATCTTTTCCTCAGCATCCTCTCAAGTCTTTAAATCAATGATTTTCTAACTCATCTCTATGGAATAGAAGGATTGTACCCCAGTAGGGTTATAGTGGGGTGGGGAAGGGTTAGATGGTATATTAGTGTGCATTCTCCAAATAACGTAATAGAGAGAAAGGGAGAGAGAGGAGAGAGAGAGAAACTTATTTTAAGGAACTGACTTACATGATTATAGAGGTTGGTTAGTTGAAAACCTGCAGGGTGGGCTAGCAGGCTGGAGACCAGAGAAGAGGGACGCTGCAGTTCAAGTCTGAATGCTACTTGCTGCAGAGCTTCTTGCTTAGAGAGTATTTTAGTTCTATCTATCCTTCAACTGATCGAACGAGGCCCACCCTCATTGTGGAAGGCAATCTGCTTTACTCGAAGCCCACCAAGTGAAAAGCTAACCTCATTCAAAAATGCCCTCATGGAAATATCCAGAATAATGTCTAACTAAATATCTGGGTGCTGCAGCCCAGCCAAGGTGATACATAAATTAATCATCACAGACAGATTCCATCCATTACCACCCCATCTCCACCTGACCAAGAGCAGCTCAGTATTGACTGGTTTTTATGAAACTTAAGATTTTATTTGAAACATTATTACTATGCAATAGTAATAATAGTAATTTTGTAAAGGTTTCATTTACTATCTTAATCCAAAGTAATAATGAAGGTAGAAATATGGCTCTGAATATGGGGGTGATATTTGGAATCCTGATGACTTCAGATACCATAAAGTAACTTTTTAACTAGTTGGCCCACATCTGCTCTTGGCTCCCTCCAATTGGGTCTGCAGAGTACATACGGGAAATCTTTTCTCAACATAAATCTGACAATGTCAGGGTATCAAGTTTAACATCAACATTGATAAGTAATTTTATTAGCATGTACCCTTGATGTGAAGTAACAAGAATGGCACTTTACCTCTGTGGTTAGACTTATTTTAACTTCTCAAGTAAAACTTTTTTTCTCATTTAACTAACACAAATATTTAAAGTTGTGAATTTTCCACTTAATACAACTTTGGCTACATCCCATTACTTTTTATATGTGGCTTTTTCATTATCTATATTTTCTAAATATTCAGCAAACGTGGTTTGGCTTTTCTCTTGGACCCAGGAATTATCCACTAAAGACATGTTTCTGCTTATCTATTTGTGTCTCTATTTAATTTTTTCCAGGTTTATTTTTTAGGAAATATTGCCTGACATATTTCTACTTTAGAAACTCTATTGAGAGTGTCTATGTGGCTGAATCTGATGTCAATATTTATACATCTTTCTTAGGGCATTTAATTACTTCAGAGAGATTCACAGATGACACAACTTCATAGTTCTGGGCATCACTCCATGGTTGTAGAAAAATCCATAAACTGGCTACTCTTGCTATTTAATCAGCACTTTTTTTAATTTCTCTTTTATAAAACCTATGTGGCTGCTGAAGTAAACTGACATGTTAAATTCTCTGTAAGTAAAAAGATTCTACAAGTCATGGGACTGGGTGTTCTGAGATCTGGATCCAAACTCCCAGCTCTACCACAGCCAGTTGCGTGACCTAGGGCAAGCCTCTCACCTCTGAGCTCCAACATCCTCATCTCCCCATAAAGGAGGCCGGAGAGCTAGTCTTTGCAAGCTCGGGTCTCTCTAATCACTAAGCCTGGTTTCCAAAGGACTGTGGGAAGCAATGCTATCTTCAATCTCATTGTAATAAAGTGATATAACTAGATGATCTGTAAGGTCCCAGCAAGCTTTAAAATTCCATAAGTGGAACAAATCAGATACCCATGGTCCTTGCGTTTAACTGCCTGGGTTAAAAGAACCCACACTATATAAAATAAAAGAGAGGAGGAGGAATTAGGTTCAAGTCCTGGCTTTAGCACTAACTGGCTCTGTCATCATAGATATTACTATCTATTAGATCTCCCACTACTCTGACCCTCACTTAGCTCATCTTTAAAATGGATATGTCACCAGCCTCCCAAAGCTTAAGATAACAAATAGAAAGTGCTTTATAAACTGTGAAGTGCCATAAAACCATAGTTCCTGTTATTAAATACTCATGCAGCATTAATACCTCTGATGTCTTATGTGTTTTAGAAGGTGTTAAATTTAATGGAATTGTTAAACTTACTGCCTTTCATTAAAACAGCAGCCATGGGCAGGTCTATAAAGAGAAAGCAAGGGGATCGGTATTTTGCCTGAATTACCTGGGTAATCACAGCTAAATCGCTTTGATGAATTAAGAAGAGTAAGAATTAAGACTATCTCAAGACTGGGGAAGGACTTAATAACCTCACTATATCTTCTTCTGCCCCATTATTTCATAAAATGAAGACAGAGAGAATTACATTGCAGGACATACTGAAAAGAACATGAACCACAGGTTCCCAGCAGACTGGCACATTAGCATGGGAACAAGGCAGGCATGGTGACTAGTGTGTCAAATAAGTTTTCAAGTAAGGTGCTAATTGTTTTTTCATTTTTAACAAGAAGGTAATAAACCAATTCTCAGTTCTCCTAGCCCTACAGCTGTATGAGGAGCCATTGCTTAAATCCCAGCCCACCGATGTTGGTGGTCACAAGTCTACAATCTGATTTCCGGGATGCAGGATAGAGAAATAGGATGTGAAAGATTTCCTCCTCCAGCAAAGAATAAGGGGAAGAGGAGAACTGAACAGACACATCACAAAGGAATATGTAGAAATGGCCAACAAGCAAAAAAAAAAAAAAAAAAAAAAAAAAGTGTTCAACATCATTAGTCATTAGAAAAAAAAAAATTAAAAACACTGTGAGATACCCTATACACCTACTTGGATGACTGAAATGTTAAACTGACAATATCATATGTTGGGTAAGCACTTTGGAAAATTGTTGAGCAATTTCTTATAATTTTAAATATATACCTACCCTATGACCTAGCAATTTCATTCGTAGGTATGTGCTCACAAAAAGATTTATACAGGAATGTTTGTAGCAACTCTATTTATAAAAGTGGGGGGTATGTGGGAGGACAATCTAAATGTCCATCAATAAGAGAATATATAAGCAAATTGTGGTACATGCATACAACAGATTACTGTTTGGCAAAAAAAAAAAAGAACTGATAAAACAATTGGGATGAATTGTTTCAATTGTTTCAAAAACATGTTGAATCTAGGAAGCCAGAATAAACAAAGTACATTCTGTTAGATTTCAAATATTATGCAGTGTTAATTTATTCTCTATTTTGATTGGAGCCATGGTTATCTGGGCATGTCATTTTTCAAAACCCATCCAACTGCACACTTAAGATCTGTAAATTTTCCCTAGCCAGTTGCTCAGTGGTTAGGCTCACGGACTGAAGGGTCCAGGTTTCGATTCTAGTCAAGGGCATGTACCTCAGTTGCAGGTTCAATTGCAGGCTCAACTCAGGCTCACCTCAATCCCTGGCCCTGGTCGGGGCATGTGCAACCAATTGATGTGCCTCTTACATCAATGTTTCTCTCTTTGTCTCTCCCCCTCCCTTCCACTCTCTCTCTCAAAATCAATGGAAAAATATCCTCGGGTGAGGATTGACAGCAACAAAAAAGGTCTGTAAATTTTACTGCATGCAAATTAAATCCTAATAAAGAATGCAGAGGAAGAAATAAATACCACTTAAAACTTGTAATTTCTATTCCTTTGCTACTTTATAGGAAACATTTTTTTAAATATATTTTATTAATTTTTTTACAGAGAGGAAGGGAGAGAGATAGAGAGTTAGAAACATCGACGAGAGAGAAACATCGGTCAGCTGCCTCCTGCACACTCCCCACTGGGGATGTGCCTGCATCCAAGGTACATGCCCTTGACTGGAATCGAACCTGGGACCCTTCAGTCCGCAGGCCGATGCTCTATCCACTGAGCCAAACCGGTTAGGGCTATAGGAAACATTTTTAAACTTAAAATCTTATTACTCTTTTCATAAATGCGATTTTAGCTTTACTTTATTCCCACACCTTCATTAATGCCAATTTTATTTCTTTTTCTTTCAGTGCTTAAAAATTCTCTAGCTAAGCATCTTTTTCCATAACATGCCTTATGCAAGCACTGCACTGAGTGAAAATGGATATTCCTAACCCTCATTACATGGTGCAAAAATAAAGGCCTTGTTCTTGACTGTGGAACTGTGTAAACAAATTAAATGTGGCTTAATAGTGCAGGTGAAAAGGTGGCAACAGTTAGTGCTTAATAAGGTGATCCATGGGGTTCATTAGCATGGAGTGGAATTTATCAGAAGAGGTTTTCAGAACCTAATTAACGCACGCCCCCCACCCCCATCAAATAGAAGCATTCGATTAATATGAACCATTCTGAGTTTAAACATCACATTAATTAACCCCATAACTGATACATTTCCCAGTCATGTGAGGAACATTAGTCACATTAATCAAAAAAGATCACAATATTAATGAAAATAAACTGAGTAGCAAATGTAAATGAGAGGATGTGATCCTTTGGCCCATTTTATAAATTCATTTTTACCAAAAAAAGATAATAATAACTACCAAAAAAAAAATGCTAGGTGACAGTACATTGCAAAGGAAATCTTTTTAAATTAGGAAATTGGTTACATCTCAATAAACCAAATGTAAGTTGAAAATATTACAACTCAAAATGTAATACTCCTAGATTACCTTAAACACACTCAGAACTCTATCAGCCTACCGCTGGGCAAAATCACCTCACTGCCGCTGCCCAGCATCACCAGAGCACTGAAGCACGTGTTGCTAGCCTAGGAAAAGATGAAAATTCAAATTTCTACTGAATGCGCATCACTTTCATACCATCTGTCTTAACTTGTATCCTGTCCACCACCTCCTGAAAATACCCACCACTGTCAAATAGATCCTAGAGCGTTAGGAAAAAAGAGTGGAGCTGACACAGAAAGAAGTACCTGACAAACTTCTAGTTGTTCCTGGATAGCCCTTTTCTTTCTTCCAAACAGATGTCTTAGCACATGGCCACACAAAATAAAGATCCCATCTCCCAGTCTTTCTTGCAGCAGGCAGAGGTGTTAGACTGCAGGTTGTAGAACTAGATTCTGGCCAATGGAACATAAACCAAGCTGTCCTGTGGCAGCATTCAAGAATTTCCTCCAAACACAGTTGGTGCAGAACTATGGCCATTCCCTCTTTCTCTGCTTCTCGTTCCTACCTAGGAAGCAAATGTGGCCTTGAGGGATGACGGCTGAAGGCTAGGTCTTAAAGGAGGGGTACAGTGAGCTGGAAACACGCCACATCTCTAACAACTTTGTGGAGAAAAACCACGGTGATAGCTTGCCCTCATAACTCCAGACTTTTATATGAAAGAGCAATCAATTTCTACCTTGTTTAGGCCATTTTATTTTGTGTTTTGTTGTTATTGTTGTTATTATTATTGCTAGAAACTAAATTTAATCCTAATCGATACAAAGAGCATTATGTTTGTAGTTTTGTGGTTTTCTTTTTTGTTGTTGTTGCTTAAAATCAAACTGGCCATTAAGGCCCCCAGTCCTGAGAAAGAACATCAGGTCTGTGTGAGAAGGAATTCTTGTGGTCACCTGAGTCTCCAGGGAACAGAGCCTGGGGCGAGGATTAAGTGCTGATGGTCATTCACAGGTGCAGTCCCAGGACAGTGAGAATAAGGCAAAAGGATGTGAAATGGGGAATGATGAAAGCAATGCCAGGTGACGCACTGCTCACAATGACCCATAAAAAGATGTGTCAGGTTGCTTGTCACTCAGCAGTTCAGGCCACCTTCAAGCCCTAGGAATAAACCATGCTTTAATCCGTCCATGGGAGGGAAGGAAAGAACATTTACCTATGAGCCCCTACTTGGATAGCCAGCATTCTCTCCTTAGGCAGGTAACTCCTCTACTCTGACTGTACTGTCTGCCTCCTTCCATATACTAGTACCTCAGGAAGGCAGAGCTCACACACAGGTGTTTTGTTTCCTCCAACTTCAGAGGTAGAGAGGAGCTGGAAAATAAAGCCACGTGGCCACCAGGTGGCGCTGTGTGGTGGTGGCCAGAGAGGAGACCCCATAACTCCCAGTAAGTGATTCTCTCCTCCCAGGGAGATGCTGCAGAAGTTGGCCTAGTCCAGCTGCTAGTATTTTGAACTTTTTCATTTCATGGCACACATAAACTAATTACTAAAATTCTGCAGCACACACAAAAATATATCTTTTGCTGATCTGACAAAAAAATACATATAATTTTGATTCATTCACACCAGACGCTGTGTTATGCTGGCTGTTGAAAATGTTTTACTTGACAATCTAAGGGAAGAGAGGTCAGTGCCCCTGACTAAATAGTCAGGTATTGCACGTTTTAAAAATTCTTTCAGCGCACCTGTTGAAAATCGCTGGCATCCAATAAACCCACCACAGTTTCCAAAGGGGCCCAAAGTTTGACCTTAAAACATCTCAAAGCTGACATTTGCACTGCCCAACATGGAAGGGCCCCTAACTCTATGTACATACATCCTTACCTATGAATATGATCCTAGAGGCTTTGGTTTCCTGCTGTCTAATATTATTGGCCAATTCCTCATTTTGCCCTAAAAGGTCATAGATAATACTCTCACTCTACATCTAAGATTAGAATAAATGAAGATAAAAGATGAGCAAATAACTGATAACCTCAAGTCAACACACATCCGAGCAATAGAACAAGAGAGACATATTAAATCTCTTGGTTTGTTATATAGACTTCTGGGTAGAGCTATCCATCTCCGATTCTCAGTGTGCCTGCCTCTCAGAGCGTTGCGATTCTGCAGGAAATTTGAATTGCAGGCTGGTCGTTGGCCAGAGAAGTACAAGAAAGAGACAACCACACTAGTCTTAAAAAGTATTCATAGACAATGCTGTGGTGTGAGAAAGAGTTTTTACTTGCATATAAAGGGGCTGGATAGGTTTTTTTTAAAGGAGCTCACAGAATATGGAAATGAGTAATATAGACTGCTTAACTTACTACATTTCTTTTAGAAATGTTTTCCTATCCTGGGGTAAGGAAAATTAAATTCTCCAGGAAGTCAGACTGAGGGCAAAATGGCAGAACTGCTTTTTTGTCTTCTTTACTAAGAATCCAAAGACATGTTGAAGTCCCAGAGGCCCAGCTGGGCCATACACTGGTTTAACGTGGGAAACTCCCCGAACCACTTGTAAAGCCAGGGTTCTAATTTGTTAAAAAAAAAAAGGATGACATTACTGCTACAGAATTAATTTCAAACAGTTAAAAATCTGGTATCCATGCAACTATAAAACAAACATGTCAAAGATTTCATTCAAGTCTTTAATTATTGAGAGAGCCAGTAAGATATTATGACTGAGTTGAGAATATGAGGAACAAAGATACAGTTAGTCAGTCAAAGGAATGCCAAAATAAATTTGTTCATAGATGTGAAACTGGTTAATGTCCTACAAGACAATAAATGGTAATATTTTGGGGTTACTTTTTCTACTACATAGAAATCAGTGGCATCTCTCCAGGGAAAAATTTATTTGCATCCTTGTGGAGAGGAATTATTTACATTCCTCTCAGACAAGAATCATGCGCAATGCTATTCCATTTTCACAAGTTAACTCCCATCCCTACGGAGCTGTAAGACAGCCCAGTTCAGGAGCTGGCAGGACAAACGACTGCCCATGGGTCAAACCCAGACCACAGCCTGCTGTTTTGTTTATTTGTTTGCGTTGTTTTGTTTGTTTGTTTAAATATATTTTTATTGATTTCAGTGCAGAAGGGGGTGTGAGAGAGAGAGATAGAAACATCAGTGATGACAGAGAATCATTGATTAGCTGCCTCCTGCACACCCCCAACTGGGGATCCAGCCTGAAACCCAGGCATGTGCCCTGACCAGGAATGGAACTATGACCTCCTGGTTCATAAGTTGACATTCAACCACTCAGCCACACCAGCCGGGCCACAGCCTATTTTTATACAGCCCACAAAGCATGGCTTGTACATTTTAAAAGAGCTGTTAAAGAAAAGAAAGGAGGGAGGAAGGGAGGGAGGGAGGGAAAGAGAGAGGGAGGGAGGGAGGGAGGGAGGGAGGGAGGGAGGGAGGGAGGGGAAAGATGGAGGGGTGACGTCTTGGCATTTAGAATCAGAATAGTTCATGTTCATAATTCCATGAAGTAGTCAAAGAGAGATTTCCCATTTTACAAACATAAGTTACTACTATGAAAAATTAGGGCACTTAAGATAAAAGAGATATATGGGTTTATTGAAAAGGTCCAATGAACTGGCAAATCTGGACCCACATTGTCACCTGGCAACAATCAACTAGATTCTTATTTCTCAGACAGTGGATGAGGAAACCAGGAGCATGGCATCACCTGGGAGATTGTTAGAAATAACAATCCCCTCCTAAAACTCAGCCCCGGAGACAGGTGCCCAGCGACCTCCATGCACACAAAAGTCTAGGAAGCACTGAGCTAGCTCTGGACAAGGTCTTTAGCAAGGCATGTACTCCCCAGACTGGTATGGTCCCCACCAGTCTATCTCTCTCCGCATTTGGTCTTTTTTACTTATTTACATTACCTGCCTGGCCTGTGTAAATAGTCCGGCTTTCAACCCTAATCCAAACCCCTTGGCCTATCAGCTGAGCCCTCCAGAACTATATTTCAAAAGTTTCTCTCACTACTTCCAGCCCAACCCCTTCCATTCCACGTATACTAACTCCCTAATAGATATTTCCTCCCATTATTTCTCCCAGCAGAAATCCAATGTGATTATTTTATCTATCCATTCATTCATTCACATTAGAAAGCAGGTATGCTGACACGCTTTGCATTCCTAATTACAGGACTCTTCCAATGTCACTTGCTCACATTTGTAATTCTAGCACCCAGCACAGTGTCTGGCATATAGTGGGCATTCAATAGTGAAACTATGAACGTAGGGACAAATAATCCAATGAACGGAGGAATTATTAAAGCCAGAACTTCAGGTGACAAATGTTTGTTGTCCATCAGGTACTATGATGGGCCTTGGAGATACTAGGTACATAAGATAGCATCCTACTCTCAAGAAGCTTCCAATACTTCTGGAGAGCCTGACAGAGAAGCCATAATCGCAACAGAAGAGGATGTGAGCTATTACGGAAGTGTAACCATTATCTATTGTTTTAATAATACTGCATAACAAACCACAGAACCTCAGTGGCAGGCTACAATTATTACTTTCCCAGGTGGTCATTTAAGTGGCTTTGCTGTACTTGACTGGAATTTATTAATACCTGGGCACTGAGTGGAGGCCAGGTGCTCCTGGCTGGAATGGCTGGCTCACTTTCATGGGCCTCTCACCCTCCAGCACACTGCTCTTTGCATTTTCATGGTGATGGCTTAAATGCATTTTAATAAGGTAAAACCATTGCCCAAGAAATAATACAATTTTGCAAAAAGACCAAAGGAACTACATCTGTCTTGTGGTTCAGGTTTGTTTTACAATGTATGAACCGCCATCCCCTGCCTCTTCTCTCGGCATCACTTCTTGGTGACGTCCTTGGTAGAAGCTTAAAATCCAAACACGGGAAAGTTATTTTGGAAGCTTTTCCATTCCACAATCCAAGATCATTTTTTTCTAAACACTATACAATGGCAGGAAGACTACTGCCAGTCAAAGCAATAAAAAAATAACATAAAACATGTTGAATCCTTTCAATGAGTCCTTGTGCTAGGCACTCCATATGCACTAACTCATCTCTCCTCCTACCAAGTCTAAGACATGTATAATTACTCCAGTTATAGATGAAGAAACTGAAGGTCAGAGAAGTTAGATAACTGGTTTGAGGGTGCTCAGCCAAGATTTAGCACTCTAGAAACTTTTCCCTCCTGTTACACCACAAAAAGTGACGTAATGCCCATCACCTTGTCCTACTTTTCCTTACTGAGAGAGGCTGTGTAATGATTTTCACATCTCCATCATTTTTGGCCAAATGTACAGCCCCAAGAATTAAAATTTCAGTAAGAGAAACACGGGAGTAAATTACAACACAGGTCAGCCATGAAATTACGGCTGTGTATTTTTAGGGCCATTGTACACTAACAGACAAGGCCTACTCGTTTTCCTTGTCCTGCAATATTAAATTTTGAAATTGCTTCCTTGGTTCAAAAAGTTCTGATGCCATTTGTATTGTGTCAGTCATAAAACAAATGCAAGTAATCCTGAAGACTCTGATCATTTTGTGCCAACCAAAGATGAGGGCTGTAGTGTGTGTGTTTTTCATTCTTGCCTAATGCATTTTTAACGAAACCACTTTACTTCTCAAGCTTGAAAACTGTAACCTAAGTTTTCCTTCCTATCACATTATTTTGTTCAGAGTAGTCATTTGCCTGCCTTTGCTGGCAACTTCAAGACATGGGGAAGAAAGAAATCAAGTATGTAGACATGAATATTCCGGGTCATGTGGTACTGACTTGCCATCAGAGAAAACTTTCTCAACCTAAAGGATTGGATCCGCACTTAGTACATACAACCCATTTGCTTTCTCTCCTGAAATACACAATTTCCATCTGTTCCAGGAGTTGACTCCCATTAATGTCTGGTGTGGAATAAAAAGCTCAAAAATCAAATGAAGTCTTGCCTCAGCAATCCTGTCAGATCCTGCAGTTTGACTTCTAAAATGGCCCACTTTTCAAAGTGACATAACAATCAATGAGCCATTTAGTGATTTAGCTGGAAATACAAAGCCCAGGCTGTTTATCTGTAAACCTTTCCATAAGGTTAAAAAAAAACAAAAAAAAAGTCAGCAAGGAGACACAGGAAAGTTTTTCTTATAATCTACATCAGAAACGGCAAAAGGCTTCATTCATCTCACATGACAACTCCAGTTAAGTAGTAGTTCTGCCTGAAGCACACTGTTGAGAACTATTTTGAAGTCACATTTGCAGATGATGGGAAATGTGCAGCAATCGATTAGTAATGTCTGCTTAATTATACCATTACTATTGGCAGCCTTTGTACCATCCTGGCTTCGTTCTTCCAAAAGTTACAGTTGTTTAAAAGTTTAGTCATCTAGAAGTATCCAGTATATTTTATTATATATGGCCAATAAAAAGGCATCTTTTGATGCCCAGCATAACTGATGACATTAAAGAAATTACAGTAGCTCTAGCTGGCTTGACTCAGTGGATAGAGCATGGGCCTACGGACTGAAGGGTCACAGGTTTGATTCCGATCAAGGGCATATGCCTGGGTTGCTGGCTCAATCCCCAGTAGGGGGCGTGCAGGAGACAGGCAATCAATGATTCTCTCTCATCATTGATGTTTCTATCTCCCTCTCCCTCTCCCTTCCCCTCTGAAATCAATAAAAATATTTTGAAGAACAAAAAAAAGAAATTACAGTAGACATTATTGTTCTTCCACAGTGGGCCACTACTCAGAAAAGTGACACAGGGTTTTTCCCTAGACAGCTGTGTAAGAAACCCCTAACATACTTACTAGTACATATTTATTGTTCATATTCAAGCTCCATAGAATTGACTTCACCCAATTAGATTTCTCTTTTAAAATAAATCATTGGGGTTCATGCTTATGTGAATTCTCTGTACACACATATTAAAATTTTTATTTTTCTATTGTTAAATACTTAAATAAATAAATCATTGTTTTATTCCTAATCTCTCCCCATAGTTCAGAAACTGAGTGCTATAAAATGACTATGTAGCCATGTCTTTCTGCAGCCCAGAATCGAATCAATGGCTTTTCGCTAGGCACGTGCTCTGACAATACTGAGAGCCTTGTTCAATTACAGCAATGCACCGTGTAGCATGGCTCCAAGGACCACATCGGATCACGAGGTAGAAATCAACAGACTTTCTTGTCTGGTACCTCATTAAAGTTCAAAAATTATAGTTGTTATGTAGTTAGCACTTGTACAGCTTCCTTTATCACCTGTAGAGCCATGGTAAGAAAAACAACTTTACTGATGGATGTCAGCAGAACCTGGGAATCAATGGTGTTTTGTGCATTAAGCAAAGGTTAAAGCACAATCTCATTCAAAGACCACATTTGAGAAAAATAAATAAATAAGCCTCCCTTTTCTCCTTTTCCTTATCCTTTAGTGCCACCTCCAGGATTTTCTAAGAACAGCTCGAATAAAGTCGAGACCTTCAACAAAACACGGAGGTCCGAAATTCCAAAGGAGAACTCACCCAAGTTCACCTGCTGCAAAGCGAGAGCCACTGGGGCATGAGGGTCCTGCGGGTACCTGGATGGTCATCCTGGATGGGCTTCTTAGAAGTCCCTTTGCAGGCACCACAATAAATATACAGGAAAGATATTTCAGACCCAGAGAAAGGTTTAAAGAGTTTATTATGAGCCAGGGATTTAGGGGCTAGTCCTAGAAGCAAAATCTCAAAGGACTGAGATAATGCTCTGGGGGATATCAGTTTTGCAGTTTATTTCATGCATTAGCATCAAAGGAGAAGAGGTAAAGCAAGGTATATGAGCCTGACTGGTGTGGCCCAGTGGTTGAGCATCAACCTATGAACCAGGAGGTCACAGTTCAACTCCAGGTCAGGGTACATGCCCTGGTTGTCCCCTCGGTCCCCAGTAGGGGGCGTGCAGGAGGCAACTGATCAATGGTTCTCTCTCATCATTGATGTTTCTATCTCTCCCCCTCCCTTCCTCTCTGAAATCAATACAAATAAATATCTTTTTCAAGTTATCTGAAATCCATTAGTGGCAGATTAAGGAGGTGGGAGAAAGCAAAGCTGAGAAATCACTAGGACTGGATGAAAAGTAAAATGAAGAAATACATGTTTCGTTCATATTGGTGGGTGCAGGACAATTAACACCTAACATACATAGTTTATAGGGGTATGCAGGTAAAGGGTAATAATGAGGAATGTGGGAGTTGTCCCACCCTGTTATCTTTGGGGGTCTGGAGAAGAGATCATTCTGACATTTTAAGTATGTTATTCTAGACGCACAAAAATAATGGACAGAGCTTGTTCAATGTAGAGATTAATCTATCATATATGCCTTAGGATGTGATTTCCACCATAACATGGAAATGAGAACAGGTGTTTCCAGAGTTTCTATTTTTAAGAGAAATGAGGACTTCAGGTTTTTTACTGCAATCTCCTTTAATAGCTAAGATCTGGAAGCAGCCCAAGTGCCCATTAATGGATGAGTGGATAAAGAAGCTGTGTGACATTTACACCATGGAATACTACACAGCTGTGAAAAAGAAGGAGCTCTTACCCTTTGAGACAACATGAAGGGGCCTGGAGAGTATTATGCTAAGCGAAATAAACCAGTCAGAGAAAGACAAGTATCACATGATCTCACTCATATGTGGAATCTAATGAACAAAATGAACTGATGAATAAAATAGATCCAGAGACATAGAAACATGGAAATGACTGATGAATCCCTAAGAAACGGCAGGGGTAGCAGGATGGGGGGAGAGATTAACCCGGCAACTTATATGCATATTAGTTCTTTCATGAGTAAGATCCCAAGGCCTGGCCAGCGATCAGGGCTGATTGGGGCCTTCCGGCTGCCAATCGGGACCTTCCTTCGTTCCATGCTGCCCCCTGGTGGTCAGCACACATTATAGCGAGCGATGGAACTCCCAGTCTCCCAGTCGAACTCCTGAGGGGACGCTTTGCATATTAGCCATACACACACACACACACACACACACACACACACACACACACACACGTATAGATAGATATGCATGATCCATGGACACAAACAATAGTAGGTGAAGGCCTGGGGAGGCGGGTGCAGTGTGGAGGGGGTCAATGGAGAAAAAAGGAGACATCTGTAATACTTTAAACAATAAAGATAATTTTTTTAAAAAGACTAGCATTTAGCCCTGGCCAGCGTGGTTCACTTGGTTGAGCATTGACCCATGCACTGAGAGATCACCGGTTCAATTCCCAGTCAGGTTGTTGCCCAGGTTATGGGTTCTGTCCCTGGCTGGAGTATCAACCAGGAGGCAACCTGTCAATGTTTCTCTCTCACATCGATGTTTCACTCTCACATCGATGTTTCTCGCTCTCTCTCACGCTCTCTCTCGCTCTCTCTCTCCCTTCCTCTCCTTTCCTCTTTCCCTAAAAGTCAATTTAAAAAACATGTTTTAAAAAGAAGACTAACGCTTAAAAATGATTGTACTAACTAGAAAATAGACCTGTGCACCTAATCTAGCCTTTGCGCCCCCAGGGCCTCTGGTTCAGATAGTAAATTAATTCAAAAGAGAAAGATCTCCCCATGAATTAACTATACCAGTGGTCACGAGCCACATGTAGCTCTTTGGCCCCTTGAGTGTGGCTCTTCCACAAAATACCACGTGCGGGCGCGCACGTACAGTGCGATTGAAACTTCGTGGCCCATGAGCAGAAGTCGGTTTTTGGCTCTCAAAAGAAATTTCAATCGTTGTTCTGTTGATATTTGGCTCTGTTGACTAATGAGTTTGCCGACCACTGAACTATACCAATCAAAGAATGCCACAGAGCCCGTGAATCCTGAGCTGGACCTTAAAAAATGGGGAATGTTCCTGGCAGTTTAAGTTTTATTTTTAGAAAGAGAGAGGGACATCAACAGGTTGCCTCCCAAACACACCCAGACCAGGAACCCACAATGTGGGTATGTGCCCTGACTGGGAATTGAACCCACAACCTTTCGGTGCACAGGGTAATGCCCCAGCCAACCGAGCCCACCAGCCAGAGCAAATATTCCAGTTTAGAAAACTCACTCATCAAATCGGAAATTACAACCAAACATTCTCAAGGCCTTTCCAACCCTGAACTGAGGCATAAAGATGGGAATACATGAGGTACATGCCAGACAGAGAAGAGACAAATGGGCCAAAGGTAAGAAAGACTGACAAATAAAGAGAAAAGAGCCTCCTTAAACTCCGTGCTTCTTTAGATCAGGTGGAAAAGCAGAGGTTCCTCACGCCTTTCATCATGCTTGAATTCAGAGAGGGAAAACCCATTTATAATGATCATTTTATGGAAATTCTAAAATTCAGAGACATCTTAGTGGGAGAGAGAAGGAAGAGAAGAAGAGGGTGGAGAAAACTAGAGATTCGTTTATGCATGCATTTACAGATGGAGAGCAGTGATTTTCAATCTTTTTCATCTCATGGCACACATAACTAATTACTAAAATATAACTTTTTTACTGGTAAAAACAAAGGTTTAATTTTTATTCGTTCACACCAGTCGCCTATTGTTGTGTTGGCTATTGTCACTTTTTTATTTGACAATTTAAGGGAAAAGAAATCGGCGCCCCTGACTAAATGGTCGGGCATTGCATGTTTTAAAAATTCTTGCAACACACCAGTTGAAAATCGCTGATGTAGAGCATCTGCTGCTTGCCAGGAGTTATTTTAGGCGCTGAGGATGCAGTCATGAATAAAGCAAGCAATGCCCCCATTTTCAGGGAGCTGCAATTCCAGTGAGGAAAGAGAGGTAATAAACATATAAACATGTAAGAACATATTATTTCCACTGTGCAAACCACATGACTCTCTGGGGAGAAGTCCCCAACAGAGGGAGCCGCAAGTGCAAAGTTCCTGAGACAGACTGATGAGAGCATGTTTAAGGAATAGTGTGGGAGGCAGAATTCCAAGAGGGCCCCATGAACACCCTCTTCTCCCGCATTGCTCCCAGGAGTATGTATGTTAAAGGAATTTTGCTGCTGTGATTAAGATTACTAATCAGTTGACCTTTAGAGAGGAAGATTGTCCAGGTGGGGCTAATCTAATTGCATGAGTCCTTTAAAAGCAAAACGTTTTCTCTGGCTGGTTGCAGAAGGGGAACTCAGATTCAGGTCACCCTTTCAGGCTTAGAGATAGGGGAGACTGCGTGGCAAGGAATGTGGGTGGCCTCCCCAGGAGCTGAGAGTAGCCCTCAGCTGACAGCCAATGAGGAAACAAGGGTCTCAGTCCTACAACCATAAGGAACTGAGTTCTACCAACAACCTGAATGAATTTGGGAGTAGACTTTTTCCCAGAGCCCCCAGACAAGAGTCCAGTCCTGCAGACAGCTGACGTTGGCCTAAGCAGAAAATATGGCAGAGCCTGCCCAGACTTCTGACCTACAAAATCTATATATATATAAAAGGCTAATATGGCTCCTGTCTGGCAGCCGAGGAGACCCCGCACAGTGCTGTCAACGCCCCGGCGGAGAGGCTGAGGTCATCATTGGATTTGAAATATTTAAAGTGGATATAAAACTGTTTCAGCAATGCAGACAATTAAGTGCGTTGTTGTGGGCAATGGTGCTGTTGGTAAAACATGTCTTCTGATATCCTAAACAACAAACAAATTTCCGTCTGAGTATGTACCGACTGTTTTTGACAACTATGCAGTCACAGTTATGATTGGTGGAGAGTCATATACTCTTGGACTTTTTGATACTGCAGGACAAGAGGATTATGACAGATTACGACTGCTGAGTTATCCACAAACAGATGTATTTCTAGTCTGTTTTTCAGTGGTCTCTCCATCCTCGTTTGAAAATGTGAAAGAAAAGTGGCTGCCTGAGATAACTCATCACTGTCCAAAGACTCCTTTCTTGCTTGTTGGGACCCAAACTGATCTCAGAGATGAAGCCTCTACGATTGAGAAACTTGCCAAGAACAAACAGAAACCTATCACTCCAGAGACTGCTGAAAAGCTGGCCCGTGCCCTGAAGGCTGTCACGTATGTGGAGTGTTCCGCACTCACACAGAAAGGCCTAAGAATGTATTTGACGAAGCGATACTGGCTGCCCTGGAGCCTCCAGAACCGAAGAGGAGCCGCGTGTGTGCTGCTATGGACATCTCTCCGGCGCCCTTTCTGCACAGCTGGTTTCGGCTTCATACTAAAAGCAATGTTTAAATCAAACTAAAGATTAAAAATTAAAATTCGTTTTTGCAATAATGACAAATGCCCTGTACCTACCCATATGCACTCGTGTGAAACAAGGCCCATAGATGTGGTCCCTTTCCCCCTCTCAATACTAGTTAATTTTGAGTAATTGTGTATTGTCAGAAAAGTGATCAGTACTAGTTTTTGTTTTGTTTTTTGTTTTGTTTAAACGCAAGGCATGCTTGTGATGACTCTGTAACAGACTAATTCGGATTGTTGAAGCTGCTCCCGGGTTCCACTCTGGAGAGTGATCTGAGACATCTAGTATATATATTTTTTCTTTTGTGGTGGGAGGGGAGGGGTGTGTATATGGAGTTTGTTTTTATTTAGTCATTTTTTAAAATTCGTTAACCATTGGACAGCCCTTTAGGTGAGGAAGATGGAGTGATTCCACATTCCACTTCCTAGATCTAGTTCAGAAAACATGTTCCCCACCGGTGCTCTTAGGAAGGAGTATAGTAAATGCCTCATTTAATAACATACTCCTTTTTGAAAGCTGCCTTTTCTCTCCACCCTTGAGTAGGTTCAGTATTTGATGAAACTCATGAAAGTGGGTGGAACCTGTCTTGCCCCTCCTCTTTTCTAGGATGCACTATATACATGACTGACTTTCAAGGAAATTTGTTAGCTGTTTGCTGATTTTTTTTAAGTTAATGTCTAACTTCTTTCCCTGATAAATGAAGAAAAGTATTGCACCTTTTGAAATATACCAAATGGATTAAGTACGTAATTTAAAAAACATTTTTTCCTTGTCAGTCACTGTCTTATATGCTTAGCATAGATGTGCAGCTTAATGGTGTATGATCTGGTTCCTAGAACACAGCTGAAGACCTGGTATATATGAGGGGTGCTAGAAAACAGATGTCTGTGGAATGATTCGCATCCTCTTCAAGTTATAAGGATGGAGACCTGCTTCATTAAGAAGCTAGGGGCGGAGTGGGGTTGGGGAGAACATTTAACAACATGGGGACCAGTCAGGGGAATCCCCTTATTTCTGTTTTGATGAGGAACCCTAGACCAGCCATTTGAGGCTCTCTAGTTAAATAAAAATCATGGAGAGAGTCTTATGAAGACTCTTCATAAGTGTTAATAGGGATTTTATCAGCTCATTTTGGTTGCAGTTTCCAACATTTTAAAAAATGTTTAGGTAACATTCTCCACCTTCCCCAAATCCTAATTCTTGTGGTTTCATTAGTGTTGAACCAATGCTTTCTCATATCTCAATTCTTCGTATATGCATTCTTTTCAGATGTATTAAACAAACAAACCCTTCAAAACAATAAAAAAATAAAAAATAAAAGGCTAATCTGCAAAGTGTCCCCTCAGGAGTTCAACCGAGAGACCAGGAGTTCGATCACTAGCTATGATGTGCACTGACCATCAGGGGACGATGCAGAATGAAGGCAGGCCCCGGCCCACAGCCAGAAGGAAGGACCCGATTGGCCCTCATCGCTGGCCAGGCTAGGGAACCTACCTGTGTATGAGTTTTGTGCACTGGGCCTCTAGTTTAGTATATAATAAGCAGTGTTGGCTGGAGTGAAGTCTCAGGTACCTGCTACTAGGTCCACCTGGTTCACGGTTTGTCACCTTCAGAGGCTCCAGGTGAGAGGTCTTCGTTGTCTTTGCTAATGTCACCATGAAAAATGAGCACCATTATTTTTGTTTCTAAATAGCAGTGCACAACCTCTTTAATTGGTTCAAAACTTTTCCATAGATCCTGGCTATTCTACTTCTTGGCAACAAGGAGTGTCTTAAATTGTGAGTCCTGTGAAGGCACAGAGGTGATTTAGGGCTTTCTCTTACCTAATTAAATGATTGCAGATGCTTATTGAAACTATATGAAAGTGTTGTGGGAGCCCCTCAAAAAAAATCCCTTACGTAGGCCTCAAGACCCCTGATAATATTATGTAATGGCTTTTTCATTTCATGGGCAATTGATCAAATTAATGAACTGTAGTCAGTTCCTAACATTCATTTTGTGGGGTCCTTTAAGTTTTCCATTTCTTTTCTCAGAAATGGGCTTCGCATCTATTTGCTCAGTGAGAGGATACTTAATGTTTGCAAACCCTCTGCTGAATGTGCCTTCATTTAAAAATCACCTTTGCTGCTTGGTCGTGGAGATTCTCGGCCTGTGTGGGACCTGGATCCCGGCCCAGGGGGCTCGCTGGGAGTGAGCGTCTTCTCCGAACATGGCTGGAGGAAGTACATGGGGGATGTCCTCAAATTGTGATGGAGTCTGAGCCCATGGCTGAAGCCCGCATCCCCTTGGCCACCTCAGCAGCTTTCACTGTTGGCTCTTTATTTTACTATTTTCCCCATCACCATTTACCAACCCCCATACCCTCTTCCTCCACTCCCCAATTCCTGCAATCATCACACTGTTTTCCGTGCGCACGAGTTCTTTCTCTTTTTCTTTTCTTTTTTTTTTTTTTTTTTTTCCTCTCAATTCTTCCACCCCTCCAATAGCCTTAGGAGATTTACTTGAGCTCTCTGAGCCTCAGTTAATCCCTGGAAAAGTGGCTCCTTCCTCACAGCGTCCTAGGATCAGAGGAGATGACCTAGAAAGGGGCTGGGATGAACAAAATAACAAAAAAAAACAAACAAAAAAACCCACCAAGATCCATAGTCAGAGCCTAATGCTGTTGGAATAAACTGTAACTAGAAATTCTGTAAACTAGGAATACTCGTGTTTTGATCACAAAGGGTGATAGTGATGGTTTGGAAGATAACACATTTAAAGCATGTGGGCGTGGTTGGCACATGATAAGTACTGAACAAACTGTTAGTATTTTTAGTAGGAAAAATAGCAGCTCGAAACGTGGTAAAGGACTGCGATAATTTCCCCCACCTTTGGTCCTTCTTCTGCCTCACTTCCATTCTTTGCTTGCTTTGTTTATCCTCATTTGCCTCAAATCTCAGTTCAGGGAAGTCTTCTTTGATCTCCCTATCTGAAAGAGATGCTTTCCTGTTACTCATACCACATTTTCCATGGTAGTGATTTATCTACATAGTTATTACCTATCTTCCCTGCAGACTGTGAAGATGCATGAGGCAGGGACTTGGCTTTGCTTTCTGCAGTATATCTAGTGCCTTGAACAGAGTACACACTCCATATAGTTATTGAATGAAGACATGATCATTGTCACCATGATAACAGAGAAGGCCATAGCAGGACTCAAGTAAGTTGTCCATCACTGGGATTTTCAGACTCAGCATGCTTTCCTTTAAGGGGCTTTAATCACACTCCCAAGTGCCACAATCTGTATTTCTGTGACCACAGGGCTGAGCTGATGCTCGTGAAGGAGGGTCCACTGCACAGTGTCTTTTGCATGTAAGCAGGATTCGCATATTCTGTTTCCACATCTTAAGTCTCCTCTCCAACCACCATACTCTCTCTGAATTTCATCCTTGCCCCTTTCCACCCATCCACCAGCTTTCCTACTAAAAATACTAATAGTTTGTTCAGTACTTACCATGTGCCAACCACGCCCACATGCTTTAAATGTGTTATCTTCCAAACCATCACTATCACCCTTTGTGATCAAAACACGAGTATTCCTAGTTTACAGAATTTCTAGTTACAGTTTATTCCAACAGCATTAGGCTCTGACTATGGAGCTTGGTGGGTTTTTTTGTTTGTTTTTTTGTTATTTTGTTCATCCTCAGCAGAGGATGTTTTTTCCATTGCTTTTCCAGAGAGAGTGGAAGTGGAAGGGATGCGGGGAGGGAGGAAAAGAAAGGCGGGGCGTGGGGGAGTATCAATTGGTTGCTTCCCTCATGCTCCCTGACCGGGGGCAGGGAGTGAACCAAAACCCAGGTACTGCCCTTGACCAGGAATCAAACCTACGACTCTTTGGTGCATAGGTTGATGCTCTGACCACTTAGCAACACCGGAAAGGCTGTGCCCATGGGTCTTGAAGAGAGAGAGTGGGAAGCCAGGAGAAAGAAAATATGAACAAGAATGAAAATGGAAGATAGGAGTACCCCAAAACTGACAGTTGGGATAAAATTCATCAGAAACCAGTCAAGAAAGTCACCAATACCAAATTCAGGAAGTTCAACCTGCTTCGAGAGCTCAGCATTCTCAGGGAGCAGGTCAAAGACAAGCAGAGAGCTGCCAGCACAGACAGTGGGCACTCCAAGGCATCCTCCCCAAGCACCAAGCGACATGCACATCTCCGTGGATTCCTTCTGGCGCACGCTCCTACAACCAGGGCCCCACGGCATGTCCTGCACGTGGTTCGCCAGTGAAAGTGGGAATGGGGACACCCATTATGGAGAAGTCAAGTAGAAGATATGAACAGATTCTGGCTGGGGTGTGGGGAGTGGGGGCGAGGGGAGGGGTTAGCAGTAAAGGCATTGCAGATACAAAACACATTTTTAAAGGCATCTTCACCAGGACTGTTCTTTGAAAATGGGGCTGAAATCTCTTAAATGTCAAGAGATAGGGTTTTTGCCAAGGCAACAGAGTGCTGAGGACTACAGGGAAAGATTCTTATTACAGAAAGGCGCTAAATTCTGGAGTAGGGTTTCAATATACCGGAAGTATTTCTGATTTGGTGTGTGTGAGGAAGGCTCTGCCTCTCTCTCTTGATGTTATTATCTTGTGGGTCTATAGTTTATTTTTCCTATGGTGGGGTTCCTATGCCATTTTTCCAATCTTCCAGCTCCCTCTGGAAGGCAGTTTCTGGCAAAGCACTCAACCACCAATAAAAGCTGACCCTGAGTTGCTATTAGTAATCAATTCCTGGCCATGGAAAATCATCAAGGTTAGTCATATCTTAATCATTTGCCAGAATAGCATGGGGCAGGCTTAGAGATTCCTGAGGCTGAGTCTGTACAACATCAACATGTTTGTTAGAGAAGCACATCTACCTTCTTCCTGTTGTATGTAGGAGCTGAACAGAGAGGGAAGCATGTGATCTCTCTTCATGGATTTGCTCTTCTCAGTTGCTGGTATATCTTTAATACTGCATTTGATATGCATTACCTATCAACCGCTCCAGATGTTCTCCATGTGTTTTGCTGGCTTCTTCTGAATATTGTATGATGAAAGATTTTGCCAGAATAAATGAATTCAGTAAAATAGCAGGATACAAAATAAATATTCAGAAAGCAGTTGCATTTTCATACACCAATAATGAACTATTAGAAAGGGAAACTAAGAAAACAATCCCATTGACTATTGCATAAAAAAGAAATAAAATAAAATACCGAGGAATAAATTTAAGTAAGGAAGTAAAAGACCTGTACTCAGAAAATTACAAGACACTGAAGAAGTTGAAGAATTGAAGAAATTGAAGAATAAGTGGAAGCATATATTGAGTTCATGGATAGGAAGAATGAACATCATTGATATGTCCATAGTACCCAAGAAAGCAATGGATTCAACACAATTCTTATCAAGATACCAATGGTGTATTTCACAGAACTAGAACAAATATTCTAAAAAGGTATATGGAACCACAGAAGACCCCAAATAGCCTCAGCAATCTTGAGAAAGAAGAACAAATTTGGAGGAATCACACTACCTGATATCAAACTATAACTGAAACTCCCTATCTCAGTGTGAGCAGAGGTTTTTGTAAGGAGGTGGAGGGAAAGCAGAATAAGTGGTCAAGAGGCGGGGATTGAAAAGTTCTCTACATGCAGACCAGCACACTCTATTCCAATAAGGATCTAGAAACTGGTCAAGCAATGGTCTGATGTGTATCATTCTGGTCTTCAGCATCCTCTTTCTATGTCATCCTGGTTCTATGATTGAAAGTCAGTAAGTCTCCTGGAAATGGGATGACTGAAGATCAGAGTCTGCAACTTCTGAAGTTAGTTCCTAGAATTCTAATACATGCATGTTGTTTATCTACAAGCTACGTATTAGTCAGAGTCATCATTTACCAAAAGAATGGTGGATTACAATTCCCCACTGCTACAAAACTATACTACAAGTCCATAGTAATCAAAACAGCACGGTACTGGCATAAAAACAGACATATAAAGCAATGCAACAGAAAAGAGAGACCAGAAATAAACCCACGCCTTAAGGCCAATTAATATTGGAAAAAGGAGGCAAGAACATACAATGGGGTAAAGACAGTCTAACAATAAATGGTTTGGGGAAAATTGGGTGGATATATGCAAAAAAATGAAATGAGACCACCTTCTTACCTCATATTCAAGAATAACATTTAAATAGATTAAAGACTTCAATGTTGGATTCAAAACTATAAAACTCCTAGAAAAAAAACATAGGCATAAAATCTCAGACATTTCTTGTAGCAATATTTTTTCTGATATGTCTCTTTGGGCAAGGGAAACAAAAGAAAACAAAACAAATGGGACTACATCAAACTAAAAAGTTTTTCCACAGCAAAAACTATAAGCAAAATGAAAAGAAAACCCACTGAATGGGAGAATATATTTGCCAATGTAATATCTGGTAAGGGGTTATAATCCAAAATTTGTAAAGAACTTATACAACTTAACACCAAAAGAACAATCCAACTAAAAAATGAACAAAGGACTTGAATAGACACTTCTCCAAAGAGGACATACAGATGGCCAAAAGACATATAAAAAGATGCTCAAGGAGAGGAATCCAAGATGGCGGCGTAGGTAAACACCTAAACTGCTGCCTGGCACAACAATTTAAACTGCAACTAAAAGACAAAACTTCTATCACCCAGAACCACGGGAAAGCTGGCTGAGTGGAAGTTCTACAACTAGAAGGAAAGAGAAAAGAGCACTGAGAAGTGCACGAGCACTGAAAAGCTGAGGTACGGAGGCGCGGGATCTGGGCTGGCGGCAGGCAGTGCTTTTTTCAACCCAAAGGGGAGACAAACCCCGATTACTCTGAAATACAGTTTCTGGGGAGACGCGGGGGACCCAAACTCCTACGGGGAGAAGCTGGATTGTCTGCTACCGGGTCAGAAAGTGAGGGGGCCCTGCTTGTAGAGCTGCACACAGGAATAATTGTTTATCTGAGCTGGGGCACGGGACTGGACGCAGTCGGAGACACAAAGCCGGCTAACTAGCAGCCATTGCTGTTTGCCACGCCCTAGCCTAGTGACGCCCTGAGACCCCGCCCCACACAACCTACAAACCCACCCAAGCTCCAAGCAGCGGCTTTTGCATATGAATGGACTGCCGCAGCTTAACCCAACAAACTTTCAGCCCAGATCAGACAGCTCCAAAACCTCCAAACCCCAAGCAAAGAGGAGAAAACTGTAGCTCTCGCTGTAGCTCCTGCTGGGTGGACTCAGACAATAGCTGACCTGCACCCCATTGGAGATCCAGAAGCCAGTATACCTAGTGGTCAGTGTGAGAAACCAGATTTCAACTCCTCACATCCGTAAGTGACACATTCAAGAGGCAGACTCAGCGAGCACCAAAGCCCCACTGAAACAAGTCCTGCACCCTAAGCGTGTCTCCAGCACAGCAGTTCTTATAGACACAGCGAGTCCTCACAGCCAATTGGCCTGGAGGTCAATTCCTCCCAGCGTACCAACAGCAATTAAGGCTTAACTACACCAAGACTTTGCACTCAGCCCACAAAGGGGTGTACCAAGAGCGTCCACATCAGGTGATTGGGGAGGCTGAGCTACTGCCCCCTATAGGTCACCTACCACACAAAGCCACTCCATCAACACAGGGAAGCAGCCAAAATGCGGAGACAAAGAAACATGTCACGAATGAAAGAAACGGAGGAAAGCAAACTACTGGACGACATAGAGTTCAGAACCACATTTATAAGGTTACTCAAGAATCTTCTAAAAACCGCCGAGAAACTTGATGACACTTCTGAGGAGCTTAGTGAGACCTTCAAGGACCTTAATGAGAATGCCAAAAAAAATGGAAAAGGACCAGTCAGAAATGAAGCATACACTGTCTAAAATAAAGAATATACAGAAACTCAACTGTAGATCAACGTACTCCAAGAATCAAACCAAAGATCTGAAATATGAGGAAACAATAAACACCCAACCAGAAAAACAAAAAGAAAAAAGAATCCAAAAATATGAAGATAGTGTAAGGAGCCTCTGGGACAACTTCAAGCGTACCAACATCCGAATTTTGGGGGTGCCAGAAGAAGAGAGAGAGCAAAATACTGAAAACCTATTAGAAGAAATAATGACAGAAAACTTTCCCTACCTGGTGAAAGAAATAGACTTACAAGTCCAGGAAGTGCACAGAACCCCAAACAAAAGGAATCCAAAGAGGACCACACCAAGACACATCATAATTAAAATGCCAAGGGCAAAAGACAAAGAGAGAATCTTGAAAGCAGCAAGAGAAAAACCATTAGTTACCTACAAGGGTGTACCCATACGACTGTCAGCTGATTTCTCAGCAGAAACTATGCAGGCCAGAAGGAAGTGGCAAGAAATATTCAAAGTGATGAACAGCAAGAACCTACAACCAAGATTACTCTACCCAGCAAAGCTATCATTCAGAGTTGAAGGGCAGATAAAGAGCTTCACAGACAAGAAAAAGCTAAAGGAGTTCATCACCACCAAACCAGGATTACATGAAATGCTGAAGAGTATTCTTTAAGAAGAGGAAGAAGAAGAAAAAGGTAAAGATAAAAATTATGAACAACAAAATGACATCAAATACATACCTACCAACAAGTGAATCTAAAAATCAAGTGAATAAAAATCTGAAGAACAGAATGGACTGGTGAATATAATAGAATCAGGGACATAGAAAGGGAGTGGACTGATGACTCTCAGGGGAAGCAGATGTGAGGGGTGCGGGAAGAGATTGGACAAAAATCTTACTGTTAGGGGTGAAGACAGTGGCGGGGGGTAAGGACATGGGGTGGGGTGGGGAATCAGGTGGAGGGGAGCTATGGGGGGGAAAAAAGAGGAACACCTGTAATAATCTGAACAATAAAGATTTATTTTAAAAAAAAGATGCTCAACAGTCACTAATCATCAGAGAAATGCAATTTAAAACCACAATGAGATACCACCTCACACCTGTCAGAATGACTATCATCAATAAATCAATAAAGAGTAAGTGTTGGTGAGGATGTATAGAAAAGAGAACCCTAGTGCACTGTTGGTGGGAATGCAGTTTGGTGCAGCCACTGTGGAAAACAGTATGGAGCTTCCTCACAAAATTAAAAATGGAATTGTATTATGACCCAGGATTTTCCACTTCTGGGAATTTATCTGAGGAAACCTGAAACACTAATTCAAAAGAATATATGCATCCCTCTTTTCATTGCAGCTTTATCTACAATAGCCAAGATTTGAAAGCAGCCTAAGTGCTCCTCAGTAGATGAGAGGATAAAAAAGCTGTAGTCCATTTACACAATGAAATATTACTTGGCCGCAGAAAGGCAGGAAATCTTACCTTTTGCGATAGCGTTGATGGACCTGGAGAGTATTATACTAAGTAAAATAAGCCAACCATAGAAAGACAAATACCACATGATTTCACTTACATGTGGAATCTAATGAACAAAATAAACAAACAAAATAGAAACAGATTCATAGATACAGAGAGCAGACTGATAGTTGTCATAAGAGAGAGGGGAGTTGGTGGGCTTGGTGAAGGGATTGAACAAAACAAATACACAAAGCACGCACAGACCTCTTAGACACAGGCAACAGTAGTGATTACCAGAGAGGAAGTGGGGGAGGTAGAAGAGGATAAAGGGTGATAAATGGTGATGGACTGAGACTTCACTTGGGATGGGGAATACACATTACAATATTCAGATGATGTATTATGGAATTGTACACTTGAAAGCTATATAATTTTATTAACCAATGTCACCCCAATAAATTCCACAACAAAAAATGAAACTACTAAAGAATTAGAACAACAAGGGTCAAGAGAAACCAAGATGGCGGCATAGGTAAACACCTAAACTGCTGCCTCGCACAACAATATCAAAACTACAACTAAAAGGCAAAATGGACACCATCCAGAACCACAGGAAAGCTGGCTGAGTGGAAATTCTACAACTAGAAGGAAAGAGAAAAGCACATTGAGACTCAGAGGAGCTGCAAAAGGCTGAGGTACAGAGACGCACAAGTGCAGGGAGAGGATGGGCAGCAGAGTGCACTGGCAGCTGAGTGCGTGGCTGGCTTTCTAAAGCGGGAGGGAGACGGAAGCTCCCAACTACACTGAACTCCAGTTCCAGGCGAGTTTCTGGGAACCCAGATTCATTTGGGAAGAAACTGGACTGTCAGGAAAAGAGAAAGCACACTGAGACTCAGGGAGGCAGAGGTCCAGAGGCATGTGCGTGCAGAGTGGACGGGCAGCAGAATGCACAGGAAGCTGATTGCGCAGCTGGCTTTCTAAAGCAGGAGGGAGACAGAAGCTCCCCACAGCACTGAACTCCAGTTCTGGGCAAGTTTCTGGGAACCCAAACTCATTCGGGGAGAAACTTGGTCAGGAAAAGTGAAAGCACACTGAGACTCAGGGGAGCTGCAGAAGGCAGAGGTCCGGAGGCACGTGCGCGCAGAAAGGACTGACTGCTGAGCGCATGGGCGGCTGAGTACGTGGCTGGCTTTCTAAAGCAGGCGGGAGACAGAAGATCCCCACAGCACTGAACTCCAGTTCCAGGCGAGTTTCTGGGAACCCAGACTCATTTGGGGAGAAACTGGACTGTTTGGCAGCAGGCGCATAGAAAGGGGCATAGAAAGGGAGTGGACTGACAATTCTCAAGGGGGAAAAGGGTATGGGAGGTGTGGAAAGAGACTGGAGGACAGTGGGGGGGAGGTAAGGGAAGAAGGTGGGGTGGGAACCAGGTGGAGGGGAGCTATGGGGGGAAAAAAGAGGAACAATTGTAATAATCTGAACAATAAAGATTTATTAAATTAAAAATAAATAAAATAAAATCAAGAAATATAAAAATTAATAAAATTTTATAAAGGAAAAAAAATTGGCTCTCAAAAGAAATTTCAATCGTTGTACTGTTGATATTTGGCTCTGTTGACTAATGCGTTTGCCGACCACTGTGAGGATCAAGCTTAGAAAAGGAGAAAAATATTTATGCTACATTTTTTTTTTTTACTTACAATGAAAATAGCTTTTGTTGAGTCCTATATCTGTCCTTAACAAAATGTAATTCTTAAAATTTAATACTTTTACATGACTCAAAATTAAAAAAAGGCATAATAGTGTATTTAGCAACAACTTTCCCTCACAACCCCACCCCCTGGCTACCCAGTTTCCCTCCCTGGAGACATCCAATATTACTACCTTCTTGTGGATCCTTCTAGAAATGTCAGGGGTATTCTGTGAAAATTCAAACAAAAATATTACATTGTATATAAGACAAGAAATAACAAGTGTTAGTGAGGATGTGGAGAAAAGGAAACCATTGTGCACTGTTGGTGGGAATGTAAATTGGTGAAGCCACTGTGAAAAATAGGATGCAGGGTCCTCCAAATATTAAGAGGCTTCGAGAGATGGGAAAAAGTGGTTGGATTTGGAAGGGCTGGAGAAGTTAAGTGACTTGACTGAAGCCACATAGTGACTACTCAAATTTATATGAATTAAAATGACACAAAATTAACGTTCCATTTTCTCAGTGGCATCAGCCACTTTATGAGTGCTTAATAAACACATATGGCTACCTTATTGAATGGGCAGATCAGAGAATATTTCCATTGTCTCAGAACGTGCTGTTGGACAGCACTCCCTCAGAAACCAGGTTTCCTGAAGTTCCTTGCCTAATGCACAGGCAGATTCCCTACTCAGTTTGGAGTCTCTGAGTGTTTGGGGACTGATGTCAGCAACTCTAGATTGTGCTTGACATGGCAGTGCTCCCCAACCTTTAAAAAAGAGTGGCGTCCAGAGCAGTGCAATGATCCCTGCCCCTTAATACAATACAAGGTAGTGACTGAGAGGTAGGAATACACCATCACTAATGTGTCCTTGTGAATTTAACCACAGGGCCACTGGGGCTGCATGGAGACTCAGAGGGGCCACGTATGAACCCTTCTTCACATATGACTTCATGAAGCAATCAGGGATTTACCCAGCTTCTGAAAATATTGGCACACAGCATGCACATTTCACGACTGGAATCGCCCATTTCGGAATCAGATGTCAAAAGAAGAATAAAGTTACTTTTGGTGAGTACATACCATTGTAACAAAACAAAATGGGGATTGCAGCAACTACAGCTCAATCTTCCATCTCATAGGTTTATTAACTCAAATCCCACTAGAATCAGTAGCAGGATCTGAGAGTGTAATAAAGTGGGCGCATTCAGTATGCTGTATGTTTCACACTTGTTTGATCACTGGATATTTTTCCTTTTTTTTAATCTATGAAATGTCTTGTAAAATTAGTTTTCTAAAAAACACAGTTTGGGAAATACCATGCTGGTCCAGACTCGTCATTTTACAGGTTATGAGAAATGAGTTTCAAAGAGGGCAGCATGACCTTCTCAAGGTCTTGTAGGAAGGTGGTTAGTCTGGGATTCAAACTTGTCGGAGGCCAGTGCCTGGGCCCCTGCATCATTCACTTATTGGAGAGTTGGAAGTATCGTGCGTGTCAGCCTTTCACAAGACACCTGGGTGAATGCTGTCCCTTCCAGGCAGACTAGCCTACATAATGAAAGCCTAATATGCTAAGTTTCAATCATTCGACCAGTCAGTATGATGCACACTGATCATCAAGGGGCAGGCGCTCCAACCAGTAGGTTAGCTTGCTGCTTGGGTCTGGCTGATCGGGACTGAGCGAGATGGGCCAGACACGCCCTGGAGCCCTCCTGTAGTTCCTCCCTGGCCCCAATGGTGCACCAGTGGGGTCCCTCAGCCTGGCCTGCGCCCTCTCACAATCCGGGACCCCTTGGAGGATGTTAGAAAGCCAGCTTCAGCCCAATCCTTGCAGGCCAGGCCAAGGGACCCCATCAGTGCACAAATCCGTACACTGGGCCTCTAGTCTATATATATAAAAGGCTAATATACAAAGTGTCCCCTCAGGAATTCGACCGGGAGACTGGAAGCTCAATCGCTTGCTATGACATGAGCTGACCACCATGGGGTGGCACTGAACAAAAAAAGTCCCTGGCTGGCAGCCGGAAGGCCCCGATTGGCCCTGATCACCAGTCAGGCCTAGGGATACCCATGCACGAATTTCGTGTACTGGGCCTCTAATTGTAAGATAATAATAAAAGGCTGGGGGAAGGGAGTGGGGAGCTGCTACACAGTAATTTATTACATAACAACAGAAAACATAGAAATAGCACAGAGGCCAATATGGCAGGAGTGGGGAGAGTTTGAGAAGATAAAATCTGAGAGCTAGCCGGAAGCCAGAAAATGCAAGGCTTTCTGGGCTTTGGTCGTGCCATTGAATTTCCAGTGAATGGGATGGGACACTGCTGGAAGGTTTGAGCAGAGGAAGCGTGGCCTTGACCTGCTTCTGAGAGCTCAGTACTGTCTGATGTACTGATAGCCAGAGAAAGCAACTTCACTGATAAGACTTCCAGTGGTACTAACAAATCCTTT